>CM053766.1:12423028-12442363 GCA_028658305.1 Pachyuromys duprasi | reverse complement strand
CCTGTTGGTGGACTTGGAGGGGGCGGGGAAGAGGGAGATGAGGGAGGGAGTGGGAGGGTAGGAGGGAATGGGGGAGGGGGCTACGCCTGGGATTCAAAGCACCTAACCTGTGATTGAGATAAAAATAAATAAATTAAAACAAATACTTAAAAGAAACAAACAACAACAACAAAAACAACAAAAGGCAGAACAATGTTCCAATTAAAACTGCTGTCACCAAAAAAAAGAAAAAAAAAAAGAAAACTGTTTCAAAGAGACAAAACAAACAAACAAACAAAGGAAAAAAACAACAACTTTTGGCCAACCAATTAGGAAAAGATTAAAAAGTTATCATTTTAGGGCATTTATCATCCCAAGAAATGCACAGAATTAGTTGCAGAAGAGGCGGTCAAAATAAATAAATAGATAAATAAGTAGATAGATAGATGGATAGATAAGAGCTGAAAGATAGGGTACAGGGCCATTTCCTAGGCAACTCACATGGTAAGCAGGAATTCGCCGTAGCTATGGAACCCTACACAGGGTGTGCACAATGGGCCTCCCCACATTTAGGCACAGCTGGATGTGTGGGCACACGTGTGTGGGTTGACATGCCACAGTGTGCATACAGAGGTCAGAGGAAAATTTGCAGGGATTGATTGGTGTCATCCTTCTCCTCTATGCATCATGGACTGAGCTCAAATCAACTAGCTTGTCTGCATTGGCCTCTACTGGTTGAGACATTTCTCTAGGCCTGTCGTAGCTATGGCATCTCTTGAAAATGTGGCTGGGGAGAGTGGCTCACTTTTTTCAAGTAGCTCAGGATGGCTTCACCTTGCAGATGACGAATTCCTGATACTCCAGACACTGCCTCCCACGTGCTTAGATCTAACACATGGATCAGCACACCTGGCTGGATAAAAACAGCACTAAGAAATAAAAAGAGCCTTAACAGTAAACTCAAGGGTTGTTTCCAGATATTTGATTTTCTACTTTCTCTTATTACTTTATTTATTGAGTATTGAAAATTTAGAATACTTATGAAAACTAACTTTAAATAAAATGCAGATGTTAAATATATATTAAACATGACTAAACCTTTAAAGGCATGATCACACAAAACAAGATGAATATTTGGGATTAAGGTAGTGCAATTTTGATAGCAAAAAAAAAAAAAAGAGTAAAAAAGAGTTAAATATCTGACAGTATGCTCTTGAGCTAAAATGAATGACTCTGAGGATGGGAGAAACAATATAGAATAAATCTCAAACAAATATCAGCATCCCAAAAATTGCTTTTATGTTGTTTCATAATATTTGTTTCTGGAGCTTGTAGCATTCAAATTGAACTGACTAAAATGCCTACACAAAAATATTAAAGGTAAATAATTTTGGAATCTAGTTAACATCAAATATTCACATTTCCACAATTTTATATATAATGAGATATAGTAAAAATCACTGTGGTTTTGTGAGGAATTTGGCTAACCTAGCATTTCACACTGCTGGAAAAAAATTACTTGTTTTTTGAGTTCCATAATCCCATAAAATCATATTTATTCACTTGTATGTCATTTAAATATATGATAATATAATTGATTGTTGACAAATAAGTCATTTTAGGAAAACTCTAACAGTGGGTAAAAATCAACGGTAAAAATATAAAAATGTTGAATAGTTAATACTCATTTTTTTCATCTCTTTCTAGATGCTTTGTTCTGGAAAAAAATCAAAAGAAAAGGTAAAATTGCATTCATTTTAGCCGGATTCTTAACTGTAAAAAATGTTTACTTGTATAGTACCACATGATGTCTTTAAGTGAAAATACTGTTTCCCATTCTTGCTGTGACAATGTCACAGAACGATGATCTTGATTTGTTCAGACACTAGTACTCAATTTTATTCACTAACATTCACTATGACAAATTACAATCCAAATGCTGTGTCTCTTCTAGAAACTTCACATGACCACATTTATAACCACTGCTGTTACAGACAATACTTTATCTAATCCACATTTTTTTAGAGCAGTATCAATGGACAGAACTAATTGATGAAATGCAAATGATGGCCCTATGGGCGTTTCTATCATAGTTAAAGAATGTTGAGAAAATCTGCAGCTAGTAACCATGGAGACTGTTATCTCCACAGAAACAACCCTCTCAAATTAGACGTGAAAAGAGGTCAAGTAGAGCACTGCTATTTCCTTTCTGTTTTGTTTTCTTCGTCACAGGCAGAAATAAACCAGATTATGCTCTAACAATTACAGATAATTCCAACTGAACATAAACATGTTTTATTGTTCTAAGAAATATAATTTCAATTAAATTTCTCAAGAAAACATTGAGTGCAATTAATGTTTCAAGAGACAGTTTAAGTGTTTAATATGCTGATTCACATTGCTCATTATCATAAACATTTATATGTAATGGCAGAGTCAAATTCATGTAAAATATAAAGTTATTGACAAAAAGTTTATAAATCAGCATTTACAATGCTGTTATTTAAAAGGCTTTCACATATTTTTCCTTGTTTGTCATAATGAAAGATTCTCAAGTTGCTGTTGTATTCAGGAGTTTCATCAGTTTTAATTTCAGGTACAAATTCAATGTTAATTTCAATGTCAAAAAGTATAACTTAGTTAAATGTCCTCTTAAGAATTTTCCAAAGATTAATGCTTAAAATATTAACACTAGATACTGAACCAAAAGTAGTTAAAATCACCATTGATTCAAGTAGCAACATGTAATATTTAAATATGCCTGATCCGTGCAAGCTTAAATCTTAAAACCATATGTTTTATTAACAACAGATGTGGCATTTAACAACTGTGTTTTAATTAGCAGCAAAAACCCACACTAATTCCCCTTTCAAAGGAGCATATCCATTAACATCCAGATGAACTAGTGCCCAAGGTGTCTTCTTTTTTCAAAATAACTGCTTTGAAATGCTGACAACTCTAATTGTTGTAGATATCTTCATTCTTTCCTGATTCAAAACACTGTGTCATTTCATTTTAATCTTTATACTTTAGGTGTTCTGGTTAATTTTGTTTGGAATAATAACTTTGAACAATATCAACTGCATCATTGAAACTTTTTCAGTGGATGTAGTCAATGTTAAAATAATATTTCAAGGAAGAAAGAATCTAGCAGGCAAAAAATTGGAATATTATAGCCATAGTTTCATGCCCGTTATTTACAATGTAATACAAGATGATAGAGTAATTTTTTTCTGGCCTATTATACTATACTATGACTAAAAGCAACTTAAAGAAGAAATTGTTTACTTTAGTCCTCATGGCTAGAAAGACATGGTGATCAGAACAGGAAAATCTTTGTGTTGGGATCATTAATGGACAATGAGGAGGTGCATAACAGACTTTATATGAAAGAAGTTTAATAGATAAAGATGAAGAGAGAAGGGAAAGCAGGACATGATGGGGGGAGAGGGGGCACCACAATAGAGAAAGAGGAGAGGGTGAGAAGGCGGGAGAGGCCAAGAGAGGCCAAGAGAGGGACAATGTGGAGAGTTCCATAGGAGCAAGGTAACCACACCTTCCAGGTGTGGCCACCTGGCTGGCAACGCATGATGACATCATAGGTTGCTAGGCAACCTAGAAGCAGGTGTCTAAATACTTACACCTGGATCACATTTTATATGCATATATAAAACAGAGAAGGAAGACAGAGACGTCCAACTCCAAAGTCTAAACCCAAAAGACCTAAACCCCTGAAGCTGTGTAACCATCACAAAGAGAGCTACACCAACTAAGACCATGTGTGTACCTGCATGAGCCTCAGGGTGACACTGCCTGCAAGTCTCCACCATCACCAATACAAGAATACAAAGGATGTTACTGGTTCTTTGAAGATAAATAAACTGCAACAATCTACTCTACGTTCCCATATTCAATAATGTATATGAAATGAAAACAGTTTCTCCAATTATGCAACTACATAAGCAGAACAATAAAAATTAACAAATAAATTTAATAAATAAGTTTTCATAATATAAAACACAAATCCCATGTGCTTTTCCTGATGAAAGCTGTTTATTATTAAATAAGCGCAGCAATAAATGCTTCACATAGGCAGAACCAGACCCTCTAACCAGCAATAACTTAGAGATTTCTCGGGATCTATTCAGTTTTAAAAGATCCAGAAGATACTTTCTTTTTTCTTTTTTTTCAGAAATAAGTAGTACTTTATATTTTTTAAATTTTTATTAATTACACTTTATTCACTTTGTATCCCCCCATAAACACCTCCATCCTCCCCTTCCAATCCTACCTTCCCTCCACCTTATCCATGTATGCCCCTTCCCAAGTCTGCTGATAGGGGAGGTCTTTCTCTTCTTCCTTCTGATCCTAGTCTATCAGCTCTTATCAGGAGTGGCTGCATTGTCTTCCTCTATGGCTCCCCCATCAGAGTGATCAAAGAGCAGGCCAATCAGTTCATGTCAGAGACAGTCCCTGTTCCCAATAATATGGAACCCATTTGGACACTGAACTGCCATGGGCTATATCTGTGCAGGGGTTCTAGGTTTTCTCTATGCATGGTCCTTTTTTGGAGTATCATTCTCAGGAAAGACCCTGTGCTCAGATTTTTTGGTTCTGTTGCTCTCCTTGTGGAGCTCCTGTCCTCTCCCTATCTTACTATTTCCCACATCTTTTGTAAGATTCCATGCACTCTGCCCAACATTTGGCCATAAGCATAAGTCTCAGCATCTACTTTGATAGTCTGCAGGGTAGAGCCTTTCAGAGTCCCTCTGAGGCAGGTTCCTAACTTGTTTCTTGTTTTCTTCTTCTGATGTCCATCTGCTTTGCCTTTCTGGCTGGCTGTTGAGCATTTTAGCCAGAGTCCTCCTTCTTGGTTAGTTTCTTTAGGTGTACAGATATTAGTAGGTTTATCTTATATATCTCTTAGAGTGAGTATATACCACGTGTGTCTTTCTGCTTCTGGGATAGCTCACTTGGGATGCAGAAGATACTTCCATCAGTAAGAAAATACCATTTCCTTTAACAAGTGGGAAGCAAATAATTTTCAAAAAGATATTTTCAAAATAAAAAATAAACAAAACTCAGAATCAGATTTTCTCATCCACAATAATAGTAGCCATCAAGATTCAAATAAGTGGAAGCTGCTGACAAGAGTAAGCAAGATAGACTTGCTGGGAATTGGTTTCACATTTCTTCAAGCTCTGTGACACTGCGTTGTACTATGATCCACCAGTTCCATGTCTAAGTGTCTCAGTACATACCCAAGAGAAATAAAAAGTATGTTCATATACAACTTCATGTTGTGTATTCATGTATGTTCATATACAAAAAATTCTTACCAAAGGGTTAACAACGAGAGAACAATGAAACAAGAAAAAATCCAATCAAATGCTTATCAACTGATTTATATTAAAAAGCAATTGTACTACGTATACAATAAACCACACACGTAAAGCAGAGAAATCTTTGTTTGGTACAACTCTGATTAATTTTAAAATCTGTTAAGATAAAATTTTAAGACCAATGTTAACATATTGTGTGACTACACACACATATACATATATACATATACAAATATATGATAATACAATAATATATATTTACACACACGCCCAAATTTTTCAACAAATACATAAATAAACAAGAAAAATTAATATGGTGGTTACCTAACTTTTAGAGGTAAGGACTCATGAAAAAAGAAGGTGGGGCTTCTTTGACAAATAAAGTAAACTTGTTTAAAATAATTGTGGTTAAATCTTTCCATGAAAATTTTAAACATTAAATTTTAACTTTAAAAGCTATTTTTGGAATAATTACAGTAAATCTGTTGAAAATTATAGTAGGATTTGGAAATCAGACAATCCCACAAAAAACTGGAGCTATAATGTGTATTTTCTATGTTAAATGATTATCTGTGAAACAGAAAATCATTGGTTTTCTCTAACTAAATTAAAACTCTATAGAAGCATTTTTTGCAATGTCTAGAAAAATTGTGGGTAAGAAAAGTGTTAAATCCCATCCATGTAAAAATTAGAGAAAATGTAATTGTGTACAAGAGTAGGTATCACCTATCTCCTTGAAGCATTAAAGAAACATATGTATGCAGACATTATTCTCCATCTTTATGAATCACGTTTTCTTAGTAACGGTGACATTTCTTTTTTCTGTGTAAGCCAGATTTACTGTAATTTTTTGTCATGACAAACAAGATTTTATGTGAATTTGAACATGTTATAGAAAAAAAAGTTGAACATCAAGTTGGGAAAAGCTGTACAAATGTGTTCAGAAAATGAAGACCCATCATTGTTGACATGAGTATTAGTGAGTTTTATCAAATAAATATGCCAAATTACTACAAAGTGGGTATTTTAGACAGGAAAAAAACTATCTTTTTATAATTCTAGACACTGGAAATTTAAGATCTAGGTGTAGACAGTACATGGTATCTGTGAAATTCTTATTGGCCCTTTCCATGAAGAGCCATGAAGATTCTAATCAACAGAAGCAAAACATCTGGGTACAGGGGTCTTTTCTGAGACTGACACTCCAACCAAGGATAATCCATGGAGACAGCCTAGAACCCCTGCCCAGAACTAGCCCATGCAGCTCAATATCCAAGTGAAATCCCTAGGAAGCAAAAGAGCAACTGTCTCTGACATGAACTCAGTGGCTGGCTCTTTGATCACCTCCTCCTGATATGGAGCAGCCTTACCAGGCCACAGAGGAGGACACTCAGCCAGTCCTGATGAGACCTGATAGGCTAGGGTCAGATGGAAAGGGAGAAGGACCATACCTATCAGTAGACTGTGGGAGGGCCATAAGAGGAGAAACTGGAGGGAAGGTAGGATTGGGAGGGTTGAGGGAGGGTGCCAGAGCTGGGATACAAAGTGAATAAAATATAATTAATAAAAAATTTAAAAATAAATTAAAATATATGTTTCTTTGAATTTTTGTTTTCTTCTTTAACATGTATATAATATATTCAAGTTATATTGAATTTTTAATAATTATCCCTCTCATACACCTGATGAAGTCATTTTTTTCAACAAGTTCCCCTCCTAATACATAGTATGTATGTACGTATATGTAAAATTTCTGACTTATTAATCTTAAGTGACATAGTTAGCATTAGCACAGGAAGCTTAGCGTTGGTGCTACCAATGAAGAAAATGAGTCTCACGTCCTCAGCAATCATAGATTCTCACGGAGAATGTTCCACAAGAAACCCTCTCCTATCTATAATTAAATGATCATGAGCACAGTATTGTGTGGGTCTTGTGCAGTTAAGCACATAGGTTCAGTGTTTCATATTAGTATATATTGTTCATGGCTTCAAAGATCATAAAAATTTATAAAGCAGGTTGTATTTTTATAATGATTTTACAGAAATAGAGAACATGGTACCTTTTCATGGTTAGCCAAGTTTGCAATCCCAGCCCTCAAGAAGCTGAGGTACAGACATTGGGGTTTTAAGGTCATTCTTGGTTCTATATTGAATTTTTGAGCATCGTGGGCTCCCCTTTCTCAGACACAACACACACACACACACACATACATGAGAGAGAGAGAGAGACAGAGAGAGAGAGAGAGAGAGAATGGAGAGAAACACAATCCTCCTCAAAAAAGAAAGAGATTGAAAAGAAGATTGTAACACATGTTGAAAGGCTTGTAAAAAAGACTATTTCTATGGAAAGGAGCAATTTTGCCAACCTTTTATTTAGGAGTTTGGTGTGGATATGTATGTGTTGTTTTAACAACAGTTGTAGTTAAATAAAAGAACTTTTGTTGACAATAGAAACAACAACTAGAGTTAGACAGAAGGGGAGGAGGTCCTTCCCTATCAGTGGACCTGGAAAGGGACAGGAAGGAGGTGAGGGAGGGAAGGGTGGGATAGGGAGGGAATGAGGGAGGGGCTACGGATGGGATACAAAGTATATAAACTGTGATTAATATAAAATAAAAATGTTAAAAAAGACAAACATTGTCGGAAGTGAAAATGAAATGAGCATATTGTAAGAGTATTATACTGAAGAACCCAAACCAACTTTGGTAAGTAAGGAGTGCTGGGTAAGCCTGAATGTCAAAAAGATAACCATGCTTTTAGTTTGGAAATGAAGAGAAATGTGTTCATTATGGGATATTGTGACATGTGTTTATAATTTTACCACTTAGGATGCTGGGGTCAAATAACTGTCATTCCTTCGAGGCTGGCTTGATCCATATAGGGAGTTCAATGGTAGCCTTAGCTACATTGGTCATTATGGCTGTTTTCTAATTTCCTTGTATTGTTCCCCCAAAGTTCTCACATGTAGTTCAAGAGAAAATGTTTTTATTAACTACAATACCTATTTCTATGTGTGCCTTTTTGTTTCTTTTTGGAAATCGAAAGTCTTGAAAAAATGAGGACCCCGTCAGTACACACATAATGCCAAGTGGGTATGGTTGAGGCAAATCAGTCATTCACTGATGCATTTTGATAACATGGGACTTTTAAGAGTCATTCATTTCAATGAATTAATGTGTAGCACTTAATTTGCTTTAGAAAAATTTACATTTTAAGTATATTTTCAGTGGTAGTATTTTAATAACTTTGATAAATATAAAAGATTTCATCCTATTTTAACTACTTGAAAATGATGACAGACATACATTTTAAGAAACTGCATTTGTAAGTTTAGGGGAATATTTAGTAAAACTGGCTAACATTCTTATCAGAAAGCAATGTGGTGGAATGCTCCACACATTATTCTGATTTACCAAAGTACGGAAGTGGTACTTCATTTCCAACAAACAGAAGGCAGAGAAAACACATTCCTAAGACCCCAGCAAGCCTGGACTACATTTGCAAAGCCTGCTAAAAAAAAACCACACAGAAATAATATAAAAACATGTGCAATTTAATATACTGGAATATTGGGAAGAAAATATTTTGTTCCATTTATGAATATTTAATAGCATTTAGACACCTTGTTTGCAAAATTATTGGACGTAATTAAGTATAATTAATGTAGAAATGTAAGACATTTTGAGGTTTTATGAAATCTAAAATTTGGTAAGCTCATACCACCAACCAGATTGTGTATCATTAGTATAGGACTAAAGCTGTGTACATTATGATTGTTGTGAAAAGACGGTTACTGAGGCCTCTTCTCACCAACAATGTTTAAACAGCTGACAACTGATGCTGCTGAAGTTCTTATTACATACATAGAGCGGGATACCCTACCTATGTATATAAATAAAGAGACAAAAAGATAACTTGGCATTGGTCCTGGATGATATGGTTTTTAGTTGGGGGTCTAAGTTGTTTTAATCCATTCTGTTGCAACACAGTATAATTAATAACCAAATTGTAGGTGTAATTAAAACACAAGTTAATATATATATAAAGTATTTCTCTATATACATAATAAATATGACATATTTATTTAGTATATAAAAATTTTTAAAGGACCCTAAAATTTTAGCTTCCATGCCGAATATTAAAAAAGGGTAAAAAATAAATTAACTCAAAACATTAGTTTGTCCTTTATAAGTTAGTGTTTATATGTGTAAATGTTGTTTTTATTTCCTTATTTGAGTGGTTGAGATGAGTGCTGTCCCAAGCTTGATAAGCACATGGCTTGGGCTGAGCTCAGAGTGTTTCCATCAAACTATCCCTAGGCCTAGGCCTGGAAATTTCCAGGCTCCATACAGTCTAATCTTCTGTAATCCCGGACCTCCCAGGCTTCAGCTTCCAGCTTTCATCTGAATACCTAGCCTAGAATGTATTCAGTCTTCGAGTTTTATACTGAAAAAGATCAACTAGTTCTGAATTCTAGCTGAGTGGTTCAATTCAGCTGTTCTGGTTAAAAAACTTCTCTCCATGCTGACTGATTCACATTGGCTTCTCTCTGCTTCTCAAAGAATTTCTCTGTTTGGAAAAACTGCCTCTATACTCTACAAAATGACCTGGATGAACTCGACTGCACTCAACTGACCTGCACAGACCTGCACTGAATTGTACTGCAGTCCTGAACTCTCCTGTACTGTCTCCAAGAATCCCTGGCTTTGTCTCTGCCACAACTGCTCTCAAGGATTTTCTCTTTCCTGTTTGTTCCATGAGAGTAGCCCATATCCTATCTCTGACTAATTCTGTCAAATCTTTGATTTATCACTTTATTTGATGTTATATTGGGGGGATTACTAAATTCCAGCCAGAGGGATTAAAAGTATTTCATGTCTGTATTCCAGGCAGAGAAGTTAAGGGTATGTACTTCAGCCAGAGGGATTAAAGGTATGTACTACCAGCATGTTTGTATTCCAGCCAGATCACACAGACCTAGGCCTTTAAATGTGATCCCTTGTCAGGGAAGCCATTATTGAATGATTATTAATATTTAATATTGATTCATATTATTAAAAAGCATATGTGAAAGTAATCATTTATTATTAATTAATGTCAGTTATTAATTCAAGACAGTTATTCCTTAACTCAATATTATAAAAATAAATAATCACAGAAACCTTTTAGATTATTGATAAGCCTTAATGCATTGGGGCTAGGTAGATATTAGCTCTCTAAGCTATCTTGTCTGCTTCCCTCAAAAACTCCCATAAACACTTGCACATGTTTTCCATTTGCACTGTTTTCCTCCATCAAGTCAATGCTTAAAGCAAGCTCTTCCCAGTCACTTGCTTCTGCTTCAAAATAACCCATGGTGACCTGTCCCCTTCATTCTTCTTCTATCTTCCTCACAACCCTCCCACTCCCAAATTCACAAACATCTTTCCACCAACCTTTCTTATGACCAGTCAAGGCTCTAGGCAATTTATTTGCCAGTTAAGGATAATTTGGGAGGCAAAGTGAATATTGTGTCATTTTCTATATATGAAAACTTGCTCATAAGGATCTTGAGAGACAAGCAATTAACATTTGAATACATAACAGCTCCAGATCAACCCTAACAGGCCATGTTGCTAGATTAAACTTTCTGTAAGAAATATGGCTGGGTTAGGAAGAAAATTTTTTACTAAATTTACTACAAAGGAATCTTTTCTCTTGGGCTCTTTTGTAAAAAGTGATTCACACAGTACTATCTACCTACCTACCTATCTACCTATCTATCTACTTATATATGTACATACATATACACATCTGTATACATATCTACATACATAGAGATACTAAAACCTGTTTGACATTAATGTCAAGGTATTCACACAAAATAAATTGTTTCTGAAAATAATTTGAAATATTTTCAACTCATAATTATTTCAAGTTTCTTTAAATTTTATTAGCTTAAATTCTATAACTTAAGAATGTATATTCTCTAAATTAAAGTAAAAAGTCAACAGATTGGTGGACCAATGGAATTGAATTGAAGACCCAGAATAAATCTATACACCTACAGATACTTGATTTTTGACAAAGAAGACATACAATGGAAAAAAGGCAGCATCTTCAACAAATGGTGCTGGTCTGACTAGATGTCTAAATGTAGAAAAATGCAAATAAGCCCATAATTATCACCCTACACATAGTTAAAATCCAAGTAGTTCAGACACATAAAACCAGACACTAAATCTATTAGAAGAAAGAGTGGGAAAGAGCCTTGAACTCATTGGCACAGGAGACAACTTACTGAACAGAACACCAACACCACAGGATCTGAGATCAACAATCAATAAATGGACCTCATGAAACTGAAAAGCTCTGTAAAGTAAAGAACAAACGATTGGGAAAGGATCTTCACCAACCCTACTTCTGACAAAGGGTTAATATCCATAATATATAAAGAACCCAAGAAGTTAATTACCAACAAACCAAGTAATCCAATTATAAAATGGGGGTACAGAGCTAAACAGAGAATTCTCAATAGAAGAATATCGAAAGGCAGAGAAGCACTTAAATGCTCAACATCCTTAATCGTCAGGAAAATGCAAATAAAAACAACCCTGAAATTTTTACCTCACACCCATCAAAATGGCTAAGATCAAAAACTCAAGTGACAACACATGCTGGAGAGGATGTGAAGAAAGAGGAACGCTCCTCCATTGCTGGTGGGAATATAACTTTGTACAACCACTTTGGAAATCAACAGAGCTCTTCCTCAGAAAATTAGGAATTGCGCTTCGTCAAGATCCAGCTATACCACTCCTAGGCATATACCCAAAAGATGCCCCACCTCTCAATAAGGACATTTGCTCAACCATGTTTGTAGCAGCTCTATACATAATAGCCAGAATCTGGAAACAACCTAGATGTACCTCAAAGGAGGAATGGATACAGAAAGTATGGTACATTTATACAATGGAATACTACTCAGCTGTTAAAAGCAAGGGAATTAAGAAATTTGCAGGCAAATGGTGGGAACTAGAAAAGATCATCCTGAGTGAGGTAACCCAGAAGCAGAAAGACACATATGGTATATACTCACTTATGAACGGATATTAGCCGTATAATATAGGACAAACATACTGAAATCTATAGCCCTAAAGAGGCTAAACAACAAGGAGTACCCTAAGGAAGATTCTTAATCCTCATTCACATGGGCAAAATGGATAAACATAGGAAGTAGAAGAAGACAAGGAACAGGACAGGAATATTCCACAGAAGACCTCTGAAAGACTCTACCCATCAGGGTTTCAAAGCAGATACTGAAACTCATAGCCAAACTTTGGACAGAGTGCCGTAATCCTTATGGAAGAGGAGGGAGATAGAAAGAAATGGAGGGGACAGGTACTCCACAAGGAGAACAACAGAGCTAAAACACCTGGGCACAGGTGTGCCTCCAGACACTGATACTCCAACCAAGTACCATGAATGTAGAGGACTTAGACCTTCAAAAGAAGCCTGTATTCTGCTCAGTTTTCCAAATGGGTTACCTAGCAAGTGGAGCAGTAGCTGTCTCTGACTTGAACTTAGTGGTCAGCTCTTGATCGCATCCCCCTGGGGTGTGCAGCCTGCCAGTCTACAGAGGAAAATGATGCAGCCAGCTGTGATGAGACCTGATAAGCAAGGGTAGGATAGAAGAGGAGGAGTACCTCCCCTATCAGGGAACCAGGGAAAGCAAAAGCACAAGGGAGAGAAGAGGGAAGATGGGTGGGACTGGGTGGAGACAAGGGAGGGGGCTGCAGCAGGGATACAAAGTGAATAAATTGTAATAAATAAATATATAAATAAAATGAAATGAAAATAAAAGTGAAATCAGTTTTTACCGTAATATTAACATATTACTCACTAAGACAGTTGTCACATTACCTATTAAAGACTCCACATTCAAGTCTGTTAAATATGTAAAACACAAACAAACAAAACCCAAAAATAACCAAAACAATCTTACACAATAAGAAGAAAGCTTTTAGTTATTTTAAACATACATATACACAGTTATATATATATATATTTGTATGTATATAATTTCATGAAAATTCATTTGCTTGAGCTGATTTTCCATAGAACTAAATTATGTATAAAAATAAAATGTTACAATATTGGCCTTAGGCAGAGTTTAAATTGATATGGTTTACTATATAACAAAGCTATCTATCTTTGAACATAGGGCATATTTATATGTTCATGTGTCCCAAACCAGCTAATGATTTTAGTTAAATGAATAAAATTAAAATAACATAACATTGTTTAAATTATGTTTTACAAAGGAGTCAATGACACAATATTCCTTTGAAGTAGATTTAGTAAAACAACTCAGAAAGATACCAACAAGTTAGAGTAAAGGACACACAAGGGTCAAGACAATAATTTACTAACCCAGTCAGATTTTACACAAACACTAATTTCTAACTGACAAACTAATATCTTGGATTTGTTTGTATGCTTGCATCTACTTTCTTCTTTTCCCCAGTATTCAGCCAAAAAGTTTAAAATTTCAGGTTCCATAACTGGTATTTCACCCTGGTGTAATATCTTAGACCTTTTCACATTTCTCTTTAAAAAAAAATCCACAGACATCTAAGAATGCTGAAAGCATGAGAAATAGTCTTGCTCACTACAAGACAACCAAATACCAAATGATTAGCTCTGAATACATGCATACAACCAACAGTATACTAACAAAGCTGTATGTAGAAATATGCTTGAGTACACACACATGTATAGGTAGCATATACTTTAACATATAACTATATAGCAATAGTTAATGAGGAAAAATAGGCCCTGATTTCGAAAAGAACAAGGAGAGGTATATGGGAGGGAATGGTGGGGATGATAAAGTTATATATTAATGTCAGAAATGATTCAGAAATAAAGAAAAAGCGTGAGGGCATGAAGGACACACAAAACTAGTAAAAGTCCCAAGTGTGTGAAGTAAGAAGTCAAGCAAAATGAAGCTTTTAAGGGACTGTGTGGGATCTGTTGACAATGACTGTGTCTTCTGAGGTGCCCTGACAAAAGGCAGGAAAAGGGGCGATCCATGAAATATACAGTCATGTTCAGTGTTGTGGGCTCCGTGGAATCATGCTAGGCCGACCTATAGAGCTGAAGTGGGAGACTAGCAAGGCAAATAGCTCCATGAAAAGTAACACAGACAACACATTTTGCCAGGCAAAATAGGCAGGGTTTCAGCTCTTCTTTCTTCTAAGCAGTTTTCAGAGCTGTGCTGAAAGCTCTCTAAAATTCATTGTCCTTTGGCAAAAACTCAGGCACTGCATTTAATTTTGGCTGTGTTATAAAAGTCATGTAAACATTGGGTACTGTCAAGTGAAAGTAGTTCCAAAGTAAATTAACTTAACTAATCTTCTAGTAAATTAGAAAATACAATTAAATATGTTTTAAATAAAATCTTGTGATGTTTTGTGGAAAGTCCACAGCTGCCAGAGAGCCAGTTGGAGATCTTAACTCTAGCTCTGTCCTGAAATTCTAGCCACATAGTCTTACCCCATGTCTGAAGCAGACCACCTGCTGCTTCTCCATGCCCCATTCCCAGGGGTCTATAAAGATCCTGAATATCAAAACCAGCTTTTCTCCATCTCCTAACCTTTTTCTAGTCAACCCCTGTTACTTACTGTTAGCATCCAATACTCAGAAACCCTTTCTGCCTAGGAAAAACTATGGCAACACCTGGCAGGATCAAAGAGGCATTCCATTCCAGACAACCCACAGTCATTATATTCTCGTTAAAAACATAAATGGCAGCAGAGACCACACAACAAATACAAGACCAGACCAGATATCAGCACCCAGAAGGGCAACTGTCCCAAATCCAGAGAACTAGACACCAGTATAAAAAACAATAACATCTAGGAAAAGTATGGCTCTTCTATATCACAGCAATCCTACTACATTAAACAACAACAACAACAACAACAAAAACTTCAAAATACCCTTAAGGGTGTTTTGAGTTTGTCTAAAGTCCTTAAAAAGGATGTGGATAAATCCATTAATAATATTAAGGAATGAAATATGGACAATTGTTTAAGACATGAAAGGAAAAATAGAATCAAAAAGGAAAAGCCATACTGAGGGAAAACTGGAAATGAAAAATTTAGGAAATTAAGCCGGAAGCACAGAGGCAAGCCACACCAGCAGAATACAGAGATGAGAGAATCTCATACATTGAAGGTAACAGAAGAAATGGATATTTCTGTTAATGAAAATTTAAAAAATAATCATAGAGATAGCATCCAAAAACTCTTGGATACTAGGAAAAAAAAATCTGAAAATAACAGGAATAAAGAATGAAAAAGAAAGACAAATTAAAGGCAAAAAATAAAACATCTTTTCAACAAATAAAAAAAGAGGAAAATGTCCCTAACTAAAGAAGGAAATACCTATCAAGGTACAGAATGCATTCAAAATGCCAAATTGGGCTAGTAAGAAATCTCATGATATATAATAAACAAAACACTAAAGTTATGTAACAAAGAAGAATATTAAAAACTTCAAAGAAATGATACCACTATATAGATATTTATAAATATTATATTATTAGTAGACTTATTAAAATCATATTGGACTTTTATATGAAGACTCTAAAACCAGAAGGGCCTCAGCAGACATTCTGCAAACTATGAGTCCAGATATGACAACCCAGATTAATATATGAATCAAAAAAAATCACAATAATTGGAGAAAGGTATTCCACAGTAAATCTAAATTTAAACAGATTGTATGTAAAAATCAAGCTCTACAAAAACTGCTAGAAGAATAATGCAAATATAAAGAGATTAACCACACCCAAGAAAACATAAATAATAAATATAAACACAGACAAGGCAATTAAAAATCCACACTGCAACAAATTAATAATCATCATCATAATAATTATTATTTACAATGTTTTCACTTTGTTTCCCAGTGGTAGACCCTTCCCTCATCTCCTTCTAATTCCACCTTCCCTACTCCCCTATCCCTCTTCTCTATTTCACAAATAGGGGAAGTTCTCCTCCTCTACCATCTGACACTAACCTATCAGATCCTATCAGGAGTCTCTGGATGTCTTTTTATGTGGGCTGCCTAGGTTGCCTGACCAGGAAGAAGTGATCGAGGAACAGACAACCAAGTTCATGTCAGAGACTGTATTTTCTCCCATAACTAGGAAACCCACAAGGAGACTAAGCTGTGTATGAGCTACATCTGAACAGGGATTCTAGGTCCTCTCTATGCATGGTCTTTGGCTGATGTATCAGTGTCTGTAGTGCCCCCCTGAGCCCACCAGATTTTTTTTGGCTGTGTTTGTATCCCTGTGTAGCCCTTGTCCTTTCCTAGTCCTTCCATTTACCCCATCTTCTATAAGACTCCTTACGCTCTGTCCAAAATTTGGGTGTGAGTTTCTGCATCTCCTTTCAAATCCTCGCTAGGGGAGTATTTTAGAGGACATCTGTGGTAGGCTCCCATCCTGTTCCATCTCTTATACCACTTCAGGAGTCTACCCGTTTTCTCTTCTGAATGAGGAATCAGCATTTTCTTTAGGGTCTTTCTTGTTGTTTAGCTTCTTTAGGTCTGTACATTTTATGTTTATCCTATATTATATGGCTGATATCTACTTATAATTGGGTATATATATCATGTGTGTCTTTCTACTTCTGGGTTGTCTTACTCAGGATACTATTTTCTAGTTCAATTACTCAGGATACTATTTTCTAGTTCCATTACATCTGACAGAGGGCTAATATCCAGAATATATAAAGAACTCAAGAAATTAAACACCAACAAGCCAAATAATCCAATTAAAATGGGGTATAGAACTAAACAGAGAATTCTCAAGGAAGGAAAATTGAATGGCAGAGAAACACTTGAAGAAATGCTCAAAGTCCTTAGTCATAATGGAAATGCAATTAAAAATGCCTCTGAGATTTCACCTCACACCCATCAGAATGGCTAACATCCAAAACAAACGCTTAGCATCAATGGTTTCAGCTCCCCCATACAAAGACAGATATTAGCATGTTCAACTCTAAAACATAATCTTTTTTTCTGCTTTTCAAAGAAAAATACCTGAAAATTAAGGATACATATCAACTCAAGGTAAAAGGATGGAAAATTATATTCAAAGAAAATGGATTAAGAAGCAAGATGATATAACCATTTTAATATCTAAAATATCAACTTCATAATAAAACTGTTCAGATATTCAGAAGAGATAGGGGAGAAACATATATTCATGTATAAACACACACACACAGATCAGAAGATGGAAGGATCTTCCATGATCATGGACCAGGAGAAAAAATATATCAAAAATAGCCATCTTACTGAAAGCAATCTACATATTCAAAGCAATCCTCGTCAAAATTCCAACATAATTCCTCACAAATTTTCAAAGTAAAAGTACAATTTTCTGCTTCATATAGAAATGCATACATGCACACACATACACACACATATACACACATGCATGCAAAAAGTGACAGACAGACACACACATGGAAAGAGGGGAGAGAGAGAAGAGCTACAACGATCCTGAATAATAACAGAGCTGCTGTAGATATCGTCATTCCCAATCTCAAATTGTACTTCAGAGCTTTAGTAATAAAAATAGCATGGTATTGTTCAAGAACAGACACATTGATTAATGGAATCTAATTAAAGACCCAAGTACAAATCCACACACCTATGGACACCTGCATTTTGATAAAGAAACCAGAAGTATACATTGGAAAAAGGACAGCATCTTGAACAAATGGTATTGCTCAAACTGGATGACTGTATGCAAAAGTATCAATGTAGATACATATTTTTACCCTGCACAAAAAATAACTGTAGGAGCTGGAAAGATGGCCCAGTGGATAAAAGCATTGACTGCTCTTGAGGAGGACCAGGGTTCAATTCCCAGCACCCACATGGTAACTCACAGCTGTCTGTAGTTCCAAGGTCTTACACCCCCACACAGACACCAATGCAATAAAAAATAAAACTAAATAAAAAATTAATTAATTAGAAAATAACTGCAAATGGCTCAAAAGCATATACATAAAAACAGACATACTAAACTTGATAGAAGAAAAAGTGTGAAATGTCCTTGAACCTCAAAATTGACCTTGAGTTTTTGTGTGTTGAGCATCTACTGCCAGTCATTGGGCATGCCATTAGAGGTGTTTTTTACTCCATATTACTCAGTTTTCACTCAATCCATTTACAAGTGTTTATCAGTTGGAGATAACTTCTGGATTAGGGTGGAAGTTCGCACCAGCTTTACCTCTGTGTACTGGGAGCACACTTAAACAGTCCCGTAAAATAAAATATATTGGGAGCCATGAAAAACACACAAGATACTCACAGACCCAGTGCATGCTGACTCATTTCCTGTGAATTCATATATTGATCAGTCCAGCTATGTTTAAAAGGCCTTTATTAAGTGATGTTCTTCACCCTCATTACAAGATTTCTACCTCACTAACACAAGGTCCCTAAGCCATGGGTGGAGGGATTTACTGGAGACACTAATAAAATGTGTAAATGTTTACAATAAGTAGGAAAAAAAACTCATATTTTAATCATATAATCTGTTTTTCTTGTTTGTGATACGTATTTTTTATTTATTTAAAGATATTCTTCCTTTCCTAAGAAATAAATTATTTTTAAAATCGGTATTTACACATTATATTTTGATTATTGTTTTCCTAGCAAAATCTCCTCCCTGATCTCCCCCTTCACTGCCTCATCCACCTATTCCTGGCCTACCTTCTCCTCACTACTACTGGGCACGGGACCTGCCCTTAAATTTGGTTTATATACCCAGGGAGATATCATTGGGAAAAATTTATTTTTTTTCCTGTACAAGCAGTTGTCAATGGGAAATAACCTTTTGGTTACAGATAGGAACTCTTGTTTACTTCCTCCTCTCAGCACAGTGACCATATTTGCCTTGGACCTGCACAGACTGTTCAAGCAGCCACAGCTTCTGCAAGTTCTTA
>CM053766.1:12324962-12422528 GCA_028658305.1 Pachyuromys duprasi | reverse complement strand
ATATTACGTGTGCTTAGGTATACATGTTTTTATATACTATATATATTATATAGCATATATATTTTTATGTGCAAACATGTGAAGGCAGTATGGTAACTAATATAGAGGACTTTTAACCTTATTAAATTCCTAAGAAAGTTTGATAACAAGGATTTCTGTATACATACCTATAAATAGGTAATTAGGAATTATGAATCCATTTATTAGATTCTGATTGTCATGAATAACATCAGATGTATAGTTTAATAAAAATTCTAATCTTCAGTCTCTTATTTCAATGAAAAGATGGTGTACCCTATCATACAAATATTTTTATGTCATAAATTGTCATTTATTAATTGTGCATACTTTGCCCTGTTTGTAGACTTCATATGTACATAGTGAGGGACAGAAGTCTTTTTTAAATAGGATGATACAGTTTAAATTTTTGGTAACATCAATTTTAGATATTATATTACTTTGCCAATTGTTTTTTTATATTTATTTTCTTAATGAGAGTTTATTCACTTTGTATCCCAGCTATAGGTCTCTCCCTCCTCCACTCCCAATCCCACCCTCCCTCTCTTGTCTCCTCCCACTCCCCTCCCAAGTCCACTGGTAAGGGAGGGTCCTCCTCCCCTTCCCTCTGACCCTAGACTATCAAGTCTCATCAAGACTGGCTGCATTGTCTTCCTCTGTGGACTCCTGAGGCTGCTCTCTCTTCAGGGAAAGGTGATCAAAGAGTTAGCCACTGAGTTCCTTCCAGAGACAGTCCCTGTTCCCATTACTAGGAAACATACTTGGATACTGAACTGTCATGAGCTATATCTATGCAGGGATTCTAGGGGTTCTAGGTTATGTTCATGCATGGTCCTTGGTTGGGTATCAGTTTCAGAAAAGACCTCTTTTTCCCAAGTTTTTTGGTTCTGTTGCTCTCCTTGTGGAGCTTCTGTCCCCTCCAGGTCTTGCTATCTCTCCTTTTTTTCCTAAGAATCCCTGAACTCTGCCCAAATTTGGCTATCAAGCTCAGCATCTGCTTTGATACCCTGCTGGGAAGAGTCTTTCAAAGGCATTCTGTAGTAGGCCATTGTCCTGTTGCCTGTTTTCTCCCTCTGCTGATGTCTGTCCTGTTTGCCTTTCTGAGTGAGGATTGATCATCTTACCCAGGAGCCTCCTTTGTGATTTACTTCTTTAGGTGTACAGATTTTACTATATTTATCCTATATTATATTTCTAATATCCACTTATAAGTGATTATATACAATGTGTTTCTTTCTGCTTCTGGGATGCCTCACTCAGGACGATCTTTTCTAGTTCCCCCCATTTGCCTGCAAATTTCATGGTTTCCTTGTTTTTTATTGCTGAGTAGTGTTCCATTGTGTAAATATACCACCATTTCTGTACATTCCTCCACTGAGGGACATATGGGTTGTTTCCAGATTCTGGCTATTACAAATAGAGCTGCTATGACCATGGTTGAGCAAATATCCTGGTTCTATACTTGAGCATACTTTGGATATAAGCCAGTTTTTTAAAGAATTTGATTCATCACCAGTAAATAAAATCATATAAGCATCGATTTTTATATACCTAAGAAGAATGTGTTATATGTCAAATAACATAATAAATATATTTATGCTAAATATAAGTTGCCAAAAAATTCAGCAAAGTAAATTTCTTAGAAAGAAAACCAACTGACATCAACTCTAAATTTTACTTCCTTCTCTTAGTCATTGCTCTTTTAGTCATTGTTATCAAAATATTGAGTCTAGCTTCCTCTGCTACTCTCCAATGAACTGCAATTTTTTTTGAAGTTTGTTACGCAGTTCCCTTTAATTTAATTTAATAAAATAGAAATTTGTTTCTACTGGCAATTTGAAATTTGTTATGCAGTTCAATTTTATTTTTATTTAATAAAATACAAATTTGATTTTACTGGTAATTTGAAAAAATATATTAGTAAACTCTTATATTTTGCATGCTTTAGAGATTTTACTTTGAAATGACAATTTGAAGTTATGTATTGCATTTTTAATTTTGAGAACAGAAAGTTAGTATTCATAATTCAGTCAAGAAAAAGAAACCCTGTCAGAAACTTGAATAGAGACATGGTTCAATATATAGAAAATTTATTATTTTTATTTATTGACTCTAATCATTTTTAATAATCATCTATTAACCACATTGAAAAGGTACTGCGCTAAACACTAACTAAAGTATGCCTTTTCTTTTGGTATTTTTCAAAGCCTATGGTTCAGGTCTTTCCCACTATGTTAATGATGAAGCTCTTAACTGTACTTTGTAGAACAACTTAACCTTGAACCCATGATCCTTTTGCCTCTTCCTGTTAAGAAACTGGGTTTAAAATGCCACACTACCAAGAGGGCTTACTTTTGAAATAGGGTTTTATAGGTACCACAAGCACTCACTTTACCAATTTGAAAGAATGATACTCAATTAGCAACCATCCAAGGTTTTAGAACTAATTTCAAAGGGAATATTTTAGAAACAACAAAATACTAACTCTGAATATTTGCTAAGCAGGCTGAAAAGAAAGTATCCACCCACTTTAGTCTCTTGAATACTGGAATTGTAGCTGTGTGTCATAGCACCACATAGAAACAACTTTTAAGGGACTAAAAAGAATGATAATATATGTAGCAACACTAGATGCAAACAGAAAACATTGTTGCTGTAGTCAAGGATGGTGACTAGGAAGATATATTTGAAGAAAGATACACACACACACAGTTCTAAATGAGATAGCTTGAAATCACTATTAGGTGGATGGTTCTATGTTTTAACAAAGCTCCATAAGCTAGGATGAACAGTCAACAACAATTCCCCTCCAGGGAGATTGTAAACCTCACTGTGAAGTCATATGCAGGCTGTCAGGAACCAAGGGTACTACATGAATATTATATTGCAAGAGAAAATAGAATATCTCTAGAATTAGGAGAGAAGCCTCCTTCTGAAATGTTTCACCATCTCAGTAGAGAGAAATTTACAAGGTGGCAGTGACAAAGAAAAATGCTTTGAAAGCTGGGTTTTGGGGTGTTGCCTGTAATCCCAGGACGCTGGGAGGCAGGGAGAGCTGGATCTCTGTGAGTTCAAGGACAGAGTGTCCAGGACAATTGAAAAACGAAGATGTCTAAAAGGGCCCAACTCCAAAATATAAATAAAGAACAAAAAGGGTGTGTTTGGTACTGAGAGTCATGGAATTACTTACAAAATTAAAACTTGAAGAACATACAGAGTTTTGCATGGTGTAAATTGTTGGTAATGAAAATAAGTACTGTAAGGATTCAGTACAGAAGTAGAAACTATCCTGATGAAGGCAATGAACCTCAGTGGGCTGCAATTAAATGACCATCCATGTTTTAGGATGAACCCATAACACAATATTTTAGGATTAATAAGAAAAAATATTTTCTCTAAATATAAGGCTCGTGCTGTTATTGTGCACCATGCTATTGTTTCTTGTCACACACTGGTGTCTATTCTTCTGCCTCCTCTGGGGATGCGCAAATCCCAGATGCTTGGCCATGCTGCTGCTCTGCCAGCCTGCCTGCTCTCCAAACATTGCTACCACCCCTGTGCTGCCCTAGCAGCTGCCTCTTCTTTGTGTTAACAGCTTAGCTCCTTCTGTAACAACTAACATCACCAGTGGGCAAGAAAAAATACTCTAGATGATGCTTCTCATTACTTAATGTTGAAATACTAGGAGTCAACACAGAAGGTTGTCTTCCAACTGGCTCACAGATGAATCAAGTTCCCTTTTAGCATGAATGTGTTCCATAGTCCATGCAAATGAAGAATTTTCTCTACTTCAAGTCTTCCTGCTACTTCATTAGGAAAAGTCATCAAAAAGCCTTCCATCAGTTAAATCTTTAGATATTTAACTCTGCGAATATTTCCTTTAGATACGGTGTATAAATCATAATACAGAGTTCAGCTTTCTTGCATTATGTATTTTAATTTCACATATCAGTCACTGAACTTACTAATATATATGAATTCACCAGTCTCTGAGGTGAGAAGCTATTGTAATTGGTAGTTATATGAGTTCTGTGAATTAATCAATTAGATTGTGTGACTAGCTTATTTTGTTCTTCATACTTGACATTTACAAATTTTTGAAAGAACACTTATTAAAATATATTTTCATATTTGAGTGCTTGTATTTTCACGCAAATTGTAGAAAAGTAACATTTTAGAGAACTGCAGTTTATAAGTTTAAACCCGGTATAATTTTGCATAATCAGATTATAGAATAATTCATCCATTTCATAGACTTCCTGGGCCACGAAGTCCCTATGCTCCTCATTTTGGTAAGTCCCTGTTTTATTTGTGTACCTGTCAACTATTCACAAATATGCATGGAATTCTAGAATCGGGATTTAAATCTAATAGTAGACTAGGTAATTAATACTAAGCATGGACAGAATTCAACGAGGATGTAGTTATTATCGTAAATGTTTCATGACTGAATAGACACCAGGATGGAATCAGCATTTTATGTTAAAAATCTTTTTTTTTTCAAATGTCATTGTTCACTTTATAAAAAGATATCACTCTGGTCTTTTTCTAAGCGATTTTATTTGAGGACTTCAGGCCTAAGTACTGCAGCTGTTAATTTTTATTCATCAGTCTAAGGGGACACTTTATTGCTTTTATTAAACCAGATTAGAATAACTGTTTTGAGATGCTCTGAAATGTTAAGTGGCTATTTAAATTATCAAATATAGGAATGAAATATTGACATTGGGAAGCCATGTATTCCACGTATAAGAATGCCTTGAGGGCCTGATGATATTAGCTCAGAGGGTAAAAGAATTCCTGTGAAAGAAAGAAGATCTGATTCCACAGGTGTGTGAAAGCTCACCATCCTGCCTTTGGTGCTGAGAAAGGAAGATTGCAGAAAATCACTGGCCAGGCTTCCTCCCTGAAATAATGAGCTTCCAGTTGAGGGAGAGACTCTGTCTCAAAAATAATGCGAGACCAACAGCGGAAGGTACCCTATGTACTCTTCTGCCCTGAAAATGAGCATGAATGGGAATGCACCCCACCCTGGATGCACACTTCACATGCAACATACACACAAACATTTAAAAAATATATTTAATTTTAAATTTTAGTGATAAACATTGATGCTTAATTCTCTATTTACAGCTAACTTTGATCTGTTCGCCTTCATATCTAGCAGCAGTTTATTTTGATCATATGGGTTTAAAAAATAGGCAGTGAAAGGGGCTATTAATGATATGAGAGCAAAACAGAATATTTCAAAGACTATCTGAGAATATGGTATGCTCAATATGCATTGACTACAAGTATGGAAATGCCATAATAAAACCTATTTCTTTAACAATTAATATATAACAAAGCATAAATAAACTCTTGTGAATTTTAAGTGCATGGGTCACTTGATATGTGAAATAGTGACTACAGGCCATTTCTCAACTTAAAAATCCAACTCTTATAGGAATATACTGTGTACAGGTATATTTATTTATTCAGTTGATGGCTTTACCAAGTCATAACCTAGTAAAAACATTCTACTACATTCCACTACCTTACAAAGTACAAGGACTTCTTACTACAAAGCTATAAATAATTTGGTAGGATTGATTACATTAATATATTACCACTACTACGTGGTTCTATAAGACAGTTTACGTTCTTAGTGTTGAAAGCTGGAATTAAAAGAACAAGGTATTTCTGGCAAAGATGTCATTCTTTTTCATTGTTTCTTCTTTGACTTGCAGGTGATGCCCCTCCAAATATCTTCCCTCTAAGAAGGCAGATTGTCTCTCTCAATTTAATATGCTCTTCTGATGCAGCTAGCCCTACCTACCTCTTTGTAGAGCAGAATCACATCCAGAGTTACTATGGGTTTGACTTTACTTAATGAATTTGAGAAATGTTCAGCCAATGACAACTGGAATAGCATGAATCCAAGTTTCACTGCTCATGCTAATTCTTTACGTTAAAAATGTTTATTTTATATCTGATCATTTCCTTCAAGATATTAGTTTATCCGGGCTTCTTCCTACAGTTACCTAGATGGTATGCAAGTCTGGCATTATAATTAATATTAGACTGTATGTGGCAGAAGACAAATTCACATGCTGTCTGCACTCAGGAGGGTGAGAAAAGTGGATCAGTGGTACCAGGCCAACCTCTGTTACATAGTTATACCAGGTTTCAAATTTCTAAAATAAATAATTCATACTATTTGTAGCTTGCATTTGCTTTGTAGGTTTCTTACTCTTTTACTCTTCTTTCAGCTCTTTCAACCTTTCCAATACCCTAACACTGGGTGGAAGAGAAAGAACAACAGAGGGGAAGGGAATATCATTGTTATTGTTAAGACTATTTCCTGCTGATTAGGGGCATCCAATTCCTTGAGGAAAGTTTATTTTTCACCATCGGAACATTCAATTTATTCTTCCCCTCCTCTTTGTGCAGAAGCAATTGACAAACCACCACAACAGGAACTAACAACCAGAAAGCAACAATAGCAGTAGGAGGAGCAGCAGCTGTGGCATTCCTTCTCAGGCTCTAGCATGTATAGACCTTCTCAAGCGTTCCCCAAATTCTGAATGTCATACATTTGCAGAAACTATCTGCAGCTGTCAAAATCATGCCCCTGCTAGAGTATGAGACACACCATAGTCAGCTTCTATGGTCAATCTGAAGCAGCCCCATATCTCACAGTTGGGATTAAAGCAAAAACATTCACATAAGAAACTAAAAATTCTTACTAGAATTAGTACATACAGATAATACTGTATGTAATTGCTAGACATTCCTAATTTATCTTATTAAGAAAATTATTTCACTATTATATAATTTATCTCAAAGGGAAGTCCCCTATGAATTACTAAAAACTATGTCTTTGTAATGAATTCTAAAAACTGAAATCGGAGTCCCACAAAAACACCAAGCTAATGGCCTTGTCATCTATGCAAAAGACCTGGTGCAGTCCCTCACAGCCCCCATGCTTGCCACTTCAGACTCTGTGAGGAGCCCGTATGAGCCCTGTTTGGTTGAGTCAGTGAGCCATGTTCTCCTCATGTCACCGGGAGGCTCCTTGGCACTTTTGTCAGATCCTGGGATTCTGTTCCTTCTATCTTGTTTTGTTCTGTTTTATTGTTGTCTCTTGGAGACTTATTCTTTTCTGGAGGGAAATGAGCTGGGAGTAAATCTGGGGGGGGGGAGGGGAGGTGGAGTGGAAGCTGGGAGAAGTAGAGGGAAGGGTCAACTGTGGTAGAAATGTATTGTCTTAAAGAATTTATTTTCACTAAAAATGTTGAAAATAAAATTGAAATACAAACATACTTAACTTCAGACCATGCCACACACACACACTCCAATGCCACTGCACAAGACATTTTCCATCTGACAGAGATCATGGGCACTCTCAGGAGGCTGCTTTCAGCTAACAAAGATGACAAGCGCTCTTACAAGGATATTTTCAGCTAGCAAAGATCATGCACCCTGTCACAGGGGTGTTCTCAGCAGCGGATAAATAAATAACATCCCCATATCTCACACTTGGGATCAAAACAAAAACCACATTCACAGGACACAACTGAAACCCAAACCTCTGCCACACACATCAGGTGGATAACATTGTTCAAGACTCCAGGAAATCCCCTGCCTCTGGCCTCTATGAGCACACACATGCACATACTCTCATAGGAATATGACTAAATATAAAATAATGTTTCCATTATAATAGCAAAATAAAGCGTGAACTTTGTCAAAATTGGTCCCATAGTTTGAGAAGTTAGTAGTCCTTAGTTTACTTTCTTTCAAACAGTCATTTCTATATCATTATTCATAGCTCCCAATCATATAAAATAATGAATTGCATTAATGGTGGCTTTAATTGTAACATTGTTTGTTGATAACTATAATTCAAGACTAAACATAAACTGATTATTACTGATGAATAACATTATTATTAAAATATCAACCAAGTAATTTTTGCACAAATGAAAATTCCATAATTGCATTAGTGTATGTAATGTATATCTTGAAAGAATCATAAGCCTTGGCCTAATTCATGAAGTGCAGTATTTATAAAGCCTCCGGAATTAGGGAAGCAGACACAGTGCAGATGTTACCATTGCCAAAGCTCATTAAAATATGCAGGATTCCAACCCAGATACCTCATGATATATAAAAAAGTACAGTATGTTACAAAGAGTTCAAACACACATTTTAGCCAAGGATCAGACTTTGTATGGTTTCTCAGAAAGAGAGGTTTTAAATTTGTTTGCTCTTCCGAAGTGTTCGGTATAAAGATTTGCTGCTTAAAACGTCTTTTAAAGAACAAGTAACAGCAATAGCCTGTAAATCTTAAGGATTCCTATCATAAGTGATCCTGAACTTGAAAAGTTCAAGGGCTAACTACAAAATTTCAAAGATAGACAGCAAAATAAAAAATAAAACAAAACAAAAACACAAAAAAGTGTCCAGAAACAACATAGTGTCTATGAGACCCTGGCCTTCTGATCATATCACTGTATATATTTATTCAAAAACTATTATTTGAAATTTTGTCTCAAATTAATTTATTAATTTTCATCAACAATAAAAATATGTTTTATAAACTTGCAGAAATTTAAGAATTAAAGAGAACATATGAAATAATTACTTCTGATGTAAGGTTGACAATTTAATAATTTGCATGGTAAAATACTATTTTAATGCTAATTCAGGAGAAATCAAGTAAAGTGCTTTCCAAAATGAGGGTTTCTATGATATTTTATTACATTAATATGCTAAGTGTGCAAATGAGATAGTTTGACAATGACTTTATGAGAAGTACTGCATTATCTTTCAAAATTTCTAGAAGTGTATGAGGGGTGGAGAATTGTCCCCTGATCTTGACATCTCACTTATTCATGTGAATCGGGGAGAATGATCTTTTTTCTCTGAGCTGTGGATCCTAGAAAAATGAGCTGTCAGTGGTAGAGAAATCTGTCAGCCAAATAAAAATTCAAAATGGAGTACCTCAAGAAGTTATTGTGATGGAGACTGTTTGTAGAAATTAATATCACACTATTTGGTAAAATAAATCATTGCTGACCTAACTGAAATAGTTTTGCAGTCTACAGGTAAATATTACTTACAGTTGATTATTATTAATCTCAAAATGTTTTCAAATATCTTTCTAGTTCTACTTGATATCGGTTCCCCCTTACACAGGGATAATTCTACTGGCTGTGTGTATGGGTGTTCCATATTCACCTGTCTTTCACAATAGGCAGGACAGTGTGCAAACATAGCCATTCCCTCACAGAAGAGAAAACAATAGAAGCTATTACATTTGAAACTCACACCCAGGACAAGGTATTTTGGTGATGGAAATGTTATCTGTTTTCTAAATTTTGATTTAATCCACAATTTAAAAACAGAAAATTTATGATTATTTGGTTTGGAAATTATTTAAGAAACATTTAAAACATTATATTTAATTATACTATTTATTAAATTTCACTCACACACAGGTACTGTACTTGCACTAGTGTTCTTTTTCCCTCTTTCTCCCTCCAATTGTTTGCATATGGCTCTCTCTAGAACTCATGGCCTCCTTTCTTTATCACTGTTACATATAAATATATACATACATACATCATATATGTTTATTTAAACAAAGCCTCTCCAGTCTGTTTAATGTTGATGGATTTATGTTTCTAGGACCAAACATTTCATAGTAGCTAACCAGTGAGTCATTCTATTCATGGAGAAGAAAAATTCTTCCTCTTATATTAATCACTAATTCATTCATAACCTATAGCTATTTATCTGGGGTGGATCCCGTGCAATTTTTAATATTCACCTTGGCAACAACTAGAGTTGTCATTATTCAGATCTTCTGTACTTCTGTAGACAGACGTATTGTTGAGATTTTACTGGTATCACTTCCCTGTCATGTCTAGAAGACACTGTCTCACAGAAGAGTTCTTGTCCTTTGGCTCTTTTTGTTTATTTGTTTTATTTTATTCATCCATTCATGTATTACAATGTATTCACTTTGTTCTTAATTAATTAATTACAATTTATTTACTTTGTATTCGGTTATAGCGCCCTCCATCTCCTCCCAAAGCCACCCTCTTCTCCACATGCCCCTTCACTAGTCCACTGATAGGTGAGGACCTCCTCCCCTTCTATCTGACCCTAGCCTCTCAGGTCTCATCAAGGCTGGCTGCATCATCTTCTCCTGTGACATGGCAAGGCCCCACTTACACACTCGCAGCTTCCTCCTCTACAGCACAGGAGAGCCTATGGTGTTTGGTTGTGTTATAGATATGTCAGTCAGTTATGGATTCCCCATACTCAGCTGTATATTGCATTTTGATTAGTTATGACTTTCGGTCATGTACCTTTTTTTCTACTTCAAAATAAGCATTTCTGATGTGGAGTGAAAGATACACTTATGTGCATACAGAGATAAGTATTCAGACCGTGGTTAGGAATTAACGTTTAGGAAAGTGTTAGTGGTACTTTCCCTCTAAGATCAATGACCTCAGTTGCCACAGTAATTGATTTTGCTCCCTTTATGTTGGTGTTAACTCCAGTCAACTGTCAATTGAAAACGTTCTTTTTGTTTTCTTGTTTCTTTGTGTTCTGAGTAATTTGCATATTATGGGTAATAATCCTCTACTAGATGTATAGCTGATGATTCTCTACCAGTCTGTGGGATTTCTCTTCATTTAATTGCTTCCTTTGCCGTGCAGCATATTTTAGGTTTATACAAGCCCCTTTGCCAATTATTGAACTCAATTCCCAAGCAAATTGAATCCTACTCAGGAAGCCCTTCACCATACCTTTGTCCTGTAAGTTACAGCCTTTTTTTTTTCTACTTCTATCAGTTCCAAATTTTAAATTGCTGTCTTTGATTGATTTAGAGATAATTAAAAATTAGAGATAATTTTTCTGCAATGTGATAGCTACATGCGTACTGTTATTCTTCTATCAATGGATAGTCAGCTTTCCTGTCCAATTCTTACTAAAGAATCTGTCTTTCATTTATTGTATTTTGGACATCTATGTGACTTATATTCATTAAACTTTATGTTACTTTGAAACTATCTCCTGCCCCATGGTTTAGAACAATTTCTGAAAAAAACATGGCTGCATCTCAGTGGGTTAAGTATATTTTCCTTAAAAAAAAGATTCTACATGTAATCACTATAAATCTAAGGCAAATCATACAATCCACTTATATGTAGCCTTGTTCCAACCTCCAATACCAGATAAAATGAAATTAAATACAGCTACTTTCTTTTAATTTCACTTTCAAATAACTGAAACTATCAATGATAAATACACCTTTGTTCAAGTTCTCTAGTTTGCTGAGTACTTGACACTGCACAAAATTATTATCACCATAATATTTTCCTGCTTGTTTCTATACTGTCCTTATTATGACAAATGATACTCTCAGTAGGTCTTTTGCTAAGATTCAGAAAAGAAATCACATACTGTCAAAAGCTTTCTGGATGGAGAAAATAATGTGCAGTTCAAGACTTTTTGTAATTAGAATGAAATACACCTTACAAGGAATGATAACATTAAACAGATTTTTGTAGAGAAATGCTCCTTTCAGAGTGTTTTAGTAATTCAGGAGTCATTCTTTTCTTGAACTGTTACTCTAATACTTCTTGTTGGCAGAAGCAGGACACCAGATAGATAGATAGATAGATAGATAGATAGATAGATAGATAGATAGATAGATAGATAGATAGATAGATAGATATAGAGATATACCCCGGAGGCAGCCCTAACTGTGTGTATCAGATCTGAGCTTCCATCTTCACACTATCAAACTAGTTCTAACTCTAGCTTGCCTTTATATGAGCAGTATCCTCAAAAATGTTTCAATAAACTTCTTTTCTCTGATTTGGAAGTAATATTACATTTTGTAGACTACTATATTGATCAAGATAATACATGCAACACAACAATAAAACTATGTAATAGCAATTATTGTCCTGTTTTTTTTTCTTTCTGTAAAAGATGCATCATGAGAGAATGAGCACATTTGCTTCAAGATGACACATTTGAAATACCAACATTGAACATGTTTGTGTGTGTATGTGTGTGCTTGTATATGTATGTATGTATGTATGTGCTTTGTTTTTAATTTTTTCTGCTTTGCTTACGGATACTCTTGTTCATCTGCTGATTATCAAAATAAAGGGGAAAAAGAACAATTCATAGTTTCATAACATAAGAACAATGGCCTCTGTTTCCTATAAGGATACCAACATATTCCAGATGTTCATAACCAAACCATATGCAAATCAAACAAAGAATACAACACACAGCTTCATGCTACCCACACACAGGTAAACATTTATCTACAAATATTTCAAGAGAAATTCTGTAACTTCTGCATAATTTAATATATTCTATCAATTTTTATTAAATTATTGTTGTTTACAGATGTTTTATTTTATTTTCTGATATAAAAACAGAAAGTATTTTTGATAGTCATTTCATAGATGATAGTGGCTAGTCATTGGTGTGTCTCCTTTGCTAGGATCATCCACAGTATCAGTTCCCTTATCACTTATTTCTGAGTATAGGATGGAAGTTCTTATGAACTTACTTTGAGAGACATGCAACTTTACCAACTAATGAAATATTTGTTTTTAGCAGAACAGTTTGACCACTGTTGCTCCAAGTAACTGTGACAGGGTGGAGGTGTCTGATGCTAACATTGACATTTTCAATGCTGTTGTTGCTGCAGGCTATTCACAGAATGATCCTGTTATAAAGGTAGTTATGGGAGTGTTTAAAAACAAGACATTAGCAAACGTAATGGCTTTTTACACATTTCACTAAGTGATAATAGTTAGCTGAAAATAATTGAGGGATATGCCAGTGTTATATACTTAAAATGAGATTTTTTTATATTTTCTAAGGGTAAGAATCTTATTCAAGGTATGAGTCAATATATTCTGCCAAACAAAATGCGTTTAGGATAGATTAAAATTATCTTTAAAATGGGCCCTTGAAAATGTGACAGTTCACACAAGAGCAAATTGACTGACTTCTTTGGGTTTAATTTAAGGTTCATCTGCCAAATCAAGGTCCAGGATGTGATTAGGACGGCTAGAGAGAAGGCAACAGACACCAGCCAAGTTGATGAATGCAAATCACCTACCAAGGATCAGGTGTTTAGAAACTGGAACAAATTCATAAATCTGAACTGCATATTCATGGTAATTTGATTCAAGACCTGTCGTAACACTTTAGAGTTTTGATACCATACATAAAAAAAAAAAATGACTGTCAAGAAGACTGGGAGAAACAGACACTAAAACACTAGATGTGTAGCTAAGTTTCATTATATTAAAGTATTTTGAGGATAAGATGAATTAAAGAGTTAAAAAAAAATCATACAAAGAGGTCTGTAAGGAAGGAACATGGGCAAGCATAGGCTGCAGACATAACAGATGAATTCATGGGACCAGAAAAGCAGCATGCCAGCAGATACTCACAAGGCAAGAGTATCCCCTCTTAAAACTTGTTCACAATTTGCTTAACGTTGCTATTTTGCTTTATTGTTACTTATTTGCTTTTTGTTTATGACAACAGGGTTGTCATTCCTAACCCAAACAAGCTATTAGCTCATGCATTCTAAATATCCCATACTTCTGAATTGCCCCAAGAGCGAAGAACTCACCCATGGCCTAATCAGTAGCTGAGGTCAGTGCTCTTGTGATCCAATTGATCTTTAAGCATATCTTCACAGGTATCTTCATGTCTTCAGTGCATGAATTTAAGTAGATGATTCACATTTCAATCATAATAAGGAAAGGCATTCTGCATTTTGATTACTGAGTCAGTGTTATGGTTACCATAATAGACCTTGAGATGAGAAATGAGAAGCAATTGCTTTAGAAGGATAAAAACCTGGATTTGAATTTTTATAGCAACAATTGTCAACTGGGACAAGTAACTTCCTTTTCAGGGTTTTGGGTTTTGTTGTAATTGTTTTTAGCTCTAAAGCAGGAATATAGTATTTCTCAGAAGAACTAGCAGTGAAGTGACCTGAAAATGAATGAAATAATCAAACTTATTTTTTGTACTAGAACAGAAGAACACCCTGAATGCAAATGGACAATTGCTTTTAACACAACACCAGCAGATAACGTTTCATGGGTTCCAGTCACTACAGCTTGGTGCTCTCCTCACTTTGTCTCACAAAGAAAATCTTTTTCAGCGTTTGAAACTGTCTCCTTCCTAAATTACAGGCTTTGCCTCTCACGACAAAGAGACCCATGCTGCCTCCTGACCTTCTGTCCTTTGCCCAGAGAGCATCAGTGGTTTCACAGCACAAGCACTGTGATCCTGTGGCTTCTTTGTTTGAATAAATGGGAAGCCACAGGAACACACACAGTTCATTCCACAGCCTTCCCTTCAAGTCATTGTGAACAGTTTTATATAACTTATTGATTGGGCAAACAAGGGAAGCAAGAAAGAAGAAATAAAACTTCTTGATTCTGTGTAAAAGTAAGTTAGACCTAAATTACATCTATGCACATAGGAGAGTGGATGTGTGCTCAACCATCTATGTACATAAAATGAATTTTTAAAAAGTGATATTTAAGTTTCTGACTTTGAAAATGAATGCATTGACAGAATGATTTGGAATACACATTTGAATATTTCAAAATTCAAGTACGAATTTAGGTTCAAAGTAAAAGCAGAGAACAAAATATTTCCCATATATTAAAATAAGAGCATTTTCATATCCCATATTATATTATACTTAGAATATTAATATATCTAAAAGAATAAACTAAAATGTAAATGTAACATACAGTAGCAAGAAAATGGAAAAATGCTAAATGGCATTTTTCAGTCCCAATTTGACTGTAAACTCCATTAGTTGAAACAATCATGAATGGGCTAAAACTATATAAATAATTTACCTGAGGACCAAGTTGCTTTTGATGGGTATAGAGTTATTTAAATTTCAGTAAAATGTGAGGCTATACAAATGTTTCAGAGAGATTAAGAGCTCTTTCTGCCCTACCAGGGAAAACTGGAGTTCAGACCACAACACATGCACAGCGGCTTACAACTGCCTGAAACACTAATGTGAGGGCATCTGATTCCTTCTTCTGAAATCCACAAGAAGTTCTTCCATGAAATGAGCATACATGAACATATAAAAACTAAAGATCAATATATTTACGTTTTTATGTGTACAGATTTTTTGGTCTGAGGGGCCAGAAGATGATGTCAGCTCCCCTGAGATGAGGGTTAAAAATTTCTGTGAACTACCATGCTGCTGTTTGAATTTTTTTTTCTTAAAAGCTTTTTGAAACATCAGGCAGTGCCCTTAACTACTGTGTCATCTCTCTAGCCTCACCAAGGAAATATTTTAAAATATAATTCATAGGAATATCAGAAGCTACAACCATGAAGTTTCATAGGCAGTGGCTGCCTAAGCATGAGGACTGTAAAAGACATGCTAATACAGGAGGAGCCCATGAAGCCTAGACATTATAAAAAGAACTACAAGTAACCAAGAAATATTGAGAGTGGGAGAAAGAGTTTTCCTCAGAGAAGAACACAAAATATCAATCTGTCAGCCCTGAATATACACATACATACACACACACACACACACACAGATATGTAACATTATGCAGACATAGAAAATTATGTTTCAGAATATATGTGCATACATATGTAATAAAAATTTGGAAGAGAGCAAGGAGAATTATATGAGAGTGTTTGGAAGGAGAAAATGTAAGAAGGAAATTATATAATTATACAGAAATAAATAAAAGGTATTTTTGAAACATCAAAAAGTTACTTCAAGTACTAAAGCACTCATTCAATATTTCTCAAGAAATTGCATTGAAGGAAATACAAATCAAAATGACTCTGAGATTTCATCTTAAACCCATCAGAATGGCTGAGATCAAAATCTCAAGTGACAGCAAATGCTGGAGGGGATGTGGAGAAAGGGAATACCTCTTCTGTTGCTGGTGGGAGTATAAACTTGTACAACCACTTTGAGAATCAATCTGGTCTTTTTTTAGAAATTGGGTATAACACTAAATCCCAAACCCTCCTATACCATTCCTCACCATATACCCAAAAGATGCTCAACCATACAACAAGGACATTTGTTCATAGCAGCTTTACTGGAAATAGCCAGAATCTGGAAACAAACTGGATATCCCTCAACCGAAGAATGGATACAGAAATTGTGGTACATTTAAAGAGTGGAACACTACTCAGCTATTAAAAACAAGAACATCATGAAATTTGAATGCCAATTGTTAGAACTCGAAAAGATCATCCCGAGTGATTTAACCCAGAAGCAGAAAGACACACATGGGATACACTCCCTCACAAGTGACTATTAGCCATATTAGCCATATAATGCAGGATAACCATACTAAAATCTACAGACTTAAAGAAGCTAAATAACAAGGAGGACCCTAAGGAGGATTATTAATTATCAAGTAGCTTAGTATCCAAGTGGGTTCCATATTAAGGGACTATTTTTAACATGAACTCAATGGCTGGCTCCTTGACTCCCTCTCCCCAAGGAAGGAGAAGCCTTGCTAGGCCACAGAGGAGGACTTGACAGCCAGTCCTGAAGATATCTGATGAGCTAGGATCAGATGAAAGGGGAGGAGGACCTCCCCTATCAGTGGACTTGGAAAGAGGCATGCACTCATATATGAGATTACATTTATTAGGTTATGTCCCTTTCATAAATGTTAGTAAAAAAATATGAACAGAGGATATATTCTGATATGCATGGTAAAAGGCAACAAAACACCATGCTAATGATTTCCAAAGTGTGATAATGTCATTAAAAATAAGCCCATTGTTAAGGAAATCTATAAGGAAATCTGAGTACTAACTCACAGAAAGGTAATTCTCAAAATAAAGTTTGTTCAATGTGTGATCAAATCAAGCTGAGATAAATAGAAATATTAGTGACTCACTAACTCATAGGATATGAATTTGCACTGTAACTATTTCCCATATTGATAATACAAATAGTCTGAAACTTACAAATTATATTTCCTATAATAAATAAAATTATCTATGCTATAGACTTTCATATAACCACTATGACAGGGTTCACCTTAAAATTCTTAGTCCACTTAACTGTGAAAATGATCTAAACTGTGAAATCCATTACATATTTCGTATTGAGACTTGTTGTCCGATAGACCCAGTGAAGTAATATTCCATCTAGTTTGGTTGTATTTTCTCTTTGGTTTGGATACTTTAAAGTTACAATACATGAAAACTTTCAGATACATGCAAATGATATTTTATTTAAAATTAGATTATAGTACTAGAGAGATGGCTCAGCAGTTAAGAGCATTGTCTGTTCTTCCAGAGGTCCTGAGTTCAATTCCAAACAACCATATGGAGGCTCACAGTCATCTTTAATGTGATCTGATGCCTTCTTCTGGCATGCAGGTGGACACACAGATAGAGCACTCATATATAAAACAAAATTAAATTAAAAAATAAATGTTTAAAGAATAAAAATAAAATTTAAATTTATTTCATTTGTTCTGCTTTCTGTTGATTTTCTCATTCAATTTTTATCTTGAAAGTACCATTCAATTTCCCATCCAGCCTTATTTTTATGGATAAACATAAACAATGGTAAAATGTGACATTTTTAAAATGTCAAGAGAAATGAAACATTAAAGTATAAAGTATAGCACAACATTGACCTAGGTATTTGTATTATAGGAAAGTACTTTGAGAAAGATCTTGAATCTTTTATGATCTCTAGCAGATTTCTTCTGATTAAAATATAGATAGCTGTATAAAATATGCATGCAAATAATCATTGATAATAAATTATAAAAAATTAAAATAATTATTTGTTATACATAAGTTTTCATTTTACTAAATGTTAAGGGAAAATGAATACAATCAAATGCATATGTTTATTTACTTATAAATTGTTAAAGTGTGGATGAGGTTTTTATCCTGAAGATTTTATATATAGACATAACATATTGATATTTCGATGTTTTATTGACTAATGGTTAGTCCCCCAACTTAGGAATGGATAAAGAAATTGCGGTACGTTTAGACAATGGAATAGTATTCAATAATTAAAAACAAGGAAATCATGAAATTTGCAAGCAATTGGTGGGAACTAGAAAAGATCATCCTGAGTGAGGTATCCCAGAAGACAAGTGGTATATATTCACTTATACATGGATATTAGACATATAATATAAGATAAACATAGTAAAATCTGTGCAACTAAAGAAGCTAAGCTGAAGGAGGACTCTGAGTAAGATGATCAATTCTCACTCAGAAAGGTAAATGGGATGGACATCAGAGGAGGGGGATAACAGGAAACAGGACAGGAGCCTACCACAGAGGCCTCTGAAAGACTCTACCCAGCAGGGTACCAAAGCAGATGCTGAGAGTCCTAGCCAAACTTTGGGCAGAGTACAGGGAATCTTATAGAAGAACGGGGAGATAGAAAGACCTGGAAAGGACAGAAGCTCCAAAAGAAGACCACAAAGCCAAAAAACCTGGGCGCAGTGGGGCCTGCAGAGACTGATACTGTATCCAAGGACTATACATGAAGAGGTTCTAGACATCTTGCTCAGATGTAGCCCATGAGAAGCTCATTCTGCATGGAGGTATCCTAGCAGGTGAAGTCTCTGGCATAAACTCAGTTGTCTGCTCTTTGATTATCTTCCCTTGGTGATGTGACCTAACTAAGACACAGAGAAAGAGTTTTCAGACAATCCTGAGACCTGATATGCCAGTGTAAGATAGTAGGTGTTAGAGCACTTCTCCTCTCAGTGGCCTAGGGGAGGGACAGATTAGGGAAGTTGAGGGAGGGTGGGAGCAGGAGGAGATGAGGGGAAGGGCTACAGCTGGGATATAAATTGGATAAATTGTAATTAATAACAACAACAATAATAGTTATAAAAACTTTCTAATTCCAAGCTAAACATTTTTATTTTGAAATGAAGCTAAAGTAAGTAGCTCAAACTGCAACTTTTAAAATAAAACACTCTTTCTTATTATTACCATTTTAATAATGGGTATGCGTGTATATTTGTGTGCATCTATGCCAAGTACGGATGGGTGTGTGACCTTGAAGTCCACAAGAGGATACCAGATGCCCTGAAGCTAGAGGTACAGCGTTATTATTCTAAACTGTGATATCCTGCCAATCTTTTTACGGCTTATCTTTCATTTACCTAGCTACAAACTAGAATTATCAATATACTTTCACATAGTCACTCAAATAATGAAGAAAAGTATTTTATTTAATTCACCTTTCTTGAATATCAACTTTTAAACCTACTCTCAGTATTTTAATTTCATGTATTTCCTCTTCTAGATTCAGACATACAAAAGACTATATCAATGTGTTCCAGACTATGTACCTATTATATAATGGAAGTAGCAAATTATCTATATATCCAAGTATTTATCATTTTTTGAGACAGTGTTTATCTGTGTAGCCTTGGTTGTCCTGGACTCACTTTGTAGACCGTGAGGGTCTTGAACTCACACAGATCAACGAGCATCTGCCTCCCCTAGTGCTGTGATTACATGTGTATGTCATGGAGACTTATTTATCAATTCTTTATTCTAAAGTATGGTCAATTATGTCCTTTAATTTTTGATAGAAACAGTGTGTTCTTATCAATGGACAGAACTTCTCTCTCCTTTCAAAATGAAACTTAGTTCATTTTAATTAGAATTTTTCCATGTTATCTCCACTCTGTTTTCTGTAGCTTCTGAAATCTACAATTCTACTTTAAATTTCTATAATGTTCACTATTTCAATTAATTTTTATTTTTTATATTAATTATAGTTTATTTACTTTGTATCTCAGCTGTAGCCCCCTCTCTCATTTCCTCCAACTCTGTCCCTCCCTTCCTCATCTCCTCTCTGTCCCTCTCTAAGTCCATTGATAAGGAAGGTCCTTCTCCACTTCCATCTGAGTCCAGCTTATCAGATCTCATCAGAACTGGCTGCAATGTCCTCCTCTGTGGCCTAGCAAGGCTGCTTCTCCCTTGTGGGATGAGGGAGGTCAAAGAGTCAGCCACTGAGTTCATGTCAGAGACAGTCCCTGTTCCCCTTACTAGGGTACCCATTTGGATATTGAGCTGCCATGGGCTACATCTGAGCAGAGGTGCTAGGTTATATCCATGCATGGTCCTTGTTTGGAGAATCAGTCTCAGAAAAGAGCAATGTGCCCAGATATATTCGGTCTTTGTGGAGTTCCTTTCCTCTCCAGGTCTTGTAACTCTCCTTTCATTCATATGATTCCCTGCACTCTGCACAAGGTTTGGTTATGAGTTTCAACATCTGCTTTGATACTCTACTAGGTAGAGTCTTTCAGAGGCCCTCTATGGTAGCCTCCTGTCTTGTGTCTTGTTTTCTCCTACTTCCATTGTCCATCCCATTTATCTTTCTAAGTGAGGATTGATCATCTTACCCTGGGACCTCCTTCTTATTTACCTGCTTTAGGTTTAAAGATATTAGTATATTTATCTTATCTTATAGGTCTAATAACCACTTATAAGTAAGTATATACCATGTGTGTCTTTCTGCTTCTGGGATACCTCACTCAGGATGATATTTTCTGGATCCCACCATTTGTCTGCAAATTTCATGATTTCATTGTTTTTAATTGCTGAGTAGTATTCCATTGTGTAAATGTACCACAACCCAAAACTCAACACATGCTAGAAAGGTTTTGGAGTAAGGGGAACCCTCCTCCATTGCTGGTGGAAAATGTAAATCTTATACAACCACTTTGGAAATCAATCGGGCACTTTCTCAGACAATTAGGAATAGCGCTTCCTCTAGATCCAGCTATAAGACTCCTAGGCATATATCCAAAATACCCTCAAGTATACAACAAGGACATTTGTTCAAACATGTTTGTAGCAGCTTTATTCGTAACAGCCAGAACATGGAAACAACCCAGATGTCCCTCAACAGAGGAATGGATACAGAAACATTCACATTTTAATTTTCTGCATGTGTATAGTCTACATGTGTATAGTTTTTAAGTTTTTACATGTGAATAATATTATGTGGTAGAATATATCTACCTGTGCCTAAGTTATTTCAATAAATTTGAAGTTCAATTCACATCAAATGTCAAAATGAGAATACTTTATTTTAATGGCTTGATAGTATTCCTTTCATTGTATGCCCTAGGTTTCATTCATTCATCATTAGCTGAGCACTATAAATGTTGATTTGCTGTATAGTATGGAGTCAATGTTTGAAGGCATGTTTGATTTGCAATGTAATTAGTATTAAGGCCGTTGAAAGAGAAGGAAAAGAGCATCCTATATAATTCAGTACAGCAGGTTCTGTTTTTGTTTTTCATTAAATCAATTATTTATTTTCTTTACATCCTGATCAGGGCTTCTTCTCCCTCTTCTCCTCCCAGTCCTTCCCTCTCACCTCTTTTCCCCAGTCCACTACCCCTTTTCTTCAAAGTAGGAGATATCACAATATCAACCCATCTTGGCATATCCAGTTGCAGTATGACTAGATATACTTTCTTCTGTTGTGCCTAAAGAAGGCCAACCAGCTAAGGGAAAGGGCTCCTAAGCAGGCAACAGAGTCAGAGACTGTCCCTGCTCCTACTGTTAGGGGTCACCCATGAAGACCAAGCTGTACATCTGTTACAAATGTGTAGCAGGCCTATGTTTGTTTGTCCTATGCATACTCTCTGTTAGGTGGTTCAGTTTCTGTGAGTACCTATAGGCCCAAGTTTGTTGATTCTGTAGGTTTTCTTGTGATGTCCTTGACCTCAATGGCTCCTTCCATCCTTTCTTCCACAAAATTCCCTGAGTTTGGCCTATTGTTTGGCTGTAGGTTTCTGTATCTGTTTCCATCATTTGCTGGGTGAAGCCACCCAGATGATTAATGTGAGCCTCCTGTCTCTAACTATAACAGAATATCATTAATAGAATCAGAGGTAGGCTCTATCTCATAGCATGGGACTCAAGTTTGGCCAGTCATTGATTGCTCATTCCCTCACATTCTGCTTATTCTTTGTCTCTGTACATCTTTTTTAAAAATTTAATTTAATTAATATATTTATTTATTAAATTTTATTCACTTTGTATCCCCGCTGCAGCCCCCTCCCTTGTCTCCTTCCATCGAGTCACGCTCCCTCTTCTCCCTCTAGTCGCAAGATTAGGAGGATCTCCTTCCATTCTATCTGACCCTAGCTTATCAGGTCTCATCAAAGCTGGCTGCATCATCTTACTCTGTGGCTTGGTAAGGCTGCATCCCCCAGGGGAAGGTGATAGGAGAGCTTGCCACTGAGTTCATCTCAGAGACAGTCCCTGTAACTCTTACTAGGGAACCACTTGGAAACTGAGTAGCCTATGGGCTTCCTTTGAACAGGGGGTCTAGGTCCTTTCCATTTATGGTCCTTGGATAGAGTATCCATCTCTGCAGGCGCTCCTGGGCTTAGGCATTATAGCTCTTTTGTTCTCCTTTTGGAGTCCTCTTCAGATCTTTCTATCTCCCCCTCCTTCTGTAAGGATTCTGGCACTCTGCCCAAAGTTTGTCTATGACTCTTAGTATTTTCTTTGATACCCACATCTTATAGGCAAAATAGATGGTGGAAAAGTCATTGACAAAATCCAACACGTCTTTGTGATAAAATTCTAGGAGAGATCACAGATACAAGATGCATAGCTAAGCACAGAAATGACAATACATAACAAGCCTATTAAATTAAATGGAGAGAAGGTAGAGCAAGTCCACTGAAATCCGGGACAAGACAAGGCTGCCTACTTTCTTCATACTTATTCAATACAGTACTTAAAATTTTAGTTAAAGCAATAAGACAATGAAAAGAGATCAAAAGGACACAGTTTGGAAAGAAGAAACGTCAAAGTATCACAATTAAAAGATGGTTTGATAGTATACATAAGTGACCCCAAAAATTATATCAGGGAACTCTGAAAGCTGATTAAACACCTTTAGCAAAGTGGCTGGATACAAAATTAATTTTAAAAAAGTCAGTATCCCTCCTATATACAAGCAATAATGTTCTGAGGAAAAACTTAGAGAAATAACACCTTTCACAACAGCCACAAATAATATTAAATATTTTGGTGGAACTCTAACAAAACATGTAAAAAAAATGTAAGAAACATGTAAAACAAGAATTTCAAGTTTTTGAAGAAAGAAATTGAAGATGATATCAGAAGAGGGAAAGATCACTCATGCACATAGATAGGTAGGTTTAACATTAAAATGGACATCTTACCAAAAGCAATCTACAGATTCAACATAATTGCCATCAAAATCCCAATACAATTCTTCGCAGACTGTTGGAAGACCAGGAGTAGCCAAACACTGACCAGTCAGGTACCAAACTCAGATAAATTGAAGATTACTGAATGCTTAGCAAAGTCTACCAGTCAAGGACACAGTCTTGATTGAAAAACAAGGACGGTGACGCCCAGTCATTCTCAGAGTGAGTTTTTAAAGGAAAAACCATAACAAATCTGGAAGAATCAATTCTATTCCATGCACATTATGTCTAGGTAGCAAGACAAAACATTATAAGCTTATTGGCTGGGATTTAGGAAAGGGGAACTTTTAGAGACTTTCCAGTTTTCCAGGAGAAAGAAAATTAGGAGGGTATTTCATTTTAACTATAACAGAACATACATTTACCTTTAAGTCAAGCAGAACATGAATTTAACATCTATTGTCTTATTCTAAGCAACAAGTATTAGATTGTAAGTAAAAGACTATTTTTCTGAGAGGCAGGCAGAATCTGAGAACTTGAACTCAATTTTAACTTATGATTAAAATGGAAACTGAAGATAAAGTCACTTCTGCTACGCTAAAGATGAAAGCAGGTATTAATAGAGGAGTTTCAGTTATGCTAAAAACTAAAGTACACCCCAACAGCAGGGCTATAGTTATGTACAAAGTTAGAATGGTCCTCAACAATACCTTAAAGAACAATTCTTAACTTCATATGGAAAAACCCAAAAATCCATAGTGGATAAAGCAACCCTGGTCAATAAGAAAATTTCTAGAGGTTTCACCAATTCAAACTGTACTATAAAGCAATAGCAATAAAAATTGACTTAGCATCTTCACCAACCCTATATCTGACAGAGAGCTAATATCCAGAATATATAAAGAACTAAAGAAGTTAAAAAGCAACAAATAAAGTAATCCAATTAGAAAATGGGGTACAGAGTTAAAAAGAGAATTCTCTATAGAGGAATATAGAATGGCAGAGAAACACTTAAAGAGATGCTCAATGTCCTTAGCCATCAGAGAGATGCAAATCAAAATGACCCTGAGATTTTACCTTACACACATCAGAATGGCTAAGATTAAAAACTCAAGTGACAATACATGCTGGAGAAGATGTGAAGAAAGGGGAACGATCTTCCATTGTTGGTGGGAATGTAAACTTGCACAACCACTTTGGAAATCAATTTGGTGATTTCAGAAAATTAGGAACAGAGCTTCCTCACAATCCAGATATAACACTCCTAGGCATATATCCAAAAGATGCTCAAGTACATTTGCTCAACCATATTTGTAGCAGCTCAAGGACATTTGCTCAACCATATTTGTAGTAGCTTTATTCACAATAGCCAGAACCTGTAAACAACCCAGATGTCCATCAACAGAGGAATGGATACAGAAATTATGGTACTTTTACACAATGGCCATACTATTCAGCAATTAAAAACAAGGAAATCATGAAATTTGCAGGCAAATGGTGGGACCTAGAAAAGATCATCCTGAGGGAGGTATCCCAGAAACAGAAAACACATATGGTCTATACTAACTTGTAAGTGGATACTAAACATATAATATGGATAAACCTACAAAAATCTGTACACCTAAAGAAACCAAGCAAGAAGTAGGACCCTGAATAAGATGATCAATCCTCACTCAGGAAGGCAAATGTGACAGACATTGGAAGAAGGAGAAACCAGGAAACAGGACAAGAGCTTACCACAGAGGGCCTCTAAAAAGCTCTACCTAGTATTGTATAAAAGCAGATAACGAGACTCATAAACAAAGTGCAAGGAATCTTAGGAAAGAAGGGGGAGATATAAGACCTAGTGGGGACAGGAGCTCCACAAGGGTAACAACAGACCCAAAATATCTGGGCACAGTGGTCTTTTCTGAGACTGATATACCAACCAAGGACCATTCATGAATATAACCCATAACCCCTGCTGAGATGTAGACCAGGGCAGCTCAGTCTCCAAGTGGGTTAACTGGTAAGGGAGGGACTGTTGCTGACATGATCTTAGTGGCTAGCTCTATGACAGGCTCCCCTGGATGAAGGAGCACCTTTGCCAGGCCACAGAGGAGGACAATGCAGCCAGTTAGGATGAGACTGGATAAGCCAGGGTCAGATGGCAGGAGAAGAGGACCTCCTTTATGCCTGGACTAGGAGAGGGGCATAGGAGGATATGAGGGAAGAAGGGTGGGAATGGGATGGGAGGAGGGAAGGGACTACAGCTGAGATACAAAGGGAATAAACTGTAATTAATATAAAAATAAAAATTAAAAAACTGACTTAGTATAAAAACTGATTGATTAATGGAATCATATTGAAGACCTAGAAGTAAACACACACACATAAGGAAACTTGATTTTTGACAAAAAGGCAAAATTTTACAATGGAACAAAGGAAAAAAAAAACACTTCAACAAAGGCTGTTGGTCTAATTGCGTGTAGAAGAATGCAAATAGACTTATATTTATCACCCTGCACAGAACAACAAGTTGTAATGCCCAAAATTGACCTGTAAATATCTGTCCAGAAACCAGGTAACTTCCTGAAATGCTAGAAACTGTAGTTCTTGGAAAGAAACAAAGCCTCAAGAAAAAGTCTTGTGGCCTATAAGATTTTTCCTCATAAACTCCGGAAACACATGGCTTGAGGTCATTTTCAGGTGGGCAATTCTGTGGAATGGTCCTGACCAAAGTCAATCTCTTTAACATTTATTATTAAATAAAACTTGCATCAAATATGGCCCAAAGTAGTGGTGTTGGTCTTTCTGGAAAATCTCAGTATTAACACAAATATTTAGATTATAAAGATTTTTTATTGGAAATCTTTAAAATCTATCCAATAAAATTAGGAAATGATAAATAACTGAGTAAATTTAAAAGGAATTAATTTTTACTCAAGGGATGATGCATGCTGGAGAGGATATAGGGAAAGGGGACCCCTCTCCATTGCTGGTGGGAATGTAACCTTGTACAACCACTTTGGAAATCAATCTGGCACTTCCTCAGAAAAATAGGAATAGTGCTACCTCAAGATCCAGCTATACCAGTCCTAGGCATATGCCGAAGAGATGCCCCACTATTCAATAAGGACATTTGTTCAACCATGTTCATAACAGCTCAATTCATAACAGCCAGAATCTGGAAACAACTTACATGTCCCTCAGCAGAGGAACGGATACACAATGGTTGATTTACACAATGGAATACTACTCAGCAAATAAAAACAAGGAAACCATAAAATATTCAGGCAAATGGTGGGAACTAGAAAATATCATCTTGAATGAGGAAACCCAGAAGCAAAAAGCTACAAATGATATATACTTGCTTATAAGTGGATATTAGCCACATAATATAGGGTAAACATACTAAAATCTATAGCCCCAAAGAAGCTAAACAATAAGAAGGACCCTAGGGGATCCTCATTTAGAAGGGGAAGCCAGATAGACACTGGAAGTAGAAGACAAGGAACAAGACAAGAGCCTTCCACAGAGGACCTCTGAAAGACTCTACTCACCAGAGTAGAGAAGGTGATACTGAGACTCATAGCTAAATTTTGGGCAGAGTACCAGAATCCTTATGGCAGGTGAGGGAGATAGAAAGATCTGAAGGGGACAGGAACTGCACAAAGAGAACAACAGAGCCAAAATACCTGGGGCCAGGGGGACCTATAGAATAAGATACTCCAACTAAGGTTCATGCATGGAGAGGACCTAGACCCCCTGTTCAAAGGAAGCCCATAGGCTACTCAGTTTCCAAGTGGGAACCCTAGTAAGGGGTACAGGGACTGTCTCTGACATGAACTCAGTGGCAGGCTCTCTGATCACCTCCCCCTGGGGGTGCAGTCTTGCCAAGACACAGCAGAAGATGGTGAGGCCAGCCTTGGTAAGACCTGATAAGTTAGGGTCAGATAGAAAGGGAGGAGGTCCTCCCCTATCATGAGAAGAGGGAAAAGGCATAGAGGGAGAAGAAAGTGCGTGGGTGGGACTGGGAGGAGGCAAGGCAGGGAACTGCAGTGGGGATACAAAGAGAATAAAATGTAATACATAAATATATAGATAAATTAAAAAGGAAAAATTTAAAAAGAAAACAAAAAAGAGTCAATTTTTGTATTAATTTTGAATTTAATTAGAATTTAGCTAATCAGAAATATTATAAAAATTACTTAAGGACTACACTTGGGGTACATAATAATTGTTATTGTTAGGTCTGACATGCAGCCCACATTTCCAGAAATTAGCTCAACCTGAGTGACATGATTCCTGGCAGTTACACAAAACCAACCTTCATCAGGAAGTTGGGAAACTAGTTCCCATCTGCCAAAATGAGTCATTTCCTTCCAGTAAAAGAGACAAATGACTTACTGTGATTGCATACCAAAGCAAGTGAAGTTTTCCAGATTCCCTCAGTGTTACAAGTACCAGTTAGACATCTGAAGGTTGATCTAGCACAGATCACTTCCCTTACCCTAGACAGCAGTTTGTTGGGCCACAGAGGAAGAAAATGCAGCCATTCCTGATGAGACCTAATAGACTAGGATCAGAAGGAAGGAAAAGAAGATCTCCCCCATCAGTGGACTTGGAGAGGGACATGTTTGCAGAAGGAGGAGGAAGGCAGGGATTGGGATGGGAGGAGGGAGGGAACTACAGGGGGGATACAAAGTGAATAAAGTGCAATTAATAAAGAATTTAAATTTAAAAACATTTTTTAAAAACAATGCGTTTTTTTCTCTGCTTTGGCTATTCTCAAATTACTCTTGCTAAGTCTATCTCTTATTGCCAGGTGCGCTCTCTTATACTCTTACTCCAGCCCTCCCCCATCTCCTTCCCCTTCTTTCCTGCCCTCCTCCCTCTCCCACTTTCTCTCTTTTCCCTTTTTCCTCTCCCTTTCCCTTTTCCTCTTCCCCACTCTATCTGTTGCTTGCTTGCTCTCCCTCTTTTTCTATCTCTTGCTATCTCACAGTTCTCTTCCTTTCCCCTGATTTTCTCTCCCTGGCTTGTCAAGCATGCCAGTGACTCTGGTTCATTCAGATAACTCTGGATTTTTTTTTTCCCTCTCTAACTAACAATAAAAACCCTCTCCCAAATAAACTGATCCTGTCAGCCTGTCATCCATCCATGTATCCATCTGTTTATTTATTTATTTTTATTATGCCCTCTCACATACAGTTGTACCTTTAAATTTTTTTAATTTCTGTTTTAGAGATGTGTCAGACTATATAAATATATAGTAGAGCATGAGTACACAGTTTTAAGTCAATTTAAAAATATTTAGCAGTTTTATATTTTAAAACAACCTGTTTAATTTCCCAAGAGGCATGGGAGGAGAAGAGGTATAGCGAGTGGGATTGAAGGGGATGAGGGAGGAGGCTACAGCTGGGATATAAAGTGAATAAATTGTAATAAGCAAAAATTAAAAAATTTTAAAAAACTATAAAAAAACAACAACAAAAATTAAAAGAGGAAAACTTTTCTTTGCTCATAGTTGCAGGTTTTAATTTGTAGTTGTAATAAAGTCTCTTAGAAGGAACTTGACTGACCTGGTCACATGGCATCTGTAGTTCAGGAACAGAAACTATGGAAAGATATGCTAAAATTACTTTCTCCTTTTAAGGTTGTCCAAGATGCTAGTCCTAGGAATGGTACTGCTTACAAGCAGTGGTCTTCCAAGCTAACTTTATCTATTGAAGGTAATCTTAAACAGCTATTCTTAGAGAGGATCATCTTATGTTTAGGTATCATCCATCAAATTTAAGATTGCTACTGAATATCTCCTAAGTGCCTGCTAATCAAATTAGATATATCTTATGGATTGGATTGTGTATTAACAAAATTTCCCTCTTCCTTGTTTAAGACAGAAGTACACAGAATACTGGAGGTCATATTTGTTTTTGTTTCCTGCCTAACTCTCTAATATATCAAAACTAATAAAGTGATTTATTTCTCACTGTTACTTATAGAAGAAAGAGAAAAATAGATATCATTATAAATGCCTAAAATATTATTTAGTGTCTCAATAACAGACATCAACAAGAACCACATTACAAAACTGAAGATGAGTTTTCCAAAGTTGAGATAATAAAAGCTGATGTAGCATTTAGGTTTCAATGTTATCTGTAGGTTAGGAACTTCCTTCTGTAAATCAATAAATCTTCTATAAATTCCTGCAATTGTAAACAAGAAAACTAATGCCTTCATATTATTTTAATTAAGTGGCATAGTTACTTGGAGACAGAATTTTCCAAGAGGTTGTCATTGCAACCCTGACCTTTAATCAAATTACCTTTGGGCATGTAAAAGCTCTATATGACAAGTAATGAATAGCATATAAGTCTACACGACTACGGTATTTTTTCCTCCAAATTGTTCCTTGTTAACATAAATAAATAAACACATAAATACATAAATAAATAAGCATAAAAATAACAATAGCCAAAATAGTAAACAATTGTTATTAAAGATTGTTCTTTAGCAGATTTTGAAAGTGATTCTGTTCTTTAGTGCAGGGTTAAATAACAGCAATTTTTGTAACCTGCTTAAATTCATTAGCCCCTCTGTTGATAGCTACTTTATTTCTTAGCATAACTATGACTCCTCTGTTACCATTCATCTGTAGCCTTTACCGTCTCAGAAGCCATTTTTCCTCCAAGTCTCCATTTTGATTATGTCTGTATGGTTTCATTTCTCAACCTTTGTGTACTTTATAACCTCTACACTCTGTGAGTCCCCAAACTGAAGAACCAATCAAATTAAAGGTCAGTTAGAAACTCTTTGTCTAGCTGTCAAACTGATGTAATATTGCTTCCTACATCTGGATACTTGGTTGTATTTTTGCTACCTAGTTGTTAGCTACTTGCGGTTTGTTTCCTATACCTGGTTACTATTTTGTTACCTGGTTGTTATTGGCCATACCAAAAAATAAAAAAATAAAATTCTTTAGGAGCAGACTAACATAGTCTGACTCCTGAGTCCAGATTATGGCCCTGACCTATCCCTTTCTGTTTAGCATTCAATAAAGCACTGTTGATTTGAGTCTGGTGTCTGAGTGGTCACTGAGCTGACCCGGCCTGCAGGTCAATCGAATGTGACCCATAGAGAGGGGGTGAGAATGGGGTGGGACAAGAGATGGGAGAAATGGAGACCAAGACAGTTTCTCTGTTCAAGGCCTCTGTTTATTGGAAAATTTCATACAATTTATAGGGAGAAGGTAGGGCAGAAGGAATGTAATTGCTTTGGCAGGGTTGGTGGAGTCAGGAAGACCCACCAGAGAAGTCACAAGATGTCACTATGACAGTTACTAGGGAAGTTCCGCAGAAGAGTTACTTTGGAAGCCCAGAAGGGGAGGAGGGTTTAAAGTATTTCAGGAAGGTGGTCTGAATCGCAAGCCCCAGGTCAGCCAGGAATGCACTGTTGTATCCAGGCAGGAAGCCATTAAACTAGGTCAGGTCAGATGCCAAGAATTCGGTGCCAGAAGGTGCCAGAAGGCTTCCCACACTGAGCAACTCTTCCTGAACCTGTAACACAGTTGTTTCCATCCTATAGGCACCACTAGTGTGATGCATTCAATATCTGTCAATTTTCTAACCCATTTATAGAATAAGGGAGGGTCTTCTCTTTCAAAACAGAGTCAGGTATGACACTTGATATAGAAAGCCCAGATATATGTGTCTGCCATAATCATCTACAAATCAATGATGATTCCATTTGAGTAGAAAAACACAGTAATGCAGAAATTGATTCATTAATTTCATAATCTTATACAGAACACAACTGTGCTTCTATTTAGCAGAAAACAATGTGAGATTAAGTCTCCAGTGTAAAGAATTTATCCTGGAACTCTTCTAAGGAAAGGCAATGATAAGCATGAGGCTATTGTCTAATTCAAATGCTGATTTCTATACCTTCATATCTGTTTGCAAGCCTTGTTCTAAGAATTTCCTGTATCAGTGTTATGTAAGTACTGCTCCCCAGTTGTCCCCTGATAAGCCAATAGAGAGGCTTACAGCCAGTCCCTGAGCAGGGGAACAAACAGGGCTAGATGCCTTGCCAGGCAGGTGAGGAGGAGTTAGAAGAGGAGGTTGGAGACTAAATCGTGGGAGAATTAGAAGGGACATCAGGAAAGGAGCTGGAGCAAAAGAGCATCAAAGTGCAAGTATTTCTGAAAAGAAATATATGCTGAAAGAAAATGTATGCTGAAAGGAAACCAGAGTAGTTTAGAGAGTTGAAACCTCATAAGCTAGGGTCAGATGGCATGGGAGGAAGACCTCCCCTATCAGTGGACTTAGAAAGGGGCAGGGAGGAGGTGAGGTAGAGAGAGTGGGGTTGGGAAGGAATGAGTGAGGGGACTACAGCTGGGATACAAAGTAAACAAACTGTAACTAATAGAAAAATGAAAATAAAAAAATAAAAACAACAAAACAAACAAAAAAGGAATAGATTTAATACTTCTCAGGATTGTGCTGTGAAACTTATCAAAATAATAAAATAGAGTCTCAGTTATTTGTGTGATAGTGTTGTGCCGGAATCATGATTCCCCAAAAGACCACCACCAGGAGCTGAGTCTGTTGCAAATCACATGAGGATCTTTTTATTATAAATCATTACAAGCTGCAGCTTGGGCTCACAGCCCCCACCGCCGAAGGGGTGAAGAGCCGAGAGTCCTGTGCTCAGGTTAGTTGGGTAATTTAAAGATTCTCTTCCCTCCCAACATGCCCAAGGCAGGGGTGATTCCTACCCGGCAAGCATCTATTTGTCGAAACATTACATTTTGAATTGATTGGCTATAGTAAGGTCCCCAAACCATTAATCCCTCCCTAGGGAGATGGGCCAGTTTCCTAGCAACTGTATCTCTAGTATGTGGGTAAAGAATGTGGGAAGGCGAGTTCTTCCACTCAGACACCACTGGACCTCCCCACCCAACTATTTGAGGCCTCAAGCACTAAAAACAGCCATCTTTAATCTCTTGGTCTCTCAATAGCTGGGTTAAGAAACAGATAAACAAAACATTTATATGAAAAATAGCTTTAACAGGCCCAATAAACAGAAAAAAACATGAAGAACTTTAATAAAAAAACAAAACAAGGAATAATTTACAACAAAACTGTAGTTTAAATCTATTCTCTTGAAAATAATCATAGACAAGTCTAAAAGTATAGGATTTTCTTTAAAATATTAATATGTTCTTTTACTTCATTACATGAATACATTTATTTTTGCCAGGCATAGTGGCATACAACTTTAATTGAAGAACTTAGTAGACAGAGGCAGATGAGTCTCTGTGACTCCCAAACTAACCCAGTAACTGTAGAGATTTCTAGGATTGACAGAGCTACACAGTGTGGTTCTTTCTTGAAACAAACACAAAAATAAAAACAGTCTACATGACTACAGTATTTTTCCCTCCAAATTTTCTCTTGTTAACATAAATAAATAAACACATAAATGTGTATGTGTGTATATGTGTCTGTATGTATGTATGTATAAATTGTAAATTCATAGAAGCCTAAATTTTGTTCTGATTTTTAAATTTTTCTTCTGAATATAACTAAATTTTAATTCATTAAAATTGTTTATCCCAAATAAACATAGTTTATGTTTTACCCTTCATATAAATAGAGTTACTAATAATTACATGTGTGAAAAACTGGTATGTACTTTCTAACTTTCAGAAACAACTATAATACCTTAGTTTTAGCATGGTAACCCCCACTTCAAATATATTCCATAGACTTTTTTTTTTAACTGAAGGAAAGATTTATTTGCGTTTACAGTTCCAAAGAGATAAATGGTCATAATGGTAGAGAGTCATGAAAGCAGGCTGTAAGTAGCAGAGAGCAGGCAGCAGGCATTGCATTATGAAAAGGACAACTGAATCAACATCTCTAGCTTCAAGCAGGAAAAAAAGGAAGGCTAAGATATTCCTCCAGTGTTTCAACAAATTAAAAGAGCAAATATTTTGTACATCTACATCAAGTGTTGCATAAAATATTTCTCTATTTTTGCTTTCTTTATTTAAACCAGATGATACCTTGTGATCATACCTTCTTTTGAACACTGGTAATCCTTTTTCCTTTTTTCATTACTACAGACTCAAGCTATTGTATTATGTTGGTATGCCCTTGACTATTTAACTAGAATCCTTTGGTTCTTGGGAATACAGTACAAAAGACAAAACACCCATCTGCTTCTCTTTCTTTCTTCTATATGCGCTGCGTTTGGCATTCCAGATGGCTGTACAACATCCATTATCTTCTCAGCTGTTACAGATTTTAACATGGACAGTATCCCACAGGGAAATACTGTAATTCTTCCACTTTATTTTGTTTGTTTGTTTTATTTACTTCATATTTTTTACAACTATGTTTGTCAACTAGCATTCAGTAGTATATATCAAAAAAAGATCCATACAAGCATTAAATGACTTTCTTTGTTTCCTTTATTGACAGTTTTCAATCTAGGCAGGAAAATTCTATTTCTGGCTCCATATTACATTTCTTATTTAAACTCATTAAATTAGGGAGTACAGTGGCCTGGAAATTAGTGGAGCTGTAACCAAATTAAAATGTCAAAATATGTTCTGCAATGCTTACAAAGTCATTAATTAGTGCAAATCTCCAATTTCTCATTAAAAAAAAATTCAGGGCTTGATATTTAATGTTTAAGGGGAAAGGTATGTGAGTGTGTATGTGTGAAGACAGACAGAGAGCATGAGAGCATGCTAGCTAATCCTTTCAGTGAAGAAATTTTATGCACTGAAAATTTTATTTGTTGATTTAAATACAGCACCAATGTCATTTCAATTATATTTAACCAAGCATTTTGTGTGGAAACAAAGTTAGAAGGAGATTGACTACAGCATTTGCAAGAATTAAGCTACTAACAGATCAAGGGAAGAAATTCTGCTGATGCATCAAACATGCAGCATCTTAAGAATATAGACAAAACGTGTTTGGAAAACAAGTTCCAATTCAAGAATGACTAATATAGTTAGCCTTGGGAGTAAACTGTCTTTGATACCATGTCTTTGCTAGGGAGGATTTCCCTCTTAAGCTGGCATTAGAGAATCTGAAATCTTGATAAATTTATCATTCGTAATCATGTCTGAAGTATAACAAAAATATCAAAGAAATGGATGCATTTTTTTCTTTTACTTCAGAATAATTGCTATGTCAGAATTTATTTGAGAAAATAGGACAATCTAATATGTATCTGAATAGGGATTTTCAATATACTTATGCTTTTTTTAAGTGTATGTTCTAGATTTAGTCATTGATATCACTAAGTATTAGTTAGGGTTTTTTTTTTTTCTAAATTCTCTTTGTATGCTTGAAACTATCTAATGATCTATTTTGCAAGATAAATCCTTAACACATTTTAATCTAAACTAAAATTACTTACGAGGGCAATAAAATCCTGTGAATTTCCCAGAGCCTAACAATGTGTACACGTTTACAGTGCAAAGAATAAAAAGCATGTATTTTAACTGACAATGCCATGCAATGTGGAGAACTTTGCAATATGTAAACATTCATGTAAGTATACTGATTTTTAAAATATAGTTTGGCTAATATTTTTTGTACATGTGGGATTTTTATTGGAGTCTTTACTTAGAGACAGTAGAGAATTCTTGTTTCATTCCATGTTTTTCCAGCCTCTGAGATGATATATATGCCGTGCACTCCAGAACAATACTCTCTTTTGTGTGTGTTGGCAGTGTCGGGGATTTATGAGGGATACTCCTCCTGCTAGTGAGATGAGAATGAGACTCGATATGCCTTAAAACCAAGTATAAATCAAAGTTGGTGAAAGGAAAACTTGAAAAAACTGCAGTAATCCTATAAAATACCCAAACATTTGTGATTTTTATTTTTTTGTGTCTCACTAGGTGGTGGAGAGCAGAAAGGAGAGAAAATAAAATTGCAATCCATAATCTTAACTGACTTTCTAGAACCCATCATTAGTGCCAGCTGAAAGAATTGAACACACTGCAGCAAATCAATTCTTCTTTGTTGGCATTTTCTTTTCTTTTTTTCTTTGTTTTTACCTTGAATCGTGAGTATGGGACAAAAAAAGCAGACAAATAGGATCAATATGAGTTTCAGTCTCTGGATTTAAGTCCCACATCCTTTACCTTATCATTTAAGATGTGAAGATCAAATTACTTAAGCAGTAAACCTCAGATACCCATAATTGTTACGTACTGCCTGATCCATAAACAGTTATCAGTGTTATTTTTGATAAGCAAAATTTCATTCAGAAGGTATATCATACTCAGATACTTATTACTTGGTTTCAGCCAAATAGTAAGAAGAACCTCTATTTTGTTTATAGAAAAATACCATGAGAAATAATGAAGAACTACATTATTTTAAGAAACGATCTTAATCCACAATTCAGTTGATATAATTAGATGCATAAGAAGCAGAGATATTGAGACTTAAGCAGTGATTAAGACTGTCTCCTTCTCTTTAGGTAGACTTGAGTTCAGTTCCAAAAACTCACGTTGGTTACTTTGCAACTGCTTGTAACTCTAGCTTCATGGCCATATGAAGTTTCTTGCCTTTATAGGTACCTGCATTCAATTACATAGATATACATACACATAAATAAAAATAAAATAAAATATAATATGGACAAATGAAATTTCGTGCCTCCACAGGTACCTGCATTCAATTACATAGATATACATACACATAAATAAAAATAAAATAAAATATATTATAAAAATATATTATGAAAAGTTGAGAAGCTATACTCATTAAGTTGAGAAGTGCTACTGGGAGAAAAGATATCATGTATCTATTATTATATATAAATTAAAGAATTCACTATGCCAACTGGCAATGAACAAATGAAGCAAAAATTTTTCACTAAGTAGAAAATGAATTTAAATAAAGCAAATATATTATCTGACAATTTTTAGGAGCTAACTACAACAGGAGATCCAAAGGGCAACCAGTAAGTGTGTGGGGCGGGGGGAGGTGTTTGTTGCATGTAATTGATATGTAATTTATATACTTATAAATTAATGTTATTCCTTGTGATTGTTTCAAACATTCTTCACATTATTTACCCCTACTTTCTCCATTTCATTTTGTATTGTTTCTATTCTCAAACTTAATTAAACTCTTCTTTTTTTCATTTTATATCAACTGTTTATTTACTTCCCTTCACAAGAAGCAACAGCATCTCACCTTATTTCAATCAGACATCTCTGGTCTTCTGACCTCCATGATTAAAAGCTCACATGATTATACTGGATGTAATTAACTGATTAATATCTCAATGTTAAGATGAGTGAGAAGCTTTAATTTTGGCAACCACCTTAATTTCCTTTTATGGTACGGGACCATATTCTCCAGATTCCAAGGACTAGGATCTATACATCTCTAGAAAACTGTTTTTTAACAAAACATTTATGCCTGTGAAATGATTTTAATAAAAATGTTCTCAACCTTGCTTACTTATATTTCTAAATTAGAAATACCCTTATAAATGTATAAACCATTCATACCTACTCATATCAATAATAGTGAGTTAAATATTTATTCATTCAATAATCAGGATGAACCTCAAAATAGCTAGGTAGAATAAAAATCCCCAGGTGAACACTTCTCAGATACTATTCATCTAGAACATGGAATACTGGAAAACCCAATATAAGTGAGGCAAATGTCAGTAAGATAGGTTGCAGTGAATCACTTGATTTTTCATCACTGCAGTGAAGTAACTAGTGAACCTCATATATATAGGTAAAAAGTACATAACTCAGATTTTGGGAGGCTTATAGCAATGATAAAGTTACTGCATTGTTTTGGTCTTTAGTGAGTTACTTCATTTCATAGGCACATGTAGAGCATAAATGTTCATATGTTTTAAAAAATAGTAGAAAAATATGGCAAACATAGTCACAGAGTCCCTGCTAATACCATGTCCACAGTGCCCTGAGTATCTTCCACTAGTTTCCACTCCTTAAAGTACCTTGGAATTCCCCAATATTTTCTCCTAATGATCAACTCTGCACATAACAGATATGCTGAGAGACAGATTACAGCTCAATATGGGACATTTGTCTAATAAGTATTTGTGCATAGTATAAATTATACAGATTTGTATTTTAAATGTGTATTAATATATTATTTATATTTTGTTAACAGATAATATAAAAATAAATTTTAAAAATCCAAAGTATAATTATAATTTTAAAAATGGATAAAGTGGAATAAACATGTATTATCTATAGATTATTGCACATTTTATTGGTCACTACTGTTTAGATAATTTATAACAGGGAGTAATTGATGAAGAATTGTATATTCTACTTAGTTATAAGGAAGTAACAGCTTATTAGTGACATAATTTCACTGTTCAAAGCACTGTTCAGTTGGAAAATCGTGTGCATGTTTTCTCTTTGGATACGAAAGACTGATTTTTGTAGTGGTGCCTCTGATTTGCCTACATATCGTACCAGTCCACTATTGAAATCTGATTGAAAATGTGTGCTCATACTTTACAAGGAAAGCAACTGTGAGGCATGGAATTGCCATTTTCCTTTTAAAATATCTTAATTTTAATGCATGTAATTCTTTGTTAATTTGGCTTTTGAGATTGTTTTTATATAATGCAATTTCAGATTTACTCTTTCTACAGAATCTACCTTCCTTTCCCATCAAACGTTTTTTTTTTTTTAACTGTAGGGAGACTAATTGTGATGTTCAAGTATTCTTTAGTATGAAGCTTTTCATCAGAGCGTGGTTAACCTATTAGGCTATACTACTAGTGAATACTTATCTTTCTTCTCCCAGCATCTAACAATTACCGATATCTTCCAGGCTAAAGGTAGAACTTCATTCATAACACCCTCTCCATGATCAGATTTGGTCTTGTTTAGTATTATGTGGTGCTGAATATCACAATCACTATACATTTTCACTTGTAGGTTCCCTGCCATGTCTGTAAGAAGCTCTTTCCTTGTAGTCATCTAGCACCTCTGTCTATTACACTTTTTATGCCTTCTTCATCAATGACCTCTAAGCCTTTGGAGGTGTGGGTATGTATGGGCCATTTTGTGCCATTTGTCCACTCTGCAGTCTCTTATTCTTGACACCTCTGCCACTTGAGGGTCTCTGTGCTGGCTTATCATATATTGAAAATATAAGCTACTTTAATGAGAATGCTGATACTCTGCATTTTATGGATATAATGACCTTTCATTGGGATATTTTTATAATACTATGGGTATTTAAAGAAATAATAGCAATAGATTTACACTTAGGATCTATGATCTGTCTAGTAATAAGTACTTGGTTGTAAAATGGTGCCAGGTATGGGTTTTATCTCTTAGAGTAGATCTTACCTCCAATTATAAAGTAGTTGTGAGTTATCTCCATGCATGGTCCTTGTTTGGGGTATCTGTCTCAGAAAAGACCCTTGTGCCCAGATTTTGTGGTTCTGTTGCCACCTTTGTGGCTCTTCTGTTCCATTCAGGTCTTTCTGTCTCCCCCTTCTTTCATAAGAATTCCTACACTCTGCTCAAATTTTGGCTATGAATCTCAGCCTATTTTTTGATATACTACTGGATGAAGTCTTTCAGAGGTCATCTGTGATAGGCTCCTGTCCTATTCCCTGTTTTTTTCCTCTTCTGATGTCTGTCTCATTTGCCTTTCTGAATGAAGATTGAATATCTTACCCAGAGTCCTCCTTCTTGCTTAGTTTTCTTAGAAGTAGCCCGAGGCAGCTCAGAATCCAAGAGGGTTCCCCAATAATAGGACCAGGGACCATCTCTGACATGAACCCATGGCCTGGCTCTTGGATCACCTCCACCTGAAGGGGGAGCAGCCTTACCACTTCACAGAGGAAGACAAAGAAACCAGTCCTGATGAGACCTGATAGACTCGGGTCAGATGGAAGGGGAGGAGGACCTCCCATATCATTGGACTGGGGGAGGGGCATAAGAGAAGAAGAGGGAAGGAGGGTAGAATTGGGAGGGAGGGTGGGATTGGGAGGGGATGGGGAAGGGGGTACAGCTGGGATACAAAGTGAATAAACTGTAATTAATAAAATAAAAAGTAACCAACTGAAGACCCTAGCAAGGGGAACAGGGACTGTTTCAGACATGAACTCGATGGCTGGCTCTTTGACTGTCCCCCATAAACGCCAGGGAGTAACAGCCTGGCTAGATCCCAGGGGAGGACATTGTAGCCAGCCCTGAGGAGACAAGATGAACTGGGGTCGGATGGAATGGGAGGTGGACTTGGAGTGGGCTGGGAGGAGATGAGGGAGGGATGGGGAGAGTGGGAGGGAAAGAGAGAGGGGGCTACGCCTGGGATGCAAAGTACCTAACCTCTGATTGATATAAAAAAATTAAAAATAAATAAATAAATAAGTTGTGAAACATCTGGTGTTGGACCAGTGATTAGTCTTTGCAAAACAATTATTATTGTACTTCTAAATGTTCTCACATGGATAAGTCTGACAAATACTTTTTTTTCTTCCAGTACCATGTATGATCCCTTCCATCTCCATGAGAGCTAAGCAGTAAGGAAGAAGCTTCTAGATCAGTACCAAATTTAATCATTATTTATCTTCTGAGAATATTTCCTTTTTATACGATATTGTTTTGATTATTTCAAAAGTTCATATATATTATTCATTTTGGCAAGTAGATAGTGATTTCTCATACACAGTTTATAATGAAAAGAAACAAGTAGGGCAAAGAAAATATACAGTTTGCAGAGACATGGAACATTCGAAATGTAATCTGGAGCCAAGTCCTATCTTCAGGTAGATGCAAATTTTAACAAAAGACCTGACTCAAAAAAGAATAGAAAGAAAGAAGATCCAGACAGTCATAATGAGACCTGATAGTCAGATATTAAAGGACAAGGACCTTCTAGGGGAGGGTCATAAGAGGAGCAGAGGGAGAGAAGGTGGGATGAGGAGGAGATGAAGAAGGGTCCTACAGCCTGGCTACAAAGTGGATAAATTTTAATAAATAACAATAATTATAATAATTTTTAAAAGAAAAGAAAAAAGGGAATAGAGGGAGTTGTAGCCTCAGGACAAGACCCTACCCAACTAACTCTACAGTCTATGGATCCTAGAGCTTAAGGAATTACCTACACTTAAGCAAACAAAGTTGCAGATTCAAATCAAAGAGGGCTCCAAATTTAAAGTCCAAAATGCAGCTTTGGCCATGTGGTTCTGTTTTTATCAAGAAATATACAGAAGAGGGTTTGAGAATCTTCCCCTGAAGGTGTGGAAAGCTGCAGAGGGAGGCGTGTAGCAGGCAAGTCCATATATAGTATACCATGAAGCTGTGAAGGTGAAGCCAACATTGCCTTAGAGACGTGTTATTGAAGATACCACACATGTGAGAGATCTACCAAAAAGAACTTCAAGATGGCATGTAGGAGCAGCCCACATAAGAGAACTATTTTGCAGTTTGCAAAGTTTAAGTAAGAGACTTGATGTGAAGAACAGATTGACATCAAACAGATATACAGAACTTGGGGTTTACTATGTTCAATTTTTGTCTTGCTTTGGTCCAGTATTTTCTCAGTATCATTTCTTCATTTTAAAATCATAACACATATTTTGTATGATTGTATGCTAGAAGTATGTAATTTGCCCTTTGATTTCACAGGGGGTGGGGGAAAAGGGTGTATATGGGTCCCCTGTTCCTGAGGCGGCAAGGGTCTGTTACCACCAAAGGTCACACGGATATCCCTGATCTAGGCACCCACCCAGGTACATGTTTAACTCTGAGGGCTGTGCAGAACTGGCCCCACCCCTTAGGGTGAGAGCTGGCCCTCCACATTGCAGAGGATTGCCGGTTAGAAGACATGAAAGTGGGAGAGATGGACCTAGCACTTGTCTCCCAGGAGATGGCATTGACGAGAAAGAGATACTCTCCTCTGCCCCTCTCCCCTCATCACTTGAAACAGGACGATGCCTGGCTCTAGGGTCATGATAGGAGAGCTGATCCTCCTCCTAACCAGCTGTAGCACTCAGGAGACAGGGTCCTGCAGCTCAGCTGGACAGCACAGCAGAGCTGATCTTGGTGGCAGGAGTGTGGATGAGCTGGCCCTGAGGGTATGAGCATGGGAGAGCCAACCTCACCACGTGTCTGCCATGCAGTGACATGGGCAATGGAGAGGTGCCCCCTCACTAATCTTGCCAACTAATGGAAGCAGAAGAGCTGTCCCTGAGGTCATTAATGCTGAGAGAATGGGCCCTGCCCATCTGGGCAGCATAGTAGAGCAGGCCCTGGATGTGGGGTAGCATGGGAACCAACTCAAGGGTGCAAGAGCAGAAAAGCTGGTAGGCTGACCAGCTTGGATATCTTTTAAGCCCATATCCAAGCCTTTGAATTGGCCCCAACATCTAACCCATTGATGAACTACTAGAGTGTATGAACTGGCTAGTCCTACAGATTCAAAACTACAGGATCTCTATGACACAGGACCACAGCAGTATATCAAAGAAGAGTCCCATTGAGAATGCAGTATTGATGGAGTAGCAGAAGCCAGAGGCCTGGTGCCAGACCAATGGGTCATTACAATGAACATTTGGAAGCAAAGGACTGCTAACAAGAGTATACTGTGAGACCCAGTGTGACACACTACAGCTTTAGCAATAAGATTTGCTTTGCTTTTGGTTTTGTTTTTCTCTCTGCTTAGAGAGGAGTTTGCAAGGGTGGAGTGTGGGTACAAAAAGAGGCGGAGTGACATTGGAGTGTGTGATGTAAATTTCACAAAGAACCAATAAAACGTTAAAAAATTATTACATCAAGAACTTATTTAACATAAAATATGTTGGCTCTATGAAAATTATCTTTAATCTGCTATAAGTGACTGGGCACACATAAAATGTGTTTTGAGAAGCCATTCCATAGGAACATTTTATTTCTTTTATTGAAAGTAATTTTTCTCATATAATATATGCTGATTATGCTTTCTCTTCCCTCTAGACCTCCCAGCTCTTCCCCACTGTTCTGAGGAATAACTTTGCCATGGCGTGAAATGACAAAATTGTATTTACACGTTACTCTTCAGAGAATGATTAAAACTGGGAGGATATCTGTTGAAGAAGGAACATAAATTATCATTAGGAAATCTCCTTTGATTTTTATTTATTTTTTAATCTCCTTTGGTTTTTAATCTAGATAAAATAGCGGCAATTATATAATTTCATTGAAAAAAAAACAGCCCCCTCATATAACTTCAATAAACTCACTGGTCAACAAGGTAGACTAGAATATAACCTTCCCTTTAGTCTATTTTCCGTGTCTTATTTGGTAGGTGCCTACGTTGCTTACATCTTTTCCAGACAAGTCTCAGAATGTCCATTCTCACACTACATTCATATTAGATGACAATAATCCTTGGAGTCCTTGTTTGAAATATTGAGGAATTGAGTTAATGTAGGTATTATAGATTATAATTTAAGTTTATATAACTTTATTTGCTGAGGGTAAATATTAAAAAATGTTTTACTAGCGCTATTCTATACTATTTCATTGAAACTACAGAATGTTGGGTTTAGAAGTGAACTGGGAATATGACATTAGCAGCTAATTTAAATGTCATGTTCACATTAGTTTCTTTTTTTCCTTATGATACTACACATTTTACTAATATATGTTAACAGTATGTACCTTTTCAGAAATGCACTTTCACACAAGCATATAGCTTGCATTTTTCATATCCAGAAATCGTTCTTGCTCCCTCAGCCCCCATTCCCTCCAGGCACTTTCCAAGTCCCATGATCATGATTCTCCTTTGCTCCAGGCTTTTTTGTTTTGCTTTGTTTTGCTTTGCTTTGCTTCCACCCAGGAGAGAAGCAAGCAGTGCTTTTCTTTTTATGTCTGCCTTATTTTACTTGACATTGAGTTTTTTCCCCTTTTATTCAATATAAATATTTTCACAAAAGCAATAATAATTGTTATAGATCATTTTTACAGTGTAGCTGATTTGTTTCCTCTACTATTACAAATGGTTTTTTTTTTTTTAATCCCATAGTACAGAGTAATATATACACTTCTGGGGCTAGAGAACTGTTCATTAGTAATATCTGCAATTAACGAAAAGATCTGCCTTTTTCCAAACACTCAGCATGGTGGCTATTTCAGTCCACATACTTAATGCTATTTCTGTAGGGCTACACAAATTGATATCTTTACACGTAAAATTAGTTTTGCATCCTGAGACTTTCCTTTGTGATATTTTTAAGCTATGCTTTGGCAATTATCTATGTGTGTATTTTCACAGAATTCTAAAGGTCAGGGGAAACAGGAATGTGAGTATTATTTTACACCATATCTCCACATGCATAGGAATAGCTTAAAATGTGGTAATTTGGTACATGATGGGAAGCTTAAGAGAATTATTATGTGCAATTTTCTGTAAACCCACTAGGGTTCCTGGACTACATGAGGCCATTAAATAAAAAGCACTTTAAATAAGTAGGATCCTGGATACGAGCACTCACACTTTTGTTGATAAGAATAAATAAATGCAACTGTGTCCACATGTCTTATATTAAAATAATTGTGCACATTATATTTATTAGGCTTATTTTAATTCAGTATTATATTGAAAGTTAATTCTGTGATAGATTTTTGTTAAAGTTATGTTACCTGTATATGTAATATGTTTTCAGTTGATTGAAAATATATCATAAAAAATCTTTCAGCATTTAGAGCATAATATATAGATGGATTTTTAAAGAATAAATTTGGCAAAAACATAATCATTGTATCTATTAACATAATGTAGTTATACAGATTCATATGTAATATTCTATCTTAACAATCATGAAACGCACCACAAAGTCATGCTTTTTGATTGTTTGAAATTGTTACCCTACTCAACATGAAATGATGCATTTATGACCCTATGTCATAAATTTTGAGCTGTTATTTTAATGACAATACCCCTTGAAAATTTGATATATTAGCTATTAATTTGCTCAATTTTTATTAGCCATGAAGGAAGAAATGTGTCTAAATGTGGAAAAATCTTGTTTTCTACTCAGAATTGAAAAGACACAAAAAAGTGTGAAATTAGTGTTTGTAGCCTCTTTTATAAAATGTCTGGTTTTGAAGCAGCATTCTATTCTTTTAAAACATCTTAACAAGTACTTATTTAGCATATATAAAAAAGCATTTTATACATTAAAACTGTTTTTCCTCAAAGAATTCATAGTGTAACAAAATATTCATATGAATTTTTGAAGTTGAGAAATCTAACATTTTTTAAGTTTTATTGCCAATTACAGGAGTAAATTGTCTCCATAAAAAAGGGAACAGAAAATAACCACATTTCAATGAAAATAATTGAAATGAAACAACATGAATTTGTACCATATAAAACTCAGCATAGAATGTAAGCAGTTTGATTATGCTATAGTTTTATTATCTCTAATGACTAACAAAGTTTTGAATCAGCTAGTATGTTATTGAAAGCATTATAATTTGGTAAATTCACGTATATAAAATATTTTATTGCAGTTTGAATTTGCATATTCTAAGGTAATGTAAAAGAGCGATGTTGATCAGTTCAACGTGTATCATTTTGCTTGTCCAGCAGTGATTTCTTTTTTCTGTTCTTTTTTTTTTTTTTTTTTGTCTTCTCCTGAATTAAAGTCTCCTTCTCCATTCAAAAGAGACTTCAGTAGCTTTTCTTTACAATATTGATTCCTAGGAAAGTATATATTCTTTTTTTCCCCATGAATTTCTATATCCTTTTCTCTTCTTTATATTTATTCTGTTTTGTCAGCTTAGTACTGAAGCTCCAACAACTTTCTTAGATGCAGTACAAAATGCTAGAGAGACAGTTTGCTGCCCACAGAGCACAGTAACTGCAACATAATTGCATTTAAACTGGTCTAATTAGCTCTTTGGTGAGCATTTGTAATTGGCTTCATGGTAAAAACACATGGTAAAAACACTCATTGGTTACAGTTTAATCATCAACATAACAATCATGCAGGTATTTTGGAACATAATTTAAAATTAAAAATAATGTTTATAACTTTATTAGCATGTGTCACGGAGATACTGACTTTCCAGAATATCATGAAAGGCCAGCTCATACTTATCATGAACTTATCAGAAAATTAATGCAAAGACATTCATGAAATTCGTATATGTGCTTGTTTGTTGACGCTGAGGAAGAGTGATTGATCTGTGTCTAGCAGGAGTAAGGGCTTACTCTTACAATAAATAAGGTGAGAGAGTAATCATGAGAATAATTTCTAAGAAAGTATCCTGCATATTATTTTTTAAGATTGATTTTTCTTTAATTATTATTTTACATTTACTGTAAATTTCATTTATAAACAATAGGCTCTATCTTGTTCCTGATTGTAGCAAATCACTTCAAAAACAAATGAAAAGTGTTTATTTGGTTGCTATATTTATACTAGCTTAGCTCAGTTTTCTGCTTCATGTTCTGTTTTTGCTATTTAATTGTATATCTAATAACTTACTTTTAGGATAAACTATAATTCAGCTATAAGCTGTAAATAATATGGTGAGTAAAACTACCTCTAGAGATATTTTACCCATGGCCAATTATTACTGTAATATATTAAGGTGTTGCAGCATTCACATGACTTATGGCCTTTCAGAGGTCATTCAATTATATTTCTCCCATGCTCCCAGTTTCTGATATAGAAGATAAATAGTTTTAAAAAAAAATACCTTAAAGAGTATGGAAAACCAAACATCTCATCTTAGATCTGTCAGAGATGTCTAGAAATAAGCAGACAGTACATAATCTGTAAACTAGATATACGGTAGTAGATATATATTGAGATATAGGGAGATAAAAGTTAAGTCGGCATATTATTTTGTTATTTCAACAAAAGCATATTAAGAATTCCATAAAACTTAATAACAAAGGAAGAGTTAGAATTGATGCAATATTTTTATCTTCTTGCCTTTAATCCTTTTGTTTGCTAACCGTTAGAAATTTCCAGTAGAAAACTCATGGCCTTTCAATAAAAATTGGATTGTAGTACTTACACTTGAAATTCTAAAAAACTAAATTACATTTAAATTTAAAGATAAATAGTAAATTTGTATGTCTTCACTGATTGATTCTACTCAGAATTTATAAAATAACTAATGCCAATAATGGATTTTCCTAGAAAATTAAAGAAGCTATAATAATTTCCAAATGACTAATTGAAACTCATAATGCCTTAGTAAGAAAAATATTTTCTTTTTCCAATTTCTGAATTGCATTACTTTTCATGTCCATTATTGGTACAATATTTCTACTATAAACTTATGATATTTATTATGTTAAAAGTAATTTGAAGACATGTTTGAAGTAAATTTTTATTCCTGAAGAAATAGCCTTGCTTTTCCAGCAAAAAGAACCAATACTACAAAGCCATAATGCTACTCTGTGCATTTACACTGGACTAATATTTCAAAAAATATTCAACTACAGATGTCCAAATACAGTTCTCACTGGCATTGTTAACAATATCTGTGACACTTAATTTCAAACTAAATGCATTAAGCAGTAGTAATCATTCAATGCATCTAAAATTGACATTCCTATCAACTCAGTGTGTGTAGGCTTAGAAAATAATTTCTGAAATACATGATTAGAGAATTAAATAATTTCTTAAAGTATTTTTAAATATAAGGTTTATTATTTATCTCGCTCTGGGTGTGGTTGTGTATTAGTATACCAGAAGAAGGGATGGGATTCCCAGGAGCTGCAGTTAGAGTTGGCTATGCTCCACGTGATATGAACTCTGGGAATCAAACTTTCTGTTCCCTGGAAGACCAGTAAACACTCTTGAGCTTTGAGTCATCTCTGCAAACACCAAGTGTAAAAGTAACTTTTGTTCCCTTATTTTGTCATCTCAAAGACTTACTGACTCCATTTACTTACCTAGGCATAGTCATGGAAACTTCCAGTCTCTGTACAATCTAATCTAGACCTCGAATGTTTCCAGCCTCTTAAACTTAATGCTGAATAAACTAACCCTTTCTTGTTCTTTCTGAACTCTGGCTGGCTAGTTCAACTCAGCTGTTCTGGTTCAAAATGCCTATCTAAGCTAACTGATTCAATCTGGTTTCTCTCAGCTTCTGACTGAATTGTTCTGCTTGGCCTCTAACTTTGGCAGACTGTTCTAATCTTCTGGTTCCTTCTCATTCTCTGGCTCATTCTGTGTTTAACTGAACCTGTCTTTGTAAAACTGTCCTGGTAAAAGTGCCTCCTGTCCCCACTCCTCCTCTCTCTGCGGTCTCTTAAATAGACTCTTTCCTATCTGTCCTCCTAAGCGTTAGGCATATTCTATCTATGACTCATTCTGTCAAATCTTTCTCTGATTTGTCACTTTGTCTGCTCCTCAATTAGACTTCACTTTCAAACATGGCTGTTTTCATCTACAAACTAATGGTTCAGTGTTAAGGATTAAAGATGGACACTAAGTGCATATTTTCATTCCAGCCAGAGGTATTAACATTGTATGGTACGCAGTTGGTGATTAATATTGTTGTATCTTTTAGTTAAAGAGTGGTTATTCCTAAACCAGATATATACCCAAATCACCACACAGAGACTAGGATTTATTTAATTAATCTAGAGAAAAATGCTGAGCATTAGTTACTCCATCCTAAACCTCCAAGCCTGCATAGTTTCCTCTCATTCAGATTTCTGACATTATATTTGCTTTTAGTCATATCTTAGGTCTGGTTCATCTCTCCTCATGATTCCAAGTCCTCTCCTACTGTTCTCTTCTCCCTGACTCCTCCAACTCCCGTCCTTCTCCTCCCCTCTGAACTAGTGTGTCCTAGCCTATTCCCTCCATTGCTCAGAACTGGCTGGATATTTAGTTGACAATATAGAGAACAAATGGTGGCATGTTTACACAAACTTGAGACAGGTGATGCTTAAAAAAGCATCACAATCCAATGTCAGGATTGAAACCAGATAGTGGGGTAGGGATATCAGCATTTGAATGAACAAGGGTAAATTATATATGTTCCACAAGAATATTATACCAACCATGGTATGTCTTCGTTCCATTTGAATTACACAGACCTAGATTCTTTGGATGTGAGTCATTGCAAGAGCAGCCATGTTGCTAGATTAAAATTCTTCTACATCCTAGACTATCTTTTTGTGTCACTAATACGTGGCATATTTAAAAACATCTAATATGCACTAACAGAACTTGATAGAGAGTAGGTTTCAGGACAGATGTTTGAAAATACAAAGGCTAAATACCTTAAAATATTCCTGAAGCTGCAATTGGGAAACACTTATATATACTACTTACCTGGCATTTGCTTAGATGCTATTTCATATAATCTACTATTTAAAAATTAGTATATTTATATTCCCATACTATTGTTTGTTTTTACTACTAAAATTTTCATAGACGTATCAGAAAAAGTTACAAAGCATTACACTGTAAATTATGTCACTCTAATTTTTTAAATTTTTAATTTATTATTTTAAATTATAATATACAATTTTCTTGGTTGATTTTATTTCTGCCTTTCAAATACTCCAATGTGTCCCTCTTGCTCTCTTTAAAACTTAAGGCCTCTTTTTCGATTTATTAAAAATAGATTTTTTTCCACATAATATATTCTGATTACAGTTTCTCATCCTTCTAATTCTACCAGATTCACCCTAGTCTCTCCCACCTCATTTATGTTTCTGATTAAAAAAAAAATCAAGCTTGCAAGAGGTAAGACAAATATATAATATAATATGGTGCAATATAATATACATAGCATAATACAAAAAACCATAAAGATATACATGAGTGACCCCAAAAATTCAACCAGAGAACTCTGTCAGCTGATTAACACCTTCAGCAAAGTGGAAGATACAAAATCAACTCAAAAAAATCAGAAGCCCTCCTGTACACCAAAGACAAAAGAGCTGAGAAAGCAATCAAGGAAACAACACCCTTCACAATAGCCACTAATAACATAAAGTACCTTGGTGTTATTCTTACCAAGCAAGTGAAAGACCTGTTTGAAAAAAAACTTCAAGTCTCTGAAGAAAGAAATTGTAGAAGATATCAGAAGATGGAAAGATCTCCCGTGCTCATGGATTGGTAGGACTAACAGAGTGAAAATGGCCATCCTGCCAAAAGCAATCTACAGATCAACATAATTCCCATCAAAACACCACCACAATTATTTACAGACCTTGAAAGAAAGATTCTCAACTTCATATGGAGAAACAAAAAGCCCAGTATCTCCAAAATGATCCTGTACAATAACAGATCAACTGGAGGTATCTCCATCACTGACCTCAAGCTCTACTACAGAGCATTAGTAATAAAAACCACGTGGTATTGGCATAGAAACAGAAAGGAGGATCAATGGAACAGAATAGAAGACCCTGAAATAAACCCACATACCTATGAGAACCTGACTTTTGACAAAACCAGAACCATTCAATGGAAAAAAGACAGCATCTTCAACAAATAGTGCTGGTCCACCTGAATGTGTACATGCAGAAAAATGAAAATAGATCCATATTTATCACCCGGCACAAAACTAAAGTCCAAGTGGATCAAAGACCTCAACAGTAAACCAGATACTCTAAATCAGTTAGAAGGAAAAGTGGGGAAGAGCCTAGAACTCATTGGCACAGGAGACAACTTTCTGAACAGAACACTAACAGCACAGGCTCTAAGATCAACAATAAATAAATGTGACCTCATGAAACTGAAAAGCTTCTGTAAAGCAAAAGACACTGTTGTCAGAACAAAACGACAGCCTTCAGACTGGGAAAGGATCTTTACCAACCCTATAACTGACAAAGGGCTGATATCCCAGATATATAAAGAACTAAAGAAGTTAAAAAGCAATAAATCAAGCAATCCAATTAAAAAATGGGGTATGGAGCTAAACAGAGAATTCTCTGTAGAGGAATATAGAATGGTAGAGAAATACTCAAGGAAATGTTCAAGTCTTTAGCCATCAGAGAGATGCAAATCAAAAGGACCCTGAGATTTCACCTTACACCCACCAGAACGGTTAAAATCAAAAATTCAAATGACAACACATGCTGGAGAGGTTGTGGAGAAAGGGGAACTCTCATCCATTGCTGGTGAGAATGTAAACTTGTACAACCACTTTGGAAATTAACCTGGCCCTTTCTCAGACAAGTAGGAATAGCGCTTCCTCAAAACACAGCTATACCAATCCTAAGCATATATACAAAAGTTGCTCAAGTACACAACAAGGACATTTGCACAACCATGTTTGTTGCAGCTTTATTTGTAATAACCAGAATCTGGAAACAACCCAGATGTCCATCAACTGAGGAATCGATACAGAAATTGTGGTACACTTACACAATGGAATACTACTCAGCAATTAAAAACAAGGTAATCATGAAATTTGCAGGCAAATGGTGGGATCTAGAAAATATCATTCTCAGTGAGGTATCCCAGCAAGAGAAAGACACATATGGTACATATTCACTTATTTAGACATATAAAATATAATAAACATACTGAAATCTATGCGGATTGATCAGTTAGTCAGTATAAAGTTGTTGCTTGCTGTGCAAGTTCAAGAACTTGAGTTCGGTTGCAAGAACCCATTAAACAAAGTCAGGCACAGGTGTGTGAATTTGTAGTCTGTGCTTTGGAAAGATGGACACAGATGTATCTCTGAGGATTGCTAGAATGCTGGCATAGTTCATCATGGAGCTTCAGATCACATTAATACTTTGTTTAAAAAACAAAATAATATGATAAAAGAAATAATATTCAATTACTATAGGCATGGGGGAAAACATAATATTCAAACACACATATTAGGTAGTTGCAGGCCATGTTCTGAATTAGGATGGAAACACTGCTTATGCACTGCCTATTTTGGGGGTGGGGGGATGGTGTAGCCTTGCCAGGCCACAGAGGAAGGCAGTGCAGACAGTCCTGATGGGACCTATCAGGCTAGGGTCAGAGGGAAGGGGAAGAAGATCTCCCCTATCAGTGGCATGGGAGGAGATGAGGGAGGGAGGGCAGGGGATTGGGAGGTGAGTAGGAAGGGGGTTATAGCTGGGATACAAAGTGTCTAAAGTGTAATTAATAAAATTTATTTATTTTTTTAAAGTGTAATTAATAAAAAAATTCAAGACAACTCATTTATTTTAATTTGTAGTTACATTTTCATAATCTATAATGTTTTGCTGTTTCTAAGCCATGTTGATACCCAATATTTTAAACTTTTTTTGAGTGTATGTGTGAACTTAGCTGTTAATGTCGATGAGTCATTGTAAAACACAGATTGATAACAAGTGATTCCAAGGAACTGGGGGTTTTTAATGCTGATTTCATTTTCTGAGGCAAATATATACTTTAAGAAATATTTTATATAGTGGTTTAGTGGCTGGGTTAATGTCCCAGTCCCACTGCTGGGAATCTTGCCTGATTGTGGGGAGCCTTGCTTGATTATTGAAGATTACCAATTTGGGTTCCATATCCCCTATTACTAGGCGACTTTCCTAGGTCCATCTGAACAGATTTCAGAGAGTTTCCACTCAAGCAGGTTTCTACATTGCCTCCCCCACCAAATGTTCCCCAATTCCTGCTACTTTTTTTTTTTTAAGGTAAAGAGGAGGATTGGACCTTAGGGAGAGGGGAGTGGACGTGGCATTGGAGGGGTGGAGTTAAGGGTCGCTGTAATTGGATGTAATATATGTAAATAATAGAAAAGCAATTTTTTATTTCTAAAAATTTAAAATATAATATAATTCACAAATTAAAATGTATAGCCAAAAAAGAAATATTTAAGAATACATTTAAGAATATATTGAAGAGTGTAGGCTTCCCTACACTCACTTTGTAGACCAGTCTGGCCTGAAACTCACAGAAATCCACCTGTCTCTGTCTCCCTGAGATTATAGACGTGCACCACTGCATCCAGCTCCAAGAATTGTTTTTAACATCCTATGAAAACCTAAGCATGGCAGCATACAACTGTAATTCCAGCACTCAGGAGGCAAGGGCAGAAGACTCTCTGTAGGTTCATGGCCAGCCTGAGCCATATGGTAAATTCTAAAGAAGCCAGGGCTACATGGTTAGACAGCATCAAAATGGAAGGAAAGAGCATATTGTTGAAATTTTTAAAGAAAGACTGAATTGAAAATCAATACAGGACCTTCATCCCACACATACACAGGGATTCCAAGGTGGTTAACTCTATTATAGTGAAGTTAAGTGTTCCTCTTCCATTTGATATTCCTTTATTGAGAATTCTCTGTTTAATTCTGTACCTGATTTTTTAATTGGATTACTTGATTTGTTGCTTTTTAACTTCTTTTGTTCTTTATATATTCTGGATATTACCCATCTGTCAGAATAGGGTTGGTGAAGATCTTCTCTTGGTCTGTAGGCTGTTGTTTTGATCTGATGACAGTGTCCTTTGCTTTGCAGAAGGTTTTCAGTTTCATGAAGTCCCATTTATTGATTGTTGCTCTTAGAGCCTGTGCTGTTGTTGTTCTGTTCAGTAAGTTGTCTCCTGTGCCAATGAATTCTAGGGTCTTCCCTACTTTTTCTTCTAACAGATTTAGTGTGTCTGGCTTTATATGGAGGTCTTTGATCCACTTGGATTTGTTTTGTGCAGGGTGATAAATATAGATCTATTTTCATTTTTTTTTTTTACCTGTAAACATCCATTTAGACAAGAACCATTTGTTGAAGATGCTGTCTTTTTTCCATGGTATGGTTTTGGCTTCTTTGTCAAAAATCAAGTATCTGTAGGTGTGTGGGTTTATTTCTGGATCTTCAAGTTGATTCTGTCTGTCCACCATTCTGTTTCTATGCCAGTACCATGCAGTTTTTATTGCGATTGCTCTGTAGAACAGCTTGAGGAAAATAGAGTGGCAGAGAAACACTAAGAAATGTTCAACATTCTCAATCATCAGAGAAATGCAAATCAAAACAGCTCTGAGATTTCATCAGAAATTAGTAACTTATTCTAAATATAATCCATTTCCTGTAAAATATGTGGTGTAGCATATTTGGAGGCATGGCGTCTCTACTCTGTTCACTGATGTTTATTTAGTTGAACAGACAGAAGAAATAAGTTTGTTAAGACACTTAAGATTGCTCATTTAACATAAGTGAAAATAAGTAGTTTTCTAGATTTTGAAAGCATTCTCTCCATATCCAATTGAGCATTAGAAGTGGAAAACAAAAATCCAGAGTTGAATCTTTCTAGCTTCTTCTCAATCAAGGTCTATAAATTCTATTTCATGAATAAGAAATTTAGCTCCTAATATCTGTCATCCTTTGGCCTGTTCCTTCACTTTCAGCTTACATGTGTAATGATTAGTTATAAACATGTTTCTTAAATTTACAAGTTATTTGTAAATTCATGTATAATATTTGATAATTTGTGTTATAAGAAATTAAATATGAAGTTGAATTTGTGCTATTAATTATATTAACATTCATTGAAAACTTATATTTTAAAACTGTTATTATTTTACTAATAATACACAACCCATTTTAATGACTTAGGCTCTGTGTGTTCAAAAGAACCGTGTTGCATTAGTTGTTTTCTTTAAAACCGCAGTTAATCATTTAAATATCAGTTCAAATGTTATCACAAATCTTATAAAGTATCTTGCTATGTTAAATACTATAATTGATCAGTTTTTATAGATTATATGTATAAGTATATGATCCACTTCAAATGCTGATAAAATGTTAAAACTACACATTACATTAATGGCAAATAATAAGCTGGAAATATATTTTTGTTAAATGAATGTTATTTCACATTTATTCAATAAAGAAAGATGCATTTTTAAAATAAGAAAGCTGAAAACAGGGAAGAAACAATTCCAGATGGATGACTGCTGACAAGTACACTAACAATCTGTCTGACTCAGATATTAGTTTTACTCCCAAGGCTAAATATATTAGTCATTCTTGACTTGGAACTTGTTTTCCAAACACGTTTTGTCTGTATTCTTAAGACGCTTCAAGTTTGATACATCAGCAGAGTTTCTTCCCTTGACCTGTTAGTTACTTAATTCTTGCAAATGCTGTAGCCAATCTCCTTCTAACTTTGTTTCATTCACCTGGAACTGTCAGAATCCTTGCACTACATGGATCATAATTGCACCGCATACTAGTATATAAAGATAGGAATTTTTTCAAAGGATTTAACTTTAGTATCCTTATCCAAAGTAAAATTTGTGAAGAAATTTACTGAAAGTAATGCCAATTTGTAAAATTCCAATTTTTTAATTTTTTATTATATTAATTTATTTATTACAGTTTATTCACTTTGTTTCCCCTATGTAGCCCCCTCCATCATCTCCTCCTCCATCATAGCCTCCTCCATGTTCCTCTTCTCCCCATTTGCAGTTTCACTAGTCCCATTATAGGGGAGAACTGCCACCCCTTCTATCTGACCCTAGTCTATCAGGTCTCATCAAGGCTGGCTGCATCATCTTCCTCTGTGGCCTGGCAAGGCTGCACCCCCTAGTGGGAGGTGATCAAAGAGCCAGCCACTGACTTCCTGTCAGAGGCAGCCCAGGCACCCCTTACTAGGGAACCCACTAGGAAGTTGAGCAGCCTATGGGCTTCCTCTGAACAGGGGGTCTAGGTTCTCTCCATGCATGGTCCATGGTTGGAGTATCAGTCTCTACAGGACCCCAGGCCCAAGTTTTTTGTCCCTACTGTTCTCCTTGTAGAGTTCCTGTCCCCTCCAGGTCTTTCTGTCTCCCTCTTCTTCTATAAGGTTTCCAGCAGTCTACTCAAAATTTGGCTATAAGTCTCAGTATCTCCTTCAACATCTTGATGGATATTCTTTCACAGGTCCCCTGTGGAAGGTTCCTGTCCTGTTCTCTGTCTTCCCCTACTTCTAATGTCTATACTTCCCTATAGTTCTCCTTGTTGTTTAGCTCCTTTAGGAGTACAGATTTTAGTATGCTTATCCTGTATTATATGTGTCTTTTTGCTTCTGGGTTACCTCACTCAGGATAATCTTTTCTAGTTCCCACCATTTTCCTGCAAATTTCATGATTTCTTTGCTTTTTAATTGCTGAGTAATATTCCACATTTTCTGTATCCATTCTCTGGCCAAGGGCCATCTAAGTTGTTTCCAGGTTCTGGCTATTACAAATAAAGCTGCTTTGAAAACAGTTGAGCAAATGTTCTTATTGAATGGTGGGGCGTATTTTGGCTATATATTACCAGTACTGGTATAGCTGGATCTTGAGGTAGCACTATTTCTAATTTTCTGAGGAAGAACCAGGTTGATTTCTAAAGTTGTACAAGATTACATTCCTAGCAGCAATTGAGGAGGGTTCCTCTTTCTCTATAACCCCTCCAGCATACTTCATTCCTTGAGTTTTTTATCTTAGCCTTGAGGTTTTTTGTTTGTTTTTTGTTTTTTTTTTTTTTATCTTAGCCATTCTGATGCATGTGAGGTGGAATCTCAAGGTCATTTTGATTTGGATTTCCCAGATGAATAATTATGTTGAGCATTTCTTTAAGTATTTTTCTGCCTTTCCATATTCTTCTGTTGAGAATTCTGTTTAGCTCTGTTAAGATTAATCAGTCTACATTTAATTATTACAACATATGCATACTAAATAATATTTGGTCAATATTATAGTTTGTCAAATTTATTCAGTTTTCATGATATTACAATTAAATAATATATTTACTTCCTTTCATCTGACATTATTTAATGATATTCTCAAAGGACATTTATTCAGTTATGTTCATAGCAGCTTTATTTGTAATAGCCAGAATCTGAAAACAACCTAGAAATCCCTCAACTGAAGAATATAGAAATTGTGGTACATTTACATAATGGAACACTACTCAGCTATAAAAACAGAGAAATCATGAAATGTACTTATTGATTAATCAGACTTTCTTGGTGGAAAATCATTGGACATGTTCTTAAAGTTGTATAGTCTCTTGATAAGTTGCCATTCTCTAGTCAGATCATCTTTATTTAAGTATTAATCAATCAATAAAAATACCTTATATATGTGTTAAAAAATTCATGAAGCTAAAGTGAACTTGTAGTTTTGCTTAATTTGTTAAAAATCATTGCTAAATCTAAGAGGTGAATGTTATTTCATTAATACAATTTCTTGTTTTCTTTTAATTAAGAAAACAAAGTGTTTTATATAATATATTATAATTAAGGACCACTCTTCCAAATACTCACAGATCTTCACATTCCCACCCAGACAACTTGTCTTTCTCTTTTTCTTTAGAAAACAACAGGCAAACAACAACAACAACACAACAGCAAAACCCCCATAGAAATTGTTGAAAAAAAAAGACAAGGAAAACATAAGAAAAACACACATAATTGTAAAAGAAACATAATTGAGGACCTAGACACCTTCTTCTGATGATGTCCATAGGTTACTCAGTCTCCAAGTGGGTTTCTTAATAAGAGGATCAGGAGCTGTCATCAACTAAGTGGCTGGCTCTTTGATCACCTCCCCCTGAGGGAGGAGCAGCCTTACCATGCCACAGAGGAAGACAATGCAGCCAGTCCTGATGAGAACTGATTAACTATGTTCAGATGGAAGAGAAGGAGGCCCTCCCCTATCAGTGGACTTTGGGGAGGGATATGGGAGGAGAAGAGGGTGTGAGGGTGGGATTGGGAGGGAATGAGAGAGGGAGCACAGCTGGGATACAGAGTGAATAAACTGAAATTAATTTAAAAATAAAAAAGAAATTATAAAAAAGTAAAATCATGACATTAGCAAGAAAGTGAAAAGAGCATTGTGCTAAGTGAAATAAGCCAGATTCAAATACTTAAGAAAAAAAAAAGACAATAAAACATAAGGAACACACATACACACAAACATACACACACACAAACTCATGATAAAACAGATAATGAAAAACAGCATACAAGCAAAGTATAGTAAGTAAAAAATAATAGCTACATATAAACTAGAGGATAACATATCAACAAAAACCTGCTCTGTTTAGTGTAAATAAAAGAACATGTATCTAGCCCTACTGTATCTTGATATGCCATGGTTGATAGATATACATGCCTCCCTTTCTAAGGACAATGGGAAGGGGTGTGGGGGAAAGGGAAGTGACAGGGAGGGATTAGGAAAAGAGAAGGGAGGAAGAGAGGTGATTGGAATATAATGTAATTAAATTAATTTATGAAAAAATACGACTGAGTTTCTTTTCTAAAGTATCATTTTGCTTTTTATTGTTGCTAACCCAATATCATCTGGAATGCAGTGTTTTTTGAAATTTACTTTTCAGTTTCTCTTCCAAATGAGTATAAATTTCAATGAAATGTATAAATGTCAAATCTAGTCTCTGTATTAGTGGAAAAGTACAGCATTTTAGAAATATTGGTTGGTTTTGTAGAACTTACTAGAATGCTATAAATTTTATTCACCAAATTATATTTACAATCTCAATGAAATTCAATAAGAGTAGCTCTCATTAAGAGATATTTAAAACATCTTAAAATTTCAGATAATGCTTTATATAAATATTTGGTGTGAATTTTATATATGATAAAGCTATGATTATGATAATACCAAATTTCCAGCATCCAACATTTTAATTATACTGCATATTCTGAGTTATTGTCTGGTTACTTCAATTAAAAGAAGAGAATTCTGGATAACAGTATTAAAAAATGCTTGTATTTAAATTCCATGTACTAAGTTTTTCTGTAAAGAGTTGCCATCAGGGTTATAAATATAGTACCTTTAGATAAGATTGTCTCACAGTGAAACTGATTATCCATTTCATGAAATTAGAGTCTTTTCTTTTCATTTCAACCAAATGAATTTGATGCTCTGACCTTTGGTTGAGGAGAAAAGTTGCAACCTTCTACAAAACTGCCCCTATTGTTTAAAAAATGTTCACAAGAGCTAAGTTAAATATCTTAAATGTGTTTCTTTGAACAATGCAAATTGCTAATTTTGTTTGAGAATAGGTTTTCCTTTTATTGAACTAAAATCTTTGAATACGGTTTCTCACTTTTGAGACGCCAAAAATGTGAAAGAGTAGACATGCCACAGTAAATTGCCCATACTTACTAAAACTAATGTGGTCTTTTAAATAAATTCCACATAGAATAAAAAATGCCCATGCATGTTAAATAAGAACATTTCGTGTAAAGGATACATTAGGAGCTGTTGCTTCCATATTGTCCTGGTTCTGAACCTTTTACTTTAGGACAAAAATGAATGATATTGTATTATTGCTTGTCTGTTAGTATTTTAGTATGTATTCAATGCATTTTATTGGTAGAGTAGTTGCAGAGTACTAAGTAAAGAATAAAAATGGAAGAAACTTATTTTCATCTAGCTATAAATTATATTTGAAATGCATCCCTCTATTCTAGTGTGTTCCAAAAATAATTTAAAATGGTATTATTGATATGTGAGCTAATATCTATTTTATATTAAAGCATACTTTATTGCAGTTGTAGTGGTATATTTAAGCTTCTTTTTCTTTGTCTGCATTTGTTGGCAATGAGAAATTTGTTTTTCTTTTTGTAATTGTAGGCTTATATACACAGATAATGAAAAATATCTAAGATTTTTTTTTTATTCTAGGGGTAAATAGAAAAAAAATATTAGAAGGCAGGCATTAAAAACAGTAACCCTGCCGTAATATCTTGGACGCTATTAAACATAAACTTTACCAGACTTTGACATGAAAAACTGTTGCTTTAAACTCACAATGAACTTATGTAATGAAAACATCAATAAGGAATATTTAGTTGTAATTGAGAAACACGTCATCAAAACTGCGCTGTGTAACAAACTTTAAGATATTTACTTTTATGGCCATGATGAAATTTTTCTTCTGACCTAAAGAACTTTGGCTTTAGAGTGATATAAAATCACCAAGAAATAAAAAAAAAATGTTATTCATTGGAGTTAGATCTTTGTTCTGTCATCCACCAAATATGTTAGTCTGATTGTCTGTGCTTATGTTGTTGGTTGGAGCTGGAATTTCTGCTCCAGCTACCACATGTGTGTCTGTTTTTCTGATCGCACCAACAGTTAAGTCAGGTGCTATCAGCACTAGTTTTTAAAGAGTTTAAAGAGTCAAAGTAAGTTTAGAGTTTTTCAAGTTAAAAAAAGTTCAGAGTTCCTAGCCAGGAGCTATCAGCTCTGGTGGTTAAAAAGTTAAAGACAATTTCAGAGTTTCTCCCCAGATCAGTGGAAACTGCCACCCTAGCCACCATCTCTGGTTATTAAAGAGTTAAAGAAAGTTTAGAGTTCCTAGCCAGAAGTTACCATCTCTGGCCATAAAAGAATTAAAGAGTTTCAGAGTCTTGCAGCAGAGATGATAGCCAAGAGCTGTCAGTACTGGCAGTTAAAGACACAGTTTAGATGATGTCCTTGTTTTCAAGAGCTGAATAGTATTTCATTGTGTAAATGTGCCACAGTTTCTTTATCTATTCTTTGTTTGAGGGGCGTCTAGGTTGTTTCTAGATTCTGGCTATTATGAATAAAGCTGCTATGAACATATTTGAGTAAGTGTCCTTGACGTATGGCAGAGAGTTTCATGGGTATACCATGAGAGGTATAACTCTTTTTTCCTGAGGAAAAGGCAAAGCACAAGGGAGAGTGTGGGACTTGGAGGGGAGGAGGGAAGGAGTTACAAAGATGTAAAGTGAGTAAAATAAATAAAGAGAAAATAGTGACAGTTTAGAGCCTTCCAGTCACAAACAGTGCTCTCTTTGACATGCCAGAGCCATTAGCAGCTATCAGCTGCTAAACAGTTATAGGAAAGTCAGTTTGCAGTCAGAAGCTACCAGCTTCTGGCCACAAGGAGCTAGGAGCCACCGAGTTTTTCCTTTTTCATTTATCTTCTTCCTGCCTCAGTTTACCCTGCTGTCAAATGTAGGCTTTGATTAAAAACCCTGTCAAAGAGAAGGAGACAACACCTGGTATTGCAAACATAACTAACTACTCAGTGACAATGACATGGTTATTGAAAGAGAATCTACAGTCTGTAATTTAATAAACCAATTCCCTAACAAAAGTCTGAAAATTTCTTCATCTAGATAAATGAGATCTTTACCCTTCATAAAGGGAACTGTTCTTTGCAACAAAAAGAGACCACTGTAGAAAATGTGAACCAATCAAATTATAGAGTTGTTTTGCCCAGTCCAATGGCTACATCTATAAAACACATATCTGTGAGATAACATAGCAGGGGAGGAAACAAAAAGATTGTAAAAGCTAGAGATTTGGGGAGTTTGGTATGAGATTGTATCGCCTAGTAACATCAGGGGCTATACACATCTAAATTCTCACCAACATTGCTGTCTATGTGTGAGATGAATAAGGAGAATCTCAATGAACATGTCAGAGCACATGGGGAAAGCCCACAAGGACTCCAACTGACGCAAAGAACTACAGGCAAATGAAGAAAGCTGGCAGCAGGAGAAGCATCCTCCCAGGGAAAAGCACACCAACTGGAAGTCCATGCAGTTCTAGCACTCTCCTAAATGAGCCACATTTACAGCTCCATTGTTATATTCCAATAAAATGATTAAGACAACCTGAGTGTTAATATTTTGACAGTGAAATGTATAATTATTATAATGAATGCAATGTCAAAATTGCACATAACAATGAATATTGTATTCTGTAAGTTAGCTACAGGTTCAATGAAAACATCCCATATTCTGTGTGTCGTATATTAGTGAAAACTGCAAGTACAGCCATATATTAAACAGATAAAAATGTATTCCATTCTCTTTTGTTCTTATACATTCGTGTAGAATATACATAACTTTATATATCAACCTAACAGTTCCTGTCACATTCTTCACATTCTTGTCATTGTATTGGACAGAAATTATCTGGCTATTAATATGCAGTAAGTATTTGGATGCTTAATATTAAACTCTGTATAAATATGTGCATGCAACACACAAAGTGCATTATCTCCTTAATGAGAATTGTGAACTTTTCTGTCTACCAGTTGATATCAAGGTTAATGCTGAGAACATTCAGGAATGTTCCTTTTACTCTGCATCCTAAGTGCTCATTAAACTGTATCACCTACAATTTGACTCAAGTATGGAATCATTTGATATTTCACAGTTCAGTTTACAGATTGCCCACACAGTAAGCTATAACTGGATGAATCTTATAACTGTTTTCAGTGATTTCAAAGCTATAGGATATATGCAAAAATGAATTTACCTATAAGGAAAACAGGCATTGCAACCTTGCTCTCAAGTCTGACACTAAGACTTAGTTCATGCTCACATAAGAGGATATTCTCAGAAGAGCTCATGACATCAAATATGTATAGTAGATGTTCAATAAAATCACAACTTGTTTCACTGCTATTAGGGATGGTGGTTACTGCCTTGCTAGAAAGTTAAAAACTGGAATGTAAAATCATATGCATGAGTATATAAAACACGCCATTAAAAACTACACAAAATTAAGAAATATAGATTCTGTTTATATTTTATGAAAAGTAATAACAAATATGAAAAAATTTTAGTCATCTTAATCTTTTCAAAGGGTGAAACAATACCATAATGTTAATAGAAAATTTTGGTAACTAAAGGTAGGAAGGTTAAAATAATAAAATACATAAAAGTACAACTTTTTGAACTTTGAAGGCTCAAGGGCAACACTTAGGCACAAACCATTACTGTGTTAAATTACACAATCTGTCATGAAGCTACACATGAGTGACTTTAATACATTTTGCTATATTGGCCCACCAAATCTAATTAAGTCCCTCATTGCTTGATTTCAAAATGTTATTTTTATCATATCTTTATCTTTTCTGATATTGCTGTTTTTTTATTAACATTACATAAATATGTTTAACCTGAATTTATAAAACAAACATTAAGTAACAGTACTTTATATTAAAATATAACTCTATTCCACTTAATTTCCTTATAAGACATAGCTAAATTAAAAATCAATTTTTAATATAAATTTATAAATAAACATGTGACATAATAGTAAAATTTACATAAATTTAAAGGAAGATATTTGTTCCAATACTTTCACAAACCATCAGAGCAACACAGAACATATTACTTTACATCTTTTATCTTTGTAAATTTTCTAAATAATAAACCCATTTCTTAAAATAATTTGGTTAAAGCATGAAAATTTATGTGAGGTTAATGTTTGAATATTAGATATTAGATGAATACATTTTAAAATTATCAATGGTTGGTATTCTCTTTACAAAATTTCTAGGTAATTGTTAGGTTAGATTGGATTTTTTTAAGTTTTTCACTGTAAAGAATTGTATAAGCATGACTATACCTTTTAATATTGTGATTATTATATATCAAAAAGTATTTACAGTCATGAAAAACTTATGCATACAAAAAATGTACTGTATTAAAGTACATTTTATCAGAAAAACCTAAATAGAATACAAGGTACTTTCTGTTGTCATGTATTGACACCCAAATATAGGCAAATGACCAACTTGTTTGAATGGATAACATTAATTGTATTCTTATTTTACTGGATATATGGTTAGCTGTTTTAGGTATCAATTAGTAATTTTTATCCTAATGACTCTTTCAAAATATAGTATACATTATGTTCTTTTGTTTCAGACTAACATCTTTTATTAAGTAACATGCTTTGAACATTCTTCTATGATTTTCTATGATTTGATAACACATTGGTTTTATTACTCCAAGTCCTGTGAATAACTGAAAGAAAATTCAAAGACTCCTAATGAAAGCCAATGGAAATAAATTTAAAAAGGTATCTATTGTGATTTGATTACTATATACTCTACATGCATATGTATTTAACTTGTATAAATATGAATAAACTTAATTTTTTAAAAAATTATGTGTCAGGAGACATAAATTTCAGGAATTCTCAATTAATTAATATACACAACGTAATATAACAAAACTAATGCAGTCCACCTTTGCATTTCTATAGTTAAAATAAATAAATATGAAAATTATAAAAAAATTATATACGATTACATTATCTTCATAGAGTAGTTTGTCAGATCAACTACTGAAATGATGCTGATGTCTCTATGTTTTCACACTTGTATATAGAGCTATTCTTAGCATTCGTGTGTAAGATTTTTATTGACATAACTTTTCAACTCATTAGTATAAATTCCAAGTAATGTAATAGCTGGATCTTATGGAATTAAGATGTTCTACTTTTAAGGAAACTATCAAGCTGCCATCCAAAGTGCCCTTGCTATTCTGTTTCCCTGCCAGAGATGAACACAAATGCTTACAATTTCATGTTCTATGCAGAATCTCCTGTTATAAAGCTTTGAGGCTTGAGATGCTGAAGAAATGTTTCAGTGGTCTGAAGCACATTCTGTTTTTCCATACATTCTAGTTATATTCAAGTGACCACATGAATGTTTACTACCATTTGTTACCTCAGGCCCAGAGGATCATCTTCTCACATCTTCTCTGTGGGCAAGGCACACAGGTGGTATACAGTTACATATATTGGTAAAAAGCATAACTACACATTTAAATAATAGGAAAAAGATCCTATGAGTTTGGTATTTTCACTAATGTGCACATAGTGACATCTTGATATTTTAATTGGCAAAATTTTAATAATACACGATGTTGAACATCATTTTTATGGCCCCGTGCTCTTAGTACAGTTTCTTTAACCCTGAGTTACATGTGTGATTGTGTACATGGGACCAAAAGTCATGGCAAATGGCATTCTCAGGAACACAGTCCAGTTCAATTCAGACAGCTCACCTCATGAGCCTGCAGCTTCTCATTAGACAAGGTTGGCTAGCAAGTGAGATTCATTATTTCTCCTGTCTCTCCCTCACCAGAGCTATGGTTTTAATTAAGTGTATGTGTTTAGTAAGGGTCAAACTCAGCTTCTCAACTTAAAATGCAAAAATTTTACCAGCTGAGCAATCTTTTCCATCCCTGAAGCTTTAGGTGGTTTAAATTTACGTTGGAGAATATGATTAAATTCAATAATAACTTTATTTTATTATATTTCAAATTTACCTAATGCAATTGTGGATTAGTAGTGTTCCCACTGCAGTTTATATTTGACAGGCTATTTTTCTCCCCTTTCCTTCCTTTCTTTTCCATGAGAATTAAGTTTGGAAAGCATGATATATTTATATTTACTTTTCTATTGTTAGTGTGCTTCCTGGTATACCAAGATTATGACAAAAATGTTGTTGTATCAATACATTTTAGGTAAAGATGATTCTGCCCTTCTTTGAGTTGTTCACCAATTCTGTCAAAGAGACTCTTAAAACATACAGCCTACTACCATGCCACTTGGTTACTTCCCAGAAGAAGATAAATCCCTTTTACCAAAGACACCACCCACTGCAGATGCAGGGACTAGAAGTGCCAGAGCCATAAATAACACTAAAGTTCCTCTCCAAGCATTCATGGTACTATAGTGAGACACACTTCCTTCAAAGGGAGATAGGCAGCCAACAGTGCTACTGAATGAAAACCACTGTTCTGATGCCCATGACCCACATCAAGGACCACCATGGCACAGGTGCAGTGGTAGCACACAGAACTTGGTTGTAACCAACAGCTCTCTATTTGGATGTAAGACCCACACAAAAAGAAGCAAACTACTGTCTGGTGCTGGAAATTTAATTAAAGAGTTCAGTGCTCTGAAATCATAGCTATTGGAGAATGAGCTATAACCACTAATTTACTAAATCAGCGTTATTCTTTGCAATAATCTATGAGCATTTGTCTTTGTACCTACATAGAAGTGGAGCTGTAAGAGAGCATTAAGTCCTTCATTAAGAAAACATCTTGCTGACTGTGCTGGCATATTCCTTTATTCCTAGCACTCAGGAGGAAGAGACAGGTGAGTCTCTATGAGGTTGAGGCAAGCTTGATTTTACGACAAGTTCCAGAACAGGCAAAGCTGTTACACAAAGAAACTGTGTCTTGAAAAGAAAAACAGAAGAAAAGAAAGAAAAATAAAATGTAAAAAAGGAAACTTCCTTTTTGCAACATATGGGGACCACTGTAGAAAGTCATAATCAACAAAATTCAGAACCAGTGGAGTCCAGTCCTATGGTTATAGTTTCAAAACAAGTGGGAATCTAAGGTTCAGGAATATTGCAGAAAAGGAACAGAAATAGTATAAGAACCAGAGATCCAAGGAGTTTGCTGTGAGTTTGTGTCTACTAGTAATAGAAGAAGCGATGCACATAAAGTCTCACAAATATGACTGTCAAAAAAAAGAGCCAAATGAGGATGGCACAAATGGGCATGTGAAATTACACTGGGAAAAGCCCTTGAGACCTACAGACAGCAGAGGAAAGGTGGGAGCAGAAGAGGTGGTTTTCACCAGTATTATTCCCTGCCTTCTGCCAAAGGCTTGGTTGTGAGTCTTAATATCTGCTTTGATACATTGCTATATAGAGTCTTTCAGAGGCCCTCTTTGGTAGGCTCCTGTCCTGTTGCTTGTTTTCTCCTACATTCAATGTCCGTCCCATTTGTCCATCTAAGAGAGCATTGATCATCCAAACCTGGGTCCTCCTTCTTGTTTATCTTCCCTAGGTGTATAGATTTCAGCATGACCTTCCTATCCTATAGGACTATATAAGTGAGTATATACCACATGTTTCTTTCTGCTTTCCTACCTCACTTAGGATGATCATTTCCAGGTCCCACCATTTGCCTGCGAATTTCATAATTTCCTCCTTTTTAATTGCTGAGTAGTTTTACATTGTATAAAAGTACCATAATTTCTGTATCCATTCCTCAACTGAGGGACATCTGGGTTGTTTCCAGGTTCTGGCTATTACAAATAAAGCCAACACAAATACTTTTCAAACTTTTCCATAAAATAAAAACAGAAATAAAATTGCCAGGCTCATTCTATGAGACCACAGTAACCTTAATACCTAAAGCACAGGAAAACCCAACAAAAAAGGAGAACGTCAGACCCATCCCTCTTATGAATATCGATGCAAAACTGATCATTAAAATACTCGCAAACTGAATCCAAGAGCGCATAAAAGCTATCATCCACCATGACCAAGTAGGTTTTACATTACTCTTGAAATTTTTAAATACAATGTTTTCTTTCTTTGGAGATACTTTGGCAGTCACTCTGTTTGGTGAGACACACAGATTTGTGGAAACTTTTCATTAATCCTTCAAATATTTCATTCCCATTCTTTTCTCAAGCTACTATTCTACAACCTACATTTTGCATAATTCACTTGAGAATCACTTTCTATTAATTTTCTTGGTCCTTTAGTTTTTCGATTACTAATTTGTAGAACTAGCTAATGTAAGTTTTCTATGCCAAGAATTGTTCTGGCTGAATGGGGTTCAGGCTGTAGAGACTCATCAAAGTTCCTTTCCTGAACATGTATCTGTTTGTGTGCATCTACATATAAGTTAAAATTATTTTTATAAAACTATGTTTATTTCTCTTAGTTTCTTTCTTAACCCAACTATCACACAAATAATGAGACTCTATTACATTATTTTATGAAACTTCCCAGCACATTATCTGAGCATTATCTCAGCATGCTACTCTATTCGCAGCATACATTCCAGAAATACTCGCACTTTGTAGCAATCTTGCTCCAGCTTCTTCTCTTGAGATCACTGGGCTATCTGCCAGTGACTTAATCCCCTACTATTTTCCCTAACTCCTGGCAGGCAGGATGTCCAGCCCTTTTCTCACCCCTGCTCAGCCATTGGTTATAAGCTGCTTTTTTGCTATATCAAGGGACAATTAGGGAGCAGTGTTTACAAAACATTAAGACAAGAGAGTCTTAGAACAAGGACTGCAACAAGATATAGTGGGTACAGGAATAACCATTTTAATTATACAATAATCTTATGCCTACCTATCTATTATGTTGCATGTCTATATATCATATAGTGTTGCTTTATGTATAGTGTATTCTTGTATGTAAAGGCTAAAAGATATCACTAACACTAAGACTGTTTCCTAAAATGTTATCCAACTTAAATATTTCATTATTTTTAAAGTCATTTATATATTGTATATATTAGCACATGTGCGAAGGTGGCTGCAGAAGTCACAGATATCAGTTTTTCTTTGGAGCAGGAAAACCAGGAAGTAGAGCTACCAGATATTGGTGTTGGGAACTAAACTTGGGTATTCTGAAAGGGCAGTATATTCTCTTAATCTTTGGACAATCTAAATAGCCCCAGCATTGTTTCAGACAGAATTGTTTTATGAACTTGAAACACACTGATTCAGGTAACCACTTATCTTGTCTCTACCTTCTTTAAGTACCAAACATAAAATTATGGAATTTGGAATAGATAGGTGCTTTGCCCCCTGGCTTCTTATGGGGCACTGGAGAGAGCTAACCTTAGGTCCTCATGTATATAGAGCAAGCAATTTTTGTACTGAACCATGTTTTCAGACTCTATTAATCTATACTTCAATCTGAAATGTTTTAATTATATTTTTATTTTACTTTTGTTTTAATTGTGCTATTTTTGTGTGTGCTACATTTTTCAATTTATTGTAAGTAGATTTATTTCTCATTACTATATCCTGACAATAGGTTTTTCCTTCCTGTTCCTTATCCCAGTTCTTCTTCATCTCCATTCACATTATTATACAATCCCCTTTTTGTCTCTCAATAAAAAAAGATCAGGCTTTTACGTGGTAACAAGGAAACAAAAAAATTATAATAAGCTAAAGCAAAGACCATCTCATGGAAGTTGACTAATGCATATCAACAAAAAGAAAGGAGCTTCCAGAGAAAGCACAAAATCCGAGCCCCACTCATTCAGTCCCTTAAGCTGCCTATAAAAATATTAAACTGAAAACCATAATATATATACAGAAAGCCTGTTAAAAACCCGTATTGGCCCTATGTTGCCACTTCAGTTTCTGTGAATTCATAAGAGCTTTGTTCTGTTGATTTTGAGGGCCTTGTTCTTCCTGTGTCCTCTGTCTCCCTCAGCTCTAACATTCAAGCTGCTTTCTTTTCAGTGGAGTTCCCTAAACTCTGAAGGGAGGGATTTGATGGAGACATTCTATTTAGAGATGTTTTTTCCAAGCTCCCTAGCCCATCCCCCTCTCCATAATATTTGTCTGTGGTTCTGTGTATTTGTTATGTGTTGCAAGAAGTTTCTCAGATAATGGCTCTATGAGTATAGTAGAATATCACTAGGAGTCATTGTTTATTGTTTACAATAAACAATATAGTTTATTGTTAATTATTTATTAAACCAGTAGTGTTTGGTTTTGCCGTAGAACTCTGGTCTATTTAGTCTGTTTCCTAGGCACTGAAGAAGTTTCAGGTATGGAGTCTATCTAGTAGAGAAGACATGAAGTCAAACAGAAAAACTGTTGATTATTCCAATAAGCTTTGTGCCACCATTTTTTTTATCATATTTTGCAGGCAAGACAGGTTGCAGATCAAAGGTTTTCTGGCTGGCTTGGTGTGGTCACTTTTGGTTGCCTGAAGAGTATATTTCCACACCAAAGACATTAGAATATATATGTGACAGTATCTTGAATTTTTAAATTTTTTTTGGAAATTTGTTTTCTATCAGCTATGGATTTGGTGAAAATCTTTTCCCTTCTGTAAGCTGTGATTTTGTTGTGTTGATGGTGTCCTTTGCCTTATAGGAATTTTCAATTTCATGAGGTCTCACTGACTGATCTTAATGCCTGCACTAAATGTGTTTTGTTCAGATAGTCTCCTGTGCCAGTGAGTTCATGGTTGTTCCCCACTTTCTCTTTTATCAAGTTCAGTGTATCCAGTTTAATGTTGAGGTCTGTAATCCATTAGCAGTTATGTTTTGTGCAGAGATGTAAGTATGGATCTATTTTCATTCTTATGCATGTAGTTTGTCCAGCACCAATTTTTTTAAGATGCTGTATTTAATTCTCGATATTTCTAGATTCTTTATCAAAAATGAAGTTACCATAGGTGTGCTGGCATCTGGGACTTTAATCAAATTCCATTAATCAACTTGTTTGTTTTTATTCCATTACCATAATATTGTGATAACTATAGATTTGTGCATGAAACTGGGAATGGTGAGAACTCATGCAGTTTTTCTATTATTTAGAATCGTTATTTCTCTCCTGGGGTTTTTTGGTGTTTCTGTATGGACCTGAATAATTTCCTTTCAAGATCTGTGAAGAATTGTATTGAAATTTTGATATTGCACTGAACCTGTAGATTGATTTTGGTAGGTTGGTCATTTAAGATATGAAATCCTACTAAACAGTAAATATGGAAAATCATTCTATCTTCTTATATTGTCTTCATTTTTTTCTTCACATCATTGAAGTTTCATCACACAAGTCTTTCATTGCAGTTACTGCAAGATATTTTATCTTACTTGAGGCAAGTGTAAGGTAACTCTATATCCAACTACTTTGCTGAAAATGTTTATCACCTATATCATGTTCCTAGTTGAATTTTTTGGGTCATTTTTTTATCCTATCCTATCATCTGCAAATAAAAATACTTTGACAATTTTCTTTCCAATTTGTATCACCTGCCTTGTTCTTTATTTTAGGGAATTGCTTTGAGTTTTTCTCTATTTAAATTGAAATTGGCTAGGTTTCTCTAAATTGCTTATATTATGTTTAGTGTGTCCTGTTTATCCTAAAATTCTCTAGCTCTTTTATAAAGAAGGGGTGTTGTATTTTGTGAAATGCCTTTTCTTCATTTTGTGAGATGACTATGTGGTGTTCTGTTTTGTTTTCCTTTTCTGTGTGTTGTTTGTTTATATAGTGGATTCTTTTGATATGTTTCAAATGTTCCTGCATCTCTGAGATGAAGCCTGTTTAATCATAGTTAATTATCTTTTTTATGTGATCTGTGATTCGATTTACAAGTAATTTGTTGAATATTTTTGCATGTATGTTCATAAGGGAAATATTTCTGTACTCTCTTTTCTCATTGGGTCTTTATGTGGCTTGGGTATCAGGGTCACTATGACCTCACAAAATGAATTGGATAATGTTCCTTTTGTTTCCATTTTGTGGAATAATTTGAGGAGTATTGGCATAAACACTTCTTTGAAATTCTGTGCTAAAAAATGTGGCCCTGGGCTTTTGAGAATTGGGTACCTAGTAACAACAGTTTCTTTTTTTATTTTTAAGATTTATTTATTATTTATACAATGTTCTGCCTGCATGTGTGCCTGCAGGCCAGAAGCGGGGATGATGGTTGTGAGCCACTATGTGGTTGCTGGGAATTGAACTCAAGACCTTTGGAAAAGGAGGCAATGCTCTTAACCTCTGAGCCATTTCTCCAGCCCCTTTTAAAATGTATTTACTTTTATGCACATCGATGTTTTGCCTGCATATATATCTGTGTGAGGGTGTCCAATGTTGGAGTTATAAGCAATTGTAAGTGGCCATGTGAGTGCTGTGATTTGAACCTGGGTCCTTTGGAAGGGAAGTCAGTGCTCTTAACCGCTGAGCCATCTCTCCAGCACAACAACAGTTTCTATATTACTACAGGTTATAAGTTTGTCTCAATTGTTTTTCTAATCTTGATGTAACTTTGGAAAATTGTTTCTATGGAAAAATTATCCAGTTCCTTTAGATTTTCCAGTTTTCTGTAGTATATATTTTTAAAGTATGTCCTTATAATTCTCTGGATTTCCTCAGTGTCTTTTATTACATCCTCCTATTCATTTCTAATTTTGGTTAATTTGGACAAGGGTTTGTCTATTGTGTCAGTTTTCTCACAGGAGCAACTCTTCTTTTCGTTATTTCTTTGTATTGTTCCCTATTTATTGCTTTCTACCCTGAGTTTGATTATTTCCTTTTTTTGTTCTAGAACTTAAAGGTGTGCTATAAAGTCACTAATTAGAGATCCCACTAATTTATTTATGAAGACTTTCAGTGCTCTGAAGTTTCCTCTTAGCATGCTTTTATTGTGTCCCCTAAATTTGAGTATGTTTTGCATTCAATTACATTGAAATCTAGAAAGTCTTTAATTTCTTTCTTGTTTCTGTATGGATCCATTTTTCATTCATTGTAGAGTTGGTCAATATCCATTGGTTTATAGGCTTTCTATTACTTCTTTTGCTGTTTATATCCAGCTTTATCCTGTGGTGTCTGATAGGATACAGGTAGATATTTTAATTCTCTTGTATCTATCGAAACTTTGTGTTTTAGTATGTAGTAAATTTTGGGAACCATGAAGTTCAGAAAAGACAGTATATTATTTTGTGATTGGATAAAATGTTCTGTAATGTTAGGATCATTTGGTTTAAAAAATTTATTAGGTCCATCGTTTTCCTGTATAGTCTTTGTCTGGATGATCTGTCCTTTGATAAAAATGTGTCACTGAACTCTCCCATTGTCAATGTGATGGTCAATGCATGGCCCTATAGAAGCTCTGAGAGTTTCTTTGACAAGCATGGGGGCCACTGTGTTGGATACATAGATGTGAACAAATAAAATATCATCTTTACACTGAGATAATAATTCTTTTGATACAAAAGAAGGATGAGTCTTATTTTCACATCCATTTCTGTTAGTCTGTGTTTTTATTAGAGAACTGAGTCCATTTATATTGACAGGTATCAATGATACATGGTTGTTGATTTTTGTTATTTGGAAATTGTGGTAGTGGTAGCAGTGGTTGTGGTACTGGTGGGTGGGTCGCGACAGTGCTGCTGCTGGAGGTGGTGTGCCTCTGTGAGTGTATGTGTTTTCCTTCCTTTGATTTTTGCTTGTGTGAGATTATTGCAGTTAATATCCTTAGGGAAGAGCCTAGAACTCATTGGCACAGGAGACATCTTCTTCAAAAGAACACCATCAGCACAGGCTCTAAGAGCAACAATCAATTAATGGGACCTCAAGAAACTGAAAATCTTCTGTAATGCAAAAGACACCGTGATCAAAACAAAACGACAGCCTACAGACTGGGAAAGGATCTTCACCAACCCTACATCTGACAGAGAGCTGATATCCAGAATATATAAAGAACTAAAGAAGTTAAAAGGCAATAATTCAAGCAATCCAATTTTAAAAATGGGGTATGGAGCTAAACAGAGAATTCTCTGTAGAAGAATATAGAATGGCAGACAAGCATTTAAAGCTCAACACCCTTAGCGATCAGAGAGATGCAAATCAAAATGATCCTGAAATTTTACCTTATACCCATCAGAATGGCTAAGATAAAAAACTCAAGTAAGAAAACATGCTGGCAAAGTTGTGGAGAAAGGGGAACACTCTTCCATTGCTGGTGGTAATGTAAACTTGTACAACCACTTTGAAAATCAATCTGGCACTTTCTCAGACAATCAGGAATATTTCTTCCTCAAGATCCATCTATACCACTTCTAGGTATATATCCAAAAGATACTCAAGTACACAACAGGGACCTTTGCTCAACCATGTTTGTAGCCGCTTTATTCATAATAGCCAGAACCTGGAAACAACCCAGATGTCCATCAACAGAGGAATGGATGCAGAAATTGTGGTACACTTACACAATGGAAAACTACTCAGTAATTAAAAACAAAGAAATCATGGAAATTGCAGGCAAATTGTGGGATCTAGAAAAGATCATCCTGAGTGAGGTATCCAAGGAGCAGAAACACATACACGGTATATATTCACTTATAAGTGATTATGAGACCTATAACATAGGATAAACATACTAAAATCTGTACACCTAAAAGAGATAAGCAAGAAAGAGGACCAGGGGTAAGATGATCAATACTCACCTAGAAAGACAAAGGGGATTGACACTGGAAGTAGGAAAAAACAAGTAACAAGACAGGAGCCTAGCACAGAGGGCCTCTGAAAGACTCTACCTAGAAGTGTATCAAAGCAGATGCTGAGACTCATAACCAAACCTTCAGGAGAGTGTAGGAAAGCATATGAAAGAAGGGGGAGTTAGTATGACCTAAAGAGGATAGGAGCTCCACAAGGACCAAATATATCAGGGCATAGGGTTCTTCTATGAGACTTTTTCTCCAACAAAGGACCATGCTTGGATATAACCTAAAACCCCTGCTCGGATGTAGTCCATGGTAGCTAAGTATCCAAGTGGGTTCCCTAATAAGGAGGACAAGGATTATCTCTGACATGAACTCAATGACTGGCTCTCCCGAGGGAGGAGCAGCCTTGCTAGGCCACAGATAAGGACCTTGCAGCCAGTCCTGAAGATACCTGACAGGCTAGGGTCAGATGGACGGGGAGGAGGACCTCCTCTATCAGTGGACTTGGAAGGGGGAAGGGAGGAGATGAGGGAAGGTGGGATTGGCAGGGAAAGAAAGAGGGGGTAGGGCTGGGATACAAGTGACCTGTGATTAAAAAAATAAATAAATAAATAAATAAATAAATAAATAAATAAATAAATAAAATCTCCTTAGGCTGGAGTTTTCTGTCTAGCACCTCTGGAGGTCTGGATTTGTAGACAAATATTGTTTAAATTTGGCTTTATCATGGAGCATCTTAATTTCTTTAGTGATATATTCATTTCTTCTATCATATCCTCAATGCCTGAGAGTCTGTATTTGTAGTGATGAGGAATGGAGGGGAAGAAGGGTGAGTGGCAATAGAACTCACACAGAATCCCTGGAATCAGACTCTGGAGAACAGACTCAAATTCCTGACATGAACTCTGTGCCTGGCTCTTCTATCACTTCCCACTGATGCAGGAGCAGCCTTAACAGGCCACAGAGGAAGATAATGCAGCCAGTCCTGATGAGACCTGATATGCTAAGGTCAGATGGAAGGGGAGGAGGACCTCCCCTGTCAGTGGACTTGGGGAGGGGCATGGGAGGAGATGAGGGAGGGAGGGATAGGATTGGGGGGGAATAAAGGATGGGGCTACAACTGAGATACAAATGAATAAATTATAATTCATAAAAAATAATTTTTAAAAGGTGTGATCTAACTTTATTACCCAGTGTAATAGCTTTTAAAATGAAGGCCAATTAGACCATCCCATGCTATCCTCAAGCACCAGGTTGGTTCCACTGTAAGGAAACGTGGAAAATGTGGTTGGGGCAAGGTCACCATAGGAGACTTCCGTAAAGAGGGGGGAAGCAGTCAAGGCCCTAACATCAGATCCATTTGAGACTTCACTAGTGTACTAGGAGTCCCAGGTAGATGAACACTGTGTACAGTGGATCAAGACCTTTTGAGGATACCTCACTAGCCATTCCCTCTGGGCCTTACTTCAGCATTTCCCACAGTATTCTGTTTGCCAAGCTTTCTTCTGTAGTTCCTACTCAAGTTCCTAAATTTTACATTCCCAGAATTCCCTCTGTTTTTGTTTTCTTTTATTAATTCTATTTACATTTTCAGATTTTACACCATTTTATTCATTTCCTTCAACTCTTTGTGTTTTTCTTGATTTATTTATGGGATGTATTTATTTCCTCCTCCTACTTGCTTATGTTTTCATCCTTTACTTTAAGGGGATTCATTCATTTTTTTCTCTTCAATGGCCTCTCTCTTTATACAGAAAATAGGTTTTTTTCTTGTACCTCAGCTGTCTTTGAATATTCAAGGACTACTGCTGCAGAGTTGCTGGGCTCTATTGGAGACATATGTCCCTGACAGTTATTGTTGTCTTTTTTACAATGGCATCTAAGCATTGAGGATTGGGATGAGTATAAATCTGCAGTTAGAGTGTGAGAACTGTTGAAAGGCTGTAAAGGACAGAGCCGGAAAAAGAGTGTGAAGAGCTCTGAGAAAGAAGAAGGCTGCTGGTGTTCTCTGCTGCTACTACTGGTTGCTGTTGAGGTAGAGGGACAAGAAGTTGGAGATATCCTGAAATGAAAATTGGACTTTTTACAAGGAACCCAACAACCCTAACCAGCAGTAAGTAGCTAAAGAGAACTCTGTCCCATCTCTCCACTAATCTCCTTTCTCTCCTGGTATTGGGGTGTTGGAAGAGATTGGGGAGGAGTAAGGAGAGGGATGTTGTTCTTGCCAAAAACCCAGTGCTACCAGAAATGGCTCATGTGCTTCTCTGACAGACTGTACACTATTTCTCAGATTTAATGCACTGGCCATTTTGAACGCTGAGGCTTTTAGTGGCTTGTGCACATTTTTATTTTTTCATGTGACCAAATTTACCTCAGTTGAAGAACCAAACATTTTGGTACCTAAAGCTTTTGGCAGCTACTGGGAAAGTTAATGGTGATGGTCTCATAACCAGAGGCTGCTCTTCTGGCAGCTCAGTTTGCTCAAGATTAACCTTTTTTTCCTAAAATGGCCTTTTCCTTTTTAAACATTTCACCATGTGTGGCTTTCTGCTACTCCAGGGCCCTTGTCTAAAATTTTAAGGACCTTTTATTCCTGATTAAAAACCAGAACTTATACTTCTTTTTACAAAATAATCAAGTTGTAATAAAATATCCTTATAACTGCCTAATTAGTCACAGATGTGTAGCAAATGATCATTCAAAATTCTCATATATTCTCACATTTATTACAATACACATAGGCTCAGCTTGTCTTCTGTTTTATTATTAGTCAACTAATGTGCATCTTTGCTCTTGTTTTCAGTTCTAGTCCTGACTTACATTCAGATGATTTGTGCCACCTGTTTTTTTTTTGCTTGTTTTTCATCTTTTTTATTAAATTCTTTGTTAATTACACTTTATTCACCTTATATAACCCTGTAGTTCCCTCCCTCCCCCCATCCCAAGCCCTCTCTTCCTCCTCCTCTGCACTCCTGTCCCTCCTCAAGTCCACTGATAGGGGAAGTCTTCTTTTCCTTTCTCCTGATCCTAGTCTATTAGGTCTCATCAGGAGTGATTGCATTTTCTTCCTCTGTGGCCTGGTAAGGCCACTCCCCCCTCAGGGGCAGGTGATTAAAGAGCAGTGCCACCTGTTTTCCAACACTGGTGAAACAGTCTTGTCCAATACATGTGTATGTGCATTTCTCTTTCAAATAAAGATTTTTGTCAGAATTTGCATGCCCAGTGAATATAATCCATGTTGTGTGATAATTATTTCCTATTACAATTTAAAAGTATCTAAAATAGTTAAAAGTATGAATGATGAGAAATTCCTCATCACAATCAGTACCTTCTTTAGCTTTTTAAAAATATAACTTCAACACCATATTAAAACTATAGACATGTTATAAAAACCATAAAACATGTAATGTAATGAATATTTATTATATTTGATCCAAATAATCTTCATCTTGTATGTCTCTGAACTGCACCTAGATATGCTTCTCAGTAGATACTGATATTCAATAGATTTACATTGGGAAAGTTTACATCATTAGCATCTAGCTACAAAAAAATAAAGAGAAAAGGTTTGACCTAACAAAGGGTTCATGAAGAAGGTGTTTATTCTTATAAACGTGTGCATACCTGGGGAAAGGATGAGAAATTTAGATCAATAACTGTAGACACTGTTCATACTATTATGCAAATGTTAAATGTGAACAGCTGGTAGAATGAAAACATTACCATGTCGAGTATTTAATAGTCAGGATGTTATGTAAACACTTTTCTAAATGTGGGTAAGTAATTTCCTTAAATCAAATGCTTCAATCGACCTTCATAAACAATGAAAGCATTGTTTGTTTGAAAATCTGTTTATCCCAGAAGGTAAAATCACTTATATAAGTCTTCAGAAAAAGGTCTATAGTCACTCCAAATATCAAAGTCTTATAAAGGTAGTGAGAACATATAAATTGCAACATTATTTTATAAGAATATATTATACTAAAAGCTTAAACTAAAAAAAATTAGTATAATGAAAATACAAGTAATAGAGAAACCTGTAAATTAAATGATGGCGTGTTTTATATGTTTATTGAATATGAGCTGAGTTTGTGTTTGAGATTTGAAATGTTATGTACTAGAACTCACTCAGACCTGCGCTATATATAGACATTATCTCTGTGCTGTCCAAATTAAAAGACAGGTTGGTTATCTATATGCCCAATATGAAGCCATGCAAAAATTTAAAATGCATACAGTTTCCAACTCTAATCAAGCAACAAACATTTGATTCAGTCATTTATAAGATGAATGGTATGCTGATTTTGAAAGAGAATAAAAAAGTCAAATTTTAAAAGCATATGTTTAACAGATTTATTTACTCTAAGTTGAGTATAGAATTTATCAAATAAATAATGTTTCAAATAAAATATGAGCATTTCTCTAATTTTCATGAAACTGATCATAATTTGGCATTCTCTGTCTCTCCCTCCCTCTTCCTCTCTATTCCAATCTGTTTCTTTTTTACATCCTATGCCTTCCTACTACCCCTAACTTGCTCTGTTCCTTGACTGATCCACTTTCACAGTTTGCTGTTTGATAAAAATATGGCTGACTTTTACATGTCCCAAAAAGTCATGGGTAAAAATCTCTTTATCAAATATCAAGTGTCCATAGGTGTGTGGAATTATTTCTGGTTCTTCGATTTGATTCCCTTGATCCACAGTTTGTTTCCATGCCAGTACCAAGCCATTTTTATTATTGTTGTGCTATTGTACAGATTGATATCAGGGATGGTGATACCCACAGAAGATCTTTTATTGTACAAGGTTGTTTTACTATTCCGTTTTTTTTATATGAATTTGAGAATTTTTTCTTTCAATGTATATATAGAATTGTGTTGGTAATTTGATGGGAATTGGTATTCATCTACTAAAAAACAAGGACATTGTGTTATTTTCAGGCAAATGGATGGTACTAGAAAAGATCATCCTGAGTGAGCAATCCAGAAACAGAAAGACACCCATGGTATACACTAACTTAAAGCAGATATTAGCCATATGATGTAGGATAGCCATACTAAAATCTACAGACCTGAAGAAAGTAAACAACAAGGAGGACCCAAAGGAGGATGCTTAAACTTCATTCAGACGGCAAAGAGGAGAGACACCAGAAGTGGTTGAGGAGAGGGAACAGATGGGAGCCTATAGAGGGTCCTCCGAAAGACTCCATAGAAACAGATGCTGAGACCCACAGCCAAATTCTGGCAGACCCTAGGGAGTCTTATGAAAGAAGTGGAGGATTGAAGGACATGGAAAAAGCTGGAACCCCATGAGGAGACCAAAAAAGTTAAAAACCCTGAGCCCAGAGTGTCCTGTGCAGAATGATGCACCAACCAAGGACTATGCAGTGAGAAGACTTAGACCTCCTGCTCAGATCTAGTCAATTGACAGCTCAGCTTTCATGTCAGTTCTTGAGTAAGGGGAGCAGGTGGAAAGGGGAGTAAGTGGAGACTCTATTGCATAAACTATGGGAGTAGGGGACTGCATTCGTGCTCCCCCCTTTTTAAAAAAATTGTCAGAATTAGTTTGAGGCAGAAACCAAGAGAAGCCAGTTTGAAACAATCAACTTGGAGAGGATATTAGCCAAAGCAGCTAAGTTGAACCAGCCAGCAAGAGTTCAGAGAGTTATTTATATATACTGGATATTAGCCCTCTGTCAGATAAAGGGTTGGTGAAGATCTTTTCCCAGTCTGTAGGCTGTCATTTTGCTCTGATGACAGTGTCTTTTGCTTTACAGAAGATTTTCAGTTTCATGTGGTCCCATTTACTGATTGTTGATCTTAGAGCCTGTGCTGTTGGTGTTCTGTTCAGGAAGTAGTCTCCTGTGCCACTGAGTTCTAGGCTCTTCCCCACTTTTTCTTCTAACCGCTTTAGTGTTTCTGGTTTAATGTTGAGGTCTTTGATCCACTTGGACTTTAGTTTTGTGCAGGGTGATAAATATGGATCTATTTTCATTTTTCTGCATATAGAAATCCAGTTGGACCAGCACCATTTGTTGAAAATGCTGTCTTCTTTCCATTGAATGGTTTTGGTTTCTTGTCAAAAATCAAGTCAAGAAGTTAAAGAACAGCAAATCAAGTAATCCAATTGAAAAATAGGGTATGGAGCTAAAAAGAGAACTCTCTGTAGAGGATTGTAGAATGGCAGAAAAACACTTAAAGAAATGCTCAATGTCCTTAGCCATCAGGGAGATGCAAATCAAAATGACCCTGGGATTTCACCTTACACCTGTCAGAATGCCTAAGATCAAAAACTCAAGTGACAACACATGCTGGAGAGGTTGTGGAGAAAGGGGAACTCTCCTCCATTCCTGGTGGGAATGCAAACTTATACAACCACTCTGGAAATCAATTTAGCGCTTTCTTAGACAATTAGGAATAGTGATTCCTCAAGACACAGCTATACCACTCTTAGGCATATATCCAAAAAATGCTCAAGTACACAACAAGGACATTTGCTCAACCATGTTCATAGCAGCTTTATTCGTAATAATCAGAACCTGGAAAAAACCCAGATATCCCTCAGTTGAGTAATGGATACAGAAATTGTGGTAATTTTACACAATGGAATACTACTCAGCAATTAAAAACGAAGAAATCATGAAATTTGCAGGCAAATGGTGGTACCTGGAAACAATTATCCTGAGTGATGTATCCCAAAACCAGAAAGAAACACTTGGTATATACTCACTTCTATAGACCTATAGGATAGGATGGATATGCTGAAATCTATACACCTAGGGAAGATAAGCAAGAAGGAGGACCCAGGGTGGGATGATCAATCTTTGCTTAGATGGACAAATGGGATGGACCATGAATGTAGGAGAAAACAAGCAACAGGACAGGAGCCTACCTCAGAGGGCCTCTGAAAGACTCTAACTAACAATGTATCAACGCAGATATTAAGACTCACAACCAAGCCATCGCCACAGTGCAGGGAATCATATGAAAAAAGGGGGAGTTAGTAAGACTTGGCAAGGACAAGAGCTCCACAAAGACCAAATAGATCAGGGCACAGGGTTCTTCTATGACACTGTTTCTCCAACAAGGACCATGTATGGATACAAACTATAACCCCTGCTCAGATGTGGCACATGGTAACTCAGTACCCAACTGGGTACCCTAGTTAGGGGAACAGGGACTATTTCTGTCATGAATTCAGTGGCTGGCTTGTAGACTGCCCGCCCCCCCCCCTCCGAGGGAGGAGCAGCCTAACTAGATCCCAGTAGAGAACATTGCAGCCAGCCCTGAAGAGACATGATAAGCTAGGGTCAGATGGAATGGGAGGAAGTCCTCCCCTATCAGTGGACTTGGAGGGGGCAGGCAGAAGATGAGGGAGGGATGGGGAGAGTCAGAGGGAATGAGGGAGGGGGCTAAGGCTGGGATACAAAGTATATAAACTGTGATTAATATAAAAATAAATAAATTATTTAAAAAGAATTCAGAGAGGGCTTGAAAGGCTTGAGAAATGGCTCTCATAACATTTTCTCATGTGAAGAAATGAAAACAACATTTACTTGTTTATAGCTTCTTTATAGTAGCTTTCAAAATGATGTGTGACTATAACACTCTAAGAAATTAACTTTAACCTTATTTTGGAATTTATAAGTTGTATAATTAATGTTATGTTTTAGTTCATCGTTTTGTCATGTAAAGTTTTTACTGTTATGAATATGCATGTGACATATACGAATTTTTTATGAATATATAATATGAATTTAGTCAGTCACTAATCAATAAAAATGTTATACATTGCTGCTCTAAACATTTTTCTATGTTTCTTGGAATAAGCAGAAATAGTTTTGTTTATATAATATATGTAATCACTGAAGTAAAATGATACAATTTGGAAGATCTTAATTGATGATGTTGCTTCCATAAACTTTCTGTACTATACAAAAGTAGGTCCTGCTTTCTTTATTATTTGCCATTATCATGCAAGAATTTGACCATGTGTGTCTCTCATTCTGGGATACCTGACTCAGGATGATCTTTTCTAGATCCCATCATTTGCTTGCAAATTTCATGATTTCCTTGATTTTAATAGCTGAGTAGTATTTCATTGTGTAAATGTACCACAATTTCTGTATCCGTTCCTCTATTGAGGGACATCTGAGTTGTTTCCAGGTTCTTGCTATTATGAATAAAGCTGCTAAGAACATGGTTGAGCAAATGTCCTTGTAGTGTACTTGAGCATCTTTTGGATATATGCCTACGAGTGGTATAGCTGGATCTTGAGGTAGCGCTATTCCTAACTGACAAAGCGCCAGATTGATTTCCATAGTTGTTGAACAAGTTTACATTCCCACCATCAATAGTTCCACATTCTCCACATGCTCTCCAGCATGTATTGTCACTTGAGTTTTTGAACTTAGCCATGTTGATGGCTGTTAAAAAAAGAATTTGACCAGTACAATGGATATAATATTACTAAATTGAAAGGTAAATGGTCATATCTATGATTATTTCACATTCTTTTTTTAAATACTTATTATTTATTAATATTCTGCTTGGATAGTTTTTATTTACTTAGTTATGAGAGTCTAAATAGAACCCAATGTAGTAGAATAATGTGAGTTATAAGTCTCGCAAATAACTTCTTTTACCATATGGATTATTGTTGCCTTATTTAAAAAACATCATAGTTATCATTCCTCCTTGCATTTCATTGACTTTGAATAAGGTCGTCAAATTACATATGGTTTGCTTTTAATAAACCTTTACACGCACTTCCTTATGTACTTGGCTTAGAGTAGTGCTGTCAAGAGATGTAGCATTAGGCAGAGAGCAGAGTAGTAGACACTAAAAATCAATACACATCATAGATATTAAACTAGCAATTCTCCAATGAGAAAAGCTTGCTATTTATAGAAAAACTGAAGAATAGACATGGTGCACTCAATGCATGATGCACACAGAACTAAAGGGTTCCACATTAATAAATGGAACCAATTAATATTTCCCCATCACAGGTCATCCTCCAACATGACAGAACATGGAAGTATCACCACCGAGGCCCTATATTTTCTTTATTGGAAAAATAGACATATAGATTGTCAGGGAACATGAAAAAGGAACAGCAATGTGATTTAAAACTTACGTAGAGCAGCCCACAGGTTAGTCCAATTGTGACTGGTGTGCCTCAGAAAGGTAAAGTCTTGAGGACTACATGTCCTGAGGATTTTCTGCTGTTAGGCAATATTACTTTGCTTGTTGCTCTCGTAATCTATGAGTTTTACAAAAACTCTATGGGAGTTTCTGGCCCCTCACTGGGCAGGGTTATTGGCACTTATATATTAGTGATTGATTTTTCAAATAATGCTGCTGGAGCAGATTAATGATTCAATCACATCCTTAGAAAAAACTTAGGACATATAGACTGTTATTAACAACTACCACCTTTATAAAGAATTTGGAGATATAGATTGTAAGTATAGTTATGCTAAGATGTTTTTGTTAGTGGCTTTGACTTTTACATAGAAAATCTTGGGAAACAAATTAGAATTCAGAAAGGCACACTCTTGATATCTGAGCAAGGGATCTTTTAAAATGTGGGAACAAAATCAATGGTCGCCTGAGCAGCACTAGATGAGGTGCCTTTCTTGCTAAAGCTATGTTGTTGATCAAGGTGATGACTAATTTTTTGTACTCATTTTTGCTCTAGGTTTCTTTTTGTTATTTAATAAATAACTGTGGAGTAGGTATTCACTCTGAGGATTTAAAGTAATAGTGATTGATTTTTAAATAAAATTTAGATTTATGATTCTTTTAAGATTTTTTGTAAGATTACTTTTTGAGATAAAGAATAAAACCATTAATCTTTACCTTTTAACCACAAATTGCAGCCTACCAATAAAAGAACTGCCTGAGAAAAAGACCATGCACGATTATACATTGTTTATTGTAACAAGATGCTTCTACATGAATATATGTAGATCCTTGGAAGCATATTTTTTATTTGTGATACATAAAAATGTTTAAACATGTAAGGATGTTAGAGACCTTACATATATATATTTCCTTATAAACATGGTAATCAATCACTAGAAGAAAAATAGAGGGTAACCACATTGTACTTTTTATATCGCTTGAAAGATTTTGCTGGGAAATACAAGCTATAGAGATATTTACTGTGTGGTGTGTGTGTATGTGTGTGTGTGTGTGTGTGTGTGTGTGTGTGTGTATTTCCCCCTAAAATAAAGGCAGTACCTGCTTGAACTCTCAAGAAGATTCCTGTGTCCATCTTCTGCCAAGGCCATGCCACCTCTTCAGACCCGATGTGTCAAAGCTGGCCTTCAACAATAGGCAGACATTCAGTTTCTCTAGTAATTTGAGACATTCTTCTGTGATCTTATTCTTACATTGCCTTGGGAGGAATTACGGTTTTCTGACAAAGCTAAACCCTCTAGAGTTAGATGATCTCAAACAGGAATTACACCATGATCAGCCTCTAGAGCTTGATAATAGCTTTTAACCTGCTAACAATGGTAACCTAAAAAAATATGAACCATCACCACCGTCCACTTGATCTGACACTGGAACTCCACTGACCATCCAGTCCTAACTCCGAGCAAACAAACAAATGTTGGCAATCTAGAAAACCCAACATCAACATTTCCTAACACAGGTCATCATCGGCATAACCCCAGGAAGAATGACATTAGTCAGCAACCACGACTGAAACAAATACTTGTTGTAATTGTCTTACATAGATTGGACAGTTTTGGAAGCTTTGGTATATGGCCTGTTGTTCATTTTTATTTTTAATTAATTAATTTAATTATTTGCTTTACATCCCAATCATAGCTCCCTCCTTCTTCTCCCAGTCCCATCCTCTCTTCCTCTTTCCTTCCCCTCCCCTATCCTTCAGAAAAGGGGATTCTCCGGCCACATACACACACACACCCATCCCAGTACATCAAGGTGCATCAGGACTGAGAGGGACTTCTTCCTCTATAGCCTGATGAGGCAATCCCACCCAACCAGAAACCCACCTCATAGAAGAGGGCCAACACTTGACACTATTAATGATACTCTGCCACGACTGCAGGTAGGAGACTAGCACAGCTGTCTTCTGGGAGGCTCTACCCAATAGCAGATCAAAACAGATGTGGAGACTCAGAACCAAACATTAGGTGGAGCACAGTGAGTCTTGTGGGAGAATGGAGGAAGAATAAAAGGTCCCAGAGGGGATAGAAGCTCTACAAGAAAATCAACAGAGCCACCTAACCTAGGTGCAAGACGGGCTTATGGAGCACCAAGCAAGGACCATGCATGGGCTCGACGTAGGCCCATTACACATATGTAGACAGTGGGTGGCTAGGCCAGCATGTGTGTCCCCTAGAAAAAGGAGAGGGGCTGTATTTGACATGGAGTTGGTTGTCTGCTTTTCAACGTCCAGCCGTTTGTACTGCTTTTGTATCTGCAGCATTACCACATCCAATTAGGGGATATGTACCAGTACAACATACATATGCATTTCAGCTAAAAATATGAATGAGAGGAAAGAAAGAGCAGGGAAGACGAGGTGTTTTGGATGATGAGTACAAAGTATGACAAGACAGAAAAGGAAATTTTACAAACATAAGAAAAAATTAATGCATCAATATAATCAGCTAGTAACTGAAGGAGAACTATGCCTATACAGGCTTTGATTTAACTATACCAAAAAATACTTTAACAGACACATTAACTAGGAAACATTCAAAATATATGTGATGTTAAGTACTACTGTTTTTAGTTTGATTAGACAAAATTGAGGCTGGAACATTGATTACAATAATGAAAATACTACAAATATCTATATGTTGAAATCAGCCTGTGATAGGCTGCCTGAGCAATGAGTTCCAGGAATCATTTTGTTGCATACACTAGAATGCTGTCATACACTGCCACATGGCAACTGGGGATGCAGACTGGGTTTTCACTCTTATGTGGCAATCATTTTACCCTGACACTTCAACTCCAGATTCTTATGTGAACCGTGATCCCACATGGGGTCATTTAACTGAATGTGGAAAAAAAATGTGACACTTAAAGGTTTCTGAAGCAAAATGAGAAAAATTAATTCAAAGCCAAATTCAAAATGGATCTGAGTCTTTCTGTCATCATCCATGTGTCATAACCAATGTGTGATCATGCCACTTCCATGTAGCTTGGATTCTGATACACCTTGCACTCTACATGTCATCGTACTACCTAAACCTGTGATATGCTGCCTAAAATATCATTTTGATCAATTTCAAGAATATTGGCTGTTACATACTGCACAGTTTAACTACATTCACAGCTATCTGCCCCTATAGAAACATGTTTTAATTATGGCCATTCTGAGACTCTCCTTGCTTGCACAACCAAATCTAAAGCTCCCATTCATACATGGCATTTTTAAAAAATGACATTTTTATGTCATTTTTAATGTCATGTGAACGTGTGTGTGTATTTTTGTGTGTGAGCGTATGTATGTACATGAAGCAGAGAGACAAAAGGAGAGGGGGAGAAAAAAAGGAAGAGAGAGAACTAATGGACACATGTTTGGAGAGAAGAGGACAACCTGGAGAGGTTGCTTCACTCTTTTCACCACATGGGGCCCTACTTCTTCTCCTAAGGCTTTGAAGCAACAAGTACCTATGCCTTCTAAGCCCTCTGTGGGACACCTACATAATACTGGGCAGTAAAGCTGCCTAACTGAGGAATACAACCTGGACCTCCACCAGATAAAGGCTCACCAGGCCTCAGATGTGAAGTTCTGTCAACAGTACCTTGTTGCCTGGGAACAAAAATGAAACTTTAATTACTGGGGCAAAACTGATCCTGGAACACAAATAACGACCTCTCCTGAATACAAGCCTGAGTCATAAACATGCTGGCACCAACAGAAAACCTTGCCAGTGAACCTGCATTCCCAGATCTGAGAAATCTAGTCTGGTTTCAACAACGTGGACTCAAATTAATTGCATTCAAAAGTGAAAATATGAATTGTAGAAAGAAAGTCTATTGCCTCAAAGATGAACACAGCAGTGAAAGGATGTAAGAACTCATGAAGAAGCCAACAATCATGTACCACCTGAGGAGATGAGACAGTGCCAGTAAATCTTTTATAGAAATGCTAACATGAATGATCAATACACCTTCAAAAGAATTGCTTTAAAGAAGTCCAATGAACCACAAGCAACAAGAAAATGTGGCTAATAGAATATATTGAATTAGAAGAAAATTAGATTCAAAGAAGAAACTAAAACTATAGGTAAAAGCTCAGAAATACAAGCTATAACAAATAAATGACATTTAAAAAAAGATAGCATGAAATTGGGTTAGATAAAGCAGAATAAAAACTTGACTTAAAATGTAGCTACATAGAAATTATTTGTTTACAAGAACAAAAGAGAAATAATTAATGGACAGGCAGAATAAGCTGCAGAACTTACAGCCTCTAACTGTATCAACATCACACACTGCAAATATCATTGAGGTAAAAGAGAGTCAGCTTAGGTATTTCATTAAATAATAGGTTCGAACTTCTCAAATTTAGGAGGAGAAGGGTGAGTCCATGCTTGTGAAAGAAGATGGTACTCAAACATGGCAATCAGAAAGGTTCTTGAAAAGAGTTAGTCAAGTATAAAACTATTCAGAGAAACAAGAGGAGACAGTATAACACAAACATAGAAATTCTCAAAACAAAGTACAAGCATCCTTTAGCAATGACCATAGCAGCCAAAAGAGTAAATTTGTTTTAAATACACAAAATGACGTCTTTATCAAGTAAAAGTATAGGCAGATTTTTTTCCTACAGATATATAGTAGGATAAAGACTTTATAAAGCAAAGAATAGCTGAATTAATTTATCCCAATAGGACCTCCATACAAAGAATGCTAACAATGTTTTATAACTGGAAATAAAACAACATTGATTAGCAATATAAGAATACATGAATGTTTAAAACTTTATGAAAATGATAAAAATTGTTAAAAACCTAGAGTCAGGGTTAGCTTGAAATAAAATATAACTATAAGAGATCTTACAGAATCTCATAGTATCAGAAATTGAAAAGCTGTTACAGATACAAAAGGTTGAAGGAATCTGGAATGGAATCAAGCACTTGTCTGTAAAAGGACACAAAAAAGAGGAGCAAATGAGAAAGAATGAGTATTTTAAAATGCTATAGAACTATGTAAAGAGATAAAAAGTAACTGATAATAACAATTAATCTGAATATAGATAAAATATATCCGTACAAAGCACATGTTTAAATGGATAAAAGAATACAAAATAAAAACACAAAGTCCATAATAAAGCTGTCAATAATATCCAGTGCTATATTCACTCTTGCTTTAAGTCAAATAAATGTTAAAAACTTAAAAAACATATTCCAGAGTAGAGCTTAAAAAATGGTTACATTTGTACATGATTAGAAATACTCAGTAAAACAATCAGTTATAGGAGAAGAAAGCAGGTATTACAGAGTGATGGTGTCAATCAAGGGCCAGGTATGGTTGCACATGCCTTGAATGTTAATAATTTGAAGGCAGAAGCAGGGAGATTGCTGTAACCTCAAGGCCAACCTATTCTTGCTCCTCTAAACCAGCCAAGGCTACAAACAGACTCTCCAAAAAAAATTAAGAATCAATTGAGGAGAAACACTATTTGCATATTTTCCCACCAGATATTGAATAAACTAAATACGTAATATTATATAAGACATTTACTACTATGTAATATCATGTATAAACATGTAATATTATATATTATACTTTAATAATATATAATATTTTTACTAATAATATGAAATATTATTACTAAAAATAATCTCTAAAATATTAAATAAAGGGGAAACAAACTAAAATGAGAATAAATAGACTTTAAGTAAATGCACTTAATAATAAATAAAGTACAGATGATACACTTGATATTATAGAAATGCAAATAGTCCTAAAATATCCAGGTGAACAACTGCACCCCACATGTGAAAATGCAGAGCCATTAGGAAGATCTGTAGAAACATGGCAAACTTCCAAGCTGAAGTATAAAGAATTTGAAAACTTGAACAAATGAGTGATGAAGGAGATTAACCTGAACTCTAAAATCTCCCGAGAGAGAAGAGCAGGCTTCTCTGTGAATTGCACTAAAATCAAGAGAAGCATCACTGACAGCCCTCCTCAAGTATTTTCAAAACTGTTAGAAACGACCAAATAATTCCAAAGCCATGAGGCTTGCTGCTCATATATGGACACTAGAAGAAAGAAAAACAATATGCTTTTATTGCTAATGAGTAAAGATTAATTTTTTCAAGCAAAAACTGAATTCATTTTGTAAATAAAAAATCACTCACCATGATCAAGTGTTTTTTACACGTGGGATGGAGATTTGCACACACAGAAGAATTCACAAACATGATATGACATTTCAACAGAATGAAGGGCTGAAGTGATATAACTGCTTCAATAGATTCAGGGAATATAGTTGGAAAAATTCAACATCAGTTTATGATAAAATGTCAATAAAATTGATTGACAGAACATTACAATCTTATTTCCAGAAGCTAAAATATCATATTATGCTCTTCTGGATTTCAGGGCTGCTAATGAGAGCGTTGGTATTTTTCTTATACATTCCCCTTTGTAAGAATGTGGTTTCCTATTACATATTTTATTTATTTATCTTTTTGACAGCTTTAATAAATTATGGAGACATTTTAAAAAACCAATGATATATTAAAAGTTCACAGCTACCCCTATGCATAGTGATATAACTATAAATACATATCAATAACAAAGCAACTGGGACTGTACTCAATTTTTAAAAATGTTATTTGAGATTTTAATATAATTACCCATTTTTCCTTGTTTTTCATCAATCAAAGTCTCCTTTGCCTTGTACTGTGTTTGTACTCTTTTAAGTACACAGACTTTTTCTTTTATTTGTTGTTATTGTGTACATATGTGTATTCATAAATATGTATGTAATAATTGCCTAGTCTATATAATATACTTATATGTTTACTGTTCTCAAGGCTGGTCATTTAGTATTGCATAACCAATTGGTGTGCTATTCCTGGGGAAGACTTTCTTTTGCTCTTAACATTTCTTAGTTGCCTAGTTCTTTGCATAGTGTTGAGGCCTGAGAGCTTCCCCATGTCCACATTAGCATTTCTATTTGTTTCATCCTTGTTCGAGTCATGTTTGGGTAGCCATTTTGGTGAGTGTTTAAAAGGATAGTTAATGACACTTCTAGTAGATACAAACTCATGTTGCAGTTTCTGCAATGGGGCTGTACTCTCACTTAACAGTCTCTCATGGTGTTTCTTCAGAGACTATGACCCTACAATATGGTATCAATCCTCAACTTCTTCCTCTTTAGGTACTCCAGCCTTGCTATATAGTGCCAAGTCTCTGTTACTATAAATACTTTCATGTCTCCAAAACCACTACTACTGGTATGACTCATAAATTATCAAATTTAGCTGCTTCTAGGAGATTCAGCCTCTTCTCTCTCTGTGGTCCACAGCTTCCAGGCTGACCGTGAAGAAATATCTCCAGTTGATTTCACCAGGACGGTACAGGCCACATTTTTTTTTCAGGTGATATATTTAATTTTTGACAGTCCTATTGTTTCCCCAGAAGTTATCCTATCTTCTCCCTGAATAATATTGAGAAGAGTCAGGGTATGTGAAGCCAGTTTTCTTCATAATTCATTCAAATCCTTCTCTTTTCTCCCTTTCTTTGTAGGCTAGAATTCAGAACCTGTCCCATAATGGCCTGTTTCAGTATTTGCAATCATACATTGAATTTCAGTGCTATCTTCTTCTTAAGATAAAGGTAAAATACTCATTTACCCAACCATATGATGAATTATACCGAGAATATACTTATATATATAATTTATATATAAAATATTTATTTATAAAATATATGATTATATATATAATTTTACATTTCATTGCTAATTTCTCTAGCTAACTAACCCCAACTGTCCCAGTAAATCAAAGGTTATTTACATGTTAATCATGGCTGACTATTTATTTCTAGCTATCAACCAAATAGCTATGAGTACTAAATGTCTTTTCCAGTCCAAAGTCCAAATGCCATCAAAATCCTTCCAAAACACTGCTGTCTGTAACAACAATAGTGCAGAATTTGGCAGCTATTATTTATTTCTGTATTGTTAGTCCAAATGCCAGAAAGTTCCTGGAGAGGCATTGATCCTTACTCCAAGATGAAAGTTTGAAAAGTCTGGTTCTACTGTCATGGAAAGAATCTGCAGCTGAAGTAATAACAAATGGGTAAATCAGGAAAAAAGGGGGAGGGAAGGTAGGATTGGGAGTGGAGGAGGGGGGTTATGGGGGATACACAGAGAATAAAGTGTAATTAATAAAAATTTTAAAAATACACAACTAAATGAGAGAGAGAGAGAGAGAGAGAGAAGGGCCACTCCAGATGTAGGTAGCATCATCTGGTAGGAGCTTAGATAAAAGCACTTCAATAGAAAGTTCATCTTCTAGCCTTCTGCCAAGTTGGTCTTCCCTTTTGCTATTGAGCTGGTCTGTGGGGCAGCAGATGCTGCTGTTGGTTTGTTCATTGACAAAAGAATCAGCATTCTCAAGATTTCATGGAGGAAAATGGACCAGCACTCTCCAAGAAATTCCAGGGCTTCTTGTAGCACAGTGGAACTATTTTGAAAATGTGATCTTCATAAATATCCCAAAGAAAGTTTTCATTGAAATTTATTTTAAAATTTATCATGGAATGAAAAAGAACAAATAAAATGATCTTGAAGTCTGCTGCTGTCTTCTGACTTACAGTTTACCTTTCTTGCAAGAGAAACTAAAACACTGGAAAAGATTTTGAATTGAAATAAATACTGACTTCAAGGACAGTAGTTTAAAATTGAAAATTAACATAAGACCATACTCAGATGGCTAAATAACATTCAAAATTAATGCCAAGACTGCAAAAGGAGAATAGCTCAGTCTCTGCATTAAAAGATGTTCAGGAAAAAAACAAAACAATTAAAAAAAAAAAACAACTTTGTAACCTTGGATGAAACAATGAAATGGTACTCTTATCACATCATTATAAAAACAAAAGCAAAAACAAACAACAAACCCAATTCAATGTGAATTCAAATGTCAACCTAAAGACACTAAACAAGAAGAGGTCCAGGGTAAGATGATCAATCCTCACTTAGAAAGACAAATGGGATGGACATTGGAAGTAGGAGAAAACAAGTAACAGGACAGGCACCTAACATAGAGGGCCTCAGAAAGACTCTACCTAGCAGGGTATCAAAACAGATGCTGAGACTCATAACCAAACCTTTGGCAGAGTGCAGGGAATCATATGAATAATGGGGGAGTTAGTAAGACCTAGAGAAGACAAGAACTCCACAAGGACCAAATATATCTAGGCAAAGGGGTCTTTTCTGAGACTGATTCTCCAACCAATGTCTTTACAGGGAACATTTGTTTCCAATCTGAAGACATATGTCCTCTCTGCATGACAAAGAGAGCTAATTCTTATAATTTGTGATCTATTTTCAGTAGCACACTGCCAACTATTTTCTCTCTCTTTTTCTTTCTTCCTCTTTCTCTCTTTCTGTCTCTCTTACACACAAACACACACAAGCTCTCCCTCTCTCTCACACACACACATATACACATACACATAAACCACATACACACATGCTCAAACCAACACACACATGAATGTATAAAAATGAGAAAACTTTAAGCTTCAAAATAAATAATATATGCAGTATAGTCAGTGTGGATGACAAGAATATTATATTTTTGTATAATAAAGGCTTGTCATCACACTTTGTCCTAGTGCTCAGTTTAGTGCAAGTTAAAAATACCAATTATCATTTCATATACCTTTAATTTATAAAGCGCTTTTGTCAATAATACTTCTGTAAAACTTTAAGAAAGTGAAAAATTCTGTGAAATGAGAGTATTGTAGTCAGTTCTGCATAATGTTAAAGTTGTACTCCAAAAACAGGTCTAAAGAGTTCTCAAAACAAACAGAAAAAGAAACAATAGGATAAAGCAATCATTCAACATGCAAGGAAGGGTATACAATATCTTAGAAATAATTATATCATTATGAATATCCATATCAAAATATCACTTTAAAATCCCTGAACACATACAAATTGTCATTTATTTCACAATAGAGTGATGTCATACTATGTTGCCTTTGATGCATGTATTGTACTATTTTCTTACTCTTTTTAAGGATCAACACTGAACTTTTGATCTTATATAGAGCATGTAGGTGTTCTTCTACTGATGTACATACTCAGCTGGCTCCCACAAATGTTCTAATGCATATATATTTTAAATTTGTTTTAAGCAAAAATTATTGTATACATTTTATAATACAATGGATTTCTATGACAAATGATTACAACCTTAATTTGCTAAATTTGAGTAAGTAACATATTCTCATTGAATTCTTGAAAGACTTTAATTAATTTTTCTGTTTGACCTAGAAGTCATTCAGTAGAGAGTTGTTCAGTTTCTATCAGTTTCTAAGCTTCCTGTTGTTTCTGTTATTGAAATCCCACCTGTAATCTGTGGTAGTCTGACAGGATGCAGGGAGTAATTTCAATTTCCTTGTACCTGTCAAGACTTCCTTTGTGACTAAGTGTACAGTCAATTTTGGAGAAAGTTCTCTAAGGTACTGAGAAGACATTATATTCTTTTGTGTTTGGATGAAATGTTCTGTAGCTAACTGCTAGGTCCATTTGATTTATAACATCTGTTAATTTCAGTGTTTATCTGTTTAGTTTTTACCTGGAGGATCTTTGGGTAAGAGTAGGTTACAGAACTCTACCACTACTTATGTGTAACGGTAAATGTGTGCTTTAAATTTTATTTATTTGTTTATTCATTTATTTTTACAAATGTGGATGTTTTTTAATTTGGGGCATAGATGATCAGAATTCAATGTTATCTTAGTGGATTTTTGCTCTGTTGTGCATAAATTGTCCTTCCCTGTCTCTTTTGGATGGAAATTTTGTTAGGCTTTAGAATAGACCTAAGAGCCTGCTTCTTAGGTCCATTCGCTTGGAAAATATTTCTCTAGCACTTTACTCTGAGGTAATATCTGTCTTTGAAGTTGAGGTATATTTCTTGTGTGAACTAGAAGGCTGTATCATTTTTCACATCTGTTCTGTTAGTTTGTGTCTTCTTATTGAGGAATTGAGTCTATTGATACAGAAAGATATTAATGACAAATGATTGCTAATTTCTGTTATTTCTGGTTGTTGTTGGCGGTGATAGTGGTGATGGTGGTGGTGGTGTGTGTCTATGTTTGTGTTTGTGTGCTTGTGTGTGTGCATGAACATGTGCACTCACTTGTTTTCTTTTGTTTTTGCTGGTATGACATTATTTATTTCCTGTGATTTCTTGGGTGCACTTAACCTCCTTGGATTGGAGTGTTATTTCTTTTTATTTTCATTTATTTATTCTTTTTATTGCTTACAGTTTATTTACTTTGTATCCCAGCTGTAGCCCCTTCCCTAGACTCTTCCCAATCTCACCCTCCCTCTAAGTTCTCCTCCCATGCCCCTCCCCAGTCCACTGATAGGGGAGTTCCTCCTCTCCTTCTCTCTGACCCCAGCCTATCAGATCTCATCAAGACTGGCTGTATTATCTTCCTCTGTGGCCTGGTAAGACTGCTTCCACATCAGGGGGAGGTGATCAAAGAGCTAGCCACTGAGTTTATGTCACAGACATTCCCTTTCCCATTCCTCGGAAACCCACTTGGAGACTGAGCTGCCATGGGCTACATCTGTGCAGGGGTTCTAGGTTATCTCCATGAGTTGTTTTTGGTTGGAGTATCAGTCTCAGAAAAGATCCCTGTGTCCAGATGTTTGATTTTGTTGCTCTCCTTGTGGAGCTCCTGTCCCCTCCAGGTTATTCTATCTTTCCCTTCTTTCATAAGATTCCCTGCATTCTACCCAAAGTTTGGTTATGAGCCTCAGCATCTGCTTCAATACACTGCTGCGTAGAGTCTTTCAGAGGCCCTCTGTGGTAGGCTCCTGTCCTGTTCCCTGTTTTCTCCTTTTTCTGATGTCCGTCCTGTTTGCCTTTCTGACTGAGGATGATCAGAGTTTTCTTTGTAGTATCTTCTGTAGAGCTATATTTATAAACAGATATTGTTTTTTAGTTTGACTTTATCATGTAATATCTTTTTTTCATCTATGGTGATTAAAAGTTTTTCTGGTTATAATAGTCTAGGTTTATTAGTAGTAGTCTGTGGTCTGAAAGTTTACAGAACATTTTACTTAGCTGTTAGAAAAAAAAAACATTATAAAATTTCCAGGCATATGGATGGAACTAGAAAAAAAAAATCTCCCTGAGCAAAGCAACCCAAACCTAGAAAGACAACCATGTTATATTCTCACTTATAAGTAGATATTGTCTGTTCTTAAGAAAAGGATAACTGCACTACAATCCACAGACTCAGATAAGTTATAGAAAGATGAGAGGCAAAAAGGGAATACATGGTTCTCCTAAGAAGGGGAAATAGAGTATATTTTTGTAGGCAGACTGGAAGCAGGCAGGGATGGGTAAAGGTAGGATTGATCAGGGAAAGGCGGGATGGAAGAAGAGAGTATGAGGCACAAGGGCCAGGATAAGTGGGCACTTAGGGAATGGCTGTGGAAACCAGTAGAGTGGAGACTTCCTGAAAGTATAAGGGTGACCCAGAAAGAATCCCTACTCATTTAAGATATTGAATCAGAACTGAAATCAGGTTAGGCTCCTAGTGTATGGACTGGGATGCCAACTCAGCCAGAAAGCCTATGACCCCCAGTCAGTCCTGCCTTCAAGATGTGGTAGAACAATTTTGGCTAAGAGCTTATGGAAGTGGCAAACCAAGGAATGACAGGGCTAACTTGAGTCCCAAGCCATCAATGGATTCCATACCCGTCACTGTATGGATAGTCAAGATCCAGAGCTGGACGCCTCAAAAACCTGGTGTAGAAACAAACATGATTCACAAAATATTCCATGAAATTAGTTCTAATGATATTATGCTCTAGTCACATATAGGTACCTAGTCAAGTTGTCCTCAGATACTTCCTCCAGCAACTGATGGGAGCATATGAGGCCCACAGCTAAACATTTTGCACAGCTCATGGAATGTGCAGAAGAGAGGGTGGAAGAACTGTAGAAGCCATGGAGGGACACATCCCACAGAAACAACTAAATAGGGCTCATAGGGTTTAAAAGAGACTCAAATGGCTAACTTGGAGCTTGCATTCATCTGTATTAGGCCCTCTACTTAAGAGACATTTGTATTATAATTACAGTTGTCAGTAGAATCAATTGACTTATCATATAATATGTCAATATACTCTGTGATACACATAAATATTAATAAATGAAAGCTGTGCATTAAAATATGTAATATTCAGAATTATATTTTAGAATAGTTTGTCTGGAAAGTTTAAAGGTAATGAAAATTATTTGTCTTATTTGTATGACATATTAAAGTAATAATTTCTAAGATTCAAGAATAATATTTGGGTAATAGTTCAAATATCTGCATTCCACAATGCAATACAAAAGAAACATAGAAACATCACATTAAAAACTGGAAATAGAAAGAAATGTATTATCCAACAAAAAATATTGCAATCACAAAAAAAATAGTACTTCTGAATGGTCTTAATATTTCCAATCAATTCTGAGATTAGGAAAGAGGCTGAGTAGTCTCCTTTGTTTTCCTAGATAATTTAAATTGCAATTGTCATTGAAGTTCCATTAAAGTCTAATGTCCCAATAGCCCTGTCTTTTCAATTTCTTGCCACCTGCTCACAGCTGCCGAGAGTAATTCACTGTTTATTGTACACACATGCTTACACTTAGACACATACAAGGAACTAGTTTAATAGGAGCCCATGTGGAGAACTGGAATAGAACTCAGATTTCAGGGTTAATCATGATGCTAGAGGGAAATTTTTAAATGGTAAATGTAGATTTAAAATATCTAATGTCTAGACCTTTATAATTCACTTCAAATCCAAGTGATAAATCCCCGGCGGGCTCTGGACTTCAAAGATCATTGCTAAAGTCCCTTCAGCTTCATTCAGATGAAGTGATGTGATTGTTAAGATTTGTATTAACTTCTGTAGGCAGGACACTAGACTCTCTAGTTTGCTGATACCCAGCTACTGAAACTGAAACTTTAAATTGGCAGACAGTGTGACATCAGGAGCAGAGTCTCACTTTAGGACATATTTTAATTTCCTAAACATTTCCTTCATGTAATTGCTCTGACTTTTGAGTTCTGTTTTATTTGGTGGCACTCAGTGAATTGAATTGCTTCAGTGAAATGAGAAAACAGGAAGGGAATTCAATGAAAACCTTGATTTCATTTTTTGTTGTGGTCTGGTTACTGAAAAATCTTATACCATGATTTTATATCCTTCTTCCCTTGGTTTATTCACCATCAAAATGAAAAACTATTCCATGATAAAACAGGTCACTTCCGTGAATGATAGTACTTATTGATAATGTATTAAAAATTGTCATACTATTTGAATTTGGAAGTAATTTATTGCTGTTTCAGGATTTATTGGTTTTAAATTCTGAAAGCATTTTGTACATTCTTTGTAGTTATATAGTACTTTAATATGAATGTTAACTCCTGTAGGCATTTGGCTAAAGTATTAAATGCTAATAATATTTCCTCAATAACCATCCACTCAATGTTAATTTATATATTGAAGGAAAGGCACAAAACAGAAAAATATTGAAGTAAGTTACCTGCAGTTGAAGGGTTATAAAAATCTTCATTCTCAACTTTTTGTTTAAAACCAGTATACATGTTTAAATTTCTGTATTTTTCACAAGGTAGTCGGAAGAGAGCAATGAACCAGTGAGCTAATGAGACACCAGAGAAAGGCAAAATACCTAGCATAAAAATATAGTGGTAGAATCTATTGGTGTATAAAAACCAGGTCAAATTCTTACTCAGAACAGAATCATTTGGATACCAGGGAGCATCAAGGTGACTAAAGCTCAAAGATTATTGGTGAATCTCTTGTGTGTATGTGTGTGTGAGTGTTTTTCAGGAATAACTTCTTTGTACTGAGTAGGCAATAAAATCAGACAATCACCAGAAAAGAATCTCATCAGTAGTCACTAGTTGGCTGTGGTTTTGTTGTTGTTGTTCATGGTGGCTGGTTTATTTGTTTGTTTGTTTTTTGTTTATCACAATTCATTCATTTTGGATCCAGGCTGTGGCTCCCCCTTTGTCTCCTCCCAGTCTCACCCACTCTCCCTTTTCTCCTCCTATGCCCTTTCCCTGTTTGTTTTTGTATTTTGTTGTTTTGTTGTGCCTGTGTGGGATTATATTAAATTTTCTCACTTCCATGTTAGCATTTCTATAAATATTTGTATGTGTGTGTGTAGTAATACTAATCAAGGAAAGAGAAGCCATGAATTTGAGAAGTGGAGGATAAAGGAGGAGTTAGAATGAGGAGGATAACTTTGAGGGGCTGT
>CM053766.1:12314202-12324862 GCA_028658305.1 Pachyuromys duprasi | reverse complement strand
AAAAAAAGAAGGGAGGGGAAAAGTGATAGATTACTATATTAATTTAAAATGAATAAAAATAAATTATTTTTAAAGTAATAAACTAAGAATTTTGGTTGAATTTACATAGTCTATAAACATGAAATGTATATAAATATAAAATTATACTTCTACATTATGTACTTCATTTCTATGTTCAATTAGGTCAGTTCTATTTTTATTATATATTTATAAGATTAAAAATATACAAGTGTAATCAACAAAATGTCAATTTATTCTATAGGCAGAATATCTTCAATAAGAGTTTAGAAATTGAGGATGATTATTCATAACTAAGAACCATCAATAAAAATACTGAAATCTTTTTCAGTTGGCATAGACTATACATAGTTATTTAACATCAACTAAGCTATACTATGAACATAACATTTATTGTAAATAAAAACTGTGGCCTTAATTTCGTTTTTCTGAAACTAAAGAAGTTTTCATCTTGAGAACAATCAAGAGTCAGAGCAGCCCCATACTGAAAACCAAGCACCAGTCTACAAGCTGGATGATTGGGAAAATAGCAACCAAAGAAATGAACATGCAAATACAAAAGACAGGACTATTTAATTGTATCAAGAAACACAAGTGTCATAACTCCAAATGCTTAGAACCTGGTCCTAAAGCACAAAGAAAAACAATGAGGACAATATGCACCTACCAAAACCAGTGTCCTTGTGATATTTCCAGAGAAAAACAATTTAGCTGAAGCACAAATCTTTCATTTCTTCTTTAATTGAAAATAGATCTTTATACAATATATTATTATTTCTCTCTTATCATATCCTCCAAATTCTTCCATATGTCCACACTCACTCAAAACCACATTCTTTCTTACAATTTCTTTCATTAGGAAACAAACAAAACAAACAAGTCAACATGCAGAAAACATGGAGCTAAAGAAAAAGCATAGAAGTGCTATATAATAATGATATATACTCATTATTGAATACAGATATTCAATAAAACATCAACTCAGAACCCATAAGAAAAAGACTTGTAAGTTTATTTTTCTTTGCCACATACTGCTCGTCATGGGGCTTGACCTTAAAGAAATGGTATATGCCTTTGATCCCAGCACTTAAGGCACAGAGGCATGGAGATCTCTGCATTTTAGGTCAGCCTGGTCTATAAAACTATTTCCAGGACAGACAGAGCTACACAGAGAACAAACAAACAAACAAACCAACCAGAAAACAACAAAATTAACAAACAAAAATAAACAACCAAACACAAACAACCAAACCAAAACCTAAAGCAAAATAAAACAAGCAAACAAAAAAAGGTGGTTTGTGTACTCAGTGGCATTCTGTTGGTGGAATCTAATTTTCGTTAGTAAGATTTTATTAATTTATTGAATATATAGACTTATAATAACTTCTACTTTCAACACTGGGACACACTGTCAGACCCCTGACCAGTGCATTCATGATGCAGGCTGCCACATGAGAGCATGCGCGTTGGTTGTGCTCTGGTTAGAAGGCTTTCTTTTCTTTCTGTTCTGCTGGGTTCTCTGAGGCATAAAGGAAGGGTAGAGACATCCCATTTAGGGCAATTGTTTGAAGGTCGCTCCCTCCATGCCTATTGTGGAGCTGTGGATCTCTGTATTTCTTCCCACATACTGCAGGAGGAAACTTCTCTGATGTTGTCTGAAAAAGACACTGATCTATGAATACAGCAGAAAGTGGTTAGGAGTCCTTTTATCACTATGTTACTTTGGCCAAATAGTAGCAAAGTTACTTGCCAGGACTATCTCATCTCAGGTTCTTAACCATTAAACAGTTTCAGGTAAGGGTTCCATCTTACAGATCGGGCCTGAAATCCAATCCCATTTTGGTTGGTCAGTCCTTCAAGGTTTGTCCCATTGTTGAACTAAAGATGTTGAACAGTTTTAAGTGCTACTCAATCATTTGTGTTTCCTCTTTTGAGAACTTGATTCACTTGGACTTTACTTTTGTGCAAGGTGTTAAGTATGGATCTATTTGCATTTTTCTACATGTAGGCATCCAGTTAGACCAGCACCATTTGTTGAAGATACTATCTTTTTTTTTTTCATTGTATGGTTTTGACTTCTTTGTAAAAATCAAGTTTCCATAGGTGTGAGAGTTTATTTCTGGCTCTTTGATTCGATTCCATTGTTCCACCAGTCTGTTTCTATGTTTTTATTACTGTTGCTCTGTAGTACAGCTTGAGGTCAGGGATGGAGATACCTCCAGATCTTTTATTGTACAGGATTTTTTTTTTTAGCTATTCTAGGTTTTTTGTTTTTCCATATTAAATTGAGAATTGCTCTTTCAAGGTCTGTAAGAAATTGTGTTGGTATTTTGATGGGAATTACACTGAATCTGTTGATTGTGTCTATCCTTTTCAATGTATATGGCCTTAACTTAAGGTCTTTGATTCATCTGGAGTTGACTTTTGTGCCGGGTGATAAATATAGATCAATTTGCATTTTTAGATATCCAGATACTATTTGACCAGCAATGTTTACTGAAGATTTTGTCTTGTTACAACTGCATATTTCTGGCTTATTTATAAAAAAAATTAGTTGCCCATATGTGTGTGGATTTATGTCTGGGTCTTCAGTTAGATTAATTGATCTGTATGTCTGTTTTTTGTACCAATACCATACTGTTTTTATGATTATAGCTCTTTAGTACAACTTGAAAATGGGGATGGTGATACATCCAGTAGTTCTTTTATTATTTGGTGTTGTTTTAGTTGTTATGTACTTATTTTTGTTTTGTTTAGGTTTTTCTTGTTGTATTTTCACATGAAACTGAAAATTATCCTTTCAAAAGCTGTGAAAGATTGTGTGGAAATTTTGATGGGGATTGTATTGAAATGGAAGATTGCTTTACTGATCCATAGACATGGGAGAACTTTGATTTTCAGATACTCTTTTTAATTTCTTTCTGAAACTGTTGCCATTGAGTTTGATGTTTACATATTTATAATTGTCATATCTCCTTGCTATATTTTTCCTTTATTGAGAGATAGTATCCTTTCCTATCTCTTTGGATTAGCTTTTATTTGAAGTCAGTTTTGTCAAATATTAGTATGGCTACTCTATCTACTTTGGTGGATCTATTTGGTAGAATGCTTTTTTATCTTTTTATTCTGAGGTGATGTCTCTCCTTGATGCTAAGATGTATTTCCTGGATATAGCAGAGGATGCATTTTGTTTTCATATCTAGTCTGTTAGTCTATGTCATTATTTGGTGGATTAAAACCATTGATATTGAGATTTCCTAATGAGCAATGTTTATTGATTCCAGTTATTGTGTTGTTGTGGTATGGGGACCAAATTTTTTTTTAACTAGTCAGATTCTGTATTCCTTAACTTTATTGGGTGTGTTTAACCTCCTCATATGGAAGTTTTCCTTCTATTGTCTTTTATAAAGTTAGAAATGTAGAAAATGTTTAAATTAGGGTATATTGCAGAGTTTTTTTCTCCAATTATTGTGATTGATAATTTTAGGGATATAGCAGTCTGGATTTACATCTGTGTTCTCTTTCGAGTTTGTAAAACCTCTTTCCATGCCATCCATCTGTTAGAGTCTCCATTGAACTGCTAGTTGTTATTCTAATAGATATGTCTTTATGTGTTAATTGGCCTTTTATCCTTGCACTTTTAATATTCTTTCCTTTTCTATGTTTAGAGTTTTGATTATTATGTGTCATGGGTAATTTCTTTTCTGGTCCAGTGTTTTGAATGTTCTGTATACTTCTTGTATCTTGACATTCACTTCCTTCTTTATATTAGAAACATTTACTTCTATGGTTTTGATGAAAATATTTTCTGTACTTTCGATCAAGTTTTATTCTTCTTTATTCCTGTTATTGTTTTTTTTTCCTGTTATTCTTATATTAGGTCTTTTCATAGTATTCCAGATTTCCTGGTCTAGAAAATTGTAATTGGAAGATGGAAAAGAAGGTAAAAACTTGCCTACGTGGCTGTTCTATCTAGTCAAATTTGAGTGACAGATTCTACCTTTCATTTCTTACACAGTATAAAGTTATCATAAGAAAAGACCATGGTAAAATCATAAACAGATGACTTGTAGGGTGATAAAATCTTTCAAATAGATTTTTTTTAAACTAAGGAGAGAACACTGTGATTTATAGTAATTGTAATATGCTTTCAAAAATGTCAAGTTATTCTTTATATGATTTTCAAGGAGAACAATAATAATTTGGATAATAGAAGATACATTGTAGATTTTAGACAAGTTAATGTGTTCACCTAATCTTAATAAAAATAATTAAGTAAAGCAGGTCTGTATCTGGGTTCCTTTGACTTTCACAGAGAAAAATTTGAGCCATGAGTCATAGGTGACAAGTCATGTTTCATGCTATGTGCTCTGTTCCCTTCAAGTTTGTGATACAGCATGAGATTCACTTGGTTAAGTAAATAATTATATATGGCATTAAATTTCACCATATAATCTATAGTGTAAAACTGTTTGTATAGTCTATAAATATAAGAATAATAATATTGTTTCAAGTTTTATGAATGTAAAGTGACACTCCAAAGTTCACGTCTTAACTGGATCACTGAGGAAATCCATGAGGACACACAAATTCGTTAGATGATTTTATGAAAGAACTGGTTCCAATTCTTGTGACTAATATCTAAATTCAGTACTCTCCCTGCTATGAACAATATAATATGTTCAACATATTGATGTATCTTTCAGAAATCAATACTAAATATAGAAGAAATGACAATTTCATAAAAACAATTATTGAGAAATTAAAAGATGTTCTGCATTTACTAATATGTGACTGGGTAACATCAATGGATTTCAAACACTTTTAATACCTACTTTGTTTCACAGGAGGAGAAGATAGTACAGTTAACTTAGTTTTCCAGAAAGAGGAGATATTATAGACTCTCTTCAACCATTAATATATTCTACTCATAAAATCAGAATTATGGACACAAATAGAATCACGTGTAGAATACTTTATTTTTCGAACCTCATTGCCTCCTAAAAATATAAGTAATCAAAAGCAAGTACATGAAAAACATTAAGTATTAAGATTGGCAGGGATGGATGAAGTACTTCAAATCTGCATAACTAGATGGAGGTATTTTCTGGCAGAATCTATTTTTACTCAACTAGAGTTTTTCTTTATATAAGATATCATTACAGTATCCCCACTTTCTAATCTTCCCATTTCCTTCTCATCTCACCTTGCATTTTGATCCACCCCATTTCTGTCTCTCATTAGAACACAAACAAGCTTCTAAGGGATAATATAATATAAAATATAATAATACACAACAAAACCTTTACTTCGGGCTGAATCTTCTCTGTTAAAATAGCTGAGCAAGGCACTGATCTATTTCTCTTATTTTGGAAATCTATTTACCGTCCTGAATCCCTTACTTTGACCTAACTTGTACCTAACATATGAGCCTATGGATTATAATTGCTTATCATGGAATAAGTATCATATTTCTTCATCTCAGATGGCTTACCTGGAACAGAATATTTCCTAGCTCCACTCAATAACTACAGAGTTTATTTTTTTATAATGATGGTGCAATATTCCATTGTATAAATGTAGCATACTTTCTTTTTCTATTCATCTGTTGAGGGACATCTAGTTTGTTTCCTGTTTCTGGCTATTATCAATAGAGCAGAAATGGGTGGTGTTGAGCCATTGTCTCTTAGGTATAATGGAATATCCTTTGATATATGTGCAAAACTGGTATAACTCATCAGCTAAGATCAATGAAACAAATGACAGCTGTGAGGTAAGGTAAGGAGTTATCTATTACTGATGGGACTGTTTACTTGTACAGACCCTGTGAAAAATAATGTGGATACATTTAAAACAAACCGTTTGTTGAAGAGACTGTTTTCTTCAGAGTGTATTTGACTTCTTTATAAAATATCAGGTGTCCACAGTTATGTGTATTTATGTGTGGGTCTTTTTCTTATCCCATTCACCAATATACTTGATTTTGTACCAACACCATGTGTTGGAAGTAGGGACAAAAGACTACAAAAATTAGAAACAACCAGAAAATTTGAAAAAAGAAAGAAGCAAACAGAAAGGTTGCTACAATGCTGGGGAGGAGACTTGGGCATTGTACATAGAGGACAAGAATGATAGGAAATATCTGAAGATCAACTACCTGCTTTATGGACAAGCTTGCTTCTCCAGTAGGCTTGGATGGCAGGTTCCCAAGGAATACCTGAAGACATTGGGGGCTGAAAAACTTTTCTCATAATTTTCAACCATAATTCATGCCAGCATCAATATAAACCATTGTTTAAATTCAAAGTTAGATTCTAACATAACATAGAATCTGCTTGTGTTGATTTTATCAACCTCTCCTAGAATGAGAGAAATTCAAAATTTTATATTCCTCTCTCAACTTATCATAGTTTTGTAGATAAAATTATGCTTCTCTTAATCTTTGTAGAATTCCTTTTACTTGTAATAGATGGATTCCATTATTTTATGAAACTGGATTTTACATGGATACATGATAGTATTAGTTATATGGAACAAACATTGATCATCCAGTGCATTGGTAGCCTATGATTTACCTTTCCATTATTTATCTTTCCTTCTTGGGGTTATTCATTGCTATTTGTAATTCATTCAAATGTCCATTCCTCCACTGAGGGACATCTGGGTTGTCTCCAGGTTCTGACTATTATGAATAAAACTGTTATGAACATGGTTGAACAAATGTCCTTGTTGTGTACTTGAGCAACTTTTGGATATATGCCCAGATAGCTGAATCTTGAGGTAGCAGTATTCTTAAATGTCTGAGAAAGCACCAGATTGTTTTCCAAAGTGCTTGTACAAGTTTGCATTCCCACATAGAAGACCAGAAATAAACCCACACACCTATGGATACTTGATTTTTGACAAAGAAGCCAAAACCATTCAATGGAAAAAAGACAGCATCTTCAACAAGTAGTCCAACTGAATGTCTACATGCAGAAAAATGAAAATAGATCCATATTTATCACCCTGCACAAAAGTATAGTCCAGGTAGATCAAAGACCTCAAAATAAAACCAGATACTCTAAATTCGTTAGAAGAAAAAGTGGGGAAGAGCCTAGAACTCATTGACACAGTAGACAAGTTCTTGAACAGAACACCAACAGCACAGGCTCTAAGAGAAACAATCAATAAATGGGACCTCATGAAACTGAAAAGCTTCTGTAAAGCAAAAGATACTGTTGTCAGAACAAAATGACAGCCTACAGACTGGGAAAGGATCTTCACCAACCCTATATCTGACAGAAAGCTGATATCCAGAATATATAAAGAACTAAAGGAGTTGAAAAGCAATAAATCAACCAATCCAATTACAAAATGGGGCTCAGAGCTAAACAGAGAATTCTCAGTAGAGGAATACAGAATGGCAGAGAAGTGCTTAAAGAAATGCTCAATGTCCTTAGCCATCAGGGAGATGCAAATCAAAACGACCCTGAGATTTCACCTGACACCCATTGGAATGGCTAAGATCAAAAACTCAGGTGACAACACATGCTGGAGAGGTTGTGGGGAAAGGGGAACCCTCCTCCTGTTGGTCTTTATATCTTCATTTCATTCAGGTTTGTTGAAGACATTCACATGTATCTGAAGGAAGAGACAATGTTTTTTTTTTCATCTTTATAACACATATACTTTAATGAATGAGATATCTTCAGACCTATTTCTTATGCAGACAATTGTGTATTTATCACACAACAAATAATAAAACACCCAGGATTCAATAGTCACCATGGTTAGAAACTTTAAAATGTCAATCTAAAAACCACTCAGCACTATGCAGTAGTGGAAAAACAATAACTAGGATTACAAAATATTCAAACAAAATTTAAAACTGTCTAGCTTCAATGTATATGGTTTTCTTGTATTTAAAAATATTTTTATTAATTACAGTTTAATCACTTTTTTATTAATAATTACATTTTATTAACTCTGTATCCCAGGTGAATCCTACTCCCTCATTCTCTCCCAATCCCACCCTCCCTCCCTCCTCTACTCCCTGCCCCTTTCCAAGTCCACAGATAGGGGAGGACCTCCCCACATTTCATCTGGCCCTGGTTTATCATGTCTCTTCAGGACTGGCTGCAAAGTACTCTGTGGCCTAGGAGGGCTGCTCCTCCCTTGCTTGATGGGGAGGTCAAAGAGTCTGCCATTGAGTTCATGATTCAATATTTTTTCCATGTTATTTCATTTCAATATGTAGAAACCCCCAAACTGACACTAAAACTTGCCACACAGAAGTCTTAATAATGTACAAACTGTTTGAGTTGGGCCTCAGAGTTTGAACCGCCTTGCTTGAATTACATTTCAAAACCATTATTGTTGACAGACATTAGCTTATATATCTCTTTCTCGACATTTTACACAACCAATGCTCCGCAACTCCAAGCTTCTTGATTAATCATACTTTTTCATATTTTTCTCTTGTGTTTCCTCATGTATTATCACAGACTTTAAAATTATAAACATAAAGACATTTCTAATTATGGTCTCACCCATATAGTATGAGTTAGGCTTGCAGTATATTTTTGATGATGCTGTTGATACATTTTTCTAACCTGAACTGTCCTTTATTTGTGTATTATAAAAGCTAAGAGATTAATCCTATTTCCTATTGAAAAAGAAATACAGTACAAATGTATGTTTATGCTCTATATTTTTAAAAATTTCATCCTGCAAAGCACCCATTTTATAATCACATACGTTTGTTTTATCATCAATGCAAATATTTTCAAGTATGCTAAGATTGCAAAATTGCTTACTTCTAGATATTTTTTCCACTTTAGTTGTTATCTCTGTAATCTAGTGTTAACAAATACAGTTTTAATTATTAAAGCATCAACAGTTTCAGAGATTAAAATGTCTTCTATTGGACATTGTTGATATGTGATCCCATCTATGTGATTAATGCCCTGATTTTTAATACTGATGTTATAGAATACATCAGTTTTTCAAAACTTTATCAATAGGCAGTAAAACATGTTCAGCTCCCAAAATTGTTTTCCACATTTTTTATACATGACCATGATTCTACAAACCTTTTCCTATATCCACTTTAATGAAACATACAAGCATTTCCATTCAAATGTTCATTTTCAATATATTTCATTTTGCATATAAGAAACCTATTTATTCACCATCTGTACTGTCTAAAATAATGTTTTTTCATATTATTTTTGAATTGAATTAAAAAACGATTACCTTATCCAACTATATTTTTATATCCATCAGATTAGCCTATCTCAAGACACATTTTTATGCTGCAGTTTCTAATTTTCTTTAAGAATTTTTATCTATGTCATTCAGCTTATGAGATTTTAATGCTTTTATTAGAATACATATTGTAAGCATGCTTTATTTTAATAATGGTGTGCTAGGAATTTCATTTTATATCTTAGTTTAAGGTTTTAAATTTGCAAAATTGTGTATTTATGTGCATTTAGTTTATTGCTCACTATATTTTTGTTATTTAAATTAATTAATCAATTTACTTTACATCTCATTGCATCTTCTTCTCCATCTTCTCCTCCCAGTACTTCCCTCTCACTTTTACTCTCCCCATCTTGTCCTCTGCCCCTTCTTTTCAGAAAAGTGAAGCTTCCCATATGTGTCAATTGGCCTTGGCATAACAAGTTGCAGTAAGACAAGGCACATCTCCCATCAAGGCTATACAAGACAGCCCAGCTAGGAGAAAGGGATCCAAAGGCAGGCAACAAAGTCAGAGACAGCCCCTGCTTTTGCATTTAGGAGTTCCACATGAAGGTTAAGTTGCAAAACTACAACTTCTACACATATGCTAGAGGTCCTAGGCCCATCACATGCATACTCTGTTTGGTGGCTCAGTCTCTGTGGGTCCTTCTAGACCCAGGTTTGTTGGTTCTGTAGGTTTTCTTGTGGTGTCCTTGACCTCTCTGGCTCCTTCAATCCACCCTCTCGACCTCTCCCAGACCCTTCCACAGGATTTCCCAAGTTCTGCTTAGTATTTGGCTGTGGGTCCTTGCATTTGTTTCTATCAGTTGTTAGGTGAAGGCTCTCAGATGACAGGCTAAGCTCCTGTCTGCAAATAAGCAAGAATGTCATTAGTAGTGTCAAGAGTGGCTGATTCTCATGGCATGGGTCTCAAGTTGCATCATGTGACCAAAGCTGTAAAGTTTTGTTGCTTGCTAGGGCTGAACTATGGGCTCCTTGTACATCTTTACCAGTTTTTTTGTTTTCAAAGGTTTCCTTCCCTGCCTAAGCTTGGCTGTCTTAGAATCACTTTGTAGACAAGACCGGCCGTACTCATTATCCTGAATTTACATTTAGATTTGTTTATGCAACAATATTAAAGAAGAGGAGGTCATGAATTTTAGAGGAATGGTCAAGCATGAGAGGATAGAGGATAGAGGTGATGGAGGCAAGAACTCTAATTGTTTTTTAACATAATTTTTTGTTGACTTTATGTAAATTACACATCATGCACCCCAATACCACTCGCCTCTCTGTCCCTTTTTACCAGCCCTATGTCCTTGCAATCTCACCCAGAAAAGGAAAAAAAAGCATCTTGTGGAATCTGTAGCATGTCATGTCACAGTATATCCTATACTATACTCTTTTGTCCACATAT
>CM053766.1:12282845-12313702 GCA_028658305.1 Pachyuromys duprasi | reverse complement strand
TCAAGTGGGTACCCTAGTAAGGGGAACCGGGACTATTTGTGACATGAACTCAATGGCTGGCTTTTCAACCCTCCTACCCCCTGAGGGAGGAGCAGCCTTTCTAGGCCACAGAAGAGTACATTGTAGCGAATCCTGAAGAGACCTGATAAGCTAGAGTTAGAAGGAAGGGGAGGAGGTCATCCCCTATCAGTGGACTTGGAAAGGGGTAGGGAGGAGATGAGGGAGGGAATGGTGGGATAGGGAGGGAATGGGGGAGGTGTCTATGGCTGGGATATAAAGTATATAACCTGTGATTAATATAAAATAAAAATGTTAAAATTTAAAAAAAACCCTTAAATAAAAACATCTTATTTCTGATATTCATATTTTTTTGGCACTACAAAATCTCACATATAAGTCCTGAGTTAAATGGTAAAGGGGGTGTTTTCTTTTAAACATCTATTTAGCCATGATGAAAGCATTTATTTGGAAGTAGATGTCAATGCACTAATATTAAAGTTTTTCTTATAGTCAGGATATCAGGGTAAGTGAAAAATGAAATTTAAGTGTTTTGAATATCTCATAGCTGAGACCAATGTGTTATCTGAGTTATAGTAAATTGTTTGAAGGTTTCATTCATAATTTTACTGAATGTATGGCTGTTAAATAGGATGAAAAATATAATGATATAATTTCTAACAAGTAAGTCATGGAAAACATGCCAATGTTAAGGAAAAATCAGAAATATAGTCTTTAAGAGCTATGAATATGAATAATGAAAATGTTCCATAATTAATGCACTTGCTTTGGATTAGAATATGAAAAATATAGGGGATATCACTATATATGCAGTTGGACATTGTATATAATATATAATGAAACTATAAAACTTTAGAATTAGTCTAACTTTTCATCTGATATTGGAAATCCCTGATGCGTTCACAATTTCTATTGCTGTTTTCACTGTTATTGTGAGCTACTCATATAATTTTAATTCTTCAATAGAACTATTTACAACCTCACTCAGATGCACAAAGAGTCTTTAACTATTGAAATTTTTCTGGTTGAAAATACCATCATCACTTTAGTGTCCTATAACTTTCCACTTTTGATATTGTTTTCTAAAATTCTGTATCTGATGGCACTGTAAATTTAAACTGACAATCTTTATGGAGGAATTGAGCAGCTACCAGCAAATTTTGCTATCTTGAGATTGTATAACCAATCTGAGGAATAATTTTCAGTGTATTCAAGTCTGAAATCTTATATAATAAAAGAGAACATGTTGTGATGCAGTTGATTTGTCTTTGTAATGTAAACATTTTGGTAAAGATGAACTTAGAAAACCAGATTGCTTAAAGATTTGTTAACATATGTTTAGTGACTATAAATTTCTCTTGATTGCTAAGTATTCTAAGTAATGATTATTAATGCATCTTTTTGGATAAACTTGTAATAACAGAAAGGGTTTTTTAGTGAGGAATCTGAAGTTAGACTAAAAGCTGTCTTGTTAGTACTAGTTTTGTTGTTGATAATGTCCTATGATATTAATCAAATAATTGTCACATCTCTATGGTCAGGAAATAACTATAAATTCTACAATAAAAGGGGGAGTTAGTAAGATCTGGAGAGGACAAGAGCTCCACAAAGACCAAATAGATCAGGGCACAGGGGTCTTCTATGAGACTGTTTCTCCAACCAAGGACCATGTATGGATACAAACTATAACCCCTGCTCAAATGTGGCCCATGGTAGCTCAGTACCCAACTGGGTACCCTAGTGAGGGGAACAGGAACTATTTCTGTCATGAACTCAATGGCTGTCTTGTTTAATGCCCCTCCCCATTCCCTGGAGGGAGGAGCAACCTAACTAGATCCCAGAAGAGGACATTGCAGCCAGCCCAGGGGAGACAAGATAAGCTAGGGTCAGATGGAAGGGGGTGAGGTCCTCCCCTATCAGTGGACTTGGAGGAGGGCAGCAAGAAGATGAGGGAGGGATGGGGAGAGTGGGAGGGAATGAGAGAGGGGGCTATGGCTGGGATACAAAATATATAACCTGTGATTAATATAAATTAAAAAATTAAAAAAAATAATAATAATAACTTAGATTTATATACATGATTTGAAAATATAGTCTTTTAATTCTGTGTCATTCAATTTAATATAATTCAATTTATATTAAATTGAAAATAGACAGCAAGCTCATAAGTTGTAAATTTTGCTCAGTGTTATAATTTGCTATAACATTACAATGAAAATTGTTATAAGAAAAATAAAATGCATTTTTAAAATGATGGGAGAAAAAGATAGGTAAGCAGGCAAAGGTAACTTGCTGAGCAAGATTTGTGGCTTGAGTTTGATCCATAGTACTCATATGAAGATAGGAGAGAACACACACCTAAAGTTATCCTCTGACCTTCACATTTTGCTGTGGCATGTGTGCCCATAATAAATCACTCACACATATACACACAAAACACACACACATACATAAATTATTAAGACAAATTACAAGGAAAATTATGCATCTTATATTTGAAAACATAATTTTAATTATTTATTACTTATTCATTATAATTTACTTATTATGATGATATTTATTACCTGATGAAGATAAACATTATTCTTAGGGATTTCAGTATTAAATTTGTACTTCATAATCAGAAATTGTTGAGGGAATGAGGGAGGGTGAGGGAGGTGGCTACAGTTGGGATACAAAGTGAAGAAACTAATTAATATAAAAATTAAAATTAAATTAAAAATTAAAAATTAAAAAATAAAATTAAAAAATAAATTGTTGTTGAATGCTGGAATCTGGCAGCTTTTATTTCCTTTGGTTCTTGACAAGTTGAGTATCCTATGAGTGGAAGCCCATAATTAGCCTTGATTTACTCTGGTTCCTGCTTTGAGTTCCTACCATGATATCCCTCAGTAATGGACTGTTACCTCAGAGTTGTGCATGATATAAACATGTTCCTTTCCAAGACCTTGTGGTCATGTTTTGCCACATAAATAGAAAATTTATCACATACATCTTTCTTTTTTTAATATTTTCATTTTTATTTATTTGTAAATTCTGAATGGCTCAGGCATAAGTTTTCACTTAGAACCTAGGGACATCTAGCTGAATATTCTATGTAGTTGTTATTTTTTAATTTTAATTTTTATTATTAATTATATTTTATTAACTCTGTATCCCAGGTGAATCCCACTCCCTCATTCCTTCCCAAACCCACCCTCCCGCTCTTGTCTACTCCTTGCCCCTTTCTAAGTCCACTGATAGGGGAGGACCTCCTCCCCTTTCATCTGGCCCTGGTTTATCAGGTCTCTTCAGGACTGGCTGCAAAGTACTCTGTGGCATCTTCTTTCTATAGCTGAATGTTATATGTGTGAATGTGTGTGTGTGTGTGTGTGTGTGTGTGTCCATCGCATCCTAATAACAAAGATTCAATATTCTGAAGAATAACATTCACATAACCCATTTGTAGAGAACTCTCTTCTCAGGAATTAAATATAAACCATTGTAATCAGTACCACATGTGAAAACTTTGTACTTCTCTATTTTCAAGTTACACTTAGCAATAATTGTCATACTTGCAACACATTAAAGAGAATGCAATGATATCTAACAGTTGCTTTTGAATATGAACATTTCCTGAATTGGTGGAATGACTTATTGTGGAAAAGCTGACAAAACCTGAATTATTCTACAATGTATAAGAGCTCACTTCTAGAACTAAGCTAAAACAATATTTTAGAAGAGTTATCTACACATTTCTATAATATGTTATAGAATGATCAGATGATGAAATTCCATCAGCAAAATTTAGCTAATATAAGTATGAGTGTTTGGTTGGTTTGTGCCAAAATTAACTAATATATGCAAACTATGCTGGATGTGTTTTGATTCAACTGATTATTGGAATTATTTTCTTGTTTATTCTTTATATACATAATTGCTCATATTAAATTCATTACATGACAGTTAATGCTCTAGGTCTGTCATAGATGTCTGTCAAACCCTTGATGACCTCACAGAATAGCTATTCTTCAAGGAATAAGGTCATAACATCATCTCGCTATAGTTTAGTGCATTTATTTTAATACATATGATGGTATTCTCTTTTGTAATTTACTTTTTAAATATTTTTTATTAATTACAGTTTATTCACTTTGTAGCCCTCCTGTAGCTTGCTACTCCATTCCTAATCCTACCCTCCTTCACCCTTCTCCACCATGTCTCTCCCCAAGTCCTCGGACAGAGGAGGTCCTCCTCTCCTTCCTTCTGATTGTAGTCTATCAGGTCTTATCAGGAGTGGCTGCATTGTCTCCCTCTGTGTCCTGGTAAGGATGCTCCCCGCTCAGGGGAATGTAATCCAAGAGCATGGCAATCAGTTTATGTCAGAGACAGTCCCTGTTCCCCTTACTAGGGAACCCATTTGGACACTGAACTGCCTTGGGCTACATCTGTGCAGGGGTTCTAGGTTATCTCCATCAATGGTACTTGGTTGGAGTATCTGTCTCAGAAAAGAATCCTGTGCCTAGATTTTTTGGTTCTTTCTCTCCTTGTGGAGCTCATGTCCTCTCCAGGTCTTACTATTTCTCCATTCTTTCATAAGATTCCATTAACTCTGCCCAAAGTTTGACTGTAAGTCTCAGCGTCTGCTTTGATACCCTGAAGGGTAGTTTTTAGAGGCCCTCTGTCATAGGCTCCTGTCCTGTTCCCTGTTTTCTGCCTCTTCTGATGTCCATCCTCTTTGCCTTTCTGAACGAGGATTGAGCAACTTAGCCAGAGTCTTCCTTCTTTAGGTGTACAGATTTTAGTATGTTTATCCTATACTATCTAATATCCTATACTGTCTAATATCCACTTATGAGTGAATATATACCCTGAGTGTCTTTCTGCTTCTGGGATACCTCACATAGGATGAGAGGACGTGATGGCTATCTGGCTGCTATATTTGTCACCCCGTTGATCGCCAGGGTTGATTAGGCTGATCTGGCTAGCTAAGCGGGTTTCCCTTTCCTCCCTCACCCCACCATGTGTGTCCTTCCCGAAGCTGCACTCTTGGTTGAAGAAGATGACCTTCCCCAAAATAGAGGAGGACCCGTCTTTGGTCAAGGGAATACCAAGTAGCTGCGCTCCCCTTCTAGAACCTCCAAACAAGCTCAAGGTCCATCTATAATTTACTCTTTATACAGATACTTCAAAACAATGCAATGCGCTTTCTGTGAGTACTAGTTCATACTCTCATAGTTTTATACAAATAATCATATGTGAAAGCCACTTTATGTACATTATGTACACAGTTACCTTCTAAAGATGTGAAGAAAAAACAAAAGAACAGATGTTGGGAGAATTAACAGTACTAAACTTCTTATTTGTAATTTTTGATCCTCACAATTTATTCCTATTATTTTTAACTTATATGTGATGCCAGTTTCTGATAAATTATATCTAGGGTGTCACCCACCTTTTCATACTTAATGCTATCGTGAAGTATTTTGAAGAGCTGTTATATCTGAACAATTATATGTAAAACCTAGTATGTTACACACACACAATCATACAGTTAAATCACTATATTTTGTATTTTATTTTAAAAATATTAATAAATGAAAAAGTGTTTATATCATCTAACTTCTTGCTCAATTACTTTTATAGGTAGGACACTTTTAAAATGAAACTTTCTTTCTGGTATCATTTCCTTTTACTTTTAGCTTCTGTCAATAAGGTATATTTAAGTTTTAGTTTTCCAGTCAAAGTATCTATTGTACTTATTTTATCTTCATCTTTTCCAGTATATAAGATGGTTGAGTTGTGTGTGTTTATGAATGTGTGTGTTTGTATGATAAGGGTGTGAGAACCATGATTATCATTTATTCTTTTTATAAAACCATTTGTTTGATCTAATTAAGACCAAATATGTAGCAAACACAATTTTTCTTTTATTTTTTCAACATTGCTTGTTTGACTTAAGTTTGACTATAGTTCATTATTTGATTTTAATTTATTCTAGTAAGAATTGTTTGTGTGTTTACAAATTCTCATTAGTGCCTTTAAAGATAAAACTTGAGCATCTATATCTGCTTTTATAAACAATTTAAATCTTTCTTCCTGATAATTCCTTTAGCAATATGTTGATATGGTTAACTTAATCCTAAATGTCTATGAAGCACTGTTTTCTTTTGTTTTCAATATTCTCCTATTCTGCAAATTCTATTAACGAAATCCATCCATTTTCAAGTTCATTCATTTTCTTCATGATCAAATCTATTCTTTCATCTCTCTGCTCAGTTGAATTTTGGGTCTTTTCACTCCAAACTTAGCTTTTAGTTATTCTTTGCGCTTTATAACCCATATCATCCTTTTTCATAAATCCAAGGTCATTTAAATACTATATTACAATATATTCCAATATTTTAAAAAATGTTATTTATTTATTTTTTGCCTTAGGGTGATATCTACTACTGGTCATTATCTGTTTTTATTAAAAGATTCAAAAATATTAATCCTGTTGTCTGATCCAATAGATTGGTCAGTGTCTCCTCACTGAGAAGTTGAGAGTATTAATATGAAGAATTATTGAGCAATGTATATTAATTCCCACCATTTTGTTTCTTTCGTGGTATTCAATTAAACCTCTTTTTTCTCCATTAAGTTATTTATTTGTTCATTTTCCATCCCAATCTCAACCCTACTACCTCCTCTCCTTCCAGTCTCACCCTCCCACTCAGTTCTCCTATACTTCCTTCTCCACCCACTCCTCACCCCACCCTCCTCAGCCCCTCCCCCCAACTTCCTGGTACCAACATATTCTGGCACATCAAATCACATCAGGACTAAGCACCCACCTCTTTCCATGAGGCAAGACAAGGCAGACTTGCTAGGGAAACAGGATCCAGGGGGAGGCAATAGGGTCCAAGTCTGAGACCAATTGTTAGGGGACCCACTTACGGAACAAAAACCCCCTCAGCTTCATATGTGTAAGGGGTATAGGATCAACACTTGCTTTTTGTTGTTGTTGTTGTCTGGTGGTTCAGTCTCTATGAGCCCCATGGATCCACGTTGTTATTATTATTTTTATTTTTAGTATTCTTTTTATAGCTGGTTTAATCATCATATATTTTTTCAAAATTTTTACATGGAAAAATTTCCTTTCTCCTTTCATTATGAATGATATTTTACTGGCATCTGTACTCTTTCATATTTTGTAGAACATCAGATCAATCACTCCTGGCTTTCATAGTCAGTATTGAAAAATCAGCTCTCATTTTTTTCTTTTTTTTTTACATTTTTATTAATTACACTTTATTCACTTTGTATTCCCCCACAGACCTCTCCTTCCTTCCCTCCCAATCCCACCTTCCTTCCCCATTCTCCACACATGCTCCTCCCTAAGTCCACTGATAGGGGAGGTCTTCCTTTCCTTCCTTTTGATCCTAATCTATCAGCTCTCATCAGGAGTGGTTAAATTGTCTTCCCCTGTGGCCTGGTAAGGCTGCTCCCCCATCAGGATGAGGTGATCAAAGAGCAGGCCAATCAGTTCATGTCAGAGGCAGTCCCTGTTCCCATTATTATGGCACCCACTTGGACACTGAACTGCCATGGGCTACAACTGTGCAGGGGTTCTAGGTTTTCTCCATGCATGGTACCTGGTTGGAGTATCAGTCTCAGGAAAGACCCCTGTGCTCAGATTTTTTGGTTCTGTTGATCCCCTTGTGGAACTCCTGTACTCTCCCTATCTTACTATTTCCCACATCTTTTGTAAGATTCCATGCACTCTGCCCAACAGTTGGCCATAAGTCTCAGCCTCTGCTTTGATATTCTGCAGGGCAGAGCCTTTCAGAGGCCCTCTGTGACAGGCTCCTAACTTGTTTCCTGTTTTTTTCTTCTGATGTCAATCTGCTTTGTCTTTCTGGCTGGGGATTGAGCATTTTAGCCAGAGTCCTCCTTATTGATTAGTTTCTATATGTGTACAGATTTTAGTAGGTTTATCCTATTTTATATGTCTCTAAGAGTGAGGATATACCATGTGAGTCTTTCTGCTTCTGGGATAGCTTACTAAGGATAATTAATCCTTTCCAGTTCCCACCATTTACCTGCAAATTTCATGATATCCTTGTTTTTTTATTGTTGAGTAGTATTCCGTTGTGTAGATGTACAGCTCTCATTTTTTATGTGCCTGCCTTCATACTTGTTCTTTTTACCTTTTCAACTTTTCACATCTTTTCTTCATATGGTATATTAATTGTTTTGATTATAATATACTATAATTTCTCTTTTGGACCTAGGTATTTATTTATGCTTTTTTGCTAAAGATCTTTTTCTTTAGATTAATAAAAAATTGTTTTAGTTTTATAATTTTGTTGAAAATATCTTCTATACTTTTAACCTAGATATCTTCTTTTAGTTTATAACTATCATACACAGGTCTTCTTTCTCTCTCTCTCTCTCCCTCTGTCTGTCTGTCTGTCTCTGTGTGTGTGTGTCTTCATAATATCCCAGTGATTTATTATGTTTCATTTTGGGGTATTCTAGTGGTTGACTCTGGCTGTATGAACCAATTCTTTTATCTTGTTCAAGAACTGATAGTTAATGCATTGTTTTAATCTCACATAGAGGCTATCCTTGTGTATTAAAATCATAAGATCAGATGCTAAACTTGATCTTACCCAATCGTCAAGAAACAATTGTATGTAATTCTTTATGTACCTGCATCTAAAACCAAGCAAGCAATCAAGCAAACAAACAAACAAATGAACCACTCAATATTGCATTCTGTTATTGATAAAACATTTTATCAGGTATGGGTGTCTTGCTGAACAATGAATTAAATGTGTTTGTTTCCTTTTAGAAATTTTCACTTTTCAAACTCTACATGTTGAGGTCCCGATATGAAAGTTGTTTTTCTTAGATAGAAATGTTTTCAGTTTGGAATACAACTACACTTCTATCTAACTTAATGCTTATAAACAATTTGTTGATCTTAATCCTTATTAAAGAACATATCTATCTATAGTAATATCTATCTATCATCCAGGGCAACTAGAGATGGTTTTTGTTTTTGTTTTTTTCAAGGTTTGGTTTCTCCGTTTAGCCTGGAACTCACTCTGTAAACCAGGCTGGCTTGAACTCATAGAGATCTACCTGTATCTGTCTCCCTCAGGATTACAGGTGAGCTCCACCAAACCCAGGACATAGTAAGCAAACCTAAAGAGTAAACTAACCTGGGCCCATGGTGGCTCACAAAGACTGAACTACCAAACAAAGAGCATGCACAAGCTCTACCTAGACCCCTTAGACATATGTAGCAGATGTGCAGAGTGGTCAACATGTGAGTTCCTTAAATATGGGAGTGGGGGCTGTCTCTGACTCTGTTGCCTGCTACTGGATCCCTTTCCTCTAGCTGGGCTTCCTTGTCAGGCCCCAGTTGGAGAGGATATGCTTAGTCCTGTTGTGACTTGAGGTGCCTGGGTGGGTTGATAATCCTTGGGAGCCTCCCCTTCTCTGAGATAAAGCAGAAGTGGGAATCAGGGTCGGGAGTATGCATGTGGGACTTGTAGGAGAGAAAGGAGGAGACTGAGATCAAACTGAAAAGAGAACGAATTAATAAATAAATGAAAAAAAACTAAAAAGATGAGGAATGGTTGGGTGTTTTCTTATTAAAATAAACTAAAAATGAAAACTAAAAAGTTAAGAAAATAGAGACATGAAAAGGGAAGAGGAGAAAGAAGGTACATGTGAGAAGTTTGTATCTGGGTAAATTATAAAATGAGATATGAAATTATTTTCCTATTTTTTTTTAAAAGCAAATGTCAGCAGCTATATTTTGTAATTTCATAGTCATTTCCAAAAAAATTGAAAAGAATAACCTTAAAATGTTTTTCTGTACATGTATGTATAGATAGATATATGTTCAAGAATGCAAAATTTAGAGTGTGCATGAATATGAAAGCCAGAATTTGAAGTCAAGTGTCCTCTTTAATTTCTCTCTCTCTCTCTCTCTCTCTCTCTCTCTCTCTCTCTCTCTCTCTCTCTTTCTCTCTGTCTGTCTCTTACTTTTTCCAGACAGAGATTCAGTGTGTAGCCTTGGATGTCCTGGACTCAATTTGTAGACCAGGCTGACCTCCAACTCACAGCAATCTGCCTGACACTGCCTCCCTGAGTGCTGGGATTAAATATATGCACCACCCCAACTGGCTTCCTCTTTAATCTCACTGAACATAGCACTCACTGACTTGCCTCTCTGACTAGAAAACACAAGATGCTTCATTTCCCATTTCTTCATCACTAAGATGGCAGACACTCACCTCTTTTTCTGAGATTTATTTTATTAATAGTGCTGAAAATCTAGACTCTAATCCTTATATTTTACTAAAAAACACTTTTGATTTTTTCTTCATCATTTATTTGTATTTTTTATATTAATCACAGGTTATGTACTTTTTATTCCAGCCATAGCCCTCTCCCTCATTCTCTCCCAATCTCCCCATCCCTCCCTCATCTCCTCCCTGCCCCTTTCCAAGACCACTGATAGGGGAGGACCTCCTCCCCTTCCATCTAACCCTAGCGTATCATGTCTCTTCAAGACTGGCTGCAATATCCTCTTCTGTGGTGTAGCAAGGCTACTCCTACCTGGGGGAGGGGTGGGTTAAGAGCAGTCATTGAGTTCATGTCAGAAGTACACCCTGCTCCCCTTACTAGGGTACCCACTTAGATATTGAACAGCCATGGGCTACATCTGAGTAGGGGTTCTAGGTTACATCCATACATGGTCTTTGGTTGGAGAAATAGTCTCATAAAAGACCCCTGTGTACTGATCTATTTGGTTTTTCTGGAGCTCCTGTCCTCTCCAGGTCTTACAAACTCCCCCTTCTTTCATATGATTCCCTGCACTCTGCTGAAGGTTTGGTTATGAAAAAAAAACAAAAACAAAAACAAAAACAAAAATGCTTTTCTAATTAAGACATCTCTCCAGACAAATGGGGTACTTTTTTTTTGGACAATTATATTATAGTGAATTAAAGAAACAGAGAGGTTCCAGGGCCAGAATGTAAGCTCATTCGGTAAAGGCACATCAGCATTAAGATTAGGGACCTGAATTTCATTTGATCCTCACAGTATACATGTGGAAGAAGGAAAGGATTTCTGAAAATTGTTCTCTTACTTTAGCATGAATGCTGGGGCATGTGCACATACAAACAGAGAGAGAGAGAGAATTGGGGGAGGATGAGGAAGGAAAAGGAGGTGTAGAAAAGCATAAAATAACCAAATCAAGACAGATATTCACTGTTGTGGTATGTTTAAATTTCCCACAAAGTTGAGAGATTTTCATTTCTAAGAAGTCTGCATTTCTGAAAAGTGACCAATGTGTGTGTTTACATTTTATATATAAAAGTTAAATATTTATAGATATGTAGATAAGAAGGTGAATAACTAAATCCAAGAACAATTTTATATGTAAATAATCAAATATCTAAGTTGAAAACCACCTATTATCATTTGCTTATGATACACAATTAAGTTTGAAATAGTGGATGTTGACAAAAGACATCCATCTTCCTTGATATCTTGATGTGTAGTTTTTGCAAGATTATATAAAACATGACATTAATCTTCAAACTAAATCACCATGCATCTCTATTTTTTAGAGGTCCTTGGAAGTGGTAACAATTGATTTCTGTCAACATGGTTGGCGGGAATAACTCCTTTTTGCCACACTGAGAAGTTTTGTGAAGGCTTTTTTCCTCTTTTTGAATGGATATATGTCTATTTTTAAAAAAGGTAGTTTCTTTTAGCACCATGGTACTTTCTATAGCACGTTAAAGAATTTCAGCACAGAACACTTCTAGACATTGTCTATGGCTTCTTCACTTACAATACAGTATGTCAGTCATAGAATGGCAGTTCATTGTTCACTTGGATTTCTACCTATTTTTTATTTTACTCCTATAGTATCATTACTTTATTACTATCATTGTCTGTAATATGTAATAATTTTACACCATATTCTGAAATAGAATAGATGCCATTTTTTCATTGGTCGACTTAGTAGCTGTTTTGGTGAGATTATAAGTAAATACCTGATACAAAGATCTTTAAAATCTAGGCATGGTTGTGCACGTAAATAATCACACCATTGAAAGTGATAATCAAAGATTCAGAAGGTTGAAATCATACTCAGATACTTGGAGAGTTGTAGTCATTCTGGCTCCATGAGATTCTGTCTCAAAAATAAAATATACAAGAAAACTAGTAAAATATCAGTATAATAATATAAGAACAAAAACAACAACAACAACAAAAAAAAAAACACTGAGTGAGGCTCAGGGCTTAAAATTGCTTGGCACAAGGAACTTGAGAAGAACACCGCAGTACAGTCATACACTGCAGAGAAAGGCTAGGACCAGGAATCAGAGTTCCAGGAACCAGCTCCAGGTAAGAGACATAAAAGGCGTGTCCTGGTGATTGCCCTCCTCAGTATCAGCCTTACCTTCATAGCAGATGTAACCATTCTAAATAATATCCTCATTTTGGAATCAAGTGATCAAACTGTGATTCTTTTAATATTTAATCTTTCCCTCTGTACCTTTTTTGGAGGAGGTGTGGGGAAGAACCTTGATCTCATTGGCACAGAAGACAACTTCCTGAACAGAACACCAAGAGCACAAGCTCTAAGATCATTAATAAATGGGAGTACATGAAACTTAAAAGCTTCTGTAAGACTAACATTTTATATTCAAACTGTATGGGTTCTGACTGATAGAGCTTTCTTAAGAAACACATATCCTTCTATGTTGTACAGTAGAATTTTATCACAGAAGTCATTGAAGGCTGTCAATTTTTTTCAGATTTCTTTGCCTTCCCAGGTTTAAGAAAGGATGAGTCAGAAAGGTAAAGAGGATAGAAATCAGAAGAGGGACAAAACAGGGAACAGGACAGGAGCCTACCACAGAGGGCATCTGAAAGGCTCTACCCTGCAGGGTATCAAAGCAGATGCTGAGACTCATAGCCAAACTTTGGGCAGAGTGCAGGGAATCTTATGAAATAAGTGGGAGATAGTAGGACCTGGAGAAGACAGGAGCTCCACAAGGACAGCAACAGATCCAAAAAGTCTGGGCACAGGGGTCTTTTCTGAGACTGATACTCCAGCAAAGGACCACTCGTGGAGATGGCCTGGAACCCCTGCACAGGGGCAGCCTATAGCAGTTCAGTATCCAAGTGGGTTCCATAGTAATAGGGACAGGGATTGTCTCTGACAGGAACTGATTGGCCTGTTTTTTGATCACCTCTCACTGAGAGGGGAGCAGCCTTACTAGGCCACAGAAGAAGACAATGCAGCCACTCCTGATGAGACATGATAGACTAGGATCAGAGGGAAGGAGAGGAGAACCTCCCTTATCAGTGGACTGGGAGAGGGACACAGGTAGGGAAGAGGGAGAGTGGGATTGGGAGGAGTGGAGGGAAGGAGATGCAGGGGGGATACAAAGTGAATGAACTGAAATTAATAAAAATAAAAACAATTAAATAAAAAAGAGAAAGGATGACTTTCATGGCAGTAATTTCAAACTATTAGAGATTATACTTACACTTATGGCTTAAATGTTTCACTTAAATTATAATATTTTTGGCTCTAGCCTTGCCTAGCAATTGCATTTATACATGCCTTGTTTTAAAATTGTACAAATATATATTTGACTAATTCTAATCACTATTTCTAAATCTGGAATTTGCTGAATTTAATCATATTACATTTAACTATCAACTCTTCTGGTTAATAATTTTTAAATTGACATGGAATGATATTGTTTATAAAATTAAATGAAGTCTTCAATATAAGACAGTTGACTTTTGTTCTTGCAAGTTATTGATTTGCTGTTGAATTTTTAAGAAGAATCTTACTAAAGTTTAACATTAAATTATGCTAAGTGAATATGCTAGTTTTGTTGCTGTTACTTCGAGGTGTAAAGGGCACCTCAACTAAGAAACTTCCTTCATGGTGGCAGCTTGTAGGCAATTCCATAGAGTACTGTCCTGATTAAAGACTGATCTGCAAAATGCAGACCACTACAGATGGTGCCACCCATGAGCAGATTGTACTGTGTTGTATAAGAAAACAGGTTGAGCAAACCTTATAGTTGTGCCAGTAAGTGATGTTCCATTGTGTTGTCTGCTTTGGATCCTTGCTCCAGATTCCTGCCTCAAGTTCGTGAAATGACTGAACTTGTTGATGAACTGTATCCTTTATGCTGAGTGAACTATGTAGATAAATTTTATTCTGGCAACATGGCAACACTGACAAGAGATCACTTCCAAATGCCTAGGTCTGTGTTATACACCTGGAATACAGGCATGCCTTTAGTATACGCCATTAATCCATCTAGTTAGAACAGACATGTTTAATCCCACTGGCTGGAATACAGTCATCCCTTTAGCACACACCTTTAAACCCAAACAATGATGTCTAATTGAGGGCGAGATAAAGTGATGAGTCAGAGTAATATTTGACAGAATAAGTCAGAGATAGGATATACCCAACTCCCTTGAGAACAGACAGAAAAGGAGCTACTCAATAGCATCGTAGAGGGTAAGCAGGTGAGTTCGTGGAGACAGTGTTTTAGCGTTCTGGAGTGCAGTACATTTCAGCGCAGTTCAGCTGTGTACAGCTGAATTCGTGGAGTTCAGTTTGTGGACTTCAAAGGCAGTTTTTGAAAGCAGAGCAATTCACTGAGATTCAGAGAGTAGCCAATTGAAATCAGTCAGTTTGGACAGGAGGTTTGAGCCAGAACAGCTGTGATGAACCAACCAGCCAGAATTCAGAAAGAGCTAGAAAGGGTAAGCTTATGCAGGAGTTAAGTCATACAGGCTGAAAACATTCTAGGCCTAAGTTAGCGGATGGAGGCTGGAAGCCGAAGCCTTCAAGATCCAGCTTGCAGGAGATTAGATTGGGTGGAGGCTCCCAGGTTTAGTAGAAATGCTCTGGGATCACCGTAAGCCACACAGCTTGATTATGGCCCTCATCTCATCTCCTTTTCTGAGGAAATGAAAACATTTGCAGCCTTACCAGGCCAGGTGAGACCTGATAGACTAGAATCAGAAGGAAGGGGAGGAGGACCTCCCCTATCAAAGAACTGGGGGAGGAGCATAGGTGGAGAAGGGGGGGAAGGTGGGATTAGGAGGGAGGGAGGAGGGAGTTACAAGGGGTATACAAAGTGAATAAGCTGTAATTAATAAAAATAAATTTAAAAAGCATTTGCACTTCGACAACAGTGAAGAACATGAGAGATGACCGTGAGCAAAATCTGTGTGTATGAAGACTAAGACAGAAAGTGAGTTAGCCAGTACTTTTTATAATCTGGATCTATAACAGATTTCGCTTAATACTTTCCTATGAAAGGTTTGAAACATTTCTAACTGAACTTTCATTTTTTATGAAGTAATATAAAATTGATTACATTATTTTCTCTTAAAGGAAAGACATCTGCTACCAATGAGCCATAAATAAAGATGAATATGATTTGAAGACATGAGAAATGGAAATGACTTAATGAAAAGTAATGAGAGCTATCAGAAATAGAATTCGTAATTGAGAAAAAAGGAAAGACTTCAGTGAAAGAAAGATAACTTAACAGAATTTCTTTTTGTGCTTAGCAGATTAAGTTATGTATATTTTATTAACCAAATATATACAGCAGTGCAAGTAGTGCAAGTTTAAAATGTTTTACGTCTCTTGGTTTGGTCTCAGTATGAAGTGGCACGGGGTGGGCGAGCAAAAACTGAGATTACTTTACTTTTGAAGCTTTTAAAATTTAATTTTATTTACACATTTTTTATTACAATTCATTCACTTTGTATCCATGCTACAGCCCCCTCCCTTGTCTCCTTCTAGTCCCACTCACCCTCCCTCCTCTCCCTCTTCTCCCTCTATGTCTTTTCCCTACTTGCCTGACAGGGGAAGATCTCCTCCCCTTCTATCTGACCCTAGCTTATCAGGTCTCATCAGGACTGGCTGCATCATCTTCCTCTGTGGCCTGGGAAGGTTGCACCTCCCCCAGGGAGAGGTGATCAGAGAGCTAGCCACTAAGTTCATGTCAGAGACAACCCTGTACCCCTTACTAGGAACCCACTTGGAAACTGAGCAGACAATGGGTTTCCTTTGAACATGGGATCTAGATCCTCTTCCTGCATGGTCCTTAGTTGGAGTATCAGTCTCTGCAGGCCTCCCTAGGAAGAAATATGCAGGGAGGAGACAGTTCAGTAGTTAAGAGCAGTGTCTAGTCCTCCAGAAGATGTGACTTTTTTCCTAGTACCCATGTTGAGAAGTTGAGTGATTCACATCAGCCTGTAGCTCTGGCTCTACGGGATCTGAAATCCTCTTCTTACCGGCGAGGACACTTTCCCATACGTGGCATACATCCCTCCACACACATACATAAAAAGAAAAAAATCATTAAAATAAATAAATGTATCACATATTTTTCACATATTTTCCCAGTTAAAATAGGAAATGGAAGTTAAAAATATCACAGTATGCTTTCATTTTGCATTCTGCTACACAAGGTAATTAAGCACATAGTTTCAAAAAGAAATAAGAAAAATGATGTCAACTAAGTCCTACAGCTAAAGAAGCACTGTTATAAAAAAAATCAATTCTCAGAAACGCAGGAAGCTGGCTTTCAGAAATTATAACAAAGCACATTGTGGCAACCATCCTACTGTTTATTCATTTCTCAAAATAGTACAAGCATTTTCACAAAAAGACAAGTTATTCATTATGAAATGTCCCTAAGGAATAGATTTTCTCTAAGAGGGCTCCACATTTTTCCTTTCCAATATATATATATATGGTGAAAAACAATTCAGCTTCTCTGAGCATGCATACTGCTTTACAGTGTACATACATGGGTATTTGAAGACTGTTGAAAATGTGATTTTAGCAACTGGCTAGATATTTTCACTGAATGTTTATCTGCATAGGACATTTGCAATCTCATTCATTGTGAACTGCACCCACTTACAGAAACTGAAACTCCTATAATGACAGTATTGTGTGTTGTATGACTATTAGCTATTCAAACATCAAGTAAATGATTGCTATGAAATTGGTGTATTTCATATTATAATAAACCCTCCTCAAGCTCTAAAACCTTAAAAATATAAGAATCACACTGTAATATAAGCACTTTAGTGTTTGATCAGTGGAACAATACAGCATTATTTTAACACCTGTGAGTAGAGACCGGAGCTTAATATGTTCAGAGCCTGTAGCACAATACTAATTTATAAAAGGACAGACATTAGTTTTCTTAAATATATTGACGATTATAAGCACTGAAGTTAATGTAAAAACAGATGCTGCAGCTTGAAGAGGGATAATATTTTTTGCTCTGTAACTAATCTCAGAGATAATGCTATTTGAATCACCAATACAACTTTTTAAATATTGAAAGGCATATGTCCTTTGAAGAGTCAGTGTTTTCCTTTAGATGTGAACTAATTACCTTTAGCAAATTCTCCTATGTGTCTATTGGTTCAATAAGTGATATAACTTTCCAAATTAATACTCATTCTGTGTGATATCAAACGTTTAACCAATATCCAAATTAATCTGGACTCAGAGTGGGTTTTGTTGCTGCCCACAATGAAAAAGATATATATTTGATTATCCATGCATCCTTAATAGTATATAAGATATTCTACATCTCTCTATAAAACTACAACATTATAATAATATATATTTTCCATAACATATTCTGGAATATAACTACTTATTTATGTGAAATATTGAATACAGCATGAAAATTTTTCTAACAATTTTTTCATTAGCAAAGATTAATCTATTGCTTAATTGCAGTCTCTGCTTGTATGTTCCTTGAATTCTTTATCTTTACTTTTGAAAATATACAAAAAATAGATTTTATTGTGTTTTTGAATCCTTAAAACTACAGGCAAAATTTAATCTACTAGATAAATAATCAAACTCAGAGAAACAAGAAATAAAACATGACTATAAGAAATCTTTAAGATATTATGGAAAATTAGCATTACACTAAAGAAGTTTTACTTTAGTTTCTCATTTCAATCTTCCATTTTACAGTTTAATTCTTCAAAGAACTGTTCAATTAGTAAGTGAAGAAATGTCCTTTCAATCAAATTAACAATAACCATCAGAAAAACGCAGAAACAAAAGAATTAAATGAGCAATTAAATGCTCTCATCCTTTAAAAAACCCACTTACAACTGTTCGACTTTAAGAATATACTAATAAAATGACTCCTAATGACATTTTGCTATACTCATAGATCAGTGCACTGCCCTGCCATCATCAAAGTTTCCTATACAAGAGATGGGAAAAAGTACAGAGATCAACATCAAAGAAACGTGGACCTTTAAATAAGCACGCATGGACTCAGACACTGAGGGAGTATGGACAGGGCTTTCACTGATTTGCACCAAATGGCGTCCTAGAGCTGAAAGAAAAAGTGGACTCATGCCCCAATCCCTAACTCTTAAGTAATTTCCAATTTAAAACCACCAACAAGTAACAATTTAGTTTGGTTTAATCTAAAAGAATTCCACTGGGAAACAACAACAAAAAAATGAACTCAAATATCTCTGTAGTTCCTTATCTCATGATGTCATGTCAGGACTTAAGCTAAGCAAAGAGAACCCTGAATAAGATGATCAATCCTCACTCTGAAAGGCAAATGGGACAGAGATAAGAAGATATAGAGGGCAGGCAACAGGACAGGAGCCTAGCAGAGAGGGCCTCCGAAGGACTAGACCCAGCAGGGTATCAAAGCAGATGCTGAAACTCATAGCCAAACTCTGGGCAAAGTGCAGGGAATCTTGTGAAAGAAGGGGGAGAGAGAAATACCTGGGGAGACAGGAGCTCCACAAGGAGAGAAGCAGAACCAAAAAAATCTGGGCAAAGGGGTCTTTTCTGAGACTGATGCTCCAGCCAAGGACCATGCATGGAGATAACCTAGAACAGCTGCACAGATGTAACCTATGGCAGCTCGGTGTCCACGTGGGTACTCTAGTTAGGGGAACAGAGGGTGTCTCTGACATGAACTCAGTGGCTGGCTCCCCCTGAGATCACCTTTCCCTGATGGAAGAGCAGCCTTACCAGCCCTCAGAGGAAGACAATGCAGTCAGACCTAATGAGACCTGATAAGCTGGGGTCAGAGGGGGGAGGAGGAGCACTTCCCCTATCAGTGGACTTGGGGAGGGTCATGGAGGAGATGAGGGTGGGAGGGCAGGGTTGGGAGGAGCTGAGGGAGGGGACTACAGCTGAGATACAAAGTGAATAAACTGTAATTAATAAATTAATTAATTTTTAAAATAAAAAATAAAAATTATTTCTTTTTTATCACTTAACTTCATATATACATACACATATATGCATGCTTCTGGTTAATGTGTCTAAGGGATTCCAGAGAGTACAAATGAGTGGAACTCTAAATCTATATCTGTTTAGTTTTTCTTTTTAAATTTATTCTTCAAACATATATTACATCCTAAGTGAAGTTCCCATTTCCTACTCTCCTCTTAGTATATCTGAAGTTTAAGCAATTTTTTTGGTTACTAACTTTGTTCCCAGCTCAGATTCAGATTTTCTAAAATATTTATAGGAGAATGAAATAATCAAAATTCTGTTCTATACTTTATATTAAGAAGTATGTGACTTTCAGTTAATAATACTGAAAAAAATCTCTCTTCTATAGAACCCACTAAGAAGAAAAAATAAAATTACTACCTACTAATTTCTACCCCATGCATCTGAAAGAATTTAAAGATATAAATATGTCAGGATAAATAGCTCAGCAGTAAGAGCACTCAATGCCCTTGCAGAGGACCCAAGTGCAGGTCCCAGCTCTTGAATGAGGAGACCACTAAGATTAGTGACTGCACTACTGGCAATCGAGCCATGCCCCCCACCTTTCTGGCCTCTGAGGGCACCAGCATGCATCAGTCCATACATACACATAAAAATATGCATACCTAGTCAGGGAAGGTGACAAACACTTTGATCATAGCACTTTGGGAGTCAGAGGCAGGCTGATTGCTGTGAGATTGAAGATAGCTTAGTCTACAAAGCTAGTCCAGGAAAGCCAGTGATGTTATAAAGAGAAGCTCTGTCTCCAAAAAACAACCAACCAACCAAACAATCAAACAAACAAACAAAATAATAAAACAAAACAATACATATATCTGCTGATGCATAAATTATAAGAAACACAATAAATAAAAGCAAATACTTTAAATCTATACTTTGAAAATAGGATGATGAAATCATCAATAGGAAGGAAAAAGAGCCAATTACTCAACAAATACATGGCTTCTTTGGTACTTTCCTAACAATTATATTGTGAAATATTTAAGTGCTATAAACCAAATATTGGTGTGAGATAAAGAAGCCATATTTAATAAAGAAAGGATAATAAAAATTTCTTATTGTTGTTATATTTCTATTTATAAAGAATATTGTATTGTCAAAAAAAAAAAAGAAAATAGGGTGATGATAACCATAAGTGACAAGTAGTTTGAGAAATTTATTACTTGGGGTTGGTTTCCACATTCCCCACCATGACCTTTGCTGTGTATATTGTTTTTGATAATTCTAATATCAAATATTAAGATGGAAATCTACTATTTCAAAACAGCTACATTCAAGTTGAGTCTAAGCCATCTCACTTACTTTAAAATAGACCACCCTTCACAAAAATGCCCAGCTTTGTTTCCAAAATGATTTAATATCTTGGAAAGGTGATAATCAGTGTTAACCACCACTATTCTTAATGAAATCAAAAGAAAAAATGATAAATTTTATACATACACACAAACATAGAATAACTTAAAATCCACAGAAAAAATGAATATGTGTATTTACATAATGAGTATATTAACTGATTTAAACATGAAAGTTATATTTCTCAATAGCTTTTCTCAGTTTAATATATTGTTTTCAAATCATGCAGATTCAAGGTAATGTTAGTTTTCATTTAATGTCCTTATTTTACTTCTACTAATAGGACAAATAAACTAATATAATAAACACTGTAACAGTTTTAATAAATAATATGGAATAGCTAATATTTTAAAATGTAAATTAAAAATACAAACCACAATGCAGTTTAGAATACTGACACTTATCCTATAATTTAGAAGAATTTATAGGATAAACAGAACATATTATAAGGAAAAAATTCCAGATTATTATTGTGTTTTACATTTTAAAAACAATCTGTTTGAGTAAATCATGGAATGGTGTTATTCACTGTGACTCACATTCTAGTGGGACCCACAGAGGAAAGTAGGCTGAAAGGAATGAATGGAGTAGAAGAGTCCTATATAGCACTCGCTATAAAGATTCAGAAGTCCAGAAAAGAGGTATCATCTGTCACAAATGCCCAGATGACATCAGTTTCTATTGGCTCTCTGGAAATTGTTAGATTTGGGCAGCATCTGTTGACCAATTTATTTGCTTTGATCCCTGTTGTAGATCCCTCCCTCTTCTCCTCCTGGTCCCACACTTCCTCTTTTTTCCTTCTCATCCCTCTCCCCTAGTCCACTGATAGGAGAAGTCCTCTTCCACTACTTTCTGACCCTAGCCTACCAGGTCCCATTAGGACTGCCTGGATCCTCTTCCTAATATGCTTTACATTTTTAACTTTAAAAATTATACATTTTTCTTATTTTAAAATTTTCTTTTTAAATTAATTACAGTTTATTCACTTTGTATCCCACCTGTAGCTCCATCCTCCACCCATTCCCAATCCCACCCTCTCTCCCTCATCTCCTCCCATGTCCCTCCCCAAGTCCACTGATAGGGGAGTTCCTCCTCCCCTTCTTTCTGACCCTAGCCTAGCTGGTCTCATCAGGACTGGCTGCATTGTTTTCCTCTGTTGCCAGGAAAGGCTGCTCCCCGCCTCAAGGGCAGGTGATCAAAGAGCTAGCCATTGAGTTCATGTTAGAGACAGTTCCTATTTCTTTACTAGGGAACCAACTTCGACACTGAGCTGCCATGGGCTACATCTGAGCAGGGGTTCTAGATTATATCTGTGAATGTACCAGTATCAGTCTCAGAAAAGAAACTTGTGCCAAAATTTCTGGTTCTGTTGCTTTCATTTTGGAACTCTTATCCCCTCCAGGTTTTTCTATCTCTCCCTTCTTTCATAAGATTCCCTGCACTCTGGCCAAATTAAGTTATGAGTCTCAGCATCTGCTTTGACACCTTGCTGGATAGAATCTTTCAAAGGCCCTCTGTGGTAGGCTCCTGTCCTGTTCCCTGTTTTCTCCCTCTTGTGATGTCCATCTCATTTGCTTTTCTGAGAGAGGATTGATCATCATAGGTTGTGAGGATGGCCCAGAAGTTAAAGGCTAGGCTCACAACCAAAATAATATATTAAAAAAATGAAGCATATTTGGAGCTTGGGGAGATATCTCAGTTAATTGCTTACTTTTCAATTATTAGGATTTAAAATTTCCAGAACTTGTTTGAATTTCCAGCATTAGTTATACAGACATGGAAATCTCTGAGGTCCAATGTCTAGTAGGATTAGCCCACTCCTCAAGCTTCTGACCGAAGAGAGGCCTTGTCCCACTTAAAAAAAAAATCTCCTGAGTAATTATACCTAAGGTTTCTAGTTGGCCTCCAGGGGGTCTCACATGCATCTGGACTGATAAGCACATATGTACTTACATGAACATATACACACAACATATACATTTGAATAGTGTGTATTATTACAGATGTTCAAATTGCCCAAAAGTTATGCTGATTCTGGCATGGTGAACTGAAAGCAAATACTCCCCTTCTCTCTAGTCTAAATCACGGTTCAGGGAACCAGCCTTGATTTTTGACAGTACAGTATTTCAAAGGGTATTATCTAGGCATTTTTTAAACTCTCAGATTGTTGATGCCTATGAAAATATCCATACTTAACACTGTGTTTGAAGATTTATCCTTTCTTCCTTTTATATTTCTTCATTTATTCTAGAATTCTAATATTTTTGTTACATAAAACTTTAACTTTTATGAATATTAGTTAATATTTTTATTTAAGTACAGAGAATGGAATATAAGAAATGAAATACTGTATTCCCCAAACATAATTTAGGTCAATTCTATTGGGCCTAATGCTTTGCATGAATTTGATTAATATTTCTTTCTGTCATTCCTAGATGGAAACTGCTATACTGAATTTAAATTCTGAGATTGGATTTTCTTCCTTTTCTCAAATTATACTTTATGAATACTATGACTTTTTCCATATCTCAACTTTTTTTGATAGTTCTGTGCTAATGAGATTCGTTACTGTTTAGGTAAAGTTGAAGCATATTATTTTGCAGTTAGGACAATATTTTATAACTGACTATAAGACAATAAATTTAATCTTTTTACTTATGATGAGTAGTGGCTTCTAATTACTATCATGTTTTAATAATGCTTCATTTAACATATTCTTAATATTTTTTGGTATCTCTCCCTCTTCTCCTCCTTTCTGTTCATGCATACATACACACACACAATTCTAGACTTTGAATGCCTAAACTGTTTTGTTTTTAATTAGGTGCTGTCTGGCAATTACTTAAAATTGTTAAGTATTTACTTTCTTGAGGTACTGAGAAAAACATCCCAGAATTAGTAATAAACTAATAAAATAAATTCATGATGTTTCTATTTTGAATATATATACATATCTTTTTTGAATGACATAAGCCAAATCTCTTGTGCATATGAAAAGATATCTATACTATTAAGAAAATATCTAATGGTTGAAGGACTGAATCAGTTTCTTCCAGTCCTCATTATAGTTCATAGTAAATAATATGACAATAAGATACATAAATGTGATCATTAAGAAAAATTTGAGCTAAAATATTTAATATTTTATTTGTAATTGCTAACTTTTGATTCTCAGAGCCAAGATTCCACAGGGTTTAAAATATTCCAAATACAAATTTTACTATATCTTTTACTATCTTACTTACTAAGTCCTATTTTCTACTTTTGAATTATTCTGACTTTCTACTTCTAATAGTGCTTTGTAAATTGCTAAGTCTCAGCCTCAACATGTATATTTTTACCTGCACACTGCAGCTGTGCAACAGCAATTATTAATCATATTATATACATTAATTAGCTCAAAACACACTATTACAAATCAGCATTTTCCTGCCATTGGATAGCCAATGTAGAAAGTAAAATTTCACTGTTACTGGAAAACAAATTTTAGATAAACGAGAAATATACATTTTAAATCTATAGGATAGTTATTTAAAAACGTTTGTTCTCCATCTAAAATTTACACTTTAGTATTCTGCATTCTGTCTGAGAGTCCTATTCATTTGTTAAATGCCATGGAGTTGAAACGAAAAGAACACATATAAAGGAGCAAATTTTAGAATACAGTAAATATTTTAGCAGTTAATATACATATGTGTCTAATCTGGGGTCTTTACTGTTTATAAGCACCTGACTGGGACATCTGTAAGAATCTAGGTAGAAACAAAAATAAAGTTTTCAAAAGGTCAGTGAAAAGAACTGAAAATAAAAAATTCAAACCAAACATTTACAAAAGAGACAAAGCTGTTAGAAATATTAACTCTCAAATTTTCAATACATAATGAAACGACTAAAGAGAGAGAAAGAAGCATTCAGTCGGGTGGGTAGGTAGAGGATCTCAAATGAAGTGCGCTGTGATCTGAATATATTTTATGAAAGTTTTCTTAATAACACATGTATTTTAAATACATACAGACCATAAAATTTATTGCTGGAAACTTTCTATAAGTAAGACTTTCTTTATTTCATTAATTTCAATATTAAGCACTAGCCATAGTTAGACAGATAAGTGTACTGAAAATCTCTGCACTCTGTGCTATTTTTAATACTGAGTTAATGATATTTACTTAATCATTATAATTAATAAATTTTGTTAATTATATGGAAAATCTTCTTTATGCAAAATTCCATAGATTTGCTTGAAGCATTTTACTATAATCAACTGCTCAATTGAGTTGTGACACTCAAATTATTATAGCATAGGGAAAGACAATTTTATAATTCTATTGCAAACAAGGTAAAAAAAAACAGGATATAAAAATGAGAGAGTCTTCATGTTAGGAGACATAAGGACGGAATGGATGTTGAAGTTTATTTGTAGTTTGTTACCTGACAGTGGAGAAAATTCTCAGGTACAGACCTAGTTGTTTTTCAGCACCTCACAGGACAGGAACTACAGGAACAAGTATTTCATCCTCAGTCTAGATCTCTCAAAGCTGTCAGGATCCAAAAGATGTTTTCTTTTCTAGCACCATCTACAGAGATTCATGTACTTTGTGTATTCACATACATCTGAAATGTTTATGTACATATAATTTAAAGATATTTTATGTGGTTATCTGATCTGTTTAGAATTGAAAATGATAAGTGGCAGAGAGAGACTGTGTGATGAATGAGCTAAAGAGAAGGGAAGGAGGTAAGCTGTAGTGGGTGAGGAAAAGACAATTCTTGTTTTGAAAATTCCTGATGATGTCAAGCAGAGGAAAACCTGGTAAACCTAAGTGATAACTTGAAGCAATGGAGCTTGAGACAGAGTTCACAGTGCAGTCTTAGCCTCAAGAACTGTATTTAATACCCAGAAATTCAGATTGTACTTACACAGAAATAACACAGGATTTAGGGGAGTTCACACAGTTAAAGACAAAATGGAGACTTTTTGAGATATCTAGTTAACAGATTTTGAGGTGCAGAGTTCATGAAAAGAAGCATATCATGCTTGAGTAGAAACTATCCCACAAAACGTTGGCTATTTCCTTAGGAAAACTTTCTGGTTTTACAGAGGACCCAGATGGTGCCCTAGGACTGGGAACAGGAACTGATTCTGACAGGGGCTGGCTCTTTGATCACCTCCGCCTGATGGAGGAGTAGCCTTACCAGACCACAGAGGAGGACAATGCAGCCAGTCTACATAAGACCAGCTAGTCTAGTGTCAGATGGAAGGGGTCTCCCCTATCAGTGACTTAGGGAGGAACATGGGAGGAGATGATGAAGGAGAATTGGATTGGGAGGGTATAAGGAAGGAGCTACAGCTGGGACACAGAGTGAATAAATTGTAGTTAATAATAAATAAATAAATTTTGCTTTACAGAAGCTTTTCAGTTTCATCAGGTTCCATTTATTGATTGTTGATCTTAGAGCCTGTTCTTTTGGTGTTCTATTCAGGAAGTTGTCTGCTGTGCCAATGAGTTCAAGGCTCTTCCCCACTTTTTCTTCTAAGAGTTTTAGTGTGCCTGGTTCTATATTGAGGTCTTGATCCACTTGGATTTTACTTTTGTGCAGGGTGATAAAAATGGATCAATACGCATTTTCTACATGTAGACATCCAGTCAGACCAGCACCATTTGTTGGAGATGCTAACATTTTTTAAAATTTATGATTTGGGCATCTTTGTCAAAAATCAGGTGTCCAAAAGTGTATGGGTTTATTTATGGGTATTTTATTTGTTTCCATTGATCCACTATTCTGTTTCTATGTCAGTGACATGCAGTCAATAAGTGGGACCTCATGAAACTGAAAAGCTTCTGTAAAGCAAAGGACACTGTAGTCAAAACAAAACAACTGCCTACAGATTGGGAAAGGATCTTCACCAACCCTATATCTGACATAGGGCTAATATCCAAAATATATAAAAAACTTAAGTTAAACAGCAACAAATCAAGTAATCCAATTAAAATATGGGTTACAGAGCTAAACAGAGACTTCTCAATAGAGGAACACTGAATGGCAGAGAAACACTTAAAAGAAATGCACATCATCCTTAATCATCAGGGAAATGCATATCAAAACGACCGTGAGATTTCACCTTACACCGATCATAATGACTAAAATAAAAAACTCAAGCGATAATACATACATGTGGAGAAAGAGGAACCCTCTTCCACTGCTGTTGGGAATGTAAACTTGTACAACCACTTTGGAAATCAATCTGGCACTTTCTCAGACTGTTAGGAATAGTGCTACCTCAAGATCCAGCTATACCACTTCTCAAATATGCAACAAGAACATTTGCTCAACTATGTTTATAGAAGCTTTATTTGTAATAGCCAGAAGCTGGAAACAACCCAGATGTCCCTCAGTTGAGGAATGGATACAGAAATTGTGGTAAATTTACAGAATGGACTACTACTCCGCAATTAAAAACAAGGAAATCATGAAATTTGCAGGTAAATCGTGGGATCTAGAAAAGATCATCCTGAGTGAGGTATCCCAGAAGAAGAAAGACACACATGGTATATGCTCATTTATAATTGGATATTAGACATATAATATAGGATAAACATACTAAAATCTGTACACCTAAATATGCTAAGGAAGAAGGAGGACCCTGGGTAAGATACTCAATCTTCATTCAGAAAGGCAAACAGGACAGACATCAGACAAGGGAGAAAACAATGAACAGGACAGGAGCCTACCACAGAGGGCCTCTGAATGACTCAACCCAGCGGTGTATCAAAACATATGCTAAGACTCATGGCCAAACTTTGGGCGGAGTTCAGGGAATCTTAAGAAAGAAGGGGGAAATTAAAAGACATGGAAGGGACAGGAGCTCTACAAGGAGAGCAACAGAATCAAAAATTCTGGGCAGAGGGGTCTTTTGTGCGAATGATACCTCAAACATGGAGATAACCTAGACCTCAGATGTAGCCCATGGCAGCTCAGTGTCCAAGAGGGTTCCCTAGTAATAAGAACAGCAACTTTCTCTGACATGAACTCGGTGGCAGGCTCTTTGATCACCTCCACTTGAGGAGGGAGCAGCCTTACTAGTCCATAGAGGAAGACAGTCCTGATGAAACCTGATAGACTAGGGTCAGATGGAAAGGGAGGAGGACCTCCACTATCATTAGACTTGGGTAGGGACATAGGAGAAGAAGAGGGATAGAGGGTAGGATTGGGAGAGGATTGGGAAGGAAATATAGCTGTGATACAAAGTAAATAAACTGTAATTAATAAAATTAAAATAAATAAATTTTTAAAAACAAAGAAAAAAAGAGGACCCAGGTCTGATTCACAGAACCAATATAGCAGAGCTCACTAGGATTTCAGCCTGCATTTCCAGAGAACTTGATGCACTCTCAAGCACTGGCCCTATCATGACACATATATAAATACATATATACAGACACACATTTAAATATATTCAGGATATATATTTTTTCAGGTTACACATATACTCATAAAAATACATTTTTAAAACAGTGATAAAAAGATGACCTGAACAGCTGAGTTTTGAAGTCTTTGTAGAAGTAAAATGAGTTTCTAAGTTTTATACCAACTATGGATGCTGCTTAGCTCAGATCCCTAGAAGAGTTGCAGAGAGGTCAACATTGGAGGATTTACAGCACAGTGACTGGTGAACTGGTGTGGTCCCAACTTACTGGGTACTTCTGGACACTGGGAATACTTCATACAAAAGCCATGTTGACTCTTCAGAGTGAAATATTTATTGCAAAATGGCCATAATTCAACAGCACAGTGTTATTGATAGTTTTCTACAAAACAAAGTGAAAAGGAATATGAACTCTATTGAGTTCCCTGTTTTTAAGCACTTTAAATTTTGTCTTTGAAGTTTCTATGTTCTTCTAAACACTAAGAGCAACCTTAAGCGGGAAAATACATAAAATGAATGAACTATGAATTAAAACTACTATATTTAATTTAGAAAGAAAGTTACTTTTTCCAAAACAGAAAATATATTTTGGCTCTTAGAAGATAAATTTAATTTTCCTAGTCCCAAAGCAGTCGAGGAAAAAAAACAGACATCTCATTTATCTTCATAAGGACAAAATAGTTTCAATGCAGAGGCTATTCTTTCTTTGTACAGCAAATTAAGTAATTTAATGCTTTAGAATGGTACTTCTGTTGTCACAAAACATCTTTAGAGTGAATTTGAAATTAGCCTTAAGGAATTTGATTACATTTGAATTGTGTCCACTTTGTGTAAGTTCTGAAATAATTCCTTCACTTGTAACTGTTTTTAGAAAGTGAATTGTGGTAAAAAGTTTAAGTTATAGTAAGACAGTCATGAAAATCAAATGACAGTTATACTACAGAAAAATAACAGACTTAAGCTAGTTTTTAAAATTTATTATGTATTTATTTGTGTTTATTTATTTTTTGCTATCAGGTTACCTTTCAAGGTGAAAATTCCCACTAAAGTTTCTTTGACTCCTAATATAATAAATATTCTCAGTTTATTACTTCAGTGGAAAAATATGCATAAAGTCTTTACATTAACCATGCTTGATTCAGTTCCATTATCTTTAATTTTCTTGTTTTCATTATTTGACACCATTATGAGATTTGGGTGGCTATATGATTTATTATGAATATGTTTAATTCTTTGAGCATTTCTCACATACATGTAAATCATTTTGAATATATTCACTCTCTCCATCTCTCCATATTTGCTTTGAGTCTCTTCCTAGAATTTTCATGAGTCTACACTGTGCTGCTCTGTTGGGATTTGGGGTCATTCACTAGAACATGGGTGTCTTATTTTGTTTTATTTTTATCACCTTTGTTATATTTTAAAATCATTAATTAATTCACTATGAAGTATATTCAATTATATCTAGATTGTGTGCTAAAATTACTGTTATGAATGCATAAAATTTGAATTACACCTAACAGCTCTATGCTATTATTAATATGCCCTACTATTTATGGGTTCTACTAATTTAATCCATGTGTTTGTTTGTTTGTTTTGTTTTTGTGAGAAGTTTTTTTTTGCCTTTTTTAAGGCAGGGTTACTCTGTGCAGCCTTGGCTGTGCTGGACTCACTGTATAGAATGGACTGATCTTGAACTCTCAGATATCCATCTGCCTCTGCCTCCTTGAGTGCGGGGATTACAGGCATGCACCACCATTCCAGGTTCCATGTGCTTATTTTAAGTGATAACAGTTTATTTGAACTTTAATGTATCCATAGATTGATGACTCAAATGGTCAAATGCTTAAAATTATCAAATTGATATAAAATTATGCACAATCTTTTAGTCATTATTATGATAGGATGTTCTGTATATGTATGGAAGTTGCTGATAAATTCCACAATAAAGGGTAAAGGAAATGGTCAGGAGGCAGCTCAGTAGATAAACAATTATTGAACTTATGTTAGGAACTAAGTTAAGAAAACAGGACCCAACTAAAACCTGTGGTAGTACATACAAGTACCCCTAGTCCCAGCAAGATAAAAACAAGAAGAGAGATTCCAAAGGCTTGCTAATCAGCAGGTGCTTCCTAGCCAAAAATTGTATTTTAGTTTTTTTTAATTTATTTATTTTTATATCAATCACAGGTTAGGTACTTTGAATCCCAGGCGTAGCCCCCTCCCTCATTCCCTCCTACCCTCCCACTCCCTTATCTCCCTCCTCCCCGCCCCCTCCAAGCCACCAACAGGGGAGGACCTCCTCCCCTTCCATCCAGCCCCAGCTTATCCTGTCTCCTCAGGGCTGGCTGCATGTTCTCCCCTGGGATCTAGCCAGTCTGTCACTCCCCAGCTTGTATGGGGGAGGGTCAAAGAGTCAGCCATCAAGATCACAACTGAAACAATCCCTGTTTCCCTCACTAGGGTCTTCAGTCCTACACCTTGCTATCATGGGCCCCATCTGTGCGGGGATTCCAGGCCACATCCACACATAGTCCTTGATTGTAGAAACCGTCTCCTACAAGACCCCTGTGCCCTGCTCAGTTTGGTCTTTGTGGAGCTCTTGTTTTCCCCAAGTCTCACCAACCTCCCCCAGATCTATCATTACTTCTCACCCTCTGCCAGAGGCTTGATCGTGAATCTTAATATCTGCTCTGA
>CM053766.1:12237237-12266415 GCA_028658305.1 Pachyuromys duprasi | reverse complement strand
AAATATATCAGGGCAAAGGGGTCTTTTATGAGACTGTTTCTCCAACCAAGGACCATGTATGGATATAACCTAGAACCTCTGCTTAAATGTAGCAAATGGTAGCTCAATATCCAAGTGGATACCCTAGTAAGGGGAACAGGGACTATTTTGGACATGAACTCAATGGCTGGCTCTTCAACCCCCCTGCTCCCCAAGGGAGGAGCAGCCTTGCTAGGCCAAGGAAGAAGGCATTGTAGCCAGCCCTGAAGAGATCTGATAAGCTAGGATTGGATGGAAGGGGAGGAGGTCCTACCCCATCAGTGCACTTAGGGAGGGGCAGGAAGGAGATGATGGAGGGAGGGTGGGATTGAGAGGGACTGAGAGAGGAGGCTAGAGCTGGGATACAAAGTAAATAAACTGTGGTTAATATAAAAAATAATAAATAAAAAGGAAAAAATTCCAACTTTAATTTCATCCTGCAAAAAAATAAAATATCTCCATCTTTAAATATATCCATGGTTAGTAATTTTATTCTCCACATGAATAAGTTGTGCCTTTATGTTATTCACCCTTTTCTGTTGATGTTCCCTAGGCAAATTGAAAATTATGCAAACATGATACACAGTTTTACCTAGGTGTGGCAAAGTCTACCAACAGTCTTGATGGACAAAACTTAGTAGGGAAAAAATCACTGGCAAATAGATTGAAAGTATTTCAACATGTAATACACAACATGACAATTACATTTTTTCGCTTCTCTTTCCTCTTTTTCCTCTTTCTGTACCATTGCTAGCTCATACTAGCCTCAAAATATCATTTTTCCTTAGCTTCTATAGCTATAAAGATGATAGTATATTTGGCAACTCCCCAAATTTTCTCACTATTTCTAACACTCCTCAGAAGATGATACCTAATTTCATAAATCTTAATGAGATGTCACATTTTCTTTACTTTTTATATGATTTGTAGCTACTGTTGATTACAACATATTTTAATATGTTTTACTGATAGTGTACATTTTAGTAGATTTGAATAAGAAGTTACTTTCATTTTTTTAAATACACAGATATCTGTGTATGTAAACAGAAGTTAGATATACCCTATAATAGAATCAATTGAAGTACAAGGCAGCATGGTTATTCACAGGAATTCACTAATTTGTAAGAATTAATTCAGCTCTTTGTCTGGATTCTAGAAACTAATTTACTCCACTATGAGAGAGTGTTTAAGAAAAGGTATCAAGTCCCATCTCTAAATGCTCAGAAACCCATCAATAAACACATTGAGATTTACATTGTAAGATTGTTATTTAGTCTGAGAAGAGAAAGACTCTTCTCTGCAATTTGTGATTTCCATTTAAATTCTGAATGTATTAAAAAGCTTTAACCAAAAAATGAAATTTTCCACTAAGAAAATTTCTGTTCACATTCTGCATTGTAAGACATTATGAGTTACATTAACTTTTCAAAGATAAAGAAGCAAACATTTCTCCGTTTCATTTAAATTAAGTTCATTTGTTGTAACATATCCTATCACTTACAGGGTAAGACAAACACTCCTAGAAAATAAACTCTGTTATTTTTCTTACGGCGTGACAAGAGGCACAACAAAAGCAGTGACAGGAAGGACCTTTGCCCCTACTTTTTAGTGGTAATACATGCAGAGCAGGAAACACAGTGGTGAGAAAGGCCTCACTGCCTCAGCAGTAAAACGAAGCAGGGGACTGCTCCATACTCAAGGAGAAGTGTGGGCTCAGCTCACCCCTTTCCTTTGTTTCTTGTTTAGTTAGAAACTCCAGCCTTTTGAGGTGATGCCACTAAAATTCATCATGGTGATTCAATTCTTTGGTAAAACTTTTAGGAAATGATTTCGTGGAGTGGTTCAGTGGCACATTTTCTAGACAATCTAAATCTAGTGAAATGTCACTAAAGATTATTCATGATATAAACTGTAACACACTATGAGTAACCATATAATCCTTTTAATTTTTAGATATAAAATTATACAAAAATTAGTTTTTCTATTGTTCTATTTATTCTATATATTCAGTTTCTCTAAATGTTCTCTAGTCACTGCAAATACCACTGTATCTCCCACTTGGTAATGTAAGTTTATATAATTGTTTAACTGTCTTCACAACGGCAACAAAAGAAAGCCTTACAATTTATGATAATTACACTGATGTACCTATTTCACCTATGATAACTATTGCAATGTATAGACACTAGGGAATAAATACAGCCTTAGAATTCAAGACATAGCAGGAAAATACATCTAGAAATTCAGTTAACACAAGATAGCAGGAAACAATTGCATAAACTGTGTTCACTGAGGTACAAAATGTTAAGATAGCAATTAACCACATAGAATTTCTGTAGTATATTTTCTCGAACATTGTATGAATAATTCCAATCAAAAACCAAATTAATAGAAACTTAAATGTACGCATATTCATCAAGATATTTTGTTGTTAAAACATGCCTTTTTTTATCCAGAGGATGTATGATGGGGTTTCCTAGGCTAGCGTGTATGTGTAGGGGTGTGGGCTCAGGTTTGATATTTTATGTGTCATGTCTGTGTCTTTCTCTCATATCTACCCTATAAGTTACTGTAAACTAATACAGGAATATTACTAAAAACATGAAAAGTAGTGGGAGTCAATAACAAAAACTGTTAATATGTAAACCGATGGTTGAAGGGAAATATGGATTCAACAAGGACATTTGTCCTATAAGTGAAGACAATATCTGAGACTGCTGGCGATACTTATTATAAGACTTGGAGAATGGTCTATTTCTCTTTAAAATGATTATTCACACCAAATTTATAGGCTTATCCTAATTTCGAAAGGTTTACTTGATTTTGTTTGTTTACTTGAGTAAGAAAGAGCCAAAAAAAAAGTTCTTGGTATTCCATATAATGTAGGATAAACATACTAAAATCTACAGTCCTAAAAAAGCAAAACAACACGGAGGACCCTAGGGATAAGGCTTAATCCTCATTGAGTAGGGCAAACAGGACAGACATTGGAAGTAGGAGAAGACAGGAAACAGGACAGGATCTTACAGAGAGGGCCTCTGAAAGACTCTATCCACAGGATAGCGAAGCAGATGCTGAGACTCAGCCAAATCTTGGGCAGAGTACAGGGAATCATGTAGAGAAGGGGGAGATAAAAAGTCCTAGAGGGGACAGGAGCTCCACAAGAAGACCAACAAAGCAGGGCCCATGGGGACCTGCAGAGAATGATAAATCAACCTAGGACCATGCATGGAAAGGACATAGGATCCCTGCTAAAATGTAGTCAATAAGCAGCTCATTCTTCACCTGGGTTCCTTAGCAGGGTCTGTCTTTGACATAGACTCCTTTGCTTGTTCTTTGATCACTTTTCTTTAGCGTGTGTGTGTATGGGGGTATTGCCAGGCGACAGAAGAAGAGGATGCAGGCAGTCCTGATGAGACTTGATAGGCTGGGAGCAGATGGTAGGGGGGGAAGGTTTCCCTCCTTCTGAGAAATAGGGGAGGGAAACAGGAGAAAGGAGGGAGAGAGGGTGGGACCAGGAGGAGATGAAGGAGGGGGCTACAAATAGGATTTAAAGTGAAAAAATTATTAAAAAATAAATTTACATTAAAAGAGAGACTTGGCATTCTTTGAATGGAGTGCTTTGAGATTTTCTGATATACTCTGGGATCTTGGGAATGCAGTTAATTGCCTTTTGTTTTTGTTTTCTTTTGTTTTGTTTTAATTTTTATTTTTATATTGATTGCAGTTTATTTACTTTGTATCCCAGCTGTAGCCCCTTCCCTCATTCCCTCCCAATCCCACCCTCCCTCATCTCCTCCCTGACCATCTCTAGGTCCACTGATAGGGGAGGTCCTCCTCCCCTTCCATCTGACCCTAGCTTATCAGGTCTTATCAGGACTGGCTGCCAATGTCCTCCTCTGTGACCTAATAAGGCTGCTCCTCCCTGGGTGGCAGGTGTGGGGATGTCAAAGAGCCAGTAATTGAGTTCATGTCTGAGACCATTCCTGTTCCCCCAACTTAGAGGAACCCACTTGGATGCTAAGCTGCCATGGGCTACATCTGAGCAGGTGTTCTAGGTTATATCCATGCATGCTCCTTGGTTGGGGAATCAGTCTCAGAAAAGTCCCCTAGGCCCAGATGTATTTAGTCCTTGTGGAGCTCCTGTCCTCTCCAGATCACACTAACTCCCCCTCTTTCAAATGATTCCTGGCACTCTACCCTACTTTTGGTTATGAGTCACAGCATCTGCTTTGATACACTGATAAGTAGAGTCTTTCAGAGGCCCTCGGTGGTAGGCTCCTGTCCTGTTTCTTGTTTTCTCCTACTTCCAATGTCCATTCCATTTGTCTTTCTAAGTGAGGATTGATCATCTTACTCCAGAACCTCCTTCTTGTTTAGCTTCTTTAAGTGTTTATTTCTCTGTCAAGAAAACCCTGATCAAGTTATAGTGGGGTACACTCAAAATGGTTTTCTTTTTCATTTTGTTCTGTTAAATGACGAGCTATATTTATGAAATTATACATACTTTGAATATGTAGAACTCTCTCGTGGCTCTTCTGAGTTCAGGGACCTCTGTATAGCATATGGTATCATATATGTGCATTTAGTGAACAGAAAAGTAAATGTAATTGGGAGTTTCAGACTTAATTTACTTTTTATCAGATGAAAGGGTTTCTTGAAAATATGACAACACTGAATTCAGATGACAGACCTGCAGGGTACCCAGCACTCTTCCTCCCTTGGCGGCAAGGTCACAGGAGAAACTCTTTCAATAAAGGTGCAGTAGAAAGAACTGTTGTCGCTGGAGAAAATGGTGTCTGTGCTCATATTAGAATGAAACAAAGCTGACACCATGATGACAACTGTCAATTTAGGGAGAAAAGCAAGCAGAAAGAAAAAATCTGTCAATGTCATCTAATGACTAATCTTCGTGGGAACAACGAATAAATACTTTGGATAGAAATACAGAACTCCAATTATCTACGAAGCGATACAAGCAAATGAACATTGTATTACTGCAGGATTTCCGTAGGTGTTTATAGTCAGACTCACAGATTGATACCCCAGACAATGATTGCATTTCATTGGCTTTGTGCTTCCCACTGTTCAAATTAAGACCTTCATTTAGATGATTTAAAGGGTAACTATTTTGAAATCCTCTTACAGGAAAGCTAGAGAACTGTATGCTTGGGCCACAGTATCTATAATTTGATAGCAACTGAGCAGAAGTTAATATAGAAAAAGATGACATTGTAAAGATTGTTGGGTGCCTTCCTGACCCTTTCTTAAGACAGATTTATATTGTAACATGGTTGTCAAATCCCACTATATTTGCATTACAACATGGTTGTCAATTCCCACTTTATTCTTTCATTGTTATACATTTTGGTAGGGCTCACATATTATTCTTGCCAATGGAATACAAGCTGGACTTGTGAGTTATGTGTATTTTATATTTATTTTCCAGAGAAGCAGAGATGACTTTTCCCTGTTTTTTAAATGCAGATGCCAATGATTTTTACAATGAGTGTAAAAAAAAATGAAGCAATTTCTAAATTACACCATGGGAGAAATTTGTCCATCAAATAACAATATATGCAACAAACAGTTTTTTTGTGTGGGTATGACAGAGCTTTACCAAACATCTGAATTTTAGTTTTAGTTTTCTTTTTAATTCGCAGAGAAATTATTATTCTGTTATTACCACAAGAATAGTGTTCTTTTTCTAAGTATCCTGAAATTACTCTCTTAGCAGTACGCAGAGAAATTTTGTAATGTAAATCATAAAATTTACTATAATTGTTGGGAAACATATTCTTTAAATGCCAGAAATTAAATACTTATTCAAGTGTGTGAATGAAATATCAAAGTACAATATAGTTCATGAAAGAATGAAATACTTTATTTCAGAGACAGAAGATTTACAAAAGCAGGCTGTTGAACCATTACACCATGGTTAATAACTTTTCCCAACACGATTATTGTGTGATCTCCAATCACAGGCAAGCAGCAAATAGCAAATAACTGCATACTATATGTATATACATGAACATATATATATATATATATATATATATAATCAAATTACTAGATAAAGTGATAGTCCCTACAGTTAATATTTAAATATTATTTTCAAATGCAATATGTAAGATATAATAAAATTTTGCTTCCAAATGTAAAAATGAAAAAAGAAAAGAAATTCACTGTGTTTAAAATGACCAAAAATGACCCTTAAATGAAAATGAAGGGTTTGCTTGCAATTGAGTCATTGGAGATAGTACTAAAAGTAGGATAGGAAGTTATTTCCTATGCCAATGAGTTCAAGGCTATTTTCCCTACTTTCTCTTAGAATAGATTCAGTATATCTGGTTTTATGTTGAGGTATTTGACCCACTTGGACTTTAATTTTATCCATGGTGACAAATATGAATCTATCTTCATTCTTCTACATGCAGAAATCCAGTTAGACCAGAACCATTTGTTGAAGATGCTTTCTTTTTCCTGTTGTTTGTTTTTATGGGAGAAAGCCAACCCTGACACATTTGTGTTTGACTATCAGTCTCTTCATCTGTTTTGATCAGCTGCTAGATAAAGACCCTCAGAAGACTGTTCTGCTAAAAACACATGCAGAGACCCACAGGCTAACACTGGGCTGAGGTCCAGGAGTTCTATGGAAGAGTATGAAAAAGGACTGAGGGGGCTTTAAGGGGAGGGGGTCAAGGACACCACAAGAAGGCCTACAGAATGAATGAAACTGGGCCCGTGGGAGCTCACAGAGACTGAACCACCAACCAATGTGCTTGCATGGGCCAGACCCAGACACCTTACACATATTTAGGAGATATTCAGCATGAACATTATGTGAGTCTCATAACAACAGGAGTAGGGGCTATCTCTGATTATACTTTCTGCCTTTGGATCCCTTTTCCAAAGCTGGGATGCATTTTCTGGCCTCATTGGGAGAGTATGTGCTTAATTTTGCTGTGACTTGAGGTGCAAGGGTGTGTCTGTACCCCTTAGGGGCCTCCTCTTCTCTGAGAAAAAGAAAAGCGGTAAATGGGTGGAGGAGGCATGAGGGTGGGACTGGGAAGAGAGAAGAGAGCAGGCTGGGAACAGGCTGTAAAGTGACTAAATACAGAAAAATAATAATTTTCATTCCTGGCGATGGGCAAAGAAAAAATTATAAATAGGTTGCAGAAAACATAGTGACCAGCAAATTAATCATAAGATTTGATATTTTGAAGCAGGAATATCACAAGTTTAATCACTACATAGGAAGTTCATGGTATGTCAGGGCTACATGGGAAACTACTAAATTTTTATTTTTTTAATAAGATTAATGTATATCTAGTTTATTGGCAATTAACAATACAGAATTTTCAGTGATGGGATAAATTGATTTAATGATACTAGCTTGTTAACGGATAAATAATTGATTAAGAGAATGAAAGCCAATTTAGATAGATGCTTCAGGTAGTACATTGCTTGCTGTCTAAATATAAGGATATGAGTTTAGACCACTAGCACTTATTTGGCAGGGGGAAAAAATAGCAAGGCTAAGTGGCTAACCTGTAAAGTTAGAGCTGGAGAGAGAGGCAGAGACAGAGGAATCCCTGGGCTTACTGGTCAGCCATTCTACTCAACTCAGTGAGCTCTAAATTCACTAAGACATGCTGTCTCAAAAAGTCCAGTAGCATGGGAATAGAGAAGACAACAAACATAAAACATTGGCATTCACACACACGTGCATGAAGATGTACACATACATATACCCTAAACACTTAAACATGCAAATAATTTTTAGATAGTAAAAAATACACGTAAATACATTATTTTTCTAGCCAGGTTATCTTTTGTTTTTGTTTATTTTCTACAGATTATATGGAAATGTTTTCTTAGATCACCAAAGGGACAGAGGAAAATGATAAAATTAAACATTTTTGAAATGTTTCTTTACAATCACAAATGAAAACATTTAATCCTTTTCCTTATAAACTCAATAGAAATCACGACATTCTTAGAATGACTTGATGTACAAAAAAACTATATGTACTATCATGCGTTAAGCTATGTAATTGAATATCTTCATGCGGGATGTTTGAACTGACTGCATTAACCTCTATAATTAAATATACCTTTGTGTGATAGAACACAATTGAGTTATTTAACAGCACTAACATAATCAGTTAAATCTGGGTTAATTTAAATATGGATAATTTGTTTCCTAAGGCATCAAGGTGTCTTTTTCAAGTGATGATTAAATCTACGAGAATTATCAAAGTGCATATGCACACTGATATCAAGTATAGTTCCTTTAGAAAAGTTTTGTTACCTTGTACTATATAACATGTATGTATTCTTTACCTTCATGATACTTGTGAATAATAATATTCCATAAGAGAATGTTTCTACTTGAACCTATAGTAACATGAGTATTCTATCACTGTTATTAATTTTTATATTCTGGATGACATCAAACTGAAATCTTGAGTTCTTATGCCTCATGTGACCATTTTGAATTAAATGCCAGTTTTTTTACATATTTCCTTCTATTTTCTAATAGACTGATGGCTAAAAGATATGATGTAACAGTTAATTATAATTTTCACCTTGATTGAGTTGAGCGTCACCATAAACCCAAAGCTCTGGGCTTATAAGGGAGTTTCTATGTAGGAAGACCCACCAATAAATGCGTGTAGCAACACTCAAAGGGCTGGAGTCGTGCAAGGGATAACAAGGAAAAGGAACTGAGCATCAGGATTCCTCTTACACTGAACTCTGACCACAGATTAAATGTGCTAAGCTGCCTTGTGCTCCTTTAAGCATGACTTATCTGCCATGATGAATTGTCCCATCAAAGTGTAAGAAAAATCCTTCCGTAGAATTTCGAAGAGTAATGTGCCCACTAGGCACATACACTGGAATGCTTGGTCCTTCTGAGGAGGTACTTTTTGAGGAATTATGTCATCGTGGGCAGGCTCTGAGAATTCATAGCCTTACCACACATCCAGTTCTCTGCCTGTTTGCAAGCAGAAAATGTGGTCTCTCATCTTCTTACTCCTGCCGCCATATATGCCACTCCTGCCTACCATGATCAATATTTATCAGTCTGGAATATCAGCCAAAATAAACTCTGTTCATTAAGATGCTCTTGGTCATAGGATTTTATCACATCTAGGTAAAAGTAATGAATAAGCCCTCCTTACTTAAGTTGCTTGTGTCAGATAAATAACCCAGAAACAAGGTAATAAATAATATATGTTGTTGGGCTTCAGATCTGGTACAGGCACCTGAGACGTCTTTTGAACCAAGGCGGATCTGACCTCCAGGTTCTTCAAGCATCCCTCAGTCCCTACCTGCTGCAAGAAGTGGTTGGCATTCCTTGCCCTCTACTGTCAGTCTCCAGCCCAGAAGCATGGGTTTCCACTCCCCAAGAGGCTCTTTACCTCTTCATTATATAATCCAAACATTCTGTTTCCCCACCTCTCTTTATATATATTTCCCTTTTTCTCCTGTCCTGTCCTGTCCGCTCTTCTCTCTCCTCTCATTTTTCCCCTCCCCTCTCCTCTCATCTCCTCTCTGTCTCTCTGACGCTCCCTGTGTCTCTGTCTGTGTCTCTGTCTGTCTCTGTTTCTCCCTCTCTCTATCAATCTACTTTCCCTCTCTCCTCTGTCTTCTCATGCACTTTCTCTTCCCCAGGTTTTCTGTCTCCCTCTGTATGGCAGCTTTCTTGGCCTTGTTCCATTCCTTGGGACCTATGAACAGCCAAAAGATGCTCCCAATAAACCTACATTTAAATACTTTAACATGTCATGAATTAGTTCATTTCACTGCTGAACAATTCTGATTACATATGATATGATATAACTTAATTAGGACTTCATGTTCTTGAAGACAGAACAGTTGCCTTGGATTTTTTTAATGAATTTTCCTTATCTTCATGCATGGAGATCATATATATATTCAAATCTGGGTTCATTTCCCATCCTTTGTCAGGTTATTTATGCACCACTTGGTCAGTCTACTTTATTATGCCTGCTTTTGTTGTTGTTGTTTGTTTTGTTTTGTTTTGTTTTTGTATTCCTCATTCAGTGTTTGAGGCTTCCCTCATGGTTCACAAAGTTTCCCTTCTTCAGGCCTAATTTTCCAGGGAGAAAAGTGTAGTTTTCAGATTTGGGAAAATGAAATTTCTAAGGAGAAAGAAAATCTGGGTCAAAGCACATTTAAGGATCAACTGGCTAACAATCACTCCCCAAAACCATCCCCTCTGGTGGAAGAGAGAGAGAGAGAGAGAAAAAAAGTCATCCACACAGTGTTGTCAAGCCACTCTACTAAATTCAACCCTGGTTCGTTCTTCTCCTGAAGAAGAAACTTCTCCTCTAGCTTTTGATGTTTGAAATTACCTCAACAAATATTTGTTTCCATAGTTCAGCTATTGGTGAGTGTAATGTGATAATTTTATTAGTTGTGCTTTATTTTAGTTTACTTCAGTTGTTGTTGAGGCTAAAAGTACACTTGCCTTGCAAAGAACACTTAAATACTCATCCTAAAAGGTGTTTTTGAGAGAAAATTATGGTTATACAACATGAAGTCTTCTGGCAAAAGAAATAAAAGTCTTGGTAAGAATCAATTGTTAATACTGAAGTGGTTTTCCCAACTTATGTTAGATATTTATGCAATAGAAAATAAAATGTTAGCAAAACCCCAGGTCAGATGTAGCCCATAGACTCAGTCTCAAAGTGGGATCCCTTAGTAAGGGGAGCAGGGACTTTCTCTGACATGAACTCAGTGGCAGGCTCTCAGATCACCTCCCCCGGGGTGGGAGAGGTACAGCCTTGCTAGTCCACAGTGGAAGACAATGCAGCCAGTAACCAAAATGAAATACATATATTAATATTTTAAAGTGAGCTAAGAATGACATTAAAAAATTTCAGGGTAATTAATGTGAAACAAACTTTTAAAAATAATGATGCTGGCCCCTTGCTCACATGTAGCCCATGGCAGCTCAGTCTCCAAGTGAGTACCCTAGTAAGGGGAACAGGAATGTCTCTGACATGAACTCAGAGGCTGGGTCTTTAATAACCTCCCCCTGGGGAGAGTGCAGCTGTACCAGGCCACAGAGAAAGACAATGCAACCAGTACTGATGTGACCTGATAGGCTAGGGTCATATGGAAAGGAAGGAGAACCTCCTCTATCAGTGGACTGAGGGAGGGGCATGAGAGAAAAGAGAGGGAGGGGGAGATTGGGAGGGTGAGGAAGGGTGCTATAACTGGGCTACAAAGTGAATAAATTATAATAATCAAAAATAAACAAAAAACAGAAACAAAAAAAATGGTGCTATAACACACATGCACAATATATATGTATTTACACATCTATATATATAACATAATATAAACATTAATTATTCTTTACTATACAGGACTTTTAGTAACTATGATGAACTGAACTATCAATTCAGTTTTACTTATACTCTGAATGTTTCCATCTTTTCTATAATATAAATATGAAAAATGATTGTATGTGTATGAATGTGTACAAGTGTATCATTCTAAAACTCCTAAATGTGACCATCTGTTTTCACTTCCCAACACCAGTCTCAATTATTTTTGTATAAAGACCATGTAGTACATGTACTTATATTATTTCAAGACTGAAGGAGAAAAAAGAAGGGAAAAGTATCACAATGATATTTTAATTAAAATTTAAAAGAAGATTGATGTGATATTTTGGTTTCTACATTGAATGTTATGATCACAGCATTTAGCTAGTGAATCATAATGTTTATGAACTTATTATTAGCTGAAAAAATTTGGTCTTTTGCCAAATGGCTAGTAATCACAAATGTCCAGATTTAATAATGTATATGAGCTTGACATTTAACAGTGTTGCTTTGGGATAGGAATTAGGGCAGATGTTTCTATATCTTGTTCTAGAGAAACCAGTTTAAACTCTAAAATCTGGCAAAAAAAAGCAAGATATATTTGTCTGAGCGCATCAAATTGGTAAAATTGATTTTGAAAAGCAGGGCCGTTGTCTTATAAGACTAGAAGAGTAACTTACTACTCACAAGCCCTGATATACTGAAACTATTTCAAAATATATTACATATTTAATCATCTTGGTTAAGATATTTTGAAAAAAAGCACTTAAACAAAAAAGTTATTCTTTTTTAACTAATTAATATATTTTAAAATTAATTATTTAATGTATTCACTTTACATCTTGATAGTAGCCCCCTCTGTCCTCTCCTGGTCACATGCTTCCTTCTTACCCCATCCTCTATTCCTTAGATAAGGGAAGCTTCTCCACCCCCAACACCAGCTCATTAAGTTGGATCAGGACTGAGTGCATCCTTTCCCCCTGTGGCCTGGCTATACAGCTTGCAAGGGAGTGATTCGAAAGCAGGTAACAGTCCATGTCAGAGAGAGCCCAGCATCCCTTAATAAGAGACCCACATGAAGCCTGAGCTACTCATCTGCTACATCTATGTCTATGTGTAGTCTATGCATGGTCTACGGTTGCTGCCCCGTTTAATTGACTCTGTTGGTCTTCTTGTGGAGGTTTAACAAGCTTTATTATTGTAATGTTATTCTAAGTATTTGTTTTGAATATTGTGAAATTGGGTTATAGATCACTTTGATTTTAACAGCTCTGTGTGAGTACAAACCTGTGATTTTCTTTTTCTTATACAACATACAGCCATGAGTGATCATATAAAAATTAAAATATAGGAAAGGAAGATATACCCTTTCATAGTATTAAAGGTATTATTATTATAATTTATTCACTTTGTATTCCAGCTGTAGCCCTCTCCCTCATCTCCTCTTGGTCTCACCCTTTCTCCCTCTTCACTCATTATGTCTCTCTCCTAGTCCACTGGTAAAAGAGGTCCTCCTGTTCTACTGTCTGACTCTAGACTATCAGGTCTCATCAGGACTGTCTGCATCCTTTTCAGCTGTGACCTAGTGTGTTCACCTCTCCAGAGGGACATGAAGAAAGAGCAAGCAAACAAGTTCATGCCAGAGAGTGCCCCTTTTCCTCTTACTACAGAACCCACACGGAGACTGAGCTGCCTAAGGACTCTATCTGAGCAGGGGGTTTAAATCTTCTCCATGCATGGTCCTTGATTGATTAATTAGTCTCCTCAGAACCTCGTGGGCCCAAATGTTTTGGCTCTGTTGATCTCCTTGTATCGTTTCTGTCTCTTTCAGGTCTTTTTATCTCCCCCTTCTTCCATAAGATTCCCTGAACTCTGCCCAAAGTTTAGCTAGTAGTCTCAGCATCTGCTTCCGTACTCTGATGGGTAGTCTTTCAGAGGCCCTCTGTGGTAGGCTCCTGTCCTGTTCCCTGTTTTCTCCATCTTCTTATTTCCATCCTTTTTGCCTTTCTGAAAGGGGATTGAGTATCTTATCCTGGGTCCTCCTTCTTGGGTCAGCTTCTTTAGGTGTACATACAGATTTTAATATGTTTATCCTACACTATATGTCTAATATCCACTTATAAGTGAGTATACAACATGTGTGTCTTTCTGCTTCTGGGATACCTCACTCAGGATGGTCGTTTCTAGTTTCCACCACTTGCAAATTTCATGATTTCCTAAAAGTATCCTTAGTGGACACTGTTATTAATCACATAATCACCTATAATTAGTAGTCTCCCCGTTGTCAAGGTGTCCCAACCAGCAAGAGCTTTCGAACAAGAGCTTCTTATGGAAGCATAAATTTCTGTATCTACTGTGTAACACTGCAGCCACTTTAGTTTGATTCGTTCTGACTATCAAGGGCAGTGAGAACTTGCAATATCCTGTTGCATCCAGAGAGCCTTCTGCTATGGTTTTATTACAGGCAGATTTCTACTTTATCACAATCCTGCTCTGCCTTCCTCCATAGGTATAAGTAGAAAGTAAGCTTTAGATTTCTGCATGTGTAACTCAATTGTATTTTTTTTCATTGTAATCCAATACAAGCTGCCCCTATAATTTTATATCAAATAAAATCTTATGACTGGTAACCCTTGTACATATTAAGGAGTATAGTCATATATCATTCACTTTTTATTTAAAGGAAAAACTTATCTATCTTTTATAGTTTTAAACAATATAGTTAGCAACCTGACATTTGTTCCAAGGTTTCCAAAGAATTTAAGTTCATTATTCTCTGAATTATATTAACTTTATTTATACCTTTATTTAAGAATCGTTTGTTTTAAATCTCCATGTTGTTTTAGTTATCATCCTATTTCATTTACTCCTTTCACAGTCAGACTTGGCAAAAAGTAATTTACACTTTGTTTTCCCGCAATTTAATTTTCACACTCACCTATCACAAAAATGCCCACTCAAGGCAACTGGCAAGTAACTATTTGATAAAATAACTATTTTAGGTATGTACTGTATATAATTCTACAACAAAAATAGTTCACATTTCCCCATGCTTGTGAATTCTTTCATCATGTGGTTTCTATGAAAAACTTAACATGTTGATCACTGTATCACAAGATTTTTAATGGACTTTTCTATTCCTATTCTGTAAATACTAGCAAGCCTTGCAAAGCTTTCTCTTTTATTATTATTACAATTATCATTTAGTAAAATTTATTCAATTTGTACCCTGGCTGTGGCCCCCTCTCTAGTCTCCTCCCAATCCCACCCTCCTTCTTTTCCCTCCCTCCCTCTTCTCTGCCTTTTGCCCCTCCCCCAGTCCACTGATGGGGAGGTCCTCCCCTTCCCTCTGACACTAGCCTATTAAGGTCTCATCAGGACTGGTGGCATTGTATTCCTCTGTGGCCTGGCAAAGCTGCACACCCCAGTGATCAAAGAGCTTGCCCCTGAGTTCATTGCAGAGATAGCCCTTGTTCCCATTAGTAGGGAACCCACTTGGATACTGAGTCTAAGGACTACATCTAAGCAGGGGTTTAAGATCCTTGCCATTCATGGTCCTTGGTTGGGCCCCCAGGGCTTAGTATTTTTGGCTCTGTTGGTCTCCTTGTGGAATTCCTGTCCCCTCCAGGTCTTCCTATTTCCCCCTTCTTTCATAAGATTTCCTGCATCCTGCTCAAAGTTTAGCTGTAAGCCTCAACCTCTGCTTCAATACCTTGATCAGTAGAGTCTTTCAGAGACCTTCTGTGGTAGGCTCCTGTCCTGTTCCCTGTCTTCTCCTGCTTCTGATGTCTGTTGCATTTGCCCTTCTGAACAAGGATTGACTGAAGCCTTGCAAATTTTAATATGCTTTTTACATAGGCAGCATTAGCTTGAGTTTCATAGCTTTTGTTTATTTGTGCCTTGTTCTTGAAGGACTTCAATTCTCAGCTCCCTGATCCTTCAGCTCCTAGCACCACTAAACCACATGCTCAGTTCCAGACCACATCCTAGGACAGTGACAATTATACCTTCAGTTGGGTTATAGTCTGTTTGGATTGATCACAGAATGGGGAAGCAGGGTTTTAGGAGGTTGGGGCTGCTCCTGGTCACCTTGAAGTCTGTTTCCTAAGAATGATTCACAATCTTGGGGTTTCCATATTTCCCCTAAAGGAATAGTGATGTTTGACTAAGTCTCCGCACAACCTTGACAAGGACAGACTGCCCTTTCTGAGTAGGTCAGAAGAATTTGGCAGTCTTTTTGGCCAAGAATAAGCAAATGCCTCAGGCTACCATCACCACAGTTAGTCTGGATGAGTTCACAATTATTTTGTGCCGAGAAATACTCTTGCTCCATCACTGTCAGTGCCTGAGAATTTTTTTGTTTTGCTTTTCAAACAATTCTTGTGTCTGTTTTGTGCTCATTTATTCTGCATAGCACATCAGGTTTGCTAAAGATAAGCTACAGGAGGTAAAATGTCCAATTCCAGTGAATACCTATGTATGATAAATATTTTGATACTTGATTTTAGAGGTATCATAGAATGTAAAGTTAATAATAATAAGAAGAAGAATTAGCTAATTTTCTTTGAATTACTTATAATATCGTGAAATAACAACCTAAAAATGCATGGTCAATCAAACAAAAGCCTGGGAACAAAGCAAGGTGGTCTATTTTTAGTACCCGCACACTACTTGCTATTTGTTTCTAAATGAGCCTCTCTGCTGTCATGATGCACTGACCTTCTGTTGTTCATACAGAGGAAGGTGAGTGCCATTAACAAGGATTTTCAGAAGGAGAAACTAACATTTTATGAAATCTAGTAATTTTACCTAAAATATTCAGAATAAATAGAACTATCAGAGAAGGAAACAGGTAGATTGAACTAAGACTCCTTGCTTGCTCTCACACACTGCAGCCTCTTCCACCCTTCCTGGCTGAGCCGGATAATGATGGCAGTGATAACAGCAATGAGTTGAGGATGATGCTATCTCGTTATTGCTATTCTTGGTTTAGTTATGGTGGTTATGCATGTAACAGTGTTTGCGGCATTAGTTCCAAAACTTTACTTAGACTGCTTTGTTAATTTTCAGCCACTTCAGGGAAGATTCTATTATTACATCTCTATATCATAGGTTTTAAAAAAGTAAAGCAAGAAAACTTAAATTACCAGGAGTCATAATTAGTAAGGGCTAAATTTGAGCAAAGACAGATGGTCTCCAAAGCATATTATGTATTCTTCAGCTGAAACAAAAAAGCACATACATATATTACTAATTAAGACTGTCTTTATTCTATGTGGCTTAGTAGTACAATTAGAGACTATATTATATGCATTTATGCTATTTATTTAGATTGAATTTCCTGTTATTTTGGTAGTTTTACATATACTTAAAGCCTCACCTTGCCATAAATACTTGGAACATATGAAATTGCCAGGTAGTCATTTTTCTCAACGGATAAAGAGATGAGACAATGCTTATAATAGTGTTAGCTCTTAATTGGTGGGTTTACATGCTTTCTCCAAGTAAGGACTGTGAGCATGCCTAGAGAAAGTAAATTTAGCAGCAACAGCAGTGAATGAAGCAGGCAGGTGGTATTCTGTATTGTAACAGCTAACTTACATAACTGAGATTTGGGGATCCTTAAATCTAGGAGTCCAAGTGTTCACTCTTCAGATCTCAGTGCCGGAGTTTGGACAGCACCTCCCAGGCCTTGTGTGCCTAAGGGCTTTTGTCTTTAAGGCCCAGTATCTCTACAAGCCTATGAAGCTTTTATTTAGACTACTCTTATCATCCTTGCATCTGTCACCAGTAAAATACCTGCTGCCACTGCCGTTTCCCAAGCGCTTCTGCCACTCTTGGCTCCATTACTACTTTCCCCTCAGTGGCTGCTGTCACCACCTGCCATCATCATCACAGTCACAGAGATTTGGACCACTGAAGCTCCCAAGTCTGCTCAGCAAATGTGTAAAATGGCTTAGAGAAAAGGCTTTACTCCAGTAATTGCTGACCTTCAAGCAAACGGAAGGCTGTGTCACACCAATCATGTCATTATCCCTTGCACCAGTCACAACTTATCCCTTCATGTTCTACTGGCAGAAGTTTTGAATTCAAAACATCTGGGACAAGCAGTTTCAGTTGTGGCTGAGCTCATATCTTCAGGGCCAGTGATGTATTTTGTGTAACAGCACAAGCAACTGTGGATACAACGAAGTTTACCTGAATATTCAAAAACAACCATTGCTGGCATAATGGTAGAGAACAGATTGGTATGCTACTTGGATGATAGGCCTTGCCTTGAGACAACCAGGGCACTGGGGAGGAGTCTAATAGCTGCCAGTTATGACATAAAAGTAGCCTAATTCCCCAAACATTTCAGCTTGTTTAAAAGGAGAAAAGTGATCAAAAGTAGTGCTTACCGTAAGTATTTATTTATCATCATTATCAGCTAATGTAACAACACTTAATAGTGTTTTAATCATCCTTAACACTTTTCCAGAGTACCAGAGAAAGATGGCTTCCACTAGTATATGTCTAAAATGAGCTGTGGTATGTAGGTTTGCAGAGGATTTAACTATCATTTTCCTGATCATAATTATTTCAAAATTAACTTGTCAATTGTCTACCTACCTAAAAGGGCAGACAAGTTGGAAGACAGATCTTATTAGTTTTGACTCCTATTAATAATGTAAAAATGAAAACAATAAAAGATGTTTAAACTTCTTCCTCTTCTTCTCCTTCTTCTATATAGTAAATTTCTAATGAAACTTAATTTATCACAAAAACAATGAAATTAACCAATTTATAGAGGACAGGAGAAAGCTGAAGCACATTCTGCTAGCTGCCACCTCTGGAGCAACCGTTTCATGGGACTCTGCCTGGGCTATTGCCTTTCTTTATCCAGCAGGTCTCTCGGTTCATATGTGTGCAGGATTTGTAAAGAATTTTTATTAAAATCTAAATTATACAATGTTATTTCTAGATAAGGATATGCCAAATAATTTAAAAAAACAACATTCAACTTCCAGATAAAGATTAGATATAAGCAGCGATGCTCATGGTTCTGAACTTGATACTGTTTGGTGGTAGCAGAAATGAAATCAGGAACTTTCCATTTGTAACTGAAGAAGTAATCACTCGTTATACTTCACTAGATATGGACTACTTTTTCTCTGAGGCTTAAAACACTCAAACAAAGCAATCCCTCTTTATATTGTGAAAAGGCAAATGACACACTCTTGTAATTTCTTGATCAAATGGTATAAAAATAAGTATTTTGCTGTTTCTTGAGCCATTTTGATAGTTTCTTTTCTATAATGTTCATTCATTATTTTTAACAGAAAAATTATAGATTTTATATTTATCTATTTCTATACATAATTGATATTTATGTAATATATGTATATATCTTAGCTACTATAGATATAAGGGTAAAAAGTATCAATTTAAGACTCTGATTTTAATTATTTGGAGCATTTACATCCAAAAATGAGATTGTTAGCTCATACTGGTGGTTTGACACTAATTATTTTGTTTCATGTATTTCACATACATCCTACAATATTTTTCATTCAGCAGTATTTGATCTTAAAATGGTATAATTAATGGATAAAAAGAAAAAATCTTTATAAGCCATGTGTAGAAGTGATGTACAAGGCAGTGTATGATAAGGTAATGTATGGTAATTTCACAGTTAATAGCCTATCAAATTTTGAAGCACAATGACTTACACATCCAAGTGTCTGTTCTATTATTTGCTTTCTGCTATTAGAAACCTGTGATGAAACTGTGATGTAAACTTAATCCTATCAAATAATAATTAAAATTAATTTGTAATACATTTTTGGAAATGCACCTAATAAATAAGCAACTATGTGTATTTGAGTTATTTGGGAAAATAATCTGTAATAATGTTAGAATCCGTTATTTTTAAATTTTAATTATTTATTATTTATCACAATTTATTATTCACTTTGTATCTAGGCTGTAGCCCACCTTCCTCATCTCCTCCCAGTTCCACCCACCCTCCCTCTTCTCCCTCTATGCCCCTCCCTTAGTCCACTGATAGGGGAGGTCCTCCTCCCCTTCTATCTGGACCTAGTCTATCAGGTCTCATTAGGACTGGCTGCATTATCTTCCTCTATGGTCTGTCAAGGCTGCATCTCCCAGATGGAGGTGATCAAAGAGCCAGCCACTGAGTTCATGTCAGAGACAGCCCCTGCTCCCCTTACTAGGGAATCCACTTGGAAAATGAGCTGCTTATAGGCTACATCTGAGCAGGGGTCTAGGTTATTTTTTTTTAATAAAAATAGCAGCTTTATTTGTAATAGCCAGAATCTGGAAACAACCTAGATATCCCTCAGTAGTGGAATTGATACAGAAAGTGTGGTACGTTTACACAATGGAATACTACTCAGCAATTAAAAACAAAATCATGAAATTTGCAGGCAAATGGTGGGAACTAGAAAAGATCAGCCTGAGTGAAGTAACCCAGAAGCAAAAAGACACATATGATATATAGGTGGATATTAGCCATATAATATAGCATAAACATACTAAAATCTATAGTCCTAAAGAAGCTAAACAACAAGGAGGACCCTACAAAAGATACTTAATCCTCATTCAGAAGGGCAAACAGGATAGACATCAGAAGTAGGAGAAGACAAGAAACAGTACAGGAGCCTTCCACAGAGGACCTCTACCTGCCAGGGTATTGAAGGAGATACTGAGACTCATAGCTAAACTTTGGGCAGAGTGCTGGAATCCTTATGGAAGAAGAAGGAGATAGAAAGATCTGGAGGGAACAGGAGCTCCACAAGGAGACCAACAGAGCCAAAATACCTTGGCCCAGAGGAACCTGCTGAGACTGAAACTCCAACCAAGGGCCATGTTAGAGAGAACCTAGATGACCTGTTCAAAGGAGGCCCATTGGTTGCTCAGTTTCCAAGTGGGTTCCCTAGTAAGGGAAAAGGGGCTGTCTCTGACATGAACTCAGCTGCTGGCTCTTTGATCACCTCCCCTCCCACCCCCCAAGGGGAAGCAGCCTTTCCAGGACACAGAGAAAGATGATGCAGCCAGCCTTGATGAGACCTGATAAGCTAGGGTCAGAGAGAAGGGGAGGAGGTCCTCCCCTATCAGGGTGTCGCGCCCACCTCGCCAGCAAGGAAGACGCCACAACAGGATTCTTCTGGAGCACGTTTTATTGGGAATACATCATGCTATTCAGCTGCTCAGCTAGCGGCAAAAGGCGGAAGACCCTGAGCTACGGACTGACGCTGCTTAAATAGGACTTAAGACGGCGTGTACTTGCATGATTGGTCCGTATCTCAAATCCTCATTAGCATAGCCCCTGGTGGGCTATGCACGTGTGCACACGAGTTGTTTACCACTGCTGAGTCCACAAAGAATGCGGAAACCAGCGCCATCTTGTAATGGCGAATGCCGGCTCCTGACATCAGGGGTCTAGGGAAAGGGCACCCAGGGAGAAGAGGAGGGTAGGTAGGATTGGAAGGAGATGAGGGAGAGAGCTGCAGCGGGGATATAAAGTAAATAAATTGTAATAAATAACAAAATTAAACATAGAGATAAAAATTAATATTAAATATAATGTAAGATAAATTGAATCCTTAGACCATATCTGTGATGTTGGTACAATAATGACTCAATGTACAATAAAATTATAAGACCTATTAAAAATGACCTTGGGTTAGCTGAGCAAAATCACTGTAACACTACTGTTTGCTCTAAGTTTTCATTGATGCTTTTTCTAAGCCTTACACTTGCGTATGCTGTCATCATCTGATAGAATACAGGACTCCTAGAGCAAAGCAAGAAAGTACCCAATAAGATTGCCAAGAACAATGAGTCTCCTTTCAAAAAGCAAAGAACAGAAACTTTAGGAATACTACCAGACCATTTCCCCAGCATAAGAACGTTCTAAATGTATTAGATCTTAAGCACCATATCACAAATAATTTAAATACTCTTTTTTTTCTTGCTAAACTTAAAGAAGATTTGTAATGAAGGAAGAGATAAAAGATGCACTGTCTGGTGTTTTCAATTACCTTTAAGAAAGTCTTATCAGTGTAATTTGCAAAGCTAGGTATATCAGTGTTTGCTTTGGAGAACAGCAAGATCTTAACTTATCTGTTTATACTATCATTGAATATTTTCACTTGAAGTGATAATCACTATCTAACCTCACAGTGTTTAAACACTCTCTACTGATACCACCAACAGAAATTTTAATAAGAAAATATTCTTGAGGACATTCACCTCTAGATAATAGGAACAAGGTTGAAATAGCCAACTTACTTCAAGGTATATACAATAACATTAATAAATTATATTTGTCTGAGTTGCTATCAGTAAATCTTACTAATAGTACAAAAAGCCCTAAATTACTAATGTTTTCAATAAAAAACTTTGCCAGGTAGTCATAATTTTGCCTGAATAATTTAAAAAATAAAATATTTTCACTGTTGATTATTTTATAAATATGTATAACAAACTGCTTTAAATAATTTAAAAGGTTGGTAATTTTAAATTAATGTTCTCTGACCTTTCAGAGAAAGCTAAATAATGGAACTATTATAAATGGCTTTAAATAGTTGTAAAAATATTTTTTAAGTTAGGTGGTAATAATGATTGAAACTTGTAATTCATACATGCCACACAAAAGCTTACTACTATATTCCCATGTGTAAAAATAATGTTTACTTTCTTTCATTTATTCACTCCCAAATATAACACTTTCTGAATTGTAGACCCTCATTAACTTATTTTCCTCTATTAGAACCAAACATCTGCATAATCTGAAAGGCCATGTCAGTCAGTGGTGTGGAGAATATGAAGATATATAATTAACTTATATCCAAAAAACTCATAGCATATGAAACAAAAAAACCTCAAGGTTTATTAAAAAAACCTTGTGTGAGCTAAAATATACTCAATAAAGGGTTCTTTTTAGGTTCTAGTCAAAAATAAATAAATAATTACAAAGTAAACAATTACAGTACAATTTTTAAACATAAATGGAAAATTGGTGGTACCTGTAAAGAAAGTACATAGAAGCTTCCCCTAAAAGTTCAAAACTTATGTTTGATCCAGAATTTAGCTCAAAATTCTGTTTTCAAAGATCTTGGTTCTTCATGCCCCTGCTAGCCAAAGAAATGACATGTGCTAAAATGATCACTTATGAAATTATTCTTAAAATAAATAACTTTCTCTAACAATAGCTTACTTTCATCGCTCTAGTTCTTATGTTCCATAGTCACATTACTTCAGTGGATGAACTTTGTGGGGAAGTCTATTTTTAGCAATGAACTCTGCCTTAATTATGTAGGATTATTTTACTTAGTATCCTATATTTATCTTAGTGATTCCTGTTACGTGCTATGTTCTCCAGAATCTTTAAATAATTTTCATCTTCATCATCTATCTTCTTTCTCTATCCCTCTATCTGTCTCTATCTATGTATCTATATCTATCTATAATATATTTGTGTATTTATTATACATGTGTGTGTAGTGTCTATGTCTATGTGTCCACATGGGTATGTGGATATGTTTCCAGATCAGAAGTCAAAGTTAGATGCCTCTTTCTATCAATCTCACTTACTTTGATGGTATGGACTAGAAAGATCTGCAACCTGATAGGCTTGGTAGATCAGATGGGGGGGGGGGGACTTCTCCAATCAGTAGACTAGGGGAGGGTGGGGCTGGGAGGAGATGAGGGCAGGGGCTACAGTGGGGATACAAATTGAATACATTGCAATAAATAATAAAGAAACAAACAAAGCAGACCTGTAGGCCAGTGAACTCCAGGCATTGTCTTCCAAGCACTAGAATTATAGACCTGCTTAACCACGCCTCTCTTTTTATGTGGTTGCCGAAACTGCAAGTAGGTCCTCAGGGTTCCCAATAAGCAATTTCCTGGATGACACCGCCCAGTATGTTTGAGAAAACAGCAACCTTTACTTTTAAGCTTTTCTTCATTTGAAATGTGAAAACACTGATACTGCAAAAGACTTCTGCCATTTCTAGTTAAGGAAGTCTTCCATAATTGCTCATTGATCTGAAATTGATATTAATCAGAAATAAAATACACACTGCTGTTTCATTGAGACTGCTGTTATTTGTGAGAATAACTCTTGTCTCTGTAGAAAAGTACTTGATAACTTCAAACTTGTAATAAAATTTCTTCATTCAGGAAGATAATCTTGCAGAACTTAATGAGCAAGAAGAGTTAAAACAGGTAAGGTCTATGCTTGTCTCAGTGATTAATTATCTCAGTCTTGACACCCTGTTCTCATGTTCCTCCTCTTCCTCTTTTTCCTACAGTCTTTACTTTCTTTCAATTCTACTCCAGAGACTGCTTAACAGCAGCAATTAACTATACCTTTTTTCGTTAGACAAAAACTCTGAAGTTGTAAATAATCCCAGTTGGGACACTGCTATGGGTGTCTGTGACTGTTATAGCACTTACCCATAGTGATGGCATTGCTGCAATCAAAGGAGATGGTGGAGTAAAAAGAATCATGAAAGCTCAGTGATTTTGTCTAGAGAAAATTAGAATAAAAAACACTGGATTAAAGCCTCCTCCAAAAGCCTATACAGGTACCATTAATATTGTAACAATATTAAACCTTCCTCACATAGACCCAAGAAGAATGTATAAATTAGTTCCTTATTAGTGACTGAAATGATTAAGATGATTCATATCTTCATATTTTAAATAGTGTTTTCAAGCATCACCTTACATAATCTGAGAAGTGATGGATCAAATCACATTTTAAACATATATTCAGTCCAAGTTCATCATTTGGAGTGTACAATAGAATAAGCTAGCCTTGTTCGTTGGTTGCTGTAATTTTGTCAAAAGACTTGTAAACATATGACTGATAGTATTATCTTTTTATTAATTCAGATTACCTTAAATTATAAACTGACATGACTTTAACTAAGATCTCTTATTTGACACAGGAATGGTTATTTCCAGAGTTACCTAGAGTTCCCATTACATTAGATTTGGTTTCTTGCATGCAAGTATTAGACTTTTTCTCTAAAAATCTGTTTATTCACTGTTTACTTGATTATTTCTGACTGACTTGTTAAAGAATCCGTGATGTTTTAGGATTTTAGTGACATATAATGTAGATTTCCTGCTCATAATATCCTGTTGAAAGAAGAACCCATTTGGATTGGTATCTATAGAATTGCAATCAGCTGTCATTGTCTGTATCTTGGTTCATCCTGTCTTGCTGTTTGGCTTTGGACAAGTTGGTGTCTTCTCCTGTAAAACCTTTATCATTTATATTTTGTGTGTTTACAGACACTAGCATGTTTTTTAAAATTTGTACACAATACACAGTTTTGTGCAGCTTTTTAACTCCTGATGTTTTTCAGTTTTGAAGGATTTATTTGGACCTAATCCTTTCTTAAGCCAAGGAGTATATGTATTTACAAATAAAAAAGTCATCAATTAGAAGGAAAAATAAAATTCAAGAAAATGAAAAAAATTATATTGTTCAATGTCACATAACCATTTAAAGGAAATTTTTTTCAGAATAAAAGCAATGACTTTCCTTCTCCATTTTGTTTTCTTTTTTTCATTTTGTATTATTATTTTGACAAACTTTAAAAACTCACAGAGATAAAAGTGCAGCATCACTGATGTTTGAAAAAATCTACATTTTGTCATATATCTTTCAGATATCTAGAAGTATTAAAAGGAAGGTACTTGGTGTCATTTGGACCTTTAAAGCAAAGATGAAATCATCAAAGAAACAAATAACTATAGGCTGTGTAAATAGAATAAATTTAGCATCATGAATAAAGTAGGTTTTACCTGTTTCATTTGTCAAGGACAACATAAAACACTTGCTATTTTTATATCTACAAAAAGAATTGAAAGTAAAATTTCAAACACGTAGAGACTTATCTGTTTACTTCTCATTTATATCAAATAAGTTACTAGAAAAGTCCCGATTCTGTTGTATTATTTAAATACTTCATTAGAGCTTTCATCACACTTGGAAAACTTCACAGACTTTAAAGTAAACAACAGCAACAAAAATATCAGCTGAATTCCTTCCCAGGCTCATCGTAAAAAGAGGGAAATAATCCCTTTATTATGCTTACAGAATTTCTTTAGAAGAATGTAAGGCCATCATGCTACATATGCTGAAGATCACCCCAGAAACAGGAACACAACACAGGGCATGTGCTCCATCTCAGAACTGAAGGGCTTGTGGGAGAAAACATAATCATGCAATCAGAAAAGGCTTTTATTCTAATTTTCTCAGTATAGCCACTGTCTTGATAAAGTTCAGTGTCTATGATTCTGTTGTTACTGAATTTTACAATGAGATCGGAAAAGACAATAAAGCTATTATTTTAGGAGAAGCAATGATCTCAGGGAATAAACTCTTCTTGAGTTTATTACACCATGTGTGAAATGTACCCTAAGTCGAAGTTAAATTTTGTGTGTAAATCTCTTTTTTGCATCATTATTATTATTATTAATTATGATTTATTTACTTTGTATCCCAGCTCTGTATTTACTTTGTAGCCCCCACCCTCATCTTCTTCCAATCCTACCCCTTCCCCTCTTTCTCCGTATCTCCTTCCCCTATACCACTGATAGGGGAGGTCCTCCTCCCCTTCTATCTGACTCTAGCCTATCAGGTCTCATCAGGACTGATTGGATACTCTTTCTTTAGTATAGGCTTAGTAAGGCTACCTGGTCAGGGGGAGGAGATCAAAGAGCAGGCAAAGGAATTCATGCCAGAAACTGAACCTGTTCCCCTTACTAGGATACCCAATTGGAAACTGAGCAACCTCTGGGTTACATCTGAGCAAGGGGTCTAGATCCTCTCCATGCATGGTCCTTGGTCAATTCATCATTCTCTGCAGCCCCCCCCCCACAGGGCCCAGATTTTTCTGCTCTGTTGGTCTCTTTGTGGATCTTCTGTTCCCTCCAAGTCTTTCTATCTCCCCCTTCTTCCATAAATTCCCTGCACTCTTCCCAAAGTTTAGCTATGAGTCTCAGCATCTGCTTTGATACCCTCATGGGAAGAGTCTTTTAGAGACCCTCTGAGCTAGGCTCCAGTCATGTTCCCTGTCTTATAAATGAGGATTGGGCCTCATTTAGTTTGCCCTTCTAAATGAGGATTAGGCCTCTTTCCTAGGGTCCTTCTTGTTTCTTAGCTTCTTCAGATTTTAGTATGTTTATCCTATGTCTAATATCTGTTTATAAGTGAGTGCATATCGTGTGTGTCTTTCTGCTTCTGGATAATCTTTTCTAGTTCCATCTATTTGCCTGTGGACACCAGCAGGGCACGGTAAATCTGTTTTTTGAAGTGTAGGATGAAAGCCAAGCTCTTACACTTGGCATGAGTTCTATCACCAAATTATACCACTTGATCTTAGATAGCCATATTTAGTATGTATCCTCTCTATATCTTTCTCTACTATTATTCTGTATGGAACAAAATGTTTTATGTACATTGTAGAATGATATAGATTTATTTTTATAATTTCTAAGTATTTTGTTTGTACTCAGAAGCAAATCCCCCTTTTTGTAAGAATATCGTTACTTAAATTTAAATAATTTATTATGTTCAGGGATAAAATTAAATTATAACTTTTTCCGTTTTTAACATTTTTATTATTATCATTTATTAAAATTTATTCAATTTGTATCCTGCCTGTGGCTCCCTCTCTCTTCCCCTCCCAATCCCACCCTTCCTCCCTCTTCTCCCCCTATGCCCACCCCTAGTCCACTGATAGGGGAGGTCTTCCACCCCTTCTAATTGACACTAGCCTATCAAGTCTCATTAGGACTGATTGCCTTGTGTTCTTCTGTGGCCTGGCAAGGCTGCACTGCCCCCTCTTCCCCAGGGAGATGTAATCAGAGAGCAGCCTATTTTAACTGTTCAGAGAAACAACTCTGGTTTCTGGTCAGAAGAAATTAGTAAATGTCAGCCTTCCACAGGAAATGTCACATTAATTTCAGAAGACTTTATCAGTTACTATTCAAACTGCTCAAATTACCATGAATAATATTATAGGAAAACTAGTCTTAAAAGAGCTTAAGATGCTTACAAGATAGAGTAAATGTCTGTTTTTTAAATCCATAATCTCTACATAAGACTTTGTTTCTAGTCACTGTTATGCCATTGTATTAAATAGCACATCCAAACTCACATAACAAAAAATAGATCATACAGTATATCACAAATCCTACTGTCAATAGGTGGCAATAAAACTCTCTGCAGTAATTTCTTTCCTCCCTTTAGTTACCACTTCCTGATAAATTTTTTATAAAACAGTAAGGTTATTTATATCTAAAAGTTCTGTATTTCTCCCAGTATAATTTTTCATGTCAATGTAGGCCAACTATGAGGAAGGTATAGCATGGCATTGCTTTATTAACTTTGACACCTTCCCTGTGGATTGAAGTTTTTTCTGCAGTGTGCAAAAAGAGACATGTTATTAGTATTCAGACACCATTCCTCCATCAACTAATCTACTTCAAAATATTTGCATGATATCAAATTTGCTTACCAGTCAGCTACATATAAAATATAATTTACAGCTTTTGGTTCATATTACTGATGTGAAGTTATTTAGAGCACAGAAGAATTATCAGGAAGTCTCATTACCAATTCAAGACAAGTCCCAAATCCACAGGCACTGTCACTCTGCCTGTACTGAGTTGATTCATACACTGTTTATTTCAAATGTTCAAATATACGGTGAACTTAGACTCTCACTGATAAAGTTGTTAGCCCGGAGATGGAAAATATGTCATTTACACAATTTTGTGAAGTGACAATCTTTTTCCTTTATAAAATTTACACAGTAAGTTTTAGCTATATTGCATCTGAAGAAGTTTGAGAGTAGTACATGGTTAAATAACATGTGTTCAATTACTACCAAAGCATACACACAGATGTTTGTTGAGAAAGATGGCTCAGTGGTTAATCATGCTTGCTGTCAATCCTGATGGGCTGGATTTGAGTTCCGTCCCAATCAACTCAAATGGTACAAGGAGAGAATCAACTACCTCAAGTTGTCTTCTGACCTTCATATGTGCAATGTACACTGTGATATGTGCACCCATAGGCACACACAAACAAATACATGTAAGATGGAAAAGCATGCGGAAACAATAAAGCAAGTTAGATAACTCCAAGTTCTCTTCATATTTGTATTTTCAATATAAATACTTGACCAACTTAATCAGTTAAGAAGCATAAATGCTTGAAAATGGCTTATAATGGTATGTATGAGAATATTCATAGGTCTTAGTTCTTCATTAGCATAAATTTATATATTTTAAAAAACCCATTGACTGTAGGACCTGTAATTATTCTGATTAATAGATTAGTGACCCAAGCCAAAGAAAGTAACAAACAAGCTTACTAAACAAGTGGTGAGTTGGGTTGTTTAAGCAGTCAGCATAATATAGTGTCATTGTTATAACACTAAGATACAAAGGGTAGTACCTAGAGCTTCTGTGACTGTGTGAAGACAGAGGAGGTTCAGAGCAGTGGTTTTTAGTCTGTGGGTCATCCCTCCTTTGGCATAGCATGTCAGATATTTACAATACAATTTATAACAGCATCAAAAATACAGTAACGAAGTAGCAATGAAACAATGTTATGGTTGGGATCACCAACCATGGGGAACTGTATGAAATGATCACAGCATTAGAAATCTTGAGAACCACTGGTTTGGAGGTTGAGCATAAACAGCATAATTATGATGCCCAAGTGAAACACCTGCAGTCAGTAGAGATCTCAAACAGT
>CM053766.1:12217979-12236737 GCA_028658305.1 Pachyuromys duprasi | reverse complement strand
ATTTACTTTTGACACAAATTTTTTAAAGTTAAAAGTTTAAAGATATGTTTTTCATTATAAATCATGAATTTAACTAGTTCTTATGAAGAAAAACAGTAAGCGTTTCCTCAAGAGATTTTTGTTTTGTTTAGTTAAGATGTTTTATTAATTTAAAAAATATGTTATACACTTAGATCATTTTCCCTCCTTTCTCCTCCCTCTACACGTTATGTCTCTTGCCTCTCAAGTTCATGGCCTGCTCTTTGCCAGCTACTAATTGATAAAGTAACAGTTTTCTTTAATCCTGCTAGCTTCCAAATAATTGTCATGGAGAGACTAAGATTTATTTTACAAGGCTAAAGCATTAATGCTGAGCAGGTTTCAACCTTCTTTATTTTTCAATTTTTATTTTTTTAATTATTAGTTACAGTTTATTAACTTTATATCCCAGCTGTATCCTGCTCTGTCATTCCCTCCCAGTCCCACCCACCCTCCCTCCTCTCCTCCCTGCCGCTTGCTTTCCAAGTCCCCTGATAGAGGAGGACCTCCTCCCCTTTCATCTGACCTGGTTTATAAGGTATCTTCAGGACTGGCTGCAAAGTCCTATGTGGCCTGGCAGGGTTGATCCTCCCTGGGGGAGAGGGGAGGTCAAAAATTCCGCTATTGAATTCATATCAGAGATAGTCCCTGTTCCTCTTATTAGGCTACCCACTTGGATACTGAGCTACCATAGGCTACGTCCGAACAGATGTTCTAGGTTATATCCATACATGGTCCTTGGTTGGAGAAACAGTCTCATAAAAGACCCCTGTGCCCAGACATATTTGCTCCTGTCCTTTCCAGGTCTTACTAACTCCCCCTTCTTTCATATGATTCCCTACACTCTGAGGAAGGTTTGGTTCTGAGTCTTAATATCTGCTTTGATACACTGCTAGGTAGAGTCATTCAGAGGCCTTCTGTGGTAGGCTCCTGTCCTGTTACTTGTTTTCTCCTACATCCAATGTCCATCCCGTTTGTCTTTCTAAGTGAGGAATTATCATCTTCTAAGCTATTTGTCTATCTCTTAGCTACACAACACAATTTACTTGCCAATAAGTTGTCCTTTCTGCTCCATCAGGCCACATCCTCCTAGTCCATGTTCTGTTCCTTCTCCACCTTGTGGTTCTCCTTCTAGCCCCATTTCCAGGAACCTCAGCTCCACCTACCTCTCTTTTGGCAAGTCCTAGGCTTCAACATTTTTAACTACTCAGTTTTAAATCAGGCAGAGCAAGGTTAACACAACAAAGACAGGTGTAGGTGAGAATGTGCTCTTCTGGGCAGCGTCTTGGGGGGCCAGTAATTAACATTAATTCATAGCACCACAGCAACCCCCAACACCTCTTCTTTAATAACTTTTGCTCTTGCAAGCATGAGCACCTGTGCACGTGCACACACACACATGCACACTTGAAAAAAATGTGAATGCAACCTGAAGAGTATGTTCAGCATTGCTGGCACGTGTGTTTCTGAACTGATGACTTGGTCAGCTAGTCAGGGTATTGATTCCTGAAGAAGATATATTCTCCTCTCAAGAGTCATTAATTTCTCTCAGCTCTTCATCTCAGGGTAAGACCAGTTCACATTGGGAGGTCAAGTGGTGTTATCAATTCACAAGTCTTCTTCAGGCAACCATATTATTGAAATTTCATAGGTGGAAGCGGTCATATGTAGAATAGAAACTCTTGGGTCAGACTTCCTAGTCTTCTTTATACAGACTTTTCCCCTTGTTCTCTATGATGGTCTCTGAGCCTTAGGTGTAAGGTTTTTGTTGTATAAATATTAAATGAGATGTGGCTCCCCAAAGCCAGCTGTATTCTGAACTTTGAGAAGCTGTGGATTTCTGAAGTGATTTCATCTGCTGAAAAACAATCTTTGATGAGAAGTGAGAATTTCTCTTAACTGTGAATAAAGGGATAAGTTTTAAAATGATGTTATTAATTTTACTGGTTTAGAAAAGTACTGTTAGTAGGTCCAGATATCTGGCACTGTAGTGATCACATTTTTAAATGATAATTTCAAGTATAATAAAAGGTTCCCTCCTGAGCTTGCTCCCAACCCCCATATCCCAAGCACCTACACTCTCTAGCACTCTCCTTCAAGACACACTGTCATACCCACGAGTGTGCACACACACTTACTTCCCTGCAATAACGACTCTGCACCAGCGGCTTTTCCTCCTTCTGGTACAGCTGAAGCAACAACTCACATGCTCAAACCACTGGACTTCCCTGATCTTCCTGAAAAAATACTCCAGACGCCAGAGAAAGATACTTCCAGTCTGAAGTTCAGACACAAGAAACAAACAGTGAAGGTTACATATAAGCAAATGGCCAGAGGTCAGGGTATGAACTCACCCAACAAAAATGAGGATATCATGGCCCCACCAGTAACCCCCAAAATCAATGGATATTTAAATTCATTGGAAAAACAGGAAAATGACTTTAAAGCTATGCTTATGCAGTTATTAGAGGAATAAAAAGAGAATATGAACAGAGCTCTCAAAGAAATATAACTGCCCACGTGGAGGAACAAATAGTGCAATTAGAGAGGAAACAAACAAAAATATAGGAGCCATTATAGAAAGACAAGAATCCACATTCAATCAGATGAAGGAAATGGTGCAAAGCATGAAAACAGAATTAGAATCTATAAAGAAAACACAAACAGAGAAAAACCTGGAACTGGAGAACTTAGAGAAAAGATCAGGAACCACAAAGGTAAGCATCACCAATAGAATACAAGAGATAAAAGAGAAAATCTCAGGTGCTGAAGATACACTTGCTGAAATTGATACATCCCTCAAAGAAAGAGTAAAATCGGAAAAGTCCAAAACACAAAACATCCAAGATATCAAGGACACCATGAAAAGTTGAAACCTAAGAATAATAGGAATAGATTAAAAAGAAGATTTCAGGATCCAAGGACCAGAAAATATTTTTAGGAAAATCATAGAAGAAAATTTTCCCAACTGAAAGAACGATATGTTCATAAACACACAAGAAGCCTACAGAACACCAAATAGACTAGAACAGAAAAGAAATACCTCTTATCACATCATAGCAAAAACACTGAACCTACAGAACAAAGGAAAAATATTAAAGGCAACAAGGGGAAAAGGTCAAGTAACATATGAAGGTAGACCAATCAGAATCACACCAGACTTCGCATCAGAAACTATAAAAGCCAGAAGGGCCTGGGTAGAGGTCATGTAGTCTTTAAGGGAACACAGGTGCCAACCCAGACTACTATACTCTGCAAAGCTTTCAATCAAAATAGATGGAGAAAACAAAATATTCCATGACAAAACTAAATTTAAGCAATATCTACACAGCAACCCAGCCCTAAGGAAGATAGTGCGAGGAAATCTCCAATCCAATGAAAACAACTACACCAAAGAAAATATAGGATACAAATAATTTCCCAACAAAAACTAAAATTAAAAGAGCAATGAATCATAGTAAGACCATCAACTCCACAATCAAAGGAACTAATAGTCATTGGTCACTATTATCTATCAACATCAATGGACTTAACTCTCAGACTAACAGATGAACAGAATGGTTGTGGAAACAGAATCCAACATTCTGCTGCATCCAAGAAACACACCTATGCAACAAATATAAACACTACCTCAGGGTAAAGGGCTGGAGAAATGTTTTTCTAGCAAATGGACTAGAAAACAAGCTGGGGTAGCTATCCTAATATCTAATAAAATAGACTTTCAAACAAAATTAGTGAAAAAATATGAGGAGGGACACTATATTCTCATCAAAGGAAAACTACACCAAGAGGACATCACAAATTTGAACATCAATGCCTGAAATACAAGACCACATACATTTGTAAATGAAACACTATTAAAACTGAAATCACACATCGATTCCAACACCTCAACAGTGGGAGACTTCAACACTCCACTCTACCAAGGGACAGATCATATGGTCAGAAGCAAAACAGGGAAACAAGGGCACTTACAGAGGCCTTAAATCAAATGGACCTAATAGATGTCTACAGAACTTTTCACCCAAAATCAACGAAGTATACCTTCTTTTCAGCACCTCATGGAACCGTCTCCAAAATAGACAATATAGGTGGTCACAAAGCAAGCCTCAGCATATACAAGAAGATTGAAATACTCCCTTTTATCCTATCTGACCATCATGGTCTAAAGCTAGACCTCAGAAAAAAAAAACAGAACAAGCAAAAAAGCCTGCACATAGGTGGAAACTGAACAACTCGCTACTCAATGATAGCTTGGTTAGGGAAGAAATAAAGAGAGTAATGAAAGACTTCCTAGAATTCAGTGAAAATGAAAGCACAACATACCCAAACTTATAGGACACAATGAAGGCAGTGCTAAGAGGAAAGCTCATAGCACTAACTGGCTTCAAGAAGAAATTTGTAACATCACATACAAGGAACTTAATGGCCCAACTGAAAGCCTAGAAAAAAAAACAGATATATCCAAGAAGAGCAGACAGCTGGAAATAATCAAACTCAGGGCTGAAACAATCAATTAGAAACAAATAAAACTATTCAAAGAATCAATGAAACCAAGAGCTGGTTCTTTGAGAAAATCAACAAGATAGACAAGCCCTTAGCCAAACTAACAAAAAGGCAGATCAAAACTCCAAATCAGCAAATTCAGAAATGAAAAGAGGGACATAACTACAGACACTGAGGAAATTTAAACAATCATTAGGTCTTACTACAAAAGCCTATATGCTTTTATGAAAATCTAAATGAAATGGGCAGTTTTGTTGATAGATTCCATGTACCTAAATTAAATCAAGATTGGGTAGAAAGGTTGCACAGTTCCATATTCCCCAAGGAGATAGAAGCAGACATCAACAGCCTCCCTTCCAAAAAATCCGAAGGCCAGATGATTTCAACCCAGAATTCTAGCAGACCTTCAGAGAAGAGCTAACTCCAATTCTCCTCAAAGTATTCCACAAAAAAGCAGAAAGAACATTACCAAACTCATTCTATGAACCCACAGTCACCTTGATACCTAAACCACACAAAGACCAACAAAAAAGAGAACTTCAGACCTACCTCTCTTATGAACATCGACACAAAAATCCTCAATAAAATACTTGCAAACTGAATCTAAGGACACATAAAAGATATCGCCCACCATGACCAGGTAGGCTTCATCTCAGGCATGCAAGGGTGGTTCAATATACGCAAATCCATCAATGTGATCCACCATATAAACAAACTGAAGGAGAAAAACCACATGATCATCTCCCTAGATGCCGAAAAAGCATTTGACAAAATCTAACACCCATTCATGTTTCAAGTCTTGGAGAGATCTGGGATACAAGGCACATACCTAAATATAGTAAAGGCAATATACAGCAAGCCTATAGCTAACATCAAACTTAATGGAGAGAAACTTAAATCAATCCCACTGAAATCAGGGACAAGGCAAGGCTGCCCATTTCTCCGTATCCCATCAATATATTACTTGAAATCCTAACTAGAGCAATAAGACAACTAAAGGAGATTAAGTGGATACAAATCGGAAAGAAAGAAATCAAAGTTTCACTATTCACGATGATATGATAGTATACATGAGTGACCCCCAAAATTCTACCATATAACACCTTCAGCTGATAAACACCTTCAGCAAATTGGCTGGATACAAAATCAACTAAAAAAAATCAGAAGCCCTCCTTTATACCAAAGACAAAAGGGCAGAGAAATTAGAAAAACAACACCCTTCACAATAGCCACTAATAACAAAAAGTACCTTGGGGTGACTCTAACCAAGCAAGTGAAAGACTTGTTTGAGAAAAACGTCTAGTCTCTGAAGAATGAAATTGAAGAAGATACCAGAAGATAGAAAGATCTCCTGTGCTCATCGATTGGTAAGATTAACATAGTGAAAATGGCCATTCTGCCAAAAGCAGTCTACAGAATCAATATAATTCCCATCAAAATACCAACACAATTTTTTACAGACCTTGAAAGAATGATTCTCAACCTCATATGGAGAAACAAACAAACAAACAAAAACAGAACTTCCAAAACGATCCTGTACAACAACAGGTGGTCTGGAGGCATCTCCATCCCTGATCTCTAGCTCTATTACCGAGGAATAGTAATAAAAAGCACATGATATTGGCATAGAAACAGAATAGTGGATCAAGGGAACTGAATAGAAGACCCAGAAATAAACCCACACACCCATGGATACTTGATTTTTGACAACGAAGCCAAAACCATTCAGTGGAAAAAAAGACAGCATCTTCAACAAATGGTGCTGGTCCAACTGGATATCTATATACAGAAAAATGAAAATAGATACATACTTATCACACTGCATAAAACTAAAGTTCAAGTGGATCAAAGACCTCAACATAAAACCAGACACATTAAGTCAGTTAGAAGGTGGGGAAGAGCCTAGAACATATTGGTACAGGAGACTACTTCCTGAACAGAATACCAACAGCACAGGCTCTAAAATCAACAATCAATACATGGGACCTCATGAAACTGAAAAGCCTCTGCGAAGCAAAAGATACTGTCGTCAAAAAAACAAACAAACCAATAGCCTACAGACTGAGAAAGGATTTTCATCAACCCTATATCTGACAGAGGGCTAATATCCAGTATATATAAAGAACACAAGAATTTAAAAAGCAACAAATCAAGTAATGCAATTAAAAAATGTGGTACAGAGCTAAACAGAGAACTCTCTGCAGAGGATTGTAGAATGGCAGAAAAACAAAGTCATGCTCAAAGTCCTTAGCCATCAGAGAGATGAAAATCAAAATGATTCTGAGATTTCACCTTACACCCATCAGAATGGCTACGATCAAAAACTCAAGTGATATCACATGCTGGAGAGGTTGTGGAGAAAAGGGAACCCTCCTCCATTGCTGGTGGGAATGCAAACTTGTACAACCACTCTGGAAATCAATTTGGCACCATCTCAGACAATTGGGAATAGTGCTTTTTCAAGATCCAGCTATACCACTTCTAGGTTTATATCCAAAAGATGCTCAAGGACACAACAAGGACATTTGTTCAATCACGATTGTAGCATCTTTATTTATAGTAGCCAGAATCTAGAAACAGCCCAGATGTCTCTCAACGGAGGATTGGATACAGAAATTGTGGTACCTTTACACAGTGGAATATTACTCAGCTATTAAAAACAAGGAAATCATGAAATTTGCAGGCAAATTGTGGGACCTAAAAAAGATCATCCTGAGTGAGGTATTCCAGAAGCAGAAAAACACACATGGTGTATATTCACTTATAAGTGGATAATAGACCTATTATATAATATAGCATATATATACTAAAATCTGTATACCTAAAGAAGCTAAACAAGAAGGAGGAACCAGTGTAAGAGGTTCAAACCTTACTTGGAAATATAAATAGGATAGACTTTGGAGGAGGAGAAAAGGAGAAGCAGGATAGAAGCCTACCATAGAGGGCCTCTGAAAGAGCCTACATAACAGTGTATCAAAGCAGATGCTGAGACTCATAACCAAACTTTGGGCAGAGTTCAGGGAATCATATGAAAGAAGAGAGAATTAGTAAGACCTGGAGAGAGCAGGATCTCCACAAAGACCAAATATATCTGGGCACAGTCTCTTTTCTGAGAGTGATTCTTCATCCAGGGACCGTTCATGGAAATAACTTAGAACCCAGCTTGGATGTAGCTGATGGCAACTCAGTTTACAAGTGGTTACCCTAGTAAGGGGAACAGGGACTCTCTCTGGCATGCACCCTATGGCTAGCTCTTTGACCTCCCCAATCCCCAATGGGAGGAGCAGTCTAGCTAGGCCACAGAGGAGGACCCAGTCCTGGTGAGACCTGATAAGCTAGGGTCAGATGGAAGGGGAGGAAGACCTCCTTTATAGGTGGACTTAGAGAGGGGCAAGGAGGAGATGAGGGAAGGAGGGTGGGATTGGGGAGGAAAGAGGGAGGGGGCTACAGCTGGTATACAAAGTAAATAAAATGTAATTAATATAAAAAATAAAAAAAATTATGTCAAAAATAAGATACATTTTCCAACTGCTTCAGTTCTCCATGTCTTTATTTTCTACACTAGGTTCACAGAAACAAATAAATTTGTGTTCACGTAGGTATTTAAATAGTGCCATTTAAGTCCAATACTATAAAGTTTATCTTAGTTCAATATGGAATTAAAAACTCAGACCATTCTGAGAAAGGGAATTTTTAAGGATGGGAGGAATTTAAGACAGATCCGAGATAAATCAATATATTTTATACACGTAGGAAATCATCACGTAACTAAGATATTTAAAAGAAGACTTTCTACAAATTCTAAATATATAAAATTCCAAATCATACATAAATAATCCATCAAAGACATATTACAAAGTCCTGTGTTTTCTAATGACATACAGAGTCCTGGAAGTATATGTTTTGTCATGTATGGTAAACTAGTAAGCATAAGTTTAACCTTTGGTATTTGTATTTTTTCTTTTACTTACCGAAGACTTACCTTTTACCTAATAAGAATGAGAAGTAAAGCTGGGCACTGTGGTGCTGCTTGTAATCCCATCACTTGCCGAGGCAGAGGCAGGTGGATCTCTGAGTTTGACCAGTCTGATCTACAAAGTGAGTCCACAACAGCCAAGGCTACAGAGAGAAAGCGCATCTCGAAAACAATAACAGCAAAAAAGAACAAAATTTACTTTTTGACATCTAACATTCTTGATGATGAAAAATGAATACATTAAAAATATCAGAAAACATGCTAGGATAAAATGTGTTTTTCAAGGCTTTGATATATTGTTTAATTTAATTAGATACATTTGTCAAAATTGGATTAAATATATTTGTTTAGTATTTTTTGAAAGAAATCATATCATATCATATATGCAAGAATTATGCAGATAGACTCTAATCCTCCATATCCACTAACCTATTTATTCTGAATTGCTAGTTGATGAGCATTGTAAAGGGTCTATCTCATAAATGTTCACCTTTTCTAGAAGCTTTTCCATAATTTTTGTTAAAAAAAAAGAAATTAAAATACTCTGGCACCAAATAGTCAAACAAAGAATTTCACTTTTATTGCCCTGAAATCGCATTGTAGATAACATAAAATATTATTAACAATCAACTTTTAGTCATTACGTTGTATAACAAACACATAAAACATTGTTGAAAAATTAAGGGAGCAATTACAGTTAAGAGTACGTTTAACCATGTGTGGACTGTTTCACTGTCATAACTACAGGGTAACAAGTATCACTGTGCAGTAGAAGAATCAGTTACATTTTGTTTTCCACTAGGTATCCAGGAATTGGGAGATAGGAAATACTAGCAGTAACAAAACTATGGTATAGGACTGTGTCTTTTTATCTCTTTAACATGGCTACTAGTTCAAATTAACCTCCACAGGTAATTGTCAAGCCTACAGTATACCTACTTCCATCAGGACAAGACAGATATCCTACACATTAGCTAGTTAGGAATAACTCACCACATTAAGCTTTTTCCCATACCTGTGCCCTATCCTTCTGATGCACTAGAATATACTGATATTAAGTACAATTTGCATAATATTGTACAAGAAAATACTATTCAGTTATAAGAAATGAAATATTGACTTTCAATGTAAAATCCAAGAAATAAAACATTAACAGACCTATGGAAGACACAAAAGTATGTTATGAGCAAACGGGAAATAAAAGGAGATCCAATTTCAGGCTGAAGAGACAGTGTGAGTTGAGAGCACCTGGTGCTCTTGCAGGGGAACTGAGTTAGGTTCCCAGCCCCCACGTGATGGCTTATTAACTCCAATTCTGGGGGCATCCAAAACCCTTTTCTGACCTACATAAAACCACTGTGCATAGACCAGAATGTAAGCACAACATTCATATAAACAAAATAATTTCCAATATATAAATTTAATAAATAATAATTAAAAATTCTCACATCATGACAATTCAGACTTTAAAGGAGGTTAACAGAGAGACCAAGGAGTTTGTCTCTGGGGAGGGATATTTTGATCTGTGTACCATAAATTGTAAAATGATAGGCAAAACGAGTTCTTGAGTCTGTCAAAGTTATCCTAGATTAACATCTATTGTACATTTCACAAACTGAAAGGGAAGATTTTAGACTTTTAATCATGAACAGTCACTTACTGACTTTTCTACAGTGTGATAACATACCATTACCAAGGAAACTTACAAAAGAAAGCATTTCATTGGTATTATGTTTTCAGACTTAGAGTCCATGATGGTACAAAGGAGGTATAAAGACGGAACAGCTGAGAACTCACCTTTCAAACCACAAACAGGAGCTCAGAGCACACAGGCAAGAATCTTGTGATTAGTGAAATCATACAGAAAATCTTCCCTCCTTACATTAGCCAGAGACTTTCAAGAATTTTAAGGTCAGTATTTATGTTCCAGTAACTAAATGACACTCATTAATCTGCTGCTAGCATGAGATGTAGTTGGCTCCAGTTCTGCAACAGCTTCTATAGTCTCTACATGATTAGTGGCTGAAAGTGTCTAAACACTTTTCTAGAAATAGGATTTTGGGGTTTTGGGAACCCACTTAGTTGATGTTCTTAATTTGGAACCTCTCCATCCAAATGAACTTGATGAACCCTTCAATGGGTAGGGACAAATGTTTCCTCTTTCTCAGTATAAGTTTCTTGCTTTATTATGCAGATGGTCTTAATGATTTCTGTTGGTATAATGTTCTTTTGAAATGTGAACACCTTACCCTTGTTCATTCAAATGCTGATTTCTCCCCCCCCCCATTTCAATCTGAACTTCGCATTGTGATACTTATTTTAAGCATCCTGTCTCAACTTGGTGTAAACTTCCAAATAACACAACTAGCCACAATGTTGAGCAGGGAACAGAAGTAGGTGGGAGAGGAGAGGATCCAGAGGACAGGAAAGAGAGTAGGAGCCAGAGGACAGGAAAAGGTGGGAGGAGGAAAGGCAAGAGACAGCTAGGAGAGAGCTGGAGGAAATATCTGGGAAGGACGTGGAGAGATGGACGGGACCTAATATATCACAAAAAGCAAGTATAATGTGGGAAATCTAAATGTTAGGAAACTATGAGGGCTTAGAGGTTTAGGAGGGAGTAACTATTGTCCAGCATTGTGCTCTAGGTTAACTAAATAAACCCAGTCTCTGTATGGTGATTTGGTTATACAGCTGTTTAGGACTAACAGCAGTGTTACTAAAAGAATATCAATAGTAAATATTAACACCTAGTTAAAACAGATTGCAATCACATTACTTCTATACTCTTTTCCCATAGGTTTAAACTTGCTAATGTTATTCAATAAATTATACTTTTTACTTGTATCCCACTTCTCCATGTTTTGCTCTTCCTCATTGTAAACTCGAGTAAGAAAAATCACTAGCAACAATTCCAAAGCCCATGGCTATATTTTCTTGATTTTTTTTCATCAAAGGACTTAGTCTATTATTATTATTATTATTATTATTATTATTATTATTTTGTTTTAACCTTATACAAAGTTCCAGGACCGGACCAAGTGCAGCCACAATTCCCTGCAGTATTGAAGCTAGTGACCTCTAGCTGATCCCTGGTAGAGTCCTTATTTCCCTTTGAAACATGATTTGCTGAGCCTCTATTATGTGTACTTCTCTAAGAATTCTGGCCTTCCAAACTCCCAGTAGCATGACCCATGAAGCTCTGTTTAGAAAGTTAAAGGAACTCTTCACCCTGAAACTCCAGTTCTTTCAAATAATTCTACAACCTTGTTGCTACACTGATGGACCATAAGGTCAGTTTTCTCACAAGAACAGGACCCCTCTTCCATGGTACTAATTTTCTGAATAACTTAGTTATCTCATTGCTGTGACAAAGTGCCCCACTAAATCATGTAATGGAAGGAAGGGCTAATTTTGGCTGGATAAGGAGATAAAGCATGTCATAGCAGGTAGAAATGATGACAACACAGGATCTATCTGTTGTTGAAGGGACATGAGGCGACAAGCCATATTGGAGACAGAGCCAGGCAACACGTAGTAATGAATGTTGGTTCTCAGCATGCTTCTCTGTTTTTCCTTTTTTATTCTTCCCAAATCCAACAAAGCAACTTACAAAAAGGAGCGAAATGCATTCTTCAGGTAAACCTTTAAGAAAGCAATTAGGCACACCTAGAAATGTGTTTCAATTCAGGCCAGATCAAGTCAAACTGACAATGAAGAGTAATCACTACATGACTGAGCTATATTATAAATGTTTTTGGATGAAATAAATATTGTTCTAATATGGACAATTTGATCTTTTTCTTATATTATTTTCATACATTAATTTGAAGCTACATAGTGACACACAATATCATATATCAATCATTGAAATTCAGAAATTTTACATGATGTTTACATTGAGTTTTTAGTGATTATAGACACATTTAAAACAACAATTTATTTCTGATAATTTAACCTTTTGCATTTATTATTTATTTATTATTTATTTTCTCTCACAAAATACATTCCCTGCCTCTTCCAGGCTCCCTCCACACAGATCCCCTGCTCCTGTTTCCCTTCAGAAAAGAACAAGTCTCCAAGTGATTTCAAACCAAATTTGGCATACCATGATGCAATAAGTACAGGCATACACTTGCATATCAAGGCAAGATGAGGCAAAACAAAGTCCCTTGAGTATGCAAAAGAGTCATAGAGACTCTCATGCTCTCATTGTTAGGAGTATTAAAAAGAAAAAAGCTAACACAAAGAAACAGCATGTTTGCAAAATGCCTGGTGTAGACAGATGAAGGCTTCAATGTTTTAGCGTCTGTCTTTGTGAACTCCTATGAACCCTGAGTGGTTGATTCTGTGGGCCACATTCTCCTGGTTCCTTCACCCCTCTAGTTTCTACAATACTTTCTCCCTCTTCTGCAGTGTTGTCAGAGCACTGCCTAATGTTTGGCGATGGCTCTCTATGTCTGCTCCCATCAGCTCTTTAAAGGAGTTCAGATTCATTTAATAAGAATTCTCTGTTTAGATCTGTATCCATTTTTGATTGGATTATTTGGTTTGTTGATGTCTGATTTCCTGAATTTGTCATGTTTTCGATATTAACCCTCTTGGATATGAAGGTGATGAAAATCTTTTTCCATTCTGTGAGCCGCCATTTTGTCTTTGGACAGAATCATTTGCCTTTCAGAAGATTTTCCGTTTCATGAGATTCCATTTGTTTATTGTAGATCTTTGTGCCAGTGCAATCAGTGTTCTGTTCAAGAAGTTTCTCCTGTGCCAAAGCATTCAAGGCTGTTCCATACTTTCTGTTCTATCAGACTCAGTGTATGTCATTTTATGTTGAGATCTTTGAACCACTTGAACTTGACTTTTGTGCAGGGTGACCAATATGGATCTGTTTGCATTCTTCTACATGCAGACATCCAGCTTACCAGCACCATTTGTTGAAGATACTTTCTTCTTTTTAATGTGTATTTCTGACTTCTTTATTAAAGTAATAAGTGTATGGATTTATGTCTGGGGAATTTGACTTAATTCCCTTGTTCAAAGTGTCTGATTTTATAAAATAGTCTATTTCTAGTGATTTTTTTCATATTTTGTTTTGACACTAATAAATATAGAATAAGTTGTTTACTGTTTACTGTATATATACCTTTCCTTAATTTTGTATTTGGGTGTCTGTATTATGTGTTTGTAGTGAATGCAGGTGATTATTTTTCTATACAGTTAGAACAATGGGTTGAGGAATGCATTCAAATATAAATATATATGGATATGATGTACATTACACAAAAGCATATTCATGCATTTGACTGTTCTAATAATATATTCTAATGCAGAATGCTTGAATGTTTTTAGGACAAGAAGAGTTTTCTGACAAACCCTCAGATATTCCACCAAATAATATGCATAAAAAGTTATAGAGACTAAATCTATGCTAAATGAAAATCAAATTTCTGCACATCAAGACCTCTACAGAAAAGAGTGATGATAGATACCAATCTAGGCCAGAGGCTGTTATCAGTATAATAGACTGAAACCAAGCTTTTTATGCCTAGTGATTTTATTTCTCATTCTAATCAATCATATAAAACTTTTCATGAAACAAAATTTGTGTTTAAAACTGTAGTAAGAAAAAAAATATAGTAAAATGACACATATTTATCTCTTTTCCTGAAGGTCCCCTTAAGAGCCTGCCACTGAGTTCATGTCAGAGACAGTCCCTGTTCCCCTTACTAGGGAATCCATTTAGAAACTGAGCTACCGTGGGCTACATCTGAGCAGGGGTTCTAGGTTATATCCATGAATGGTCCTTGGTTGAAGTATCAGTCTCAAAAAATACTCCTGTGCCCAGATATTTTGGTTCTGTTGATCTCCTTGTGGAGCTCCTGTCCTCTCCAGGTCTTACTATCCCATCCCCCCTTTTTTAATAGGATTCTCCTGCACTCTGCCTAAAGTTTGCTTATGAGTCTCAGCATCTGCTTTGATAAACTGCTGGGTATAGTGTTTCAAAGGCCCTCTGTGGTAGGCTCCTGTCCTGTTTCCTGTTTTCTCCTTCTTCCAATGTTTATCCCATTTGTCTTTCTGGGTGAGGACTGATCATCAATCTGGCACTTTCTCAGACAATTAGGAAAAGTGCTTCCTCAATTCCAGCTATACCACTTCTAAGCATATATCCAAAATATGCTCAAGTATACAACAAGGACATTTTTTCAGCCATATTCATAGCAACTTTATTTGTAATAGCCTAAACTTGGAAAAAAACAAGATATTCCTCAATGGAGGAATGGATACAGAAATTGTGGTACATTTACACAATGGAATACTACTCAGCAATTAAAAACAGGGAAATCATGAAATTTGCAGGCAAATGGTGGGATCTAATAAAGATCATCATGAGTGAAGTATCCCAGAAGCGGAAAGACACACATGGTATGTACTCACTTATAAGTGGATACTAGACCTATAATATAGACTAAACATACTAAAATCTGTACACCTAAAGAAACATATATGCTTTTTAGCTACTTTAAATCACTAAGTCTTCTCTATAGTCAAAAGTTAATTTATGTTTACACTTGAATGAGAAGAATGGCCCAGGAGATGGCAAGGAAAATAGTTGAGCTGCACAAATAACTATGATGAAGGAAAGTAAGTAGAGTAATTAAAAAGCTAATCATAACTGGATATTCTTATAAAATGAGAAGGAAATGTATTTTTCAGCCAGTCCCTGAGGTATGTAACAACCTACAAGCGAAGTCTTAGATTGGGAGCATGATGACCACAGGACATCAAAGAAGATAAACATTATATGATAGGTAATTGTTCTATGAACTCAATAGACAGCTCTTTTAATGGGGGACATGTATGGAGAAAAAGGAATAAAAAAAGAATAAAGAACAAAAAAGAGGATAGAAAGAAACAAAAGAAAAAACAATAAGAAAATGACTGTAAAATGAGGAGGAAGGAAAAATAAAAGATAAACGCTAGAAAGTCAGAGGATATGCAAGTATGCCGCACTAAGTAGGGGTGGGAGAACTTCTTGTTCACCACGAGCTTTCACTGATTTCTCTCACCATTTTTTACTAAAACAGAAAATAAAGAAATAGCAGCCTTCCTCATAAATGTCTCAGCTTTAGAAAAGGACCACATTTTTAGATCTAAAATTCCTGGTGCCTATAGGCTATGTAAGTCTGAGTTTGCCTGCTGTAAGAAGTCACTGGAGATTTTTGAGACATTTCACAAGAAAGAAAAGAAATGTAAAGGGAGTGTTTTAGACGATCATGCCAACAATTGGAGTTTACCACCATATATAAAGGAAGATGAACAAAACCCAGTGTAAACGTGAAGACTTAGTAATTGATTCAGTCAAAAACAATTATAACACACAAAGAGTAGTTTTCTCTCAGAATATTTCTTCCAGTTACCATACGAGGAAAAATTAAATATTAAACAGTCACTTTTCCGTAAGCCATTTTTCAGAGGTTAAGACAACAAAAAGAGTGAAGGATAAATTGTATAATTTTTATCTGCAAGTACATCTAGCAATCAAAGATGACATAAGTATGGAACTGACTTTAATATAAAAGCCTTGTGATATGTTGCCCTTTCGAATATGCTTCCATATCACAGTCCTCTTTGAACAGTTGTACATAAATTTGCTGCTTCAATGCCTTTCTTCACCCCTTATCTAGAAACTCATTGTGGAACAGACATTTCCAATATCTTTTGGAAATGACCATGACTCTTGATCGTCATAGTGGACCATTTGTTGGTATGTGTGTCTCAGTCCTCTGAAACAGTTTCTCCGTACAAATACAACCACTGAAAATGTGTGAGAAACCAATGACAGCATAGATTCACTCCAATATGTTTTCCCTATCTTTTAATGAGTGTTTTTATAAGTCATTTCTAAGGTTAAAGAAACACTATGTGTTACCTATAAACATGTTAACAGGCAGATGCAGGGGAATCTGGGGGTACTTACTGTTTTATCAAGCAGTAAAAACACATAAAATGTGGTTTTACTCTCTGCTAGTGATTAATACTACAGAATGTAGGCCCATTGAAACCTAGATTTATTCTCCTCTCTAAAACATCAGGGCAAAGTAATTACATGCTTTGTAATCCCCCAAATCCTCTTTAAAATGGAGAAAATAGCAGTTTGTAGCTTGCAATGTTTTCAAAGGAGAGGGCAAGAAAGCAATGAAAAGAACTGATCCTAGGACCTGCATATAGTACGTTTTTATTGTTGGGGCCCGTGGATGGTATCTTTTAGCATCATCAGGACCATACTCATTATTTTCCAGGACAAAATTGTGAACTCAGTGGCTGGTTCTTTGATAGCCTTCCCCTAAATGAGGGGAGTGGGAACAGCCTTACCAGGCCACACAGTAAGACAATGCAGCTAGTCCTGATGAGACCTGACAGGCTAGGGTCAGATGGAAGTGGAAGAGGACTTCCCCTCTCAGTGGACTGGGGAAGAGGTATGGAAGGAGAAGAGGGAGGGAGGATGGAATTGGGAGGGGTTTACCGAAGGGGCAACAGCTGTGATACAAATTGAGTAAATTTCTGAGTTACCTCACTCAAGATGATCTTTTCTAGTTTCTAATATTTGCCTGGAAATTTCATGATTTCCTTGTTTTTAATAGCTGAGTAGTATTCCACTGTGTAACTGTACCACAATTTCTGTATCCATTATTCAGTTGAGGGACATCTAGGTTGTTTCCAGATTCTGGCTATTATCAATAGAGATGCTATAAACATGGTTGAGCAAATGCCCTTGTATACTTGAGCATATTTTGGATATATGTCTAGGAATGGTACAGCTGGATAGCACATACTCACTCACAAGTGATTATTAGACATATAATATAGGATACACATAATGAAACCTATACTCCTAAAGAAGCTAAACAACAAGGAAGACCCTAGGAAAATGTTCAACCTCATTCAGAAGGGCAAACACAATAGACATCAGAAGCAAGGGAAGACGGAACAGAACAGGATTTTACCACAGACGGCCTCTGAAAGAATATTGATTGAGGTATCAAAGCAAAGGCTAAGACTCCATAGCCATAGTTTGGGCAGAATGCATGAAATTTTATGAAAGAAGAGGGAGATAGAAAGACCTGGAGAGGACAGAAGCTCCAAAAGGAGACCAACAGAAACAAAAAGAAAACAACAACAACAACAACAAACCTGTTCCCTTGGGGCCCCTAAAGAGACTGATACCCCAACCAAAGACCATGCGTGGAGAGGACCTAAAACCCTGGCTCAGATGTAGCCCATGGTCTTCAAGTTCGGTCCCTAATAAGGGGAACAGGGGCTGTCTCTGGCATGAACTCAGTGACAGGCTCTCTGATCAACTCCTCCTGAGGGGTGCAGCCTTGCCAGGCTACAGAGAAAGACAATGCAGCCAGTCCTGATGAGACTGATAGGGTCAGATAGAAGGGAAGGAGGACCTCCCCTATTAGTGGGCTAGGGGAGGGGCATAGAGGTAGAAGAGAGAGGGAGGTTGGGAATGGGAGAAGATGAGGGAGGGGGCTACAGCTGGGATACAAAGTGAAGAAACTGTAATAAATGGTAATACTAATAAAAATGAATAAACAAAGTAAATAAATTATAATAAATACATAAATAAAAAGGAAAAAAGAAAAAAAGGACAAAAGTGATAATGAAAATGATTATTGCAGTTTTGCTTTACAAGATGTATATACATGGAAACCAGTTAAACAAACAAAAGAAAAATAGAGAAAATATATATAGTTTTTCAAACACTTATAAAAATTCTCAGGATCCAAAAGGTCTATAAGCGGAAAATGAACTTGGAATTCAAGGTAGTAAATACCAGCGTTCATTTCTCTGGGAGAATTTTTGTTTTTCTCATAATTATGAAATTAAAAATGGCATCAAGTACATTGCAATTTTCAAGTGAAGAAGCATAAATTTACTTTATAAAAGAAATAAAAATAATCATAATTTGAAAAACTGGGCATTGTCATGGAATGTTCTAAATGATAATGCTGTATAATTTTGCTAGGTGGTACAATTGTATATATAAACTGACAGTAGTAATTACATTTCAGTGTAGTATGTTTAAATCTCTGGCATTTTAATCACATATTAAATGAAAAATATACTTCAGAATGGAATAATAAGCAAAGCAGCCTTTATTTATGCTGCACTATTTCTTTTTTTTTTTTTTTTTTAATTTATTTATTTTTATCTCACTCACAGGTTGGGTACTTTGAATCCCAGGCATTGG
>CM053766.1:12189717-12217479 GCA_028658305.1 Pachyuromys duprasi | reverse complement strand
AGGGTATGAGACTCGGTGCTCAGTGCTCCACTCTCCAAACTGTCCTGTTCTCCTGAATTTAGCCTCTCACTGTCTTTGTCTTTGTGCCTGACATAATTTTTTATTATGGCATGCTGTTCTTTACCTTCCACGCAGTTATTCCCACACAAATAACACTGTGGTGAACAAACTTCAAAATGAATTTGAAATGATCAGTAGAGTAAATGAAAACTGGTAATTAATCCTACCAAGAGTTCTAGCCACTAGGTTAGAAAGAATAGCACATTGAAAGATGCCACAGCTGCATGAAGTGGTGGTGCACACCTTCAATCTTAGCACTCAGGGAGGCAGAGGCAGGAGGAATGCTGGGAGTTTAAGGCTTGCCTGGTCTACAACGCAAGTCCAGGACAGTCAAGGCTACATAGAAGCTCTGCCTTGAAAAATGAAAAAAAGAAAACAGAATGATGTCATTAGTGATGATACCTGGTGGATGTTATGAATCTCACATTTGATGTTCTGGTTCCATACATCATGCAGTTTTTCTTTGTCCAGTTTTTATGTTTAGTATCTATTGTCATGTGACCTAGAGTTTAAAATAAATCTTTATATAATTGTAGATAATTTTGGTTATTTGTTTTGCCCCTTTACCCAAACTATGTGAGAACAAGAAAAATACTAGGAATAAATTGTGAATTAGCTTACCACTTTCTCAAAAAACAAAAACATACTCTATTGAGCACTGTCACGTATAGAAAGACATTGAAGGAACAGGACTAATGAGTTGCAACGGAGAAGTGTAACTTTCTCCTGGAGGTCATATGGTTATTCTCTGGACACGGGTATCCTACAGACAGGACACCTTTGTCAACAGGAGGAAATGGGTTTTGTAAACATTAGATGTACAATGGAAAATAGTCACAGATTTCTCTATACCTTCAAGAAACTTATAATCAAGTTAAGAAGTAATGTATATTGAATAAGCAAAACTAAGATATAAAAATCAACATAGAGGTATTTTAAATTGAAAGCATCCAAATTTGAAAAGTTTCATTGGAAAAAGCAGAATACACCATTGCAGCCTAGTTGAATTAATTAAAATATAAAACAATCAGTGTCTTCTACCATTTAATAACTTAAATAATGGTTCCTTTTATCTACTACCTCGATATTTTGGGAAAATGTTGCATTAATAACAATATGGTGTATTCGTTTCCCTTTCCAATCTACTCCTTTGAGAATTCTGAGAGGTTCAATAAAGACTGAATCAACAGATCTAATCAAGTCGTGTTCACAGTACCATTCTTTCAATGTATCTATGCCAAGAGAGAATTCAAATGGGCATTTTACTTTTGAAAGAGAAAAGCTTTTCTTGAACTCTTGGCAGGCAAACCTGAGAAAAGATTGATGTTCTGTGTTAGCCCAGTAGAGATTGTGTGAAAAAGGAGATATCAATCAGTCGTCCAGATAGTCAGGGCTTATCATTCAGGACTTGTCGTTCAAAGGACTGATATCTAATGGAATCCTGAATAAAGAGGGCACATTGAATTGCAAATGATTATAATTCAAGAGAAATCTTTTGATGTTTGGTTATCTTGTCATTTTAAAGAAATTCACCAAATGTTGAATGTTACATCTTTATAACATTCTTTTCCTTATACTTTATTTACACATAATTGTGTATATATATATATATATATATATTTAAAGATGGTGATAATACATTTTGCTTCAATGTCTGATGTACTCTTGAAAAGCATGAAAGATCATTTTATTTGTAGACTGTCAGTACTTTGCAATTGTATTATATAGCTTAAATATTGAACACACACTACTTAAAGTATTTTGATAGTTAATCCATGAATTGCAATTCTTGACATTTATTTCTGTTTACTAGAGGAGTTTGAACAAAATAAATATTAGTAAATATGAGTGTATGAAATTCCATTTAGAATGGACATAGGTTATAAATACATAGATGATAGATAGACAGACAGATAGATACATAGATAGAGCTGCTACGTTAACCTTTAGAAAAAAAATTAAATAAAATCTGACTTAAGTATACTAATGTAGACATTCCTGTGGTGCATTTTCTATATTTAACAATTGATATGTCCTAGACCCTGCTCATTATGGGTGATTCTGCCATTGGGCAGGTGATCCTGAGTTGTTTAAGAAGGCAAGCTGAGCAAGCCATAAGCAGCAAGGCAGTAAGCACCACTCTTCTATAGCTTCTACTTCAGCTCCTTCTATGTTCCTGCTTTGAGTTCTTTATTTTTTTACCTATTATTATTTTTTCATTTTGTGTAATTCATTCACTTTATATTCTGATTGTAGCTCCCTCCCTGGTCTCCTCATGGCCCCACCCTCCCTCCTTCTTAATTCTTATCCAGCTCTTCTAAACCACAAAATGGGGGAGCCTCCTCCCTTACCAACTGACCCCAGCCTATCAAGTCTCATCAGGCTTGCCTGTCAAGGTCAATCCTCCCCCACAGGGAGAAGTGATCAAAGATCAGATAACAGAGTCCATGTCAGAGATAGACCCTGCTCTCCTTGCTAGGGTACCCACATGGAAACTGAGCTGCCCATGGGCTACATGTGAGCAGTCATTCTAAGTCCTCTCTATCCATGGTCCTTGGTTGATGCATCAGTTTCTGTAGGCCCCCATGGGCCCAGAGTAGTTAGCTTTGTTGGTCTCCGTCTGGCATTTCTTTTGCCTCCAGTTCCTCTTATTGACCCACTTTTCCATAAGACTCCCTGTGCTCTGCCCAAAATTTGGCTATGGGTATCAGCATCTGCTTCAATTCCCTGGTGGGTGGAATCTTTCAGAAGGCATATATGATGGGCTCGCATCCTGTTCAGTCTCTTCAACAGCATTTGGTGTCTATTCAGTTTGCTCTTCTGAATGAGAATTAAGCATCCTCCCTAGGGTCCTATTTGTTATTTAGCTTCTTTAGGTCTGTGGATTTTAATATGGTTATCCTGTATTATATGGCTAATATCCACTTATAAGTGAGTATGTATCATGCATGTCTTTCTGGTTCTGAGTTACCTCACCCAGGATGATCTTTTATAGTTCCACTCAAGTTTCATGTTTTTGATAGCTTATTAGTATTTCGTTCTGTAAATGTAACACAATTTCTTTGTCCATTCTTGATTTAAGGGACATCAAATTTGTTTCCAGACTCTGGCTATTACGAATATAGCTGCTATGAACATAGATGAGCCAATGTCCTTGTTGTACCGTGGAGCATTTTTGGGGTATTTGCCCACGAATTGTACTACTTTGAGTTTTTACCTTGACTCTGTGAATGATGGACTGATGATTGGAGCTCTAAGCTGAAATAAATCCTTTCCTTCTCAAATTGCTTTTACTTTTGTATTTGAAATAACAGCAGGAGCATAACTAAAACAATAGCCCAAGATAAACTTTTTTAAAGCTTTAAGGACCTCTATTACAAATAGCATGATACATAACCTTTATAAGTTAGTGCAATGCACATTATGTGGATTATTCAAGATTGAATCATTTTATTTGATAGTTTTATAAACTTATAAAAATACTGTCACCAAAGTCACCCAATATTATCCTCCCTTTAACCCTTGCAAGTTTGATGACACTCTTCTTTATTCCCAAATAGTTTTCCTTGAGCTTACTGTTCTTCTTGTGTATTCTTATTTACTATATTTTGAACATGTCAGGTGTAGATGAGCACAGTTTCTGGATGTTCATGATTGCACTGTGTCAATCAGTAGAGATCACTGAATACCATTCTACTCCATACTCATCCTTTAACATCCTTCCTCATTTTCTACAAAGTTTACTGAATTTTGGAAGGGGAATAAGTGTCCAACTTAAGGTAGAGCACTCAGCAGTCATTTATTCCTAGTTTTTGTAAACTTAGGAGTCTCTATGTTAACTGTTACTCATAGAAAGTTAATTTTTACTAAACTAAAAGCAGTTGATGCTCAAACAGATATGTATTTATAAGGCAGTTTGATTACATATGCATTTAGCAAGTCATCAGTAGAAAAGTATCTTTCATGGCATGAGACAACCTTAGTTATGGGCTTTTTTCAGTAACAAATGTGTGCCTGATCCCCTAGAAGGCCTCCAATTCAATCAAAAAAAATTCCTGGTTATTCCTATGACACTCAGACCATTACTGCAGCAGTGTGTTTGTCTTCTCTGGAATGTCAGCATTAAAGAACACAGTGTTCGCAACTGCATAAGACCACTGATGACTTTTCCCCCTAGCAGCTTGTACAGCACCTTCTAGAATTATGAACTTTATGCAGAAGAGATGATTCTTCTAGCTCAGTTCAAGCTTGAACTCTCTGTGTCTTCTACTTATATCATGTTTTAAAAATGTTTTAACCTCTAGTTATAGGGGCAACCAAGAGGAAGTGAAAAAGTTTGTATTCTTTTGAGATCCTCTGAGGACTCCCTGGACAACTAGTAGAAAATAGTCTCATAGCAGGCACTACAATTTTCTTTAAAAACCAATGCTTGTGAAAACAGCATTATCCATTCAAGCAGGTCTTCTATGACCAAGTTGCTGTTTAGTTAAAGTTACTTTTGGTAGCTCATAAAGCAATACATTCCATGTATTTTACCCATGTATTCTTAGTTTTGGTTTATGTCTCATCTACATGTTTTCCCAGTTTCTTACCTTCAGGGAAACCTTTTTTTTTTTTTTTTTTGGAAAGAACGGTGTATTATTTTTAAATAATTAGTTTTAATTTTTTTATTCTGTTCTTTATATTCATTGCTTAAGCCTTTTATTTTGAAATTTTTATATTTTTACACAATAGCATTCACCAAGAATGATGTTTATTAATTCAGAAACTTTATAGAGATAATTCAATAGCATGTTTCTGAAGACAACAGATAACACTGTATTCTATTCTAATCACCCAAAGTAAAGTTTGAAATTATTATATATACATTTATTAATTTGTATAAGTTTACATCTGTGTCTGCAATTTTTCAAGTTGATATCTGTGTTACAAACGTAACTCAACACAAATCTGTGATTTTATTAAGATCAATACAAGTATAGCAATACTAATTCTGAATGGTTTATGTTAACTATTTACTAGGTAGTTGTAATTTTTATTTATTTTATTTGAAGGTCAATTAGAAGAAGTTTTAACTTTATGGGATTTTAATCGCTATAGGATTTTAAACTACATGAATCTATTTATAATTTGTTTTTTTTTTAACTAATGAGCATCAGAAGATCTACTTTTGGATTGGGAAATATTTATCTATATAAAATCAGTATCCACTGATAATTAAAGCAATTCATATAGTGAACAATAGAACCTCACACATTACGTTATTGCTTCTACCTCTTCTGTACTTTTAAATTTCTAAATTATTAGTTGACTATATTCATATATGGATATGATTATATTTACATATATATGTAAATGTGTGTTTTATTTTAGTGTATGTATCTTGATAATGAAATAACTCTTTAAGGAAATGCAATGTGTATGTTTTTACACAATTGTATTAATTTATAAAATGTAAAAAAAAATTCTTCTTGGGGAAAATGAATTCACTCATGGATAAAGGCACTTGACTTTCCATTAAACATACTAACCTGACTTTTATATGGAAATGCAAGCTTGTAATTGCAGCCCTAAAAGGAAAAAAAAAAAGGAAGCTCCCAGGGGCCTGCTAGATAGTTAGCCTAGTTAATCTTTTTTCCATGAATCTGTAAATGACAACTGAGATTATGCTCTGGGATTCTGCACATATATACACATGTATTTCTGTACTCATGCATACATGAACACATACCAACAGTTGTGCAAATATACAATAAATATATGTGAATATCTGTATATGTACCAAAAGAACTAATTAATGTTTTTAAAAGTATTTTTTATTCTTTTAAAATGTCACACCATATTTTCTCCTCCCATTCTGCTGAAACTATGTACTAACTTTTACATTTGCACCATTCTAGAACCACACCACAAATAAATGACTGAATAAAAATATCTAGTAGAATTATGCTGCCTTACGATTTTAAGTTATCCTAATAAAGTTTAGTTTTGTTGTTGTCTTTGCCAAGTTCAAAGTGGAATGCTGATTCAGCTGTAGTGTATTTTAGTGCATTAGGCATTTCCTGTACATGATGAAAATCTCTTGAGTGTTTCTCTGTTGTTGTTTCTGTAAATTTTCAAATGTGTTCCAAGGAGCATGAGTAAGGCATATCTGTTTAATCCAGGTATTACTTGATGGAACAAGTGCAAGAAAGAGTTGTAATTCAATGTATATTCCTTCATACATTTAATTAGCCTATATTGGCATCTCAGAAACTAAATGATGAAAACACATAAAATTCAGATAATAGCAGAATGTAAGTATAGCTTGCCAAACATATTTCAAACTTCACCATGGTTTGGTCATCTTCCTTGAGCCAAATTCTGTCAGGTTGGGTTGAGACATGTTTGGTTTATCACTAAATAATGTCAGTCAATTTTTTTACACAGATGCCAATAATATATTTCAATTGAATAATTATTTTCATAACTAATATAAGATTATATTTTATGTCATACTACAGACACTAGATGTTCTTCTACCATCAAGAAGACTCCCTTGTATAATTTTCTTTGCTGATTCTAGGAATAGATAATATATACTTCTTTGAAATATAAAAATATAAAAGAAAACTAATATCAACTTACTTTTGCATACCCACCCCAGCATATCAAGTTGCATCAGGACTAAGCACATCCTCTTCCCCTGTGGCCTGGCAAGGTAGCCCTGCTGGGGAAAGTGATCAAAAACCAAGCAGCAGAGTCCATGTCAGAATGCACCCTCATTTTCCTTATGAGGCAACCTATAAGAGGGCCCTACTGCTCACCAGTTATATTGCTGTAAAGGGCCTAGGTAGAGTCTATGCATGGTCTTTTATTGGTGCTTTGGTCTCTACAGGCCCTGGCCCCAGGTTAGTCAACTCTGTTGGTTTTCTTATGGAGCTCCTGTCCCTCTGGATCCTTCTGTCCTTCCTCCAACTCTTCCCCAAGGTTCTCTGTGTTTCAACCAATGATTGGTTCTGCATCTCTGCATCTGTTTCCATCAGCGGTTAGGAGGAGCAACTCAGAGGACAGCAATGCTAGGCTCCCATGTATAAATAAAGCAGAGTATCCTTATTCATGTCATGGGTTAGCTGACTCCAATCCAGTGAGTTTCAGGTTGGGCTGTCATTGGCTGGACATTCCCTCAATCTCTACTCTGTTTTTGTCCTTGCACATCTTATATGCAGGGTAAATTTTAGACTAAAATTTTGGTGGGTGCGTTGGTATTCCCTTCCTTCCACTAGAAGTTGCCTCTCGTTAGAGGGTGGCCTCTACAGTTTACATGACTACTAGTAACAGAAGTCTCAACTAGAGTCATCCTGATAGCCTTCCAGGAGCTTACCCTGCTGTAGGTCTCCAGCTTGTCACACAGAAGTCCCTATCCAAGGTTTCTCTTCTCTCTGCAAGTCTTCTGTCTTTCCACCCCACCCCACGCTGGCTCTCCTTCGGTCTGATATCAACTGGCATTTCTCTGTACTCCCTCTCTTACTATGTCCCTTCTTCAACCGCCTCTGCTCTCTATTCTATTTCTGCTTCTGAGGAAGTTAAGCATCCTCCCTCAGGTCCTCCTGTTACTTACTATCTTTGGGTCTGGAAGTTGATTGTCCTGCACTATAGGACTAAAATCCACTTATAAGTGAGTAGATACCATGTGTATCTTTCTGAGTCTGAGTTACCTCATTCAGGAAGATCTTTTCTGGTTCCATCCATTTGGCTGAAAATTTCATCATTTCCTTGTTTTTAATAGTTGAGTAGTATTTAATTGTGCAAATGTAGCATAGTTTCTTTATCCATTCTTCAGCTGAGAAACATCTAAGTTGTTTTGTGAAAATGGCTACTACAAATAAAGCTGCCATGAACATAGTTGAGAAATTGTGCTTGTATGTTAGAGCAACTTTTGCATGTTTAAACAGGAGTGGTAGAGCTGCATCTTGAGGTAGGGCTAGTTCCAACTTTCTGAGATAACACCAGACTGATTTCCAGAGTGGTTGTACAAGTTTGCACTCTCACCGACAACGGAAGAGTGTTCACCTCTATCTACATCCTTGTCAGCTTGTGCTGTCACTTTCGTCATCAAAACTGAGCAAATGAACATTTGCTTCTTAGTCGCAGAACAATATGGTATCAAACTCTGGATATCCTAATATATCTGAAACACAGGAAAATGACCTTAAGTCTATGCTAGTGAAGATGGTAGAGATTTTTAAAGAAGAAACAAATAAATGCTTCAAAGAAATATAAGAAAATACAATAAAAAAGTAGAGGCCTTTAAGGAGAAAACCAATAAATTATTTAAAGAAATACAGGAAGATACAATAAAACAAAAAGAGGCTGTTACCCAAGAAGTCAGTGTTTACTATTCAGGGAATCTGAACTAATGGACTCTGATTCCACTTGTTGACTGAGAAACAGGTGGTTGTCTGTCAGATTTTGGTATGTTGCTGCAGCAAGTATATATGCCCAAGACATTTTAAAATAAATGTCTACTGTTTATTTTTGAGTTGGTGTTCATGATTAAAAAGGATCTAATCTGCATCTGCTTCGATCCCCTGCTGGATGGAGTCTTTTAGAGGACATCTGTGGTAGGCTCCCTTCCTATGCCTTCTCTTTGGCCTCCTCAGGTGACTATCCTATTTTCCTTTCTGATTGAGAAGCCAGCATCTTCCCTATGGCCCCCTTTATTGTTTCACTTCTCAGGTTTGTAGCTTTTAGTGTGTTTATCTTATATTATATGACTAATATCCACTTACTTTTCTTTTTTCTTTTTTAATTATTATTATGATTATTATAATATATTCACTTTGTATCCTGGCTGTAGCCCCCTCCCTCATCTCCACCCAGTCCCACTCTCCCACCTTTTTCTCCCTAGATGTCCCTGCCCTAGCCCACCTACAGGGGACTATCTGACCCTATTTTATCAGGTCTCATCAGGACTGGCTGCATTGTCTTCCTCTGTGGCCTGGCAAGGGTGACCTCAAGCCCCAGGGGAAGGTGATCAAAGAGCTAGCCACTGAGTTGATGTCAGAGACAGCCCCTGTTACCCTTATTAGGAACCCGCATGGAGACTGAGCTGCCCATAGGCTACATCTGAACAGAGGGTCTAGGTCCTCTTCATTCAAGGTCCTTGGATGGAGTATTGGTGCCTGCAGGTCACCCTGGGCCAGATTTTTTGTTCTGTTGCTTTCCCTGTGGAGCTCCTGTCCCCTCCAGGTCTTTCTATCTATCTTTTCCTTCTTCCATAAGGTTCCCTACCCTGCACTGTGCCCAAAGTTTGGCTATGAGTCTCGACTTTTGTTCAGATACTCTGTTTTCAGAGGCCCTCTGTGGTAGGCTCCTCTGCTATTGCCTGTCTTCTCCTCCTTCTGATGTTCACACTGTTTGCTCTTCTGAATGAGGATTAAGCATCTTCCCTAAGGTTCTCCTTGTTGTTTGGCTTCTTTAGGACTATACATTTTAGTATGTTTATTTTATATTATATGGGTAATATCCACTTATAGGTGAGTATATATCATGTATGTCTTTGTGTTTCTGGGTTACTTCACTCAGGGTGATCTTTTCTAGTTCCATCCAGTTGCCTACAAATTTCATGACCATCTTGTTTTTAATAGTTGAGTAATATTAATTATGTAAATGTACCAAATTTCTGTATCCATTCAGAGTCTCACAGCTAAACTATTGACAGACCACAGGGAAGAAAGCAGATATAAAAGGACGCAGAGGGGCACAGGAGCCCCACAAGAAGAGCAACAAAGCCAAAAAGCTTGGCCCTTTTGGGACTGTAGAGACTGACGCACCAACCAAACACCATGTACAAAAATGACCTAGACCTCCTGCTCAGATGCAGCCCATAGACAGGTCAGTCTCCCTGTGGGTTTCCTAGTAAGAAGAGAAGAGATAGTCTATGACATAAAATCATTTGCCTGCTCCTTGATCACTTTTCCCTGGTGGGAAGATCTAGCCAGCCCACAGACGAAGAGGATCCAGACAGTTCTGATGGGACCTGATAGGCTAAGGTCAGATAGTAGGGAGGAGGATTCCCCCATCATTGGACTAGGGGAAAATGACAGGGGAAGAAAAGGGAGGGAAGGTGGGACCAGGAAATGATGGAGATGGCTACAACTGGGCTACAAAGTGAATAAATTGTAAATAATATCAATAAGGTGAATGAGAAAAAAGAGATCAAATCAAATAATTGTCAGACCTTTAAATTTTCCTATAGTCAAATAGTACATAAAATTATTGATTTGATTTCTCATAATAAATTCTCTCCTTGACATATTCTTAGTACCATATTGATTAAAAAGCAGATAGCTAAGATGTTGCATTTTCTTTCAATGCAAATCTCATCAAATGGGTGTTTGCATAAATGAAAGAGCCAAACCATTTTATGCCTCTTTAAAAATGAATTATTAAGTTTGGTTTTAAGTTAAAGGCAGAAATTTTATTGACCTTGATTCATTATCCACACTGACAAAGTACTCAGCATTTCTTCTGTCTTCTCAGTTCTGAATAATTCAGGAAGTCATAGAAGTCCTTCTTATTTCCTTATCATTTGGCTTATACAGACTTTAAAGACAGTGATATAGAATAGTCAACAGTATCAGCAGGGATGGTATTATTGCTTACAGTTTATGACCTTAACTCTTCCAGACAGAGCTTATTATTCATATGTGTATGTATGAATATTTAGTTGATGCATTTGGTTCTTTCTAAGGAACCTGTGGCAGTATTTACACTATAGCCCTATAACACCTCTTTTTCATGAGACACCCCCTCCCTCTCAATTGAAACCTGAAAATGTCAGTCCTCTGGTTTCTCTTTACGTGTGCTACTGGGGCTACTTGTATGTACTAGAATATCCCTATTTATGTTTTGTACTGTGTGGTTTATTTCAGATTGTAGACTTCCAAGTTTTATATATTTCATTTAAATAAAAATTAAGTATCTGTTTTAAAGTTTAATATTTAGTATCTGTTTTAAATTAGGTATCTGTTTTAAAGTAAATATTTAGAATTAAATATATTCAGCCAGGCTTATAGACAGACACCTTTAATTCTAACACTTGGGAGCCAGAGGTAGAAGGATCTCTATGAGTTCAAGGTCAGCCTGGTCTACAAAGCAAGTCCAGGACAACCAGTGGTGCCTTACACAGAGAAACCCTGTCTCAGAAAAACAAAACAAGTAAATATATTCAAATTATTGTAATGATGTAATTTTCCTCTTTTAAACTCTTTTGAGCATTTAATTTTTCAGAGAATCATTAAAGTGTATTTTTATCTGGTGTCAAAGATAATTAAATTAAAACATTTTCTGTGGGTTTTCAAATTAGCATAACAACTTATTTGTCTGCAAAAAGTTTTCTATATCATAATCTTGGTGCAGAGTTGTAAACCACAGGACCCTCTAGATTTGATACAATTCCACACATGCCCTGTGCTTCTGTCTCTTGAGTTCATATAGGCTTTGCTCATTTGATTTAGAGGGCCTTGTTCTCCTGGTGTCCTCCGCCCCCTCTGGCTCCTACTGCTTCTAGTTCTAATGGGTTTCCTGGGCTCAGGATTTCATGGAGACATCTCATTTATCAATATATGTTCCAGTGTCTCTTTCTGCATAATTTCCATCTGTCAATCTCTGTATTCGTTTCCTTGTGTTATAAGAAGAAATCTCTCTGATGACTGACTAAGGGATCACATAAGCAGGATGATATTAGGAGTTATCATTTTACCCAAAATGTTTTTAGTTTTTCCTAATGCCCTGGGCTATCTAGTCTCCAGTATTTTTTCACCCAAACATTTTTGGTTATGGGTTCTGTCTTAGAGTGTTTACCGCTGTGAATAGATACCATGACCACATCAGTACCTGTGAAGAAAAGCTTTCAATTGTAGCTGGCTGAAAGGTGCAGGGGTTTTGTCCGTTATCATCATCCTTAGAAGCATGGTGCTATATAGGCAGACATGGTGCTGGGGAAAGAACCAAGAAATCCACATCTGGATACGCAGTCCTAAAAAGATTAGGGTTGTGAGGGCCAAATCTCTACATAATAAAGGCAATTTCCATAAAAACCAATAACCAACTTCCTTGTAAAAGAAGAGAAATTTATTTTTATTATCTTGATAGAATATTACATTTTAAAATAAATTATAAAATGAAAAAAATTAATAAAAATATTTAGGGTATACTAAGTTTTTTAATTTAAATTGATTTCATGTTTAAAAATGTAAAATATGAGTAGTTGTTCACTACATGCTAAATATTTAATACTTGAATGAATAGATGTTTATATTATGACAGGATAATAAATTCAGTGGTTATGAATCTGCAAGTAATTATTTTACTAACATAGATTAACTGTATTAAATAGCGCTTTGATTATAACATTTTTTCCACAAATGTAATAAAATTTGTTTATTTTCACATCATTAATCTCTCCTCACCTCACACTCACTTTTGGTTGCCTTTTCTTCTGATTTTACATTCCTTTTCTTTGCTTAATTTTCTATATCCCTTCAAGATAGAAAAAAGGGTATATGCGTTTTTGTGGAAGTAGTTATTTTACTTAAATGACCCTTCTAAGTTCCATCCATTTTTCTGCAAAGAACATAAATTCCCTCTTTGTGACACTACAGTCTGCATTGCTGTGTGCAGAACATTTTCTGAACTTATTTATCCTCTGAAGTATGGATTTCCAGTTATCTATAATATAAACTGCCTTTGATTGTTAGAGTATATACATGAAAGTGTATAGTTAGATCATATGATAATAATATTTTTAATTTTTGAGTATCACCACTGCTAACTTCTAGACTGGGTAAACTAACTCACTCTCCCAAGAACGATTTAAGAAAGGTTTTTTTTTCTTCAAATCAGTATTCTCCTCAAAATTTGTTGTAGTGTTTTCTTGATGATAGTAGTTCTGAAAGCATAAAATGGAACCCCAATGAAATTTTGATTTCTGAAAATGTGAACATTGTATCCTTAACCATCACAAAGAAACACAAGAAAATTACTCTCAAATTCCCTCATTCAGTCAGAATGACTACCACTGTAACATAAATTGTTAACTAAACAGTCTCTGAGGTGGTACCATAAGTAAAGTTTGCAAATGTCATACAAAGCATTGTTTATTTCATAATGGACATAAAGAGCATTTTTAATGTTGGTAAGTAGCAGTAAGAAAGTCAGACTTTGTTATATTAATATTTCAACTGTTGCAGTTAAATATGATAAAAATGCAATACGTTGTGAAATAGGTAGATTACATCACACCTCTTTATGTAGACAATATTATTTAATCATAATTAAATTTATGTTTATATGCAGAAATGGCTCCTTTCTTGAACGACTTCATGAAGATGATGATACCATAAGGAAGTGAGATGAAAGGTCCAGAAACTGTATGAAGTAGAACAGAAAATCAGACAAAGACTAAGAGCCAAGGTGAAAACAAAATAAAACAGAACAATAAACAATTATAAATAAAACTCAAATAGAAACACTCCATCAGCCACTGTGCTTCAGAGCCATAGTTGCTGAAGGCTCAGGCACTCTTTTGGACATTTTAGCTTTTGCAGATATCATGTCACAAATTTTTGACAGATAAAGTGATGGGCAGTGGTAGCAACGACAATTTTATAGTGAGGAGAGGTGATATGAAATGATTTAAATACAGTTCATCTATATGAAATTCACACATACAAAAGTACCATTTAATTAAAAAAAAGAGTAGCTTCTTTTAAACTGCTGAAGCTGGAGTTTTTGTTAACAATTACACACAGTATAGTTTTAAAGCAAAATGATTCATACCGCAACAAAATCACAAACTGAAAATGTCCATGATCTTAGTACTGATTAATGCTATGACTGATTGACCATTGAATCAATCAATGAAGTGCAATTGAAAATTAAGGTAATGTATCAAAGAATTTGTGGCAGTGCACATTTAATTTGTGAAGACAAAGTAAGAGACTACTGAGAAAGGTTGAAATGCAGAAGAGTCTGCTTGGTTTCTTTAATACTAAATTAGAGAACATAGTGTTCAACAGTTCCTTTTCAAGTTTGGGAAAGACAAGGACACATGATTGCAAATCCTGTAGGAGTTCAAGAAGTTCTCAAAATAAATACAATTCTTTGTGCAAAAGTACTAATGCAATGCTTCATAGACTGAATTATGGGCTTCATAGAGACGCTTCAAAGACATTGAAATGTGTAGAACAACAACTTTAAAATCATCTTTAGAGCTTGTTTCCAAATCCTTACAGATGATAATTCCACAGTCTTACAGTTTTGCCTAATTTTGATAGTGTCTGAAAGTATACAGAAGAGAGTGAAGGGGGAACAAACTGGAGACAGAAACATACACAGAGAAAAGACAGAGGTATACATTCACATATGTGTGTGTGTGTATGTGTGTGTGTGTATTTGGAATGAAAGAAACAATTGCCATACGTTGACCTCTGACAACCACACGTGCAATGCTTCATGGAAACTCAGACTTACACACATACAATAAATAACTGAAATGTAATTTCAAACTGTGACCTTTGTAGCAGCTTATACAATAGTAAATCCATCATGCTATAAGTAGTGCTGGATCAGTAAACATGAAAAATGTATTTAACCTCTTTAAGATATTGAGACATGCTTTATGAAAGCATATCTGGGATAATTAAAAATCCTTTAAAGTTAATTATCAAAAATTGAAGTTTGCATTCACTTTATATCATGATTAACTAATGCATATGGGTATTTAAAAATATCATGAACGCAATTACCTGCTCTTTGATCACTTGCCCCTGGTGATGTGACCTTCTCAGGCCACAGAGGAAGAGAATTCATTAGAGGGCTAATATCCAAAATACATAAAGAACTCAAAAATTTAGGCAACAAAAACCAAATAACCCAGTTAAAAACGGGGTACATACCTCAGGGCCCACCTATACCACTCCTGAGTATAACCTGAAAGATGTTCCACCATACAACAAGGACATTTGTGCAACCATGTTCATAGCAGCTTTATTCATAATAGCCAGAAACTGGAAACAATCTAGATATCCTTCAATTGAAGAATGAATACAGAAAGTGCGGTACATTAAAAACAAGGAAATCATGAAATTAGCAGACAAATGGATGGAACTAGAGAAGAGCATCCTGAGTGAGGTAACACAGACCCAGAAAGACACAGCTGGTATATACTCACTCATAAGCAGATTTAAGTCATATATTAGAGGATAGACATACTTCAAAGCATAGACCCTAAGAAGATAGTCTCATAGACATCGTAGGCTTGTATTGGTCCACTAGTTAGGGTGGTGGGGAAAATCTCTGACACAGACTATGTTGCCTGCTTTTTGATCACTTCTCTCTGATGGGTCACAGGGGAGTAAGACAAACTCAGTCTTCATGTGAATAGAAGAGCTGAGGTGTCTGGGTAGGGAGGATGCCCTATTTTAGGGAATAGGGGAGAAGGGATGCAGGAGGAAGTATGAAATGGGTAGATAAGAGGGAGGGGCCTATGACCAAGATATAAATTGAATTAATTAATGAAAATAAAATAAAATACAAAGCCAAACAGAGAAATCTCAATACAGGAATTTCTAATGGCGAGAAGCATGTTAAAACATGCTCTATATCCTTAGTCATAAGGGAAACACAAATCAAAATGACTCTGAGATTTCACTTACACCCATCAGAATGGCTAAGATCAAAAACTCAAGTGACAGCACATGTCAGTGAGGATATGGAGCAAGGGGAACACTCCTACATTGCTGGTGGGAGTGCAAACTTGTACAAGAACTTTGAAAATTAATATAGTGATTTCTCAGAAAATTGATAGTAGTTTTACTTCAAAACCCAGCTGTAAGATGCCTGGGCGTATACCCAAAAGATGTTCCACCATAACACAAGAATACCTGCTCACCTATGTTTATAGCAGCTTTAGTAGTAATAGCCAGAAACTGGAAACAACCTAGATGTCCCTCAACCGAAGAATAGATGCAGAAATTGTGGTACATTTGCACAATGGACTACTACTCAGCTATTAAAAACAGAGACGTCATGAAATTTGCAGGCAAATGGATGGAACTAGAAACTACTATCCTGAATGAGGCAACCCAGAAACAGAAAGAATACAAGGTATATACTCAGTTATAAATGGACATTAACCATAAAGTACAGCATAACCATCAACTATCCACAGATCCAAAGAAGATAAATAACAAAAAGGGCTTGAGGGAGAATGCTTGACTCTCATTCAGAAGGCAAAATAAAATACACATTTGCAGTAGATGGAGGAAAGGAACTGGGTGGGGGAGGGGTGGAGAGGGGGAAATTGAGTGTGAGGGAGAAAAGAAATCAGTGTGGGGGACATCTCTGGGACTGTGGAGGCTCCCTGGAGTCTATGATGGTGACCCTGGCTGAGACTTCTAGTAGCAGGTGATATAGAGCCTGATGTGGCCACTTCCTGTAGCCAAGCTGGACTTCCAGTGAAGAAATGGAGACAGCAACCCAATCACAAAACCTTCAACCTAGCCAACAAATGACTGGCCCAACTTGAGCCCCATGCCACGAGAGTCCACCCCTGACATTTTAATAATATTTTGCTATACTTTCAGACAGAAGGCTATCATAATCATCATATGAGTGGTTTCCCCAGCAGCTAATAAAAACAGATACAGAGATCCACAGCCAAACATTAGGCAGAGCCCAGGAAATCTTATGGAAAAGGGGGAGGAGGATTGAAAGAGCCAGTGAGGTTAAGGACACCATGGGAAAACCTACAAAATCAGCTTACCTGGTCGCACAGGACCCAAAGAGATTAATCAACCTACCATTGAGCATCTATGGGACAGATCTAGGTCTCCCACAAGTATGTAAGCAACGTACAGCTTGATCCTCATGTGGGAGTTCAAAGAGTGGAAGCAGGGGCTATCTTTGATTCTGTTGTCTGCCTTTGGATCCCTTTCTCCTAACTGGACTGCCTTGTCTAACCTCAATCGAAAAAGATGAGCCCAGTGGTATTTGATATGCCAAGAAGTGTTGATATCCTTGGGAGGCCACCCTTCTCTGAGGATAAAGGAAGGGAAACATAGGAGGACAGGGGGGAAGGGGAGATGAGGGAGAGATGTAAATAAGAAATGAAAAAACAAAGAACAAAATGAAAAAAGACCCTTTGTTACATTAAAAAGTGATTTCAATGGTTTGTTTTTACTTAGTGTCATATGAAGTCACAGAGCAGACCTCTGCATCTGGGTCAAAAGAGGTCTATTGATGTAAACTGGTGGAGAGCGCCTGTGCATGAGGACAAGCAAAAAGGGTTTAAGTCATTTCACATGCAAATGTTGTAATTGTCAATTCAAAGAAAGTAGTGTGAAAGGGAGCCTAGTATATCATCCAGAAAGGTTCCTTTAAGTCTGAGCTCTGACACACCATGTGGGTACCTAGAAACCTCTAATGTCTAGGCTGCATCCTTTGTGGTATTTTTCCAATTGCTTAAGTCATTTGCTGAGACACTAAGCACATTTTAAAGTTATTTGAGTAGACTCATCTATTTGTATGAAATTGCTTACTTATATTTGACCTTGTTTCTCCTCTACAAATATTTTAACTTTAGGGGATGAGAACCCTGAACACAACTTCTCCATCTTTTCCTCCCACCAGCTTTACATTTATGAAATGGATCACAGATGCAATCCCATTTCATTTCACATTTTTTTCTTTAGGAATTCATTCACATTCAATTATTCTGCTATCTGTCTTTTTCCAGAGACTTCTTAAGAAGTGTCCAATCCTTCAAATTCTTTACTGGCTAAAAAGTAAGACATAATACTATGTTACTGTGCATTTCAAATGGATCCACAGTTCACTTGATATATGAATTCATATTCATAGTTTTATTCTTTTAAAAAAGGATAGAGAAAGGTATTTTAATACAATAATTCATTTCACATCATTGCCCAGCCTAATAGTACTATTTTAAAAATATAATCTATAGCAAAATCTAGTGGTTATTATATTACTTTTTATTATATCAGAGAAGCAGGATTAACATAATTTGCATGTATCTCTAGCACCATGGAAGAAGAAATGATTATTAGAGTGCATTTTCAACCTGAAAGAGTAGGAGAAAATAAATTGTATGATATTTTAATGCTTAAACAAAAGTCCTTAATAGTGCCTGTCTCTGTGTGAAGACGTTGAAAGGAAAAAGATTAAAGTATACCTGTAGTCTTTATTTCAAAACTGTCTGGTGTTCTCATTCTGCCATGGTTCTTTATAAAGTATTTCAATTCGCCTTCTACTAATCAGCCATCACACTAGACTTTCTTGTTCCAATTGGTAAACAACATCAAAGTTATCACCAAGGTATCTAAAACATGATATCTACAACATGGTATTTACAAGTTATGTAGAACAAGGTATCTACAACTTGGAATTTACAACAAGGTATTCACATCTACAATAAGGTATGTACATCATGGAATCTACTGAGCCCTTGCTGGAACAACCATATCACATATCCTCCTCCCAAGGATCAGAGATCACTTTAAAGAAGTGTATGAATTGGAGGCAGGGGATGGCTACAAGGAAACTGTTTTCTGTAGATGTCAGGCTACTTACACATATAGACTTCCAGCAGGTATAAAGGCATGCACAAGATTTGTGAAATATCATCAGAAATCCCAGTGTGGAGACAGGAGGTGAGCGTGAGTCTCATTTCTAGTTTGGAAGCTGTTTTTGTTTTTGTTTGTTTGTTTTGTTAATATGTTCACAATTTTGATCATAGTTATCCTTTCCCCAATTTTCACCTAGATCTTCCCTACATTCTTAGTCATCTTCATATTTTCTCTGTCTCTCTCTCTCTCTGTCTCTCTCTCTCTCTCTCTCTCTCACCTTTCTTTCTCTAAAATAATTAAAACCAACCATGGGTCCAGTATGTGTTGGCCACTACTTTTGGTAACGGAGCCTGCTATTCAATGTAGTCGATATACCTACTCTCAATCCACTGAAAAAAAGTACAAGTGTACTATCCCACCAGCAAGCAAATGTGAAGAGCTCCTCAACACTTCATGACCACTTCTTGAAGCTGGAATTATGGTTGGGGTTATATAGATCCTACTGATGCTGTCACAGTAGTTATCAGTGCATATGGCTATCTGCCTTGTGGTGTATAAAAATCAGAGTCCTTAAAGTCACCTTACCACCTCTACCTCTTAGAATCTTTCTGCACCCTCTTCTGCTAAGATCCCTACATCTTAGAATGAGGGGTAGTCAAATTGTGTGAACTTCAAAATTGTATTGTGATTGTCAGAAATACTCTGTATTCATACTAGAGGAAAGTTTAGGTTCTTCAGTGTCTTTCAATATCTTTCTCATATTATTCACAGCAGCATATTTTGAATGTACATATAAATTTACCTTTTGAAAAACAGTTACGTATACGGCTGGAACAAATGTCCCAATATCTTCCACTTCTGAAGCTTAACATCTTTCATATTAACAAAATATAATACACACAACACAACTCCAATCAACAGTAAAGTCATTATTGTCAGGTGTTTGGTTTATGAGGAGAAAAAAATGAAAAATAAAAAGAAGGAAAAATGTGAGCAAGAGGAAAAAGAGTAAATGTGAAAGTGTGTCCAAATTCAATGACTACTCTTTGAACGTTCACAGTTATGAGAAATAGTAAATTACATAAAGTCAGTAATAGGGAACATCTATTGGGAGGCAGGGCAAGGTAAGTATGTTGGTTTGTATGAAACAATCACTACATTATTATCAGTGGTGAATATTAATAGAATTGAATAAAACACATAGACAAAAAGTAAAGAGAACATGAATAAGCTACTACACTATAGTAAGAACATTTAGGTCATATCATGTGGGCCTTATGTTATTTCTTCTGGATTCTTTAATACACACAAGCTACCTGTGGACTAGTATTGTGAGCATTCTTATTATTAATGTAGAACATTGGTTTTTAGAAGGTTGCCTTTCCAAAGGATGATTGCTAAACATTAAATTCTTTGTAACAGCAAGACTGAGCTTATACTTAACTCTTAAGATGCTTGTTCCACAAGGTCAAGTTATGAGACATGCTTAGCTGCAGTAGGTACAAAATTATCAGTCAATTAATCTATCTATCTGTCTGTCTGTCTATGACACATCATAAATTTTTAAAGAGCATGTGTAGAGATTCTATTTTTAAAATGCAAGCTACATTTCTTTCAATTTTGAAAATTCTAAATTGGGAAGTTTTTGTTTTATTTTTCTTAAGAATACAGTGACATATCTGTACTTATGTCTGAAGAGACATAAGGAATAATTTTCAAAAACTTCAGTTACTTTTTGATGGGGGGGACAGTAAATATGTTTGATTTTTAAAAATCTTTTAAATAGTAGATATATGTAGCACAGCACAATCTCATTTCCAATGATAGTGACTAAACTTTCTTTCTTCTTCCCTCCCTGTCCCTCTCATTCAGTCCTTCCCTCTATGTATTTCCACCATTCATCTCTTGACTTGTCCTTTCCTCACTCATTTCATTTTGTTCTGGCTTCAGGTAAAGGTGAGCTTTATCCTTGCACATCCACTCTGAATCTTCCATGACGTTCACATCCTCCAAATGGACCAGCTATCTACTGACTGACTGACTACATGTGTACCTTTTCTGTTTTAATGCTGTGTATCAAATATCTTCTTAAAAAATTAAAGTACTTAAAATAAAGCAATTGCTCACCTTCACTCTTGAAGGAAAGAAGCACACAAATAACTTTTATTTTCTGGTATCTTGCCACAGCTGAAGTTTACACTAATTAGAAATCGTCTGGAGGCAGGAGAGCAGATTGAGCCTTCGGCTGGAAGTGCTTCCTGACAGGTGGTTCACCACCTAGCAACATTACAATTACCTAACACACTGTTTGATTTGTGTAAACCTCATTATGACTCCCATTATTTAATGAACTATGAGCATTCCTCCACCTCCCTGCAGATTGCTGTGCTCCACTTCCATCTCAATTGCATACTTTAAACCCATTTGTTTTTAATAGCAAATATCACCTTGAATTCAAATTTCTAAACTTGAGTAGAAGTTTTACAATATCTACCTAAAAGTAATCAGAGAATATTCAGGCTAAAGCTTACCTCTAGTATTATTAAGTTTTATTGTTTCACTTTATATTTCCCTCATGAATACAAAAAAGAAATGCTGGTATTTCCCAGTGTATGAAAATATGTGTGTTCAGTATGTGTTCCCATGTGTAGTGAGATGGAAAATTGAAGCAATTATCCAGATAATTCAAGCCTCAAGCCAAGAAATTGTCTCAATTCTTACATTTGCTTTGTATGTAATATACTTTTTTAAAATCTCATTTTAATGATATCAAAATATTGTGTTTTATATTCCAAATATTTGCATTCCTTTATAAAACAGGTGCAGACTACCTGTTTTAATAAATCTTATACATTCTATTTGAGAGAATAGTATAAAGGTTTATGGCCATACTTTCTTATTGAAAGGAACTAATAAAGATATCATAGCATACTTTGGTTGATTCTATTAAAATTATTTGTCAGGTACTCTACTGTGGACCTAGACTATGTAAGATTTTTTTCCAGTATTTTATATTTTAAAGACAATGGAAGAATATAAAAAGAAACACTATAAATGCTCACAGTAGTTTGTATTGGAAGACTGAGAGTAAAATAAACTAAAATTTTATTTGTCATGGACTACACAGAAATTAGGCACAAAGAATTTATCTTCTGATTGAATTGATTTGTCTTTACCTTTTACCCAAGTGGCTGCTCAGGCTCAGTTATCCTTAACCAAAACAAGACTCAGACTTCTACTATTTCACAATAAATACAGTCATATTAGATGCTTGGAAGTATAGCTTAGTGTTTAAGCCTAAATGAAAGTTTACCTCCACTTACTTTCCAAACTTTTATCACAGATTATGAGCTTGACACTGCTATGTTACATAGGTGAACTATCAGTATCTTGAACAATAGACATGGTATACATGAATCCTTCAGCCAGCTGTGCTAAGTAAATAGATTGTCAAAGCCAGAAGCCTTGGAAGACTATAATGTAAAAGTGTTTTCAAGACACAAGATTATTGCACATATGAACTCTGAGTAGTTACTATAGCATACATAATACCTGTGTAAGGTCAGGCAAGCCAAAATTAATTAAATCGTAATTAATGAGGTAAGGGGTCAAGAAGATCTATTAACACATGCGAGCTTTAGAAGAATGGAGAGTTAGTTTTCTGTAATCAATTTCAGCAGATAGTCATATACCAAAGAGGATACACATAGCACTCCTGAAATGCTATGAATATTCGAAAATGAATGAGGATACAAAAAGTAAATAAAGAATAGGATGTGGACCTTGGAAGAGTTGGGGAGGGGTAAGAATAATCAAAATACAGTGTTTGAAATGAGAAAAATGTGTCTATGATCAAAACACATTGTAAAGTATTCTGGAAGAACTAATAAAATTTTTAAATATATTTTAAAACAATAGAATAAATGTATCAAAGAAATAAGCTACTGGGCTAAACAGTAGTGAATCAAGAAAACTAAAATGATGCAATTGTGTAATTGTCATGTAATATTTATTTCAACAAGTATCAAAAGACTTCAAAGAGTAAGACTGAGAGGCAGATCTTTCCCTTGAGATAGACAGTTTGAAGGAATGGGAAGAGCCCAGATACAGACAGACTCATTACAATATGCTCTACAAATTTTTAGTAACAGACAACATTAGTAGGAGCAGATATATTGAGGCAAAGAGCTAGTTTGGACAACTTTTCATGTCATAATCTACTGCCAATACTTCTAGGAATTATGTATAAATCAAGCTACTCGTGATGGAAAATTGGTGAATTAATTCTTGCTCATATAAAAGGATGTTTTCAAATTATGAATTTATAGATTTTTTTTCATGCTCAGCCATCATCAGAGAAGCTTATTGTTGCTCTAGGTGGGAACAAACATACAGACTGACAACTGGACAATGTGAAGAAAATGTGAGATTTTGGAGTACTCAACCCAAAATGGAATACCTTCATCAAATCTCTCCCCTCAGGGATCATGGGAGGCAAAAAAAATTATTAGAGCCAGAGGTGATGTTGGGGTCCAAGGATATAGTATTATCCATATGCAACAAGACTAATGCACATATGGATTTACAGAGATTATTACAGCATGCACAAGGCATGCCCAATTTCAAACAAGACAGGGTCCCAGCACGTACAGGGGAAACTGAACACAGACTCCCAACCTTAACCAAGAAGCTATCTTCAATTGATAACCATTGACTATGGAATACTTAGATTTCTTCAACAGAGTCTCCCTGGGTTCACTTAACCACACTTCACATACCCAAGAGTAGTTGGCTAACACAAAATGTACTCAGTGGTATTTTTGTCAACTTTTTGTTTTATGCTCCTTTGTTTAACCATTTTTATTTCTTTATTACAGTTTATTCACTTTGTATCCCTGCTGCATTCCTTTGTCTCCTCCTAGTCCCACTCACCTTCCCTTTTCTTGCCCTATTCCCTTTCTCTAGTCCCCTGATAGGGGAAGTCCTCCTCCCCTTCTATCTGACCCTATCCTATCAGGTCTCATCAAGGCTGGCTGCATCATCTTCCTCTTTGGTCTGTCAAGGCTGAAACCCTCAGGAGCAAGTGAAGAAAGAGCCAGACACCGAGTTCATGTCAGAGACAGCCCATGATCCCCTTACTGGGAAATCAATTTGGAATCAGAACAGCTTATGGGCTTATTCTGAGCAGGGGGTATAGGTCTTTTCCAGGCATTGTCTGTGGTGGGAACGTTGGCCTCTGCTGGACCTCTTGGGCCCCAGATTTTTTGCTTTGTTGTTCTTGTCGAGTTCCTGCCACCACCCCAACACCAGGTCTTTCTATTTCCCTCTAATTCCGTAAGGTTTCTGGCACTCTTCCCAAAGTTCGACTATGAGTCTCAGTATCTTCTTCGTTACCCTGTTGGGTAGAATCTTTCAGAGGTCCTCTGTGGAAGGCTCCTGTCCTGTTCCTTGTGTTCTCCTACTTCCAATGTCTATCCTGTTTGCCCTTCTGAGTGAGAATTCAGCTTCTTCTCTAGGTTCTTCCTTGTTCAGTTTCTTTAGCACTATAGGTTTTATTATGTTTATCCTATATTATATGGCTAATATCCACTTATACATGAGTATATACCATATGTGTCTTTCTGCTTCTGGGCTACCTCACTCAGGATGATCTTTTCTAGTTCCCACCATTTGCCTGCAAAAGTTTCATAATTCCTTTGTTTTTAATTACTGATTAACATTCCATGGTGTAAATGTACCATTCTTCACTTTCTGTATACATTCTTTACTTGAGGGACATCTAGAGGTTTCCAGATTTTCATCTCATTGATCACTTCTTTGTGTATTATAGTTTTCAGTGTGTGTGTGTGTGTGTGTGTGTGTGTGTGTGTGTGTGTGTGTTATTATACCCAGATCTCAAAGACTCCAAAGACCACTAGAACACTGACCATGTATGCAAGAACAAAGAGCCTTTATTTCAGGCCTAAGCTCAGACTCCCGACCATCAGGAATGCAGTGGATTATGAAGGAAAGCTGCAAAGTTGGGTTTTAATCTTGAAGGTTACATGTTTGGTTCATGTTTAGCAGAAGCAAGTTTGTCATAAATTGATTGCTTGGTGTTCATCTAATGGATGGGGGATGGGACTTCATGGTGTGTCCAAGTAATAAGGTATGCTCAGGTAATAGAGTGCAAACAAAAAGTGTCCAGGTTAGTTCATTGGTTAGTTGATTAGTTTAATTGGTTCTGTAGTTAGGGGACTCTTTAAGGTGGTTACTAAATTATTGTTTCTGTTTTTCAGGGAGATTATTGAGTTATTGTATCTCATTTTCATGGACTATAGTTTTATGTTCTGAAAAATAGAAACAAGATCAAAGCAACTGTGGAAATATTACCAGGAAACAGAAACTCAGGCCTACAGTATCAAGGCAGCTTATGAAGCCTTTCATGGCAGCACAGCTGCTTGGGCCCATCAGTTTGTACAAACAAGAACATAAACAAACAAAGAGAGAAACCACACACACACACATACATGCATGTGCATGACAGAGACAGAGAAGGAGGAAAAAGACAACATAAAGTGGGGAAAGAGGAAGTGGAGGAATCTAAGAGAACTTGGGGGAGAAGAAAAGCATAGTTAGAACTTATAGTATGAAAAAATATTGTAATAGAAAATGTGAAAAGGATGTTTTCAGAATGCAACATATTTAGAAAGTGGAAACAATTTTTTAGATTTGTTGTTAATAAATTAGATCCATTTTATAACATTTTGCCATGTATGAATCTGCATATAAGTAGAAAAATGCAGGTAAAACAAAGTCAAACTTTGAATTTTAAGAAAATTGAATTTACCCTGTCCCTCTGTATCTGTCCTCTACCCTTGCAACCTCCCTGCCAGGAAAATAAAAATGTAAAATAAAAAATGAAAACAACAAAAAGAGAAAAAAAAACATTAAAAATTTTGCTGTGGAATCTGTAGTATGTCATAGTGTATCCAAACAGCTTTGCATGCAAATATTCATTGTGATAAGTCATTGGTCTAGATTGAGGCCTCTGGCTTCTGCTACATTATCAATACCGGATCTTTATTCTGGTTTCCCTCAGGTATCCTGTTCTCTTGTGTCATGAAGATGCTGTAACTTTGACTCTGCAGGACTAGTATCTAAGAACTGCATGCTAGCAGGTCACAGATGGGGTAGATGTTGGGATGGGTCAACTCAAAGCCTTGGTTCTTAGCCTAAGCAGTGGCTGTGTTGTTCAGCCCACCAATTCTCCTTTATCCTGCGAACTTATTTATTGGTTTGTTTGTTTGTTTTTTCATATAATTTATATGGATGCACCCACATTCGTTAAAGTTAAATAAGAAAGGAAGGATTTTCCCTCCTTTCTTCCCTCCCAGTTCCTTCTCTCTGCTCCCATCCTCTCCTCTTCCACTTTCTCTTCAGAAAGGGGCTGGCTTTCACAGATATCAACCAAACATGGCACATCAAGTTACACAACTCTCTGTATTAAGGCTGGATGAGACAACCCAGTAGGAGTGGTCTCGGTGGCGGCCGCCCTGTTCCTGCCCGCCGCACACAGCAGGGCTGTAAGTGGACACGTGGTTAAAGCATAGGTAGCCCTATGGGCATGGGCCATGATGGGGGAAGGGAGAGGGAGAGGAGGAAAGGGGAGGAGGGGTAGGGCGCCCCATAGAAAGGGTAAGAGGGTGAGAGGAATAAGAGGGTAGAGGAGTAAGAGAGTGAGGAATTAAGAGAGAGAACACGTGTCTGGTGGTCCTTTTATAGGTCAGGTAATTACTAACCACGCCCCCAGGTGTGGCCACCTGGCTGGGCGATACATGATGTCATTGTTGCTAGGTAACCAGAAGCAAGGTTGTTGCAGAATACTAACAGTGTAAACAGTCCTAAAAGCAGGCAAAAGCATCAAAGACAGCTTCCCTTTGCACTGATAAGAGTCCCATAAGAAGACCAAGTTGGTAGAATTTTTGGAGTCACTCATGTATACTATCATATCATCTGCGAATAGTGACACTTTGACTTTTTCCTTTCTGATTTGCATCCCCTTGATCTCCTTTAGTTGTTTATTGCTCTAGCAAGGACTTCAAGAACTTTGTTAAAGAGATATGGAGGGAGAGAGCAGCCTTTCTTTGTCTCTGATTTCAATGGGATTGACTTAAGTTTCTCTTTGTTTACTTTGATGTTGGCTAAAGGCTTGTTGTAGATTGTCTTTACTATGTGCTTTACTAAGGCATTTTAGCTAAGTGCCTTGTATCCCTGATCTCTCTAGGACTTTAAACATGTATAACCACTTTGGATATCAATCTGGCTCTTTCTCAGACCATTAGAAATAGCGCTTCCTCAAGATCCAGCTATACCACTCCTAGGCATATATCCAAACTGGGCCCAAATATATAACAAGGACATTTGCTCAACCATGTTTGTAGCAGCTTAATTTGTAATAGATAGAATCTGGAAACAATCCAGATATCCCTCAACTGAGTAATAGATACAGAAATTTTGGTATATTTGCACAATGGAATATATTTAATAATTAAATATAAAGGAATCATGAACTTTGCAGGCAAATGGTAGGACCTAGAAAAGATCATCCTGAGTTAGTTATCCCAGAAGCAGAAAGACACACAGGGGATATACCCTTATCTGACTTATAAGTAGATATTAGAAATATAACATAGGATAAACATACTAAAATCTGTACACATAAAGAAGCTAAGCAAGAAGGAGGACTCTGGGTAAGATGATCAATCCTCACTCAGAAGGGCAAATGGGATCGATATCACAAGGAACAGAATAGGAACCTAACACAGAGGGCCTCTGAAAGATTCTACCCAGCAGGGTATCAAAGCAGATGCTGAGACTCATAGCCAAACCTGGGGAAAGTGCAGGGAATCTTATGAAAGAGGGAGGAAATAGAAAGACTTGAAGGGGACATGAGCTCCACAAGGAGAGCCACAGAACAAAAATTTCTGGCCACAAGCGTCTTTTCTGAAACTGACACTCCAACCAACCAAGGACAATGAATGGAGATAACCTAGAACCCTATTACAGATGTAGCCTATGGCAGCTTAGT
>CM053766.1:12148844-12189217 GCA_028658305.1 Pachyuromys duprasi | reverse complement strand
TTTTTTTAATTCCTGGTCTTTTTTATTAACTTTTGTAATATGCCCCCCTTCTCACTGTGTGTGTGCATGCCTGTGTGCTTGTGCATGTGTATTACTAAGAACAAAAGTACTAACCACATGAGCCACTCTGTACAATATTGCTTGTATTTGTATCGGGAAGACTGTTTGGTACTGGGTAATCATTTAGTGTACTTTCATCCTGCAAAGACTATTTCTCCTCCTCTCAGCATTACTCAACTCTTGTACTTTTAGATCGGGATTGAGGCCTCCTGAGTTTTTCCAGGCCTGCATTAGCTTGTCTACTGCTGTTCTCTGTAGTTAACTCATATTTAGGCAGTCATGTTGTTGATAGTATAAAGATGTACCTTCTGACATTGCTAGTAAACAGCTTACTCCCTTTCCTTTGACTCCTAAAATATTTCAGAGGCAACTTCTGCAATAGTCTGTGATGCTGAAGTTGTATTGAACATGTATCTGTTGGGAAAAGCTCTACAACTCTGCGCTTTGGTTAGTGTGATAAGCAATTTAATGTTACTGAACACAGATTTTAGAAAAATGTTTAATGGCACTTTGAGCACTTAAACTGTCACCTCATCAGTAAAACTGAAGTATATATAAAACAGTAAAAAATGAAAAAATATGAGAATTTTAAAATATGTGTATGTATACATGATAAATTTAATAATGCATGTATCTAAATAGTTGTATTTAACAATGTAATAAAGAGCTAATAAAAGTGCCATAATTTTAATGAACTACTCCATAATATTCAAATACTAAATTTATTACTCTTCTATGGTCTCTGAGACTACTCAATATTATAATTTGTAAGGGTTGAGAACTACATAACTTTTTACTGATGATTTAATTATATGGCATAACTATTATATCAGTAGACACTGACTGATCTCTATGAATTACTTTAAATTGTAGTAGATGTATAATTAATGTTAAACAATGTTGTCACTTAAAGCACTCAGACTTGAACTCAGAAATAGTTATAACTCATTCATGTTAGCTTTATAATCTTGATGTTATATCCTTGATGTGTTATGTTTAGGAAATATACTGTAACTTTTCTTAACTAAGTGATAATGAGTATGAACATTTTAATATTCTGTGAGTCTAACAAAGAAACACACACAAGAGGCTTGTGTTTTTTGTTTTAAAATGTGTCTTTAAAACATTTGTAACATGTTCACTTTTCTTTTACTCATTCTTTTATTTTTAAGTGTGCATGAGTGTGTGTGTGTGTGTGTTGCGGGAGCCTGCCAGCAGAGTCAAATGGTTCTTGAGTCAGGAGTGAGGATTAAAGTGAATAAACTACACACAACACATGGGACCTTTCCAAGAGGCTCCGATGGTCAGGACCTACTAGTCAGCCAGGCCGCCAGCCAGCAGCTTTGCTTTATTTCAAACAGCTCAGCACAATGAGTTAAAATCACAAGGAAGTGAAACAAGAGGTGTGGTTTTCACAAGCTATCCCACCTGCTGTCACAAAACAAAAGGTGATGGACTTGCAAATTCTCCCCTGACTCCAGGAAGGCCTGGTAAAGCCAGTCTTTGAGCTGAGATTTAAATATCAAAGCAGCTGCTAAAACAGCACTTAAAGACAGAGACAAAGACCCCCGGACAATGTGTGTGTGTGTGTGTGTTTAGTTATGTGCACCTGTGTTTAGGTGTCCACTGAGCCCAGAGGCATTAGATTCCCTGGAACTGAAGTTACAGGTTACTTACATTGTAGTTACTTGATATGTTTTTCTGGGAACTGAACTTGGTTCATCTGCAAACTTGGATCTAATATTTTTATTAGAATTATATATATTAGAATTATATTATATAAAATATATATTAATTAGAATATATATATATATATATGTTCAGACTCTGGTTCTCATTTTTTTATATCTGGAAATAACTGTTTTTTTATAGTTCCCTGTAGGAAAGTTTGTATAAAATAAAATAGTTGAATAAAATAAAATAGTAAATCTAATTTTGTCATGAAATGATACATTACACTGTAATTAAGAAATTTTATTTCAAAACTGAATGAAAATCTCACAGTTATTCATGGTTTTCCCATCATCCTAATTCTGGAAGATTTATTCTTTTTTGTGGGTAGAGGGAGATGGACTGGCATAGAAAATTTGCTCTGGACCTTTTATGAGTGATTATGGCCCAAGAACAGACTTGTGTTACCCAAATTCCATGTTTCTATGTCTAAGCAGTTTTAAATTTTTAAAAATAGTTTTATAAAGCAAGGAAAGTCACTAATAAAAACAAGATTAAAATATATAGGTAGGTACATCAGAGAAACAATGGCATCAAGATAGCGAAGCTCAGGATGCTACATAATGACATTCTTGGCTGTTAGAGTCATAGAAGTGTACAAGCTAGTAGTATGCAAAGTCAATACAAAAAGGTTTTATCTGTTCTCACAAGATGTTATAAGGTGGACTGGGGAAGGGCATGGGAGAAGATGAGGGAAGGGGGTGGGATTGGGAGGGAATGAGGGAAGAGGCTACAGCTGGGATACAAAGTGAATAAACTGTAATTAATATAAAAAGGAAAAAAGAAAAAAATCAAATAATTTGCATTACTTATATTTAAACATTTAGAACAGTAATTTCAATTTGTTACAGCAGTACCGACTGAATGATTGTGGTAATTATTGTACTTGCATTTTGGAAGCAGAGAGTAAACAGGAATTCAAAGACAGCTCTTCTCCCACTAACCTACTTCTTTCAATGAGATTAACTTCCTGAAGTGTCCACAACTGTCTTGCATTGGCCAAACAGCTGGGGACTAAGGAAAGGATTTTATAAAGTACATTCCACATTCAAAATGCATTAACAACACAATACAGAATTGCTTACTGACTAGTAAAAAGCTTCTTTTTAAGCATACTGATTCACAATTTTAAAATCTTTTTTCTTACATTCGGATTTTTTTTTTACATTTGTTTATGTGTGAGTATATACAGGGATAGGCCACTGCAGACAAGTGGAGACCAGCAGTCAGCTTCCAGGAGTCAGTTCTCTGCTTCTACCATGTTTCTTCCAGACATTGAACTCAGGTTTGCATTCAGTTTTAGCAGCAAGCACATTCATCTGCTAAGCCATCTTGCCAGCCAAGGGAATATTTTTAATAAAGTCTGTGAATACACATAATTTCTTGACATAAGTGCTTATTAGGTTAATTATATGAATCATTAATTCAGACAATGTTCTAATTATAGAGGCTTGAGAAACTTATAAAATTGAATTAGGCAGGTTGATAATTTCAAAAGAAAACAATTATTAAGAAGCAGAACACATGGATAAACCAAGTATTAAGTCAGATCAGTGAAAAATCAAGTCATGAAAATGGGTAAGATTGTCATTTAACATAACAGAAATCTGAAACATGAAAGAGATGTCTTTTTCCATCACAATTTCCTCTTTACCTCCTTAAGTTCTATCATGGGAAACAGATGGGCCTCAATTGAATACCTTATAATTTACAATGAAAACTATGCTACTGATATCATAAAATTCTTATATCCTGCCCATGAGTTCTACTTTCAGAGCCTAGAAAATGTTATATAGTTCATAAACAGTTTGGAAAGATTTCCATACTCACATGATAGACTTACTTTTTCAAGGACTATACCCCAGCTTCCAAGTTGGAGAAAGATATCATTCATTCATTGGAGAATCAGTCTCAGAAAAGACCCCTGTGCCCTGATATATTTGGTCCTTGTGGAGCTCCTGTCCTCTCCAGGTCATACTAACTCCCCCTTCTTTCATATGATTCCCTGCACTCTGTCCAAGGCTTGGTTATGAATTTCTGTATCTGCTTTGATACACTGCTAGGTAGTCTTTCAGAGGCCTTCAGTGGTAGGCTCCTGTCCTGTTTCTTGTTTTCTCCTACTTCCAACACCTGCCCCATTTGTCTTTCTAAGTGCACATTGATTATCTTACCCAGGGTCCTCCTTTTTGTTTAGCTTCTTTAGATGTATAGATTTTAGTATGTTTATCCTATCTTATATGTCTACTTATAAGTAAGTATCCACTTATAAGTAAGTATATACCATATGAGTGTTTTTACTTCTGGGATACCTCACTCAGGATGATCTTTTCTAGATCCCACTATTTGCCTGCAAATTTCATGCTCAAGTACATAACAAGGACATTTGCTCAACCATGTTTGTTACAGCTTTATTCGTAATAGCCAGAACCTGGAAACAACCCAGATGTCCCTCAACAGAGGAATGGATACAGAAACTGTTGAGATTTTTGATCCACTTGGACTTGATTTTTGTGTAGGGAAATAGATGTATTTATTTGCATTCTTCTACATGCAGATATCCAGTTATAGAAGAACCATTGTTGAAGATGTTTTTTTTTTTTTACCAGTTGTATTATATCTGGCTTCTTTATAAAAAAATCAGGTATCCATAAGTGTGTGCATTTATATCTGGGTCTTCAATTGAGTTCCATTGATCATCCTTTCTGTTTTTATGCCACCCCATGCAATTGCATTTACTGTAGTTCTATAGGACAGTTTGAAATCAAAGATGGTAATTTCTCCAGAAATTCTTTTATTGTACAGGATTTTTTAGCTAGCCTGAAATGTTTTTGGGTGGGGGGGCTGTCAACATGAAGTTGAACTTTTGCATCCAAGGTCTGAAAAGACTTTTGATGCAATTTTGATGGGGATTACATTGAATCTGTAGATTGCTTTTAGGAAGATGGTCAATTACACTATGTTAATCCTACTCATCGATGAGCATGGGAAATGTTTCCATCTTCTGATCTCTTCTTGAATTTCTTTCTTCAATGCCTTGATTTTATTATCATACAGAACTTTCACTTGCTTGGTTAGAGTTACCCCCAGATATTTTATATCATTTTTGGCTATTGTGAATGATTTTGTTTCTCTAATGTTTTTCTCAGACCAAGTATCATTTATATTTAGGACAGTTACTGATTTTTTTTTTTTGTCAATCTTGTACCCAACCACTTTGCTGATGAAACACACATATCTATATCTTATTTGGGAGGGAAGCTGAACACAACAATAGTAATTATAAAAAGCAAACTTCTATATTAGAAAATGTCACAAAAGAAAACCATCAATATTTGAGGTGTTTGAAAACAATTAAAGGTGATATTTATTTCAAAATGCTTTATCAGAAAGCTTGGTTGATAGGCTTAATATTTTACAGAGATTACTTAGTTGAATATGTTGAGTGATTTTCAAAAAAAAACATAAGGTTGGATAATGGAAATTTGCAATAAAACTGAAGCTGTTGTGAAGAATCTTAGAACACTGATACATCACAAAAACTATACATTTCTTTCTGGAAAGAGAAAATTGTCATGTAAAGGAAACTGACTGGAACTTGAAATCAACGGTGTTAATTACAGTGAGAGTGAAGCACATATTTAACATAGCAGTTAACACTAAATCTACAAGTGATATCTATTATACAGTTCATAAAAGGACCATTTGTATCAAGTTGTGGTTAAATATTGTTTACTAAAATTCATGAAGGTAAACCAATTAATAAAGATAATAAGATTATTCAAAGTTGATGCTGAAGTCACTAATGTGAGTATAAATTACAAATTTGGACAAGTTTTAATGGTATTAAGAAATTTAGAAGTGGTAAAATATGAGTATTAGATAAGAATAATGGAGTTAGGGAATTAATAATTTACTGATTAGGCTGAATTTGACATCAGAGAATGTTTTTGTCCCAGTAATTTTAGTTGTAAGTTCTCATGATTTAATACCTTAATTATATGTTTGCATGTATAGGGTATCAGTACATTGGTTTTATATTAGTATAAAGAAGGATATGGGTAAGCTGTGAAATTCAATCATGGGAACACTTTAAAATAATTAATTTGAAAAACAATCAATTGCAGTAATTTGCTTCTGTAAAGACTAATACTTACTTCTTAATGCACCGAACTCTCATATAAAACAAATATTTGAAGAGTTGGAAAAAGGCAATTTTAAAAGTTAAATTTTGTTGTAAAAATAAACAAGTAGATAATAGCATTGACAATATTACTCTTCCACTGCTTTGTCGTTCAGGAAGTTAGAAGAAATGTCAGTTTTACATAAGTGCTGCCACATTTGAGACACTTGAACTTTAGAATTGCCACAGGAGAGATACAGAATGAAGGCAGGGCAATTCTAACAATATTTAAGATCAGTCATGATAACTGAGTGTAGTTTGGTGAAAAAGAAATTGCTGTAAAGATATTCCCTTTTATCAGACTTAAAATAAAATCTCTACTTTTACATAAACTAAACCTTGTTTCCTGAAAGACTAGTTCAGAAAATAAAAGATCTGAAAGCTTAGTATTTTTTGTTTACTGGGTCAGTGAAAATCATATTCACATACATACTGAGGAAAAGGTGCCTTGCATATACAAAAGGCGATGAGAACAGTGGCATAGTAGTTAACACAGCATGTATAAGTGATATCTGTCATTAAGTTCATGCATTTGCTTCACCTTCTGCCTGGAGTCCAGGAGCTCAGCTACCGCTTATGTATGTCCCTGCTATCTGCAGGATGTGAACTGAATCATCAAATCTTCTCACTCCTAATGAAAATGGAGAAACCTGCTGTAGCTAGTTCACAAAAATGATGGCTGTCTCCTGCTCGAGTGATTCATTAATATAACAATGTAGATTGTGTGAAACAGTTTCCTTTGCAAGAAAATGGAGGCAGCTTCTTCATATATGAATGATTTTGGAGTATTGAATCTCAAAATATAAAAATCCAAAAGGACCGTCACACAAACACACACACATATGTATGTGTGTGTGTGTATATATATATATATATATATGTATATATATATATATGTCTTCTCCATTTTCTCAAAGGCAAATTGAATAGAAAATATAAATCAGAAAATGGAAAGATAGAAACGTTATCGGAAGTCTTGTTTCCCCTTGGCAAGTAAATCTCTGAATCATTCCTGAACATGACTCATTAAGTTCCACCTCTGCATCTTGCACATGTCATTACCTCTGTCAGCCTGCTGAACATTTATCTACCTCTTTCCCAAAATCTGATTATTTTGCAATTACCTTCAAGAAATAGGTTCTCAGTCACTCTCTTTTTTTAAAAGCAGCTCTACCTGTCTGTACTGGCTTCAAGTTAGAGTTGAACTAATATTAGAAGTGATTAAGTCTTTTGAAACAGACACACAAAAGGAAATGTATACAGAGTTTGATCAGACAAGTTTTACATGGGGCATTTCATGAACTAGGAGTAGTCAAATTAAAACAGACAAATTCCTCAGACAGAAATCTAATGAGATTGTACAAGGAATCTAGTCATCTTTCGCAAGCAAAACCTGAATGCTCTTGACACTTTTGTGAGAGGTAAATGAAATTATAAACCTCAGGTTAGACTACGGAATTCATTTCTTCACTTTCAAATGCTTTTCAAACTTTGTCTATTGGTTGATAATGAGCATTCATTGTTCTCTAGCAGGAGGCAAACACACAAAACTGACTCCTTTTGTTTGTTTTCATGTGTTCAGAAAATAAAATATACTGTTTTGTTTGCTGTTATTTGGCTTACCCTCTCTAATGTGCAAAAGTCAAAGTGCTTCTTATCCATTATCCACTAGATAAACTTCCTTTCTTGATATAGAAGTTTCATAGAATTTACCTCTTTCAGAGACTGGGAAGATAATTTCTTGATTAATACACTGATGGAGACTAACACCTTATTTGAAGACACAGATAATAAGAAATGAAATTAAAATCAATTTATGCAATATATCTCACAAATAAAAACAAACTATATCTGATGTGCTTAGAACTAAAATTCTATTATTTGATAGCCACTGTGTCGCTGTTTATATTTTGGTGAAAATGAGAAGTCTCTCAAAAATGATAACATTCAAGCTTAGTATTGATTGACAGGTTGAAGTTAACAAGAGGGCTTTGCGGAGTGTGTCAACAGCCAGTGTTGTTACTGCCCCATGGAGCTGCTCATTGCATCTGGGATGATAGAAGTGTGGATAAAGCTGGCTTGCTAAAAATGTATTGGATGAGTCTGCAGAAATATAGTAGGCTGCGGCAAAAGATCTAGGGAGGACTGTTGGGTTTCTTGGGGTGTAAATTCTGTGGGGCTTGTGGCATTCATTCTGCTCTTGTCTTCCTTAAGGAATAACGTTAGGTTAGGTAGTTTGAGTAGTTTGAGCAAACCACCCTAAAGAGAGACAAGAGTAGGCTACCCCTAGTTTGAGGAGCAGTGTTCTACATCCTGGATTTTAAATACTCTTCTAGGAATTCTTGCTCATGTCTAAATCATGATGGACTAAATCTCTTTTTATGGTAATTCCCCCATGATCTCTGCAAAAGTGGAATGGTGTAGTAGCAAGCATGGTGTGATTAATTATAATGGTACCAGGTCTTTTGAGATATCAAATCATTTGTGCAAAAGTATGGTTTGAATTAGGGAAATAAAAACATTATTGTAGGTATAATGGTTCTGAACCACATAGAGGCCATTCAGTAGATAAGATTACCAAGAAACAACTTTCATTTTCAATGGTCCCCTCATATCTAGTCCCTTGTCCATCACATGGTCTTAGTGGTCTCTTCCTGGCATACAGAGACATATATTTTTCTTTTATTATTATTATCATTTATTACAATTTGTATATCTGCTGTGGTCCCCTCCCTTGTCTCCTCCCAATCTTACCCTTCCTCCTTCTTCTCCCCCTATGCTCCTTCCCTAGTCCACTGACAGGAGAGGTCCTCCTACCCTTCTATTTGATCCTAGCCTATCAGGTCTCACCAGGAATGGTTGCATTGTCTTCTTCTGTAGCCTGGCAAGGATGCACTCTCCAAGGGGGAGATGATCAGAGACCCTGTCACTGAGTTCATGACAGAGAAAACCCCTGCTCCCCTTACTATGGCACCACTTGGAGACTGAGTCTATGGGCAATATCTGACCTGGGTTTTAGGTCCTCTCCATGCATGGTCTTTGGTTGGGGTATCAATCTCTTCAATGCTGTTAGGACTCAGTTTTCATGGCTCTGTTGTTCTCCTTTTGGAGCTCCTGTGCCTTCCAGGGCTCCCTCTTCTTTCCTAAAATTCCCTGCACTCTGCCGAATGTTTGGCTATGAATTTCAGCCTGTACTTTGATACCTCGATCAGTAGAGTCTTGCAGAGGCCATTGCTCAACCATATTCATAGCAGCTCTATTAGTAATAGCCAGAAGCTGGAAACAACCTAGATGTCCCTCAACTGAGGAAGGGATACAGAAATTGTGGTTTATTTACCCAATGGAATACTACTCATCTATTAAAAACAAGGAAGTCATGGAATTTGCAGGCAAATGGTGGGATCTAGAAAAGATCATCCTGAGTGAGGTAACCCAGAAGCAGAAAGACACATATGGTACATATTCACTCATAAGTGGATATTAGGCATATCATATAGGATAAACATACTAAAATCAATAGTCCTAAAGAAGCTAAACAAGAAGGAAGACCCTAGGGAAGATAAGCATCCTCATTCCGAAGGTCAAATGAGATAGACATTGGAAGCAGGAGAAGACAGGGAACAGAGCTTTCTTATATGGTGCCCTTACAGTTTAGTCTGTTTCATTGCATGTATATAAAAGGGCAATAATATCCTGCACATGTTCCCCAGGATGATGGTGTGTGTTACTGTAAATGGAAGACCTTCATAGGCTCATATATTCGAAGACTTGGTCCCTAGATTGGGTGAACTGTTTGGGAAGGATTTGGAGATGTGGCCCTGTTAGAGGAGATTTGTCACTGACTGTTAGGCTTTAACATCTCATGACTTGCACCATTTTCAGTGTATCTCTCTGACTCTGTACTCTATTGATGATATGAGCTCTCAGCTGATGTTTCTGTTTCCGCAGTGTTGTTCGTTGTGGGGAAGGCCATAACTGGTAGTGGTGATGTCCAAGAGACAGTCACAGGCTGCCAAAAATGTCTTTGTTGATTTTCAAAAGACTGCCATGTTTCTTATGTGGTCAGCTTGTCTCTCCTGCCCTGCTTTAATCCCTGTCTTTTCTTACTACCTGTGTTTCTGGCTTCACCATTTTAATTGTATCGTTTTCTTTAAAGCTATGAAATATTTTCACAGGAATCTATGTTTGAATTTATTTTAAGCACAAAAAAGCCCAGTTGAATATACACATAACTAGGTATGCATATAAAAAGAGTGTGTTTTATTGTTTTATTTACATTCTAAATTGTTACTCCATGTTATTTCTGTAAAAAGAATAGCAAAGAAATTGAGATAGATAGATAAACATATTTATAAAATCTCTGTTTTATACAGATTGTTAGTGATATGCTATGATGCATACGTTTTAGGTTTCAGGAAATTTTGTAAACATACTTCAAAGGAACTACTGATGGCTTATATGAGAATAACATAATTACTGAAAGAAACTTTTGGGTTGCTGACTGATGTACCTGAGTAGGTGCAAAACTTGTTGGGAGAAAGCCAGGCCTTTTTGTTAAGCCGCATTATATTTGAGGAAATATGCAAAAGACTGAGCATATTAATCTCAAGTCCAGAAATGGCATCAGTATTGGTGGTGCCACTTAAGTTGTAAAACTGTGGCCTAGTAATCTGCACATAGGGAAACAGAAATTCTTCACAGTCAGTTTCTTCCAGAAAATATATATGATGTCTACATTACAAATAAAGCTTATAGTAGAGTATTATAGTATAGTATTATAGCTTTTTGTATTTTTTGTTTCCGAGAGTCTAAATACATTTTGCTGTAATCAGAAAATTCAAAATTCTGATGGTAAGTAAAAATCAGAAAGAGCTTTCCATCTGTAGGATCTTAAAAATGCCATCTTTTTTCCTTTAAACTAGTACATGGATATATGGCTTATCCTCAGCAATAAAATGAAACACTCAGACCCTTGATTAGAATTTGGTGGTGCAAACCAGCATAGATTGGATATAAACTCTACCTTTGGCAATAGTGTAAGAAGAAAACTTCCTGCAGTGTAAGAAGAAAACTTCCTGCAGTGACGGAGCACTATATTAATGGCGGGTTGTGCTGGAAATTCAAGCTGTTATTTGATTTTTTGCAGCTGTAAGAGTTCTATCACCAAATCTGCTCTGTGATGCGATTTGAAAGGTCCCTGTTTTACATACCACTGTTGTTAGGCATGCCCAGTAGTTATGAATGGTGCTCTATGCCCTTCCATAATATGTTATGTGTTTAATTAGACTGGTAGGGTTTTGTTGACCCAAAAACAACATTTTGATCAAGAAGTGCTTGTTTTCATTCTGTGGATATCTTTATTATTTATAAGTACACTATGAGAAGTAACAAATGGATCTGTTCTTATTCTCAGTTTGAATTCTATTTTACCTTTGTATTCCTTATAATTGCAAACAAAATTACCTAATACATAAATTTATGGAAATAAATATAGCTGACTAGCTATATGGAAAGATAACTCAAACTCATGCACCCAAGCCAGATTGTTAAATAATAGTGCCAAGAAATGAAGTTTCCTTTGCATACCTCTTCACAGTTTTCCTACCACTAGGAGAGGCAAAATCAGCCTGAAACACACCCATTGCTAATTAAAAGAAATTTATTATAATTGTATTTCATTTTAAACATCTGCATGACTGTTAAAATGCAAATATCTCCAATATAACCTAAAAACTGTAAAGCAGGATTTCAGTGATTGGGACTCTTATCCCTGAGTAGATTTTTATACATATTGAAAACTTAAATAACAAAACAAAACAAAAAAACTGGATGGACTTTGAAAGAAGGAGAAAACAGGAAAAAGGACAGGAGCCTATGACAGAGGGCCTCTGAAAGACTCTTCTCAGCAGTGTATCAAAGCAGATGCTAAGACTCATAACCAAACTTTGGGCAGAGTGCAGGGAATTATATGAAAGAAGGGGAATTAGTAAGACCTGTCGAGGACAGGAGCCCTACAAGGAGAGCAACAGAACCAAAATATATGGGCACAGGGGTCTTTTCTGAGACTAATACTCCAACCAAGGACCATTCATGGAAATAACCTAGAACCTCTGCTGAGATGTAACCCAGGGCAGCTCAGTTTCCCATTGGGTTCCCTAGTAAGAAGAACAGGGACGCTCTCTGACATGAACTCAGTGGATGGCTCTTTGATCACATCTCCCTGAGGGGTTTGACTACCCCTCCCCCTGACAGGGGAGCATTCTTGCCAGGCCACAGGGAAGGGCAATGCAACTAGTCCTGATGAGACCTGATAAGCTAGGATCAGATGGAAGGGGAGGAGACCTCCCCTATCAGTGGACTTGCCGAGGGGCATAGGAGGAGATGAGGGAGAGAAGGTATGGTTGAAAGGGAATGTGGGAGGAGACTACAACTGGGGTACAAAGTGAATAAACTGTAATTAATATAAAAAATAAAAATTTAATAAGAAAAGTTCAACTCTTCTGTCTGTCATGTACTCCAAACTACTGTTATGAATGCAGACTTAAACCTTGAAGAAATATTCTCTCTAGTGCATACTGTAGTATTTAAAACTACATACATCATTAGAATGTCTCAATCCTCCCACCCAAAAAAATCACTGCTAAGAGATTATATACAAATGGAAAAGTGGATTTTTTTTAAAATAGAGAAACTCATAGGTCAATGACAGAAGATAGCTTACAAATATACTCTATGCATAATAATTGGGCACATGAAACTCTTGGATTTTTAATACAGTGGTTGTTATCAAACTAGAGAACTTACACGCAGTTCAGTATTAGAAAATAAAATAAGCAACATAGTGCCTCCTTTTCATGAGTGAATAATTAACCTAGTTGATTTAGGCACTAATGCCAATATTTCACTAGCAAAATGCTGACAATTTATACTTTATTTAAAAAGCTCTATGTGTTAAACTTGTAAAGCTAAGTAGGCCAAGTACCAAGACAGTTTGAAACATGAACACTTGCCACATTTGCAGGCTGCTCTTGCTGAAAGCACTGACTTAATCTGTATCATCAACTGTCTTGTGAGTTATTTGGTCATAATTTTTATGCTTGACTCTGTGTGTAGACATGACAATCACTTATGAGCTCCCTCTCTTGAAACTGATAATTTAAGGTTGATAGGTTAATATTTATCTAAGATCTCTTGTTCAACATTAAGGCAGATGACAAAAAATAAAAGCAAATTATTTTCAAGATTCATGAATTGAAAACCATAGCAGCAGGTCACCTGCGATTTGAACCATAGTTGACATCCAAGTTGTAGCAATAAACTCAGTTCATGAACTAAATTACCCTGTCACACAGAGATAATAGCTTACAGAATATCATAGAAACAGATATGAGAAGTTGATCTACTGGTTCACAGTTTGACCAACACTGACTGACCATGGAAACTCTCCTACCACATACGTAAATGAGATACACATATACCCTCTCTGTCTTGCAGTCTTTAATCTTAGACTACTTAACGTATTTAATCTACAGCATTGGTCCAGCTAGATGGCTTCCTTTGTATGTGAACCTCAAAGGAAGACAGATGTGGCTTCCATTTTTCTGAGGAGTATGAAAGCACGGACAGAGGGATGAGGGAGGGAAGGGGCAGTGCTAGAGGGAGGAGGGGGAGAGAGTGGGCTTGGGAGGAGAGGATGGAAGATGCTGTAAAGTAAAGAAATAAAAAAAATCGACACATGGATGTTCTAGAAGATTATTCTCAAAATATATAGGACAACCGACTATTTTATATGCACTATACAAATTTAACATTTAACCAAGTTTTTGATCATGTACAGATTTAAAAAGAACAAGAAACGGTAGTTTTAATTCTAAACTACTGCATAAACTGACTTAAGAAGTTGATATCTCAGTCAAGGCTTTCAATGGTGAGACTGGGACATCAACCCAAGCCACAAAACATTCTACCAATACTAGTCATGCCTGTAGGCTGGGCTGGGCTGGCAATGGTCGCCAGGAGCTTGTTGGTTGATCAATATCTGTCTGGTCTAACTTAAAGCCCAGGTAATGAGAAGTAGCCCATGCCCAACACTGCCTGGTCAATTAGAAGAAGAAAGCTGGGTGGCTCCTGGATGGCTCAGAAACCTAGACTAGAAGCAAACATGACTGATTTAAAAAAAAAAAATCTGCTTTACTCATAGATCAGTGACTAGCTCAAAAGAAAAGCGTCCTCTGACATCTTCTGGGAACAGATGCAAAGACACACACCCAAACATGAGTGAAGCTCAGAAAACCCCACAAAAGATGGGAAAGAAGAATTTTAGGAGCCAGGGAAGTCAAAGACACCGGAAGAATATGGCTCACAAAATCAACTAAGCAGGGCTCATAAGGGCTCACAGAGATGGAAGTGACAATCACAGAGCCTTCTTGGGTCTTTGCTAGGACCAATGAATATGTGCTGTGGTTGTTTAGCTTTTTTTTTTTTTTGGAGGGGTGGGGGAGTGTGAGGTATTTCTTAGTCTTTTGCCTGTTCTTGGTTCCTATTCCTTCCTGCTTGGTCACTTCATCCAACCTCGATATGAGAGTTTGTGCCCTGTTTTATGGCATCTTTTTATGCCATGGTCAGTAGATATCATTAGAAGCCCTGCTATTTTTGAAGGGAAACAGGAAGAGTGCATCTTGGAGAAAAGGCGAAATGCATGGGCATGGAAGAGGAGGGAGAGGCTGTGGTCAGGATGCATTTTATGTGAGAATAAAAAAGAAACAAGAAAAAGAGAAGCTGGGATCCTATGACAACCACCTTCACAGTCAGTCTAGGAAATTCAAACCTTCCTAGCAGTTTTTCATGCAACACACTCTGCCTCAAAAATGCAAGTTCATGTTACTTCTCTTGTCAATCTTGCTCTTTTGAATTGTAGTTAACTCTTGTGTTTAATATAAATGTACTATTCTGCCTATTTAGTTCATCACATTGCTCTCCTCATATTCTTTGTAGCATTGCAAAAATCCCCCTTTTGTTTTCTTCTAGAGATGTAATTCCTACCCCATGCACACACAAATATTACTAACAATGTGCTTGTTATAAAAGAAGATATGAAAATATGGAAAATCTTCATATGCCTTGAATTTACTTTTTATATATCTAGACTTAAGAAACAATATCCAGGAAAGAGTGCAGTTAGCATCTGGACAGCATTTATTTTGACTCAGCTCAGTCTCTGGGACCACAGAAAATAAGTAAGTTAATAAGGAACTTTACAGCTTATTTTATTACTTTTCCCATAGTGTCTTCTTATGATAAATTACTCCTACTCATTTTTATTATGTTGTAGACAAAAATATAGATCATCATGTTAAAGCTCGTAAACTTAGCAATCCACTTATCAATTTTTTCATAAATATGGGTTCAGTGTTAGTCAACTTTCTATCACTTAATATAATACTTGAAGGAAATCCAATTAGAGGATGACTAGTTTATTGCAACACTTGGCAACAGGTTTCAATCTATGCTTTCTTTCATGCATTGCTCTGTGGTTTAAGAAACATTTTTACATCATGCCATCCTAGGATGGAAGAGCTAGATAGAGATAAAGTTAGAAATAGTGATGGTAGAGATAGAACAGAGAAGAAGGAAGAGAAGGAAAAGAGAGACGAAGAAGAGGAGGAATGGGACCTAGAGGGAGGAAAAAGATAGGGAAGAGGCCTGGGAACAAGATACATGATTTATGAGTGATTACAAATAACCTATAACCCATATCTTCCAAGTAGACTATAACTTATCACCACTTCCCATAGTTTCCATGAAATTATTAATCTACTGATAAAATTACCAATTGACAAAAATACCCCACTTATTTCACTTATTTTTCTATTAGCTTGTCAGCTGATAATCAAGCTGTTATCACAAAAGCCTGAAGGAATGATTTAAAATTGTAACACATTCTGGATAAATTTCTTTATTTATGTGTAAAAAAGTATTTTTTGGCATAGAACTATATTTACATCATTTTCTCCCAACATTTTTTGCATCTATCTTCTTCAGGCTCCTTACTGTTTCTCAAATTCATTACCTTTCTAAAATTATATAAACTAGTATATATATATATATATATAATATTGTAATATCGTATTAATATATATTAAATTATTATGTTAACAATATATTTTAGGTTATACTATGTCATATAATATTATATGTTATACATATTTTATAGTTCCTTAATATAGAAACTTAATTAAAAAATTATATATATATATATGTATATTCTGTTAGTATGTGTATGTGTTCAGAGCTGATTTCTTATGCTTCTACTGTCAGTCAGGTAGCCCATTCTTCCAGAAGACTGATTTTCTCTCACCAGCCACTAACTACTTCTAGTTCTTTATTTAGCTGGTGTAGGGCCTTGATAGGTGTCTCTCATCCACACTGACATGGTAACATGATGGTGTTTGCATCATATCCAGTTCAGATAACCTACATGTGCACAACTTTCTGCTCATATTTGGAAGAAAATGTTTGGGATCATTTGCCTTCATTATTTGGTTTTTACTATATATATAGAGAGAGAGGGAAAAAACCAGAAAAACTGTTTGAAATCTTCCATCAAAGCCTAAAACCAGTCTTTTTTGTGTTTAGAACTGCAAGTTAAATTTATTTAATTAATGTAAAAAATAAAAAATTAATTTAAAATTTTCAAGAAGAGCATATTTATATCTCACTTGGGGGCCCTCTAATCTGCATTTGTAGCAGCCCTACATTTTATGAAATTAAAATAGAAGGATGTAATTTAGTTTAGGATTATAGCTCCAGTTTCAAAACAATAGTAACTGCTTAATTTATCTAATTTTTACCACCTTTTATAAGGATACTTTGAACAGGGTTATAGATTCTCCTACAGAGGACATTATTTTTATTGTCTTTTTAACATCTGGTGTGCTTCTTCCCCACACCTTGAAAAACAGTAGTCTCCAACACAACCTCACATTAACTGCTCATAGGTTAGAATCTGTTTTTGTCTCCCAGAACTCCACTGAAACTGCCCTGGGTAAGTGCATTAGAAAAAAATTCCTCAGAGTGTCATGCATTAAAGGCTTGATCTTCATTTTCCTAGTAAGGGGAACAGGGGCTGTTTATGAAATGAACTAAGTGGCTGGCTCTTTGGTCACCTCCCCCTAAGGGGGAAGCAGCCTTACTAGGCAACAGGGGAAGGCAATGCAGCCACTCCTGATGAGACCTGATAAGTTAGGGTCAGATAGAAGGAAGGACCTCTCCTAAAGTGGAGAGGAGGGGCATAGGAGGAGTAGAGAGAGGGAGGGTGAGATTGTGAAGAGACTAGGGAAGGGGCTGCAGTGGGGATACAAAGTGAATAAATTGTAATAAATAATAAATAAATAAAACTATTAAAAAAGAGTTACAAATGGTAGTGATACATTTAGTCTTCTAGAAAATTTGTTGCTGACTAATAATATTTTGAAATGTGGGAATATCAAGTGAAGATGAAGTACGCATATATATGATTGGCTACACATTTAATATGAAATTATTTCCACAGTTTTCAAACTGGCCAAAATACAGAGTTGAAATATAAAAGATAGTATCAGTATGAGATTTAAAATTATATAACTAACTGTAACAAGCTAATTTACTCTGAAAAGACAAAAACAAAAACAAAGACAAATTAAAAATTATAGCTTGGCTACATCTGGAAATTTGGCAGTATTTTATAATGCTCAGTGTCCAAGTTTTACAGGCAAATGTCTCAAGTAGCTATGTAGTTTTATGTTCACATAAAATTAGTATTTATTTCTTTAATGCTGAGAGCAGAATGCTAAACACATTGGCAATTCTTGCCTTTGTATAGTGATCCCAATGTAGAATTTATATAAAAGAAAAGTGAAGATGGAAATACAGCCCACTAGGGAAGAAAACACATATGTTTTCATGAACTCAAGCATAAGGATCTGAGTTCAAACTTCCATCACTGAAGTAAATAACAAGGCCTGGCTTAATACACTTAAAATCCAAAGAAGATTAGGGTAGAAGTATATTGATTCCAAAAAGCTTACTGGCCATTCAACCTAGCTAAAAGGAGACATTTCGTTTCAGTGAGAGAATACATCTCAGGGCAATAAGGCAGAGATGAATAGAAGAAGAAATGTGGCATCTTACACTGACCTTCTCATATGAATTCAGAGGCAGAAGCACTCAACACTCATGCCCATTAATAAATGAGTAATGAACTTAAGCATATTAATAAATGAGTAATGAACTTAAGTATATATTTATCAAAAAACAAGCACTTTACAAACAACAATATAGAAAAATGTTCAACAGTATTAATCATCAGTAAAGTATAAATACATAGCACAACAAAAGATACCTTCTATACTAAACATTTCTCTTGTAAAGTAGATTAAATATAACAAGCAATTCCAAACATGCAGAAAATAAATTCTTATACTATTGGTGGAAGTGTAATTGTTCAGGCTTTGTAAAACAATCACAAGTTTTTTCATAAAATAAAACTATCCAAATATCATATTGTTGTACCTTTACATGAAGTTAATGTAATTAGAATGTTGTAAAGATGAGTCCAAAACAGCTGGACTCAGCTGGACTGCAGAGACTGATGCATCAACCAATGATCAGGCATAGAGAGGACCTAAACCCCTGATCAGATGTAGCCTATAGACAGCTCAGTCTCCATGTGGATTTTCTAGTAAGGGAAGAAGAGACATTTTTGATATAAACTCTGTTGCCTGTTCCTTGATCACTTCTCCCTGTGAGGCAACCTAGCCGGCCCACAGAGAAAGAGGATCCAGACAGTCCTGATGGGACCTGGTAGGCTAGGATCAGAGAGTAGGGGAGGGGGACCTTCCCTATCAGTTGACTAGGGGAGTGTCATAAGGGGAGAAGAGGTAGGGAGGGTGGGAGTGGAAGGAGATGAGGGAGTGGGCTACAACTGGGATACAAAGAGAATAAAGAGTAAACAATAATATTAGTAGTAGTAATAATAATAATGAAGTGCATTAAAAAGTTCAACAATAACTGTCCTCTTTAACTCCTATTAATATTTTTGAAAATTTATGATCTTCCATAGAGTGGTATATTTAGAGTAAAATTAGGAGTTGCACATAATATTAACCATTATTAGAAAAATGTCAGTAGTTGATAACACTGGAGAATAATTTCTCATAGACAATACATTTGAATGAATAGGAGACATTTTTGCAACTACTGACTTACATATAAATGTTTAATTAAAATTGTATTAAATTAACAATTTATAAATCATCATAATTACATATTACAACTTATTTGTGAGTCAACTAAAATACTTTGATTAAAGAAAATATTTGACTTTACTTTGAAAATAGGGTATTAAAATAATTAAATATAAAGTATGTGCTCTGAACAATACTCTATAATTAAGTACTCAATATCGAGTATATTATATATTTGTCTCAATTCTTCCAGTAGTTAGAGTAGCTATCAATGTTTCTAAGAAAAGACAGTGAAATTTGTTGATATACCAAGTCAGTATGTGGTTGAAAATTAATGAATTTTTCGTAATTATGTAGTTAATATAGTAACATACATCAGAATTGTCCAAAAATTATATATATCTATATATACACATATATAAAATATAATGTATATGTATATTATCTATTACATATAGTAGGAAAAGAAATACACTCTAAAGACTAGAAATAATTTTCCAGCTACATAATTTTAATAATGAAATTCTGAATCTGAATAATCCACACATGTCAGAACTTTAAACATTTGAATCTAGGTTTGAAATGACAAAACAACAAGCCAAAGTCTATTTCCCTTTCCTTTAATATTGCTTTATCGCCTTTATTTTACTTTATTGTAGTTAACACTCAATCCACTGGGTGTATCTCAAAAATCCAGACAGACCTGATAGGCTAGGGTCAGACAGTACAGGAAGAGGACTTTTCCTATGAGTAGATTAGGGGAGAGGGATTGGGGAGGGAGAGTGGGACCAGGAGGAAATGAAGGAGGTGGCTACAACTGGGATACAAAGTGAGTAAATTGTAAGAAATAATAATAAAAAAATAGAAATTCTTTTGTAACATTTTTTGCTTCACCTCTTATTGTTACACTTCTACACATGTACAAATATATATTCTTAATTTGATATTCAGCCACAGGGTTTGTTTTCTAAAATGGATTTATAAACTCATCCCAGGAGATATATACATTTTATTTATATTGTTATATTTCTTCAATTATCAGAGTTAACATTTATTTGTGAACATTTATATTTCCACTAAATAAAACCTTAATTTCACATGATTGATTTTTTACATCCTTTAATGGTATCCAAAAAACGAGTTACCTTCATTGTTGATTTTTCCCTTTAGAAATATCCACTCATTATTCATCAAAATGTATTTATTATTTTACTCAATGCCTTGTGGTAAACACATAAAGACCAAATAAAATAAATACAGTTGCATAAAACTTGGAATATTCATTACCTGCTTAGACAGTCTGGGAAAATATTGGCTGCATACTATTTATAAATCTGATAAAATTATTTTATACAGTGTCTTGAGATCTTATTGCTGAGAATAGACACCGTGACCACAACTCTTCTAAAGAAATCATTTAATTGTGCCTGGTTTATGGGCTTAGAGGTTTAGTCCATTATTGTCATAGTGGCAAGCATGGAGACACAGAGGCAGACATGACGATGGAAAAGTAGATGAGGGTTCTACATCTGGATCAGCAGACATCAGAAAGAGAATGCAACACTGGACCTAACTTAAACGTAGATATATATATATATATATATATATGTGTGTGTGTGTGTGTGTGTGTGTGTGTGTGTGTGTTTGTACATATATATGTATATATAAAACACAGAAATTTCTTATAAAAGAAAAACTATGTTATTTGTTCCATCTAGATAATGTTGGAGTCTCTAAAGGATAATCACTGCTGCTTATGTGATACATTTTAAAGAATCTTGTAAGAAAACATTTCCTAAAATATCTGCATCAATATATCCTGGCTATATGGCTAAATGTATGTCAGTTAAAACACTTATTATAGGCATTTTCACAAAAGTGATTTTTTACTGTATCATGGTAAAATAGAAGGAGCTGACCTTGCTACCATTAATGTAAATATGCTCTAGCAACAGATAGAAGCTAAAGGTAAGTAGGATGTGAATAAGTGTATGTTGAGAGTAGAGCTAAGCAGGAACAAATTTGTACCTCATGGGTATGTATCAAAGTTGTGAGTCCCAGTGACTTAAATGGTGTTGAACATTCAATGATCGTTTCCATCAAAGGCATTAACATTTTATGGACTTCAAAATAAAATTCAAAATATTATCATTGTACATCAAAATTTAGGCAATGACAGAAAATCATTTTTGTCGCATATCATGAAGACTCATAAGTATGGAAAGAATTCTGCCTCTCCAGCAAGTACAGAAGTAACAAAGAGAGCATGAAGAAAAAAAAAAGTAATTGACTTTTATCATATGTGCAGTGACAAATTCTGTCTTAATCACTGGTCTGTTGCTGTGAAGAAGCACAATGTTCATGGCAACACTTTCAGAAGAGAATACTTAACTGGGGGCTTGCTTAAAGTTTTAGGACATTAGTTAATACATCACCATCATGGTGGCAATCAAATAGGCATGGCTCTACAGCAGTATGTTAGAGCTTTACATCCTGACCCAGAGGCAGCAGTAAGGAAGAAAGACACTGGGTCTGGCATTGGCTATTGAAACTTCAAATTCCTTCAATACCCTGGTGGGTAGAGTCTTTCAGAGGTCCTTGTGGACACTCCTGTCCTGTTCCTTATCTTCTCCTAATTGTGATGTCTATCTTGTTTGCCCTTCTGAAGGACGTTAGGCATCTTCCCTAGCATCTTCCTTGTTGTTTAGCTTCTTTAGGACTATTGATTTTAGTATCTTTATCCCATATTATATGGCAAATATCCACTTATAATTGAGTATATACCATATGTGTCTTTCTGCTTCTGGGTTTCCTCACTCAGGATTATCTTTTCTATTTCCCACCATTTGCCTTCAAATTTCATGATTTCCTTGTTTTTATTTGTTCAGTAATTTTCCATTGTGTGAATGTACCACACTTTCTGTATCTATTCCTTAATTGAGGGACATCTAGGTTGTTTCCAGATTCTGGCTATTACAAATAAAGCTGCTATGAACATAGTTGAGCAAATGTCCTTATTGAATGGTGGGGCATCCTTTGCATATATGCTTAGAAGTGGTATAGTTGGATCTGTACTGAGAGTTATTGCCAGATTTGGGCAGAGTGTTGGAATCTTTATGGAAGAAGAAGGAGATAGAAAGACCTGCAGGGGACAGGAACTCCACAGGGAGAACAGCAGAGCTAAAATACCTGGACCCAGGAGGCGGGGGTATGCTTCAGAGACCAATACTCCAACTAAGGACCTTGCATGGAGAGGACCTAGACCCTTTGTTCAAAGGAAGCTCATTGTCTGCTCAGTTTCCAAATGGGTACCCTAGTAAGGGGATCAGGGGTTGTATCTGACATGAACTCAGTGCTGGCTCTTTATTCACCTCCTCCTGAGGGGTGTGTGTGTGCAGCCTTGTCTGGACACAGAGGAAGATGATGCAGCCAGCCTTGATGAGACCTGATAAGCTAGGATCTGATAGAAGGGGAAGAGGTCCTCCTCTATCACAGAACTAGGGAAAGGGCATACGGGGAGAAGAGGGAGGCTGGTTGGGACTGGGAGGAGAGGAGGGAGAGGGCTGCAGCAGGGATACAAAGTGAGTAAATCGTAATAAATGAATATATCAATAGAATTAAATTTAACAAGTTTGTTACTACATGTTGAAAGCATAAGGACAACTAATAATTTGCTAATTTGCATAGTATACATTTGTTCAAAGTCTGTCCTTTTATGGGATTCTCCAACAGCGTTTTCAGAGGATATGTAAAATTACATCATTTCCTAATTAAAACTCCTAACTAAGGTTATGGTAATTTTAAGAAAAGTTAAATACATTATCTATATTTCAAAATAAGCATGACCTTGAGAACATGCATTTTCTCTACTTCCTAAGCAGTTTTTGTTCAACTTATGGACCAATTAAACTATGTTTACAAATTCTTACTATTGTATGATATGGTTGTGATGAAAATTCCTCATTATAAGAAAAACTTCCCAATTTAATCATTAAAAAAAATAACAGAAAGAAAAGAAACTTGAAATTCCACCTCCAATGACATATTTCCTAACCGTTCCTAAACAGTTTCAACAACTGGGGACCAAACATTTAAGCATATAAGCCTATGGGTTAGGGAACCAACATTAACTCAAGCACACACACTCTCAAGTGCACATACACAATCAATCTGAGGTGCAATATTAGAGAATTACCAGATGCAAAATCCACTGGTCAAATTTACTGGTGGATTGATGCTAGACTTTCTGGTCACTGTGATTGTGAAGAAATGAATATTGTCCTTTGTATTTAAGAACTAATGTATTTAAGAACTAATGTTATGCTTCAGGTATGGTAGCAAAAATGAAAATATGCTCACATATATTTCTATTGTGTATACATATATGTACAGATATATTTATATATATTTTATATATGTACAAATAAAAATTACAAAATTAATTTTTAGAAAAAGAGAAACGAGATACCTCCAGATGATCTCTTGTTGTACAGGATCGTTTTGGAAATTCTGGGTTTTTTACTTCTCCATATGAAGTTGAGAATTTTTCTTTCAAGGTCTATAAAGAAGTGTGTTGGTATTTTGATGGGAATTGCATTGAATCTGTAGATTGCTTTTGGTAGAATGGCTATTTTCACTATGTTAATCCTACCAATCCATGAGCACAGGAGATCTTTCCATCTTCTGATATCTTCTTCAATTTCTTTCTTAAGAGACAGGAGCTCCACAAGGAGAGCAACAGAACCAAAAAAAAAATCTGAGCACAGGGGTCTTTCCTGAGAATGATACTCCAACCGAGTACCATGCATGGAGAAAACCTAGAACCCCTGCACAGATGTAGCGCATGGTAGTTCAGTATCCAAGTGGGTTCCATAATAACTGGAACAGGGACTGCCTCTGACATGAACTGATTGGCCTTCTCTTTGATCACCTCACCCCAATGAGGAAGCAGCCTTACCAGGCCACAGAGGAAGACAATGCAACCACTCCTGATGGTAGCTGGTAGACTAGGATCAAAAGGAAGGAAAGGAAGACCTCCCCTATCAGTGGACTTGGGGAGGGGCATGTGTGAAGAAGGGGGAGAAAAGGTGGGGTTGGGAGGGGAGGCGGGAGGGGTTTATAGAGGGTATAAAGTGAATAAAGTGTAATTATTAATTTTTTTTAAAAAAGGAAAAAAAAGACTTGACGTTTTTCTCAAACAGGTCTTTCACTTGCTTAGTTAGAGTCACACCAAGGTACTTTATGATATTAGTGGCTATTGTGAAGGGTGTTGTTCCCCTAATTTCTTTAGAAGGCCTTGGAAAGACTCTACCTAGCACTGTATCAAAGCAGATGCTGAGACTCATAACCAAACCTTTGGCAGAAGGCAGGGAATCATATGAAAGAAGGGAGAGTTAGTAAGACCTGGAGCTCCACACGGAACAAATATATCAGGACACAGGGGTCTTTTATGAGATTGTTTCTCCAACCAAGGACCATGTAAAGATATAACCTAGAACCCCTGCTTGGATATAGCCCATGGTAGCTCAGTAACCAAGTGGGTATCCTAGTAAGGGGAATAAGGACTATTTCTGACATGAACTCAATGGCTGGCTCTTCAACCCTCCCTACCCCCCAAGGGAGGAATAGCCTTGCTAGGCCAGAGAAGAGGACAATGCAGCCAGTCCTGAAGAGACCTGATAAGCTAGGGTCAGATGGAAGGGGAGGAGGTCCTCCCCTATCAATGGACTTGGAAAGGGGCAGGGAGGAGATGAGGGAGGGATGGGAGGATAGGGAGGGAACAAGGGAGAGGGCTAAGGCTGGGATACAATCACATAACCTGTGATTAATATAAAAAATAAAAGTAAAAATAAAAATTAAAAAAAATTTTTAAAAAGATAGAAAAGAGATTTCCTGAATTCTAGATTCATTGGTGTGTCCTGAGTGATTTTAGGGAAAGGTGTGGCCTTAGGAGAAACAATGCAGAAAGAGCAATTTTTTTTAATTTTTATTTTTTATACTTCCATCTGAGCCTAGTTTATAAGATCTCATCAGGACTGGCTGCAATGCCCTCCTCTGTGGCCTAGCAAGGCTGCTCCTCCCTCAGAGGGGGCGGGGAGGTCAAAGTACCAAACACTGAATTCAAATCAGAGACAGTCCCTGTTCCCCTTACTAGGAAAACCCACTAGGGTGCTGAGTTGGCATGGGCTACTTCTGAGCAGGGGTTGTAAGTTATATTCATGCATGGTCTTTGGCTGGAGAATCAGTATGAGAAAAGACTCCTTTGTCCAGATATATTTGGTCCTTGTGGCACTCCTGTCTTCTCCAGGTTTTACTAACTCCCCCTCTTTCATATGATTCCCTCCACTCTGCCCAAGGTTTGGTTATGAGTCTCAGCATCTGCTTTGATTCGCTGCTAGATAGTCTTTCAGAGGCCCTGTATGGTAAAGCTCCTGTCCTGTTTCTTGTTTTCTCCTTCTTACAGTGTCCATCCCATTTGTCTTTCTAAGTGAGGACTGATGATTTTACCCCGGGTCCTGCTTCTTGTTTAGCTTCTTTAGAAGTATAGATTTTAGTATGTCTATCTTATCTTATAGGTGTAGTATCCACTTATAAGTGAGTGTATACTGTGTATGTGTCTCTGCTTCTGAGATATCTCACTTAGGATGATATTTTCTAGTTCCCACCATTTGCCTGCATATTTCATGATCACCTTGTTTTTAATTGCTGATTAGAACAAAAATTCAAGCAATCCAATTAAAAAGTGGGGTACGGAGCTAAACAGAATTCTCTCTAGAGGAATATAGAATGGCAGAGAAACATTTAAAGAAATGCTCAATGTCCTTAGCCATCAGGGAGATGCAAATCAAAATGACTCTGGGATTTCACTTTACACCTATCAGAATGGCTAAGATAAAAAACTCAAGTGACAACACATGCTGGAGAGGTTGTGGAGAAAGGGGAACCCTTCCTCATTGCTGGTGGGAGTATAAACTTGCACAACCAGTTTGGAAATCAATCTGACAATTTCTCAGACAATTAGGAATAGGGCTTCCTCTAGATCCAGCTATACCACTTCTAGCCATATATCTAAAATATGCTGAAGTATACAACAAAGACATTTATTCAACCTTGTTTGTAGCAACTTTGTTCATAATAGCCAGAACTTGGAAACAACCCAGATGTCCCTCAACGGAGGAATGGATACAAAAACTTTGGTACATTTACACAATAGAAATAGCTGTTAAAGCAATTGTAAGGAATGGTTTCATGAAGGATGACAGGCAACTAGGAAACCCAAAGAATAGTTGATATTTTATTTCCAAACTTATAAGCACCCCTGCTGTCATGATTAAAACCACAAGTGATAGGAAGATATGTGTACATAATAATTAGTATAAACTTGATTCAAAATAAATCAATTAAATGTTAATCTGTTATTAAGATATCAGTACAGAAACATCTAGATTTGAATAATGCTTGATCACATATCTAAATTTCATAACATAATAACTTCCCATAATACGTGAAGAAAAAAGTTAGGATTCATTTCAATTGAAAATAATTTAATTCCTATTGATACAGAGGAAACCACAATCATGGAGAAAACAATACAGGGTCAAAATATATTAAAACAACACTTAAAATATATATAAATAAGACATAAGCAACTTTTGGTTAGGTTAACACAAAAGACATACTGACCCCTATCAACACCTAGAAATAATTTTTTCGATATGAAGTTATATATGTATATATACATAACCATGTTTGGATGTCAGATTTATTATATATAATATCTAAAAGTAACTGCAATATATTCTAGAAATTATTTTAATTCTATAATGACTATTTTGTGCTTTTGAGTGAAGGGTTTTACATTTTTATATTCAACTGTAAATTTAAATAGTTTTGTTCCTATTTTAATGAATGCATCATGAGAGATGAAAGCTACAGTACTTCTGAGCTACTGTGATTTGCATCTTTAATATGCACCCCCAGGCAAATACACACACACACACACACACACACAGACCCTCATGTATTGAAGAATTTTTCCCAGCTGCTGGCATGGGAGAGATATTGAGGATTATAAGAGATTTTGTCTAGTTGGAGGAAGCCACATGTTGGGATTATGTCTCTGAAGAGTACAATGGAATGCTGGCCTCTTCTATTTCCCAGGTGACATGAGGTAGCCTATTTAGATCCATAAACTCTCTGCCATTTTACTTAGCTGAACCTCAGGCTCAAAGCAATGGATTCAAACAAAATCCATCTCTCTTTCCCTAGGTGACTTTCTCAAGTGTTTAGTTGTAATGACAAGTGACTAACACAAATATAAACTAGAATTTAATGAATGCTATTGCACTTATAAAATGTAGAGAAATATTGGAATGTATATTATAGAAAATAACTACTACTTTTACTATATTATTTTACATTAAACATTTTAAAATACATAAACATATTGTCCATGCTGTAGCTTGTGTAAGTACTTAAGTTGATGCTACTCGTAGGTATAATAGTCTCCTATCACATAGATGAGTGGATAAACGATTATCCAAAGACAATAGGAGCATTGTTCATAGGGAATTCAGTTTGTTAAAAAAAAAAAAAGCTGGAGACAAATTTTAAATACTAACTGGCCTCATTTACAGTGCTAAAATTTGATAATATAGTTGTCATGATATATATTGTTTAAATAGTTCATCATTGTTACCTACACACCATCTGGTGCATCCAATAACAAAGTAGGAGTCCGTCCTTATAAGAGTTAAGACTGTCACCCTTAAATCAATTTTGTTACAGTAAAAGATGAGAAATGAAAATGTGTATAGAGTTCCAGATGTTCTTTCATGAGTTCATGAAATTAGGAGCCATTTAAAACTCTACTGTAATTAAATGTATCATTGAAACTTAAAGAACATAAGATAATCTTTGACAGTTTGAGTCAGTATGTTTTGTCCCTCTGTGCAAGGTAAAGTTAGCTCTACTTAATAGTAATAGCTGAATAGTTAGTGAGACTAGAAATGTGGTTCAGGTGGGTTGAGACAGTTTGGCCTCCATAAATTTCTGTGTTGAATGCTTAGCCCAAAGGAAGTGGCACTATTAGAATGTGTTGCCTTACTGGAGTAGGTGTGGCCTTGTTGGAGGAAGTGTATAATTGGGGGGGTGGGCTTTGATATCTCCTATGCTCAAGCTCCTCTCAGTGTGGAATTCCAGGCTCATTCTTGCTGCCTGTGGATCAAAATGTAGAATTCACAGCTCCTTTTCCAGCAGCATGTCTGCCTGGATGCTGCCCTACTTCCCACAATGATAATGAACTAAATGTTTGAAAGGGTGACTTAGCCCCAAATAAATGTTTTTTGTTTGTTTGTTTTAGAAAAGTTGACTTGGTCATGGTGTCTCTTCACAGCAATGGAAACCCCAATTAAGACAACAGTTTATAAATATTTCATATAAAAACTTATGCTTATGTATTTTGAAAGGATAGTCTAACACATGTTTATATTTCAACTATGTAAGTAAATACTATTATAAAACAAGATAAATAAATTTATTGAAAAATCTTGTCAATTTGTATTTAGTAGTCAAAATGTCAAAATATGAATAATGGAATGAACCTCACTCAAACTTGTCTTCAAAGAAACTTTATTAATTTTATATCTTAATGGTATTTATAATATCATGTTATATTTTATAAAAAATAATAAAAAAAACATAATAATCAACCATATTTTAATTTATATCCCTTCAAAATGTTTTTGTGTAGCTAAATATTTGAGACATCATTTATAGCTATGTTTAGCTTTAATTAAGTCTTAGCTATGTATTGTAGGTAAAATTAAATCATTTCAACACAGAAAGAGTTTACAATTAATTCACGCCCTTAAAAATTTGTCTTTACAAATATTTAGAGATTTGCATTAATAATAAAAATAAACTAATTGTCTAAAATTACTATAAAGCTACTATGGGTACCGAACAATGTTTGTTTCATAAAATTTATTAAAAAAATCTATGTGTTTTTTTATATTTTATATTGATTGATAGTACAAATTTAACTACATGATCGAAAGTTTACGCAAGCCGCCTGTATTCCCAGGACATCCAGGCTAGATACCCTGCTAACGAAACCTGACAAACATACTGCCTAACTTTCATGTTCAGAATCTAGGACTCCGTTGGGTTTGAAATGAGTTCCAGAGTGCTGCCCCACTGCAGCTCCTATGGGTCTGTAGTTGTAGGACAGTTGCTCTCTTGGGCAATTGTTCTTGCTTTCTGAAACTTGCTTTGATAGGCAGTACATACTGTTCACATCCTCCATCAGTCTTCGTTATAATTTTAGAGCTTATTGTCCTGCTGAAAAATGTTTGGAGATCTCTGACCTCATAACATATCATTTGTACTCTCAGGCTTGGCTTTGAAATCTTAGTGGAAGCCTCCATGAATTTACAAGCCTGGAAAATACGCACACCTGAAAGATCATTATCACAAGTGTCATAACCCAAGTATAATTTAAAGTTTGGACTGTGGCAATTCCACTTTTTTTTTCTCAAGACTGCTATAGCTGTCTGATACTTTATTGTTGTATATAAATGTTAGATTGCTTTTTTTATGAATTCAACTATTTTGAGGATCATTGAAACAAATATGTATATCACCTTTCATAATATGAACTTTTATCACAATATTTTCTTCTATTCCACAAATGCCAATTATTTTTTTCATTTTTCTTTCTTTACTTATTTTTTATGTGTTGAATTTTTATTACAAAGTCTTTCACTTTCTTGTTTTGATATATCTCTACAAATTTTATAGTTAGTAGTTATTAGGTACACAATTTCTTGCTTCATTTTCACAAATTGTCCATTAATATACAAAACTCTAGCATTTAAAATGTTGATTTTGCATTTATAACTTTATTAAATTTACTCACCAATTTAAAGAGATTTCAGTGGAAACATTAGTATTACATGAAATGATGTCATTTTAAAACAGTGCAGTTGGTTAATCTTGGTAACTAGAAACAACAAATTTAGAGTAATCTAGGACAAATAATTCTAGATGTGGTGATTTGAATGAAAATAACTTTCATAGGCCGATGAAGAGTGACTACTTTAGGAGGTGTGGCTATAGTGGAGTAGGCGTGGCCTTGTTGGAGGAAGCATCTCACTGAGGGTGGCCTTTGAGGTTTCAGATGCTCCAGGGAGGCCTAATAGCTCTCTCTTCTGGCTGCCTGCCAAACCAAAGGTAGAATTTTCAGCAACCATTCCAGCATCTTCTCTGCTTGCAATCCTCCATGCTTCTAACCATGATAATAATAGAATAAACCTGTGAATCTTTTAGCCAGATTCAAATAATTTTTTCCCTTTATAAAGTTGCCATAGTCATGGTACCTTTCCATAGCAATAGAAACCATAAGATACTAGGTCTGTGTATGGTGGTGTTTTTAAAAAAGACGTACTGACAAAGGACCTATAATGGATTTGGATAGGATCAGAAAGACTAGGCTTCTGTGTTGAATGAAATAAAATAATTGACCTGAGTACTAGGCTTCATCTCTCACTTCTAGACCATTGGAGGAAAAAATGTGACAAGACACTTTATTTTGATCTTGCCTCTTCCTTTTCATGGTGGACTACACTCTCAAGAAACAATCCGAATGAACCCTTTACTCTATTAAGTTGATTTTTTTGTTGTCATGTATTTTATTTAGCAATAAGAAAAAGCAACTAATACAGAAACTTGCTTTGAGAAATCAGACTTTTGCTGTGTTAAAACATCCAACTGTGTTTAGAAGTCTAACCATGCTTATTTTAGACTTTTAAATTCAGATTAAGGATTTTTTAAAAATCAAATTAAGGGACTAGAAGCAGTTTGTGTGTTATTCTGGCAAAGAATCTTTTGTGTAATGACTGTATCCTGAGAACTCAATGAGACTGCAATATGTAACTAGTTTGTTAGAAGAATTTCAAGTCAGCATAGCATTCAAGTTATGTCATTCTTATTCCTCATTGCTCTTATCCAAATATACAGTAAGAGAATTCAGGAAAAGTAGCAGACAAACAGAAACAGTCTATAATTAGGTGAAGAAAAAAGCTTGTGTTGAATTCAAAGATGTTAATAATGAGGGTTAATATAAAGCAGGCATAATACTTAGAGAGTAGTGCAATTAACAAGAAATTATAATAAAACTGTCCCAAGAACAAGAACATCATCAATCCCTATTCAAGACTCTTATTTGTGAAAATTCATATTCCTTTGTAAAAAAAGCTAATCTAAGTTAAAGATACTGCAAGGGGACTTTTATTCCAAAACTACTGATCTCTATGTGTAGTGAGAACTTGCCCTGCTAAAAGACTTAACAAGTAACTAAGTAAGGACATGACCTTGACATTTGTCCTGTAAATGGTCATACTCATCTACTTGTGAGTCTTGCCCAAATACACAGAGAAGAAAAGGAAAGAAGAAAATGAGAATTTATCAATTATTTTTCTTCTTGGTCTGTTGTTGAAATTACAATATGAATTTTTATCCCATTAACTGAATTTATTGTTTCTAAGATTTTTTTGGCTCATTTTTAATATTTTCTTTATTAAATTTCTCATCAACATAATTACTTTGCATTTCATTGAAGTGCTTTGAATTCTTTTGCATTTCAATGTGCTTCCTTGGGGTCAGTATTTTAAATTCCTTTTCAAGTATATTGTAATTACTTTTAATTTAAGGTCCAATCATGGAGAATAATTGAGGTCATGTAAAGGTGTCACACGCCTTTCATTTGTATGTTCTTGTTGTTTTGCAATGATGTCTACATATTAGCAGTTATTCAGTGATTCTTCCAATTTAAAGTAACTGATTTAATAAAAATTTTGCCTGCTCTTTGATCACCTCCCTCTCAGGGGCATGCAACCTTACTATGCCACAAAGGAAGACAATGCAGCCAGTCCTGATGAGACCTGATAGGCTAGGGTCAGACGGAGGGAAGGAGACCTCCCCTATTAGTGGACTTGGGGAGAGGCATGGGAGGAGATGAGGGAGAAAGGATGGGACTGGGAGGAAAGGAGGGAGGGGGCTACAGCTGGGATACAAAGTGAATAAACTGTAATTAATATAAAAATAAATTTAAAAATGCCTTGACACAAAAAAATAAATACATAAAAAAATAAAATATATCTTTAAAAAATTGTTGCAAATGTTTAGATGGGTCATGGGAACCTGGCTGCACAGGTGTATTGGCTTTGATTTTTTATTGCACATAGAAGTATCTTCTTATTCAGTGTGATTTCTTGAGCTCTAGCCAATATTAGGAGACTGAGTGAATGGTCTGAATGCAGATATTTATAAAGTAAGGATTTCTTTTTTAGCGAATGTGACCCAAAAGAGAGGTGTGACCTAGAGAAAGCAGTAGTGAATGTTTATGCTTGTGGTTATAGGCATCATATGAAAGGCATGGATTTCAGAGGAATTTTTGTCATTAGGAAGTGCAGGCATGTACAGTGTCTGCACACATGTACTCCCTCCCAGTTCTTGGAGAGGCTGAAGCAGGGAGGCAGACCTCTCCCTATGAGTTCAAGGCAAGCCTGGTCTACAAAGTGAGTCCATGGCAACCAAAGCTATATAGAAAACTGTGTCTAGAAAATGAAAAGAAGATAAGAAAGAAGAAAAGAAAGTGCAGATATGAGTACCAATGACAGCTCAGACCTTGCAGTTGTCAGGTGTAGTTGTTAAACTGCTGACCCTTCAGAGGTTTCTCGTCAACTGTAACTATAGTCAAGGTGAAGGCATCAAGACATCAATACACAGCTCACAGAGAAATTTGTCCTCATGCTTAACAGAGGTAAATGAGAGTAGTTGTGACAGTCATCATAATACAATGAAACTAGCCAAAGAATTTTTCTAGTTGCCACAATGATAGAGTATCAGTGACTGCAAGGACCATAGCTTGGTGCTGTGGGGCATAGAAAAACTGTGGCCTCATTCCCCATGGAGGCAAATGTCAATGACAATTAGGATATGGTGATGGAAACTAAAGCACTGACTACATTTGACGCATAATGCTGTCCCTTTGAACTGTATATGGGAAACAGCAGAGTTTTGTTGTCGTAGTTTTTTAAGTGTTAGTTGTAGGGTCAGTAGATAAATTTTTAAGGACGCTGTGGTGACAACATGGGCTGTCCTTCCAGTACATGTGGTCCCTGTGCTATGCCGGAACACCTGTTTCTCATAGAGCAGGAAATAGACGAGTTTTCATTTGAAAGTCTGTGTGTAGCCATATTTGCAATCTTAGAGCTTCCTATGTGACTATACTGGGCTATTGTGGGGCTCCATGGATGGGGAGAGGAGTGGCTTAAGGGATTCTAGAGCAAAGAAGAATGTAAAAGTGACTCCAGTCACAAGATGGCACCAAGATATAGCACATTAAGTTCTGTGCATTAGGGAAAGGATATGATGTGGGTTTCCTTTCTAAAGCAAACTATACTCACAAATTCAGGGCATCTCACAAAATTGGATTGGAATTCTCAGAAAACTGTTGCACTACCTCATAGTTACAATTGCAAGTTTTTCCTGGTGATGGAAGCTCCTGAGAGTATTTTAAATAGAGGATTTTTTCTTGCTAAGTATTAGTGTCTAAGCTAGAAATACATCACTTTCTGTTATATAACCAATTTCTCTTTGTTCATAGCATCTCTACCATCTTCTCTGAGTACCAGTTTATTTTGCAGATCATCTCTGTCAGACACTCATTCATTTGTGTCATTGCTACTTCTTGTGTAGGAGAAAAGTGTTGTGCCTTTCCATTCAGCCAATTTGCATGCCTTTCCTTTATTAACCTTTATGTATCTTCACCATACAGTTACACTTAGAAAAGAATAACAGTAACAAAAATTACCATTTATATTATTGAGATTCTAAAAAGTAACACATATTCTGCTACACAGAAAAGACATTGTCAATAAATGAAAACATTAAAATGCAAGTGAAGTGCATCTGAGTGCAATAAAATGCCATGCCATACACTCTAAGTTCACTGAACTCATGTGTGTGTGTTTATTCAAGGACACAGACATGTAAGCCTTCTACTAGTTGTTTCTCTGGAGTATCTAATGTAGCAGTTAAGTATCCAGTAGTATACACATCTTGAACAAACCCCACAAATGCTCCTGCTTTGAACAGTTCCAAAGGTAATTTATTTGACCACTGCTGCTATGTAATATTTGACAAGGTGATTAACAGCTGTGGTTGGTTTGGAACTACTATGTATTCAAATGTTAACTGCTTGCCCCCAAGATCCTCAATGTCCTAGGAGGAAATTCTCCTGTATCCAAATGACCCTGTGTAAACCTTGCCTCCAAAATTATACCTGATTGCATAATAAAAGTTGCTGACAACATGTAACTAGATACAGAGAGAAATGGAATCAAACTTCCTGGAAAGCTGAAAGGAACTCTGGGAAGAAGAAAGAAGGGCTTTTTTTTTCCTTTTTTTTTCCCCACCCCCGGAGACATGAGAGGAGATGGGCATGACTGGCCTTTTAAGGTATAGCTAGCAATGTGGCTGGTTGGGGCTACATGATCAAGTTAACTTAAATGACCTAGTTGAGAGTCTTCCAGCTAAGGTCTAAGCTTTGAAATATTAAAAGGTCTTGTCGTTAATTTTATGGATATAAGGTCACCAGGGTCCTACAAAAGAATGGTACTCAGCCTACAGCAATTAGAATCCAAACTTACAACATGAGAAGGCCCAGGTGAAAGGAAAAAAAAAGTCAGGCTACCCAGACATGAGTTCTGGTCTCTTCAAAAAAGAATGAAAGCAGACCAAAGCCTCAGAAATTCTAGAGGGTTTTATGCCTAAAGCTGTGGGTGAAGTAGAAAACAATGTAACAGAAGGTGCTTGGTTCTTGTATAGTTTTATTTTACTTGTTGTTATGGAGCTAGTTACAATATGTGCAGTAGTGGTAACTGTTTTCTGTGCCCTCTCTTAGAAATTTCAAAAGGGAGAACTGAGAAGTGGAATGCTAACTTACAAGCAATAAGAATAAAGAAAGGAAAAGGGCTCTTCCAGATAGAAAAAAAAAAAAGGAAAATTATGGCAGCTGGAACTCAGAGCTCTCTGGCTGTGAAATGTTTGTCAGCTCTTTCTACTAAGAGCCTCTCTTCCAAGTTTGCTTCAATAGCAAGAATGTTTTTGTTTTTCACCAATAGGAGGAAATAGAAAGGATATTTTTATTGTTTGGCAATACTAAAAACAGGATATTTTTAAAGATTTTAAATAAATCCAGAATACCATGACAATTCAAATTTGTTGTTTTCTAAATTATACAGTTACAATGATTTGGAAAAGAGATGAAATAGTTGAGCAGGGTGGTGGCTGCACAAGAGAATCCCTGTGAATTCTAGACCACCTAGTTGTATACAATAAAGTTAGGGTGGGAGTCCCTGCTGATAAGATTAAGCCACTTACAAAGGACAGTTTTAAATTCAAAAGGACATATTTTTCCCTTAAAGTTACTATGTTGGTTTTTGCTTAATAATAAATAATAATGTCCTTTCTGATCCAAAGGATATATATACAGCAATTGTAAATGTACAGAGAGAGAAAGGGGTGACACCGTGCTCTGAGCAAGCAACTCATCTCCTTTAGCTGAAAAATCTTCAAGATGTTTAATGATATTCCATTAAATGACATAGATAAAAATGGTATTATAGTTTGGTGTGCAATGCAGATGGGCTTAAAAGAATTACAAGTTTTTACTTGCTTATACAAAGAGCAGAAAATCATCCTTAATTGATCTGTGCACCTTGCACATCTCATGCAGAAAATCATCCCTAATTGATCTGTGCACCTTGCACATCTCATGCATATTATAATTATAGAACTGTATGTTACTTGTGGGACCTTATATATTTACAGATGAAAGGACCAAATACCAATCGAATGGAGATGGCCTTAACCGGACTTATCCTTCAGGATGCTGAGACACTGACACATTTATTCCAGCATCTTGCATGATCCAGCCTCAGACTGCTGCTTCAGTTGCTGTTTCAGCAAAATGTGCTTTCAGACAACTTCAAAGCAGCTAACCCATTTAGTCCATTCAGACTGTTCCAATCTGAACTTCAGTTAATCCTACATTTTTTTCAGCATTTAGATCAGAAAACTAATGTTACTTCTAGTTTACTTACGCATTTTTCCCTATTCTCTTTGGGCCCCCAAATAGGAATCCTTTGTCCCAAATCAGAATGAAGTAACTTTAAGAGACCATGTTCCCATTCCTTCACTTTGGGATGGTAATGTTTTGGTCATTCCATTGGGTGCTGGATGTATCTAGGAATATCATATAGGAATATGTAGAAATAATAGGAAAAAGGATAGTTACTGAATCCACTCTTAATTAAAAAACATTTTAATAATGTAGTAATCTTACACTGATAAAGAATTTTGTATATTGATACAAATTTAAGGTTTTCTTTGCATATTGGTACAATTAAGATATTTTTGTTACAACATAATTACATTTCAACTCATATTGTTATGCCCAGTTCACAAACCCCAAAAGACCAGGAATAAATAGACTCTGCTGTAAATACATGAGGGTTTTTAATTGTATATGCATTCGAACATGGGACACAAACCTCCTGTGGAAACACAAGAGGAATGTGGCCCCAAAGTCTAAGGGTACAGAGTTTTTAAGGGAAAAAAATGCAAGCAGTGACATATGTGCTCTGTCATTACATGATTGGGTAAAGGAAATTGACTTTTGAAATGACTGGTCCACTTTAGGCACCAAGACTGCAAACAATTCTGGCCTGGTCATATGGACTGGTTTCCTAGCAACTGTATACTTAGAAGATGGGGAAAGAATGCAGTAAGACTAGTTCTCCTCAGGGCATTACTGGACATGTCTCCATCCAGCTAGCCTTGGTTCAGGCCTTAAACTTTAAAATAATAGCCACCAATTTTTAATCTTTTGTTCTCTCAATATAACGTATTGGACCTTTGCAACTCATTTAAAAATGCAATATTTCCTTCCAAACTTTCCAGACTGCTACCACAAACTGTTTAGTATAATTAAATAATGCAAATCAATGGTTAGTCAAACAGATTCATGGTCAGGTCAGAAAGAAGTCTAGTTATCACAGAAATGTGCTTCCTGGGTTAAACATAACAAATAGGTAAAATCAAGAGTTTTTCCCTATTCAGATATGAGATAGAAAGAAAAATGGATAGGTAGATAGATGATAGATAGATGATAGGTAGCTAGATAATGGTCTTCAAAGGCCTCAGAGACCTAGAGAATATGGAATTTAAAATTTTTTGTTTTTTTTTGTTTGTTTGTTAATATAATGCTTTTTGACTTGAGAAATGTTATCTCTTGGCAGCATCCCATTTGATTTAGAAGATAAATAAGCTTCAAAAAATATTCACTAGGAGATGACTTCTACCCAGCAGAGAAAATGCCCTATTCCTTCTGCAGTCAGAATGCTGTCTGAAATGGGCAAAGCTTGGACGCAGGCAGTTAACTTCCCAACTCTGCCAAGATGGAGTAAGCAACTCCTTCATATTTTCTGCTTCACAAAAATGTCTGTCAGATTTACTGGGCCAGAAGGCTGAAGGTTAATGCTCCAATCTTATAGAAAATTTTGGGATTGTCCAGACAGTCAACTGTCTCTATCACTTCTATAGTTTTGGAAGCTGCTTGCCTGTACTCTCTACTTACTTAGGTAATATGTATCTCTTTCTCAAGTCTCTGAAGACTAAATAGGAAGACTAAATAGTTATACTTTTACAACTAAACTGTTTGATCTGTTTAACTGATTTAAAAAGATGTTTTAGAGCCAGGTGTGGTGGCTTAGGCTCTTAATCCCAGCAGGCAGATCACTGTGAGTTCCAGGCCAGTCTGGTCTACAAAGCCCGTCCAAGACAGCCAGGGTTACACAGAGAACCCCTGATATGAGGCGAAACAACAGTCTTTTTTGTTTGATAGTTTTGTTTGACCATACAAATAAGGATAGAAAATGATTTAGATGCAAAACTCTGAAAGCACCAAAATAAGATAAATAATAGAATATTTTTCCTAAATTGCCAAATTCATTAGATTGTTCAACAGGAATGTATAGTATAGGTTATAGTTTTCATAATTGTTTTATATTTACTGTTGTACTAATTACTATTAATATAAAAAGAGCCTTAAGACAAAAAGAGAGAAATGTTGGGGTTGATCTGGAGCTATTATGTATTCAAATGTTAATTGTTTGCCTCCCACAAGTTCCTTATTATCCTGTGAGCAAATTCTTATGTATTGTAAATGACACGGAGTCAACTTTACATCCCAAATGGATAATAAAAGTTTCTGACAGCCTGCAGCTGGGCACAAAGAGAAGTGGAAGGCAGGGCTTCGTGAGAAGCAGAAAGGAACTCTGGGGAAAAGAGAGAGGAAGGTCTTTTGCCAGGAGACATGAGTGGGCACCGGCATGCCTATGGGCCTGGAAAGTATAGCTAGCCACTTGACTGGATGGAGCTAAGTGATTGCATTTTCTTATATGAGCTAGTGGAGAGTCTGCCAGGGTATGGCCTAAGGTTTGAAATATTAAAATGTCTTCGTGTCATTATTTTTATGGACATGGAATCACCAAGGTCCTAGAACAATTAACTTTTAAACTCTATTTTTTTCTAGATATGAGAAGGTGATATTGCCTTGGTTTTCTTAAAGGGACTATATTAAACATTTTCTGAATTATAGAAATTAAAACTGTAAATTGCTACTCCAAGGTGTCTGGAATATATTAAAAGCTCTATACCTGTCACTGCTAAGCTTTAAAACCTTCAAAAAAAATCTCATTTGGATAATTTATCCCTAAATATCTTTACTTCAGGCAGTTTCAGAAATTTTCTGGCTCAGTATTTACAGAAAAAAAAATACTCAAGGTGATCACAAAGAGAAATTTTGAAGAGGTAGTTGACATTTGGAGTAAGTAAAAAAAACTTTGTATAAATCATATATTTGTCCTATTCCTTAATATAGCAAACAAATTAGTCTTATAATACATAATGCATGCAGTGCTTATGTATAGACAGGAGATAATCTGGCACACCCTTTACTAAAACTATCTAGTAGCATCATCGGTCAAAATTATTATGTCATAAGTAAGTGACTCAGGTCCTGGTTTTTGTGGATTGAGCTAATCCACCATCTCTGTTTTCAACATTTGAGACATAAAACATTCAGTTGCTATCACTTTATTAGCCTATATCCTTGTAACATATATTTTGACAGCTCTGAAATATAAAAAAAATGTAGTTTATCAAAATAATGTGGGGAGATCCAAGATGGCTGTCATGAGAGGACACTGTGTCTGAGGAGTAGGACAGCAGTGTCGGCCCAGCAACCAGGAGACTGAACTTTGGGACCCAAAACACCAGCATTTGTGATTGCCAGGTGAGCAGAATTCCTACGGTGAGGAAATCAAGTGGGAAAGTCCTAGAGACACCCAGTTATTCCCTGGAAAAACCCCGGGTGATCAGATACTCACAGTCCTGATCTGAACGTGAAGCCACCCTGGGCTCCACCAGCTGCTATTCTGGACTGGGTCACACAGTCTCTGGGCCAGACTGAGAAGCCCCCAGATACTGTTCCTCAGACCTGGCTGAATCGGGCGGGCACACTTCCCTCAGTGCTGCCAGCCACCACCCCAGACCAGGACACATAGTATCAGGTCCAGACAGAGGTGCCCCAGATACCATCTCAGACAATGTTGCACAGCCCCTGGCCCAGAAGGAGGCACCAAGTCTCTAGAACAGAGAGGCGCCCCCAGCTGCCATCTCAAACCGGGACACTCAGCCTCTAGCATAGAGTGAGGAGCCAAGCCTCCAGACCAGAGGGGTGACCAGCCTATGGTGTTCACAGCTTCTAGCACAGAGCACAGAGCCAGGCACTCAGATCCCACAACAGAGTTCAACTGATGCAACAACACACACTCTCAAACCACTGGAACTCCCTGATCTTCTTAAAGAATACTCCTGACACAAGAGATTGACAGTTCCAGTCCGAAGTTCAGCCTCAAAGCACAAACATCTCCTTGATTATTTATAAACAAATGGCCAAAGGTCGATGTAAGAACTCACCCAACAAAAATCAGGACACCATGGCCCCACCAGAAACACCCAAAAGCAATGGAGATTTTAATTCAGTGGAG
>CM053766.1:12117167-12148744 GCA_028658305.1 Pachyuromys duprasi | reverse complement strand
AAGAAAATCATAGAAGAAAATTTTCCCAACTTAAAAAAAGAATTGTCCATAAACATATAAGAAGCCTACAGAACACCAAATAGACTAGACCAGAAAAGAAATACCTCTCTTCCCATCATAGTCAAAACACTAAACCTACAAAAGAAAGAAAAAATATTAAAGACAGCAAGGGAAAAGGGTCAAGTAACATATAAAAGTAGACCTATCAGAATCACACCAGACTTCTCATCAGAAACTATGAAAGCCAGAAGGGGCTGGGCAAAAGTCATGCAGTCTTTAAGGGAACACAGATGCCAACCAAGACTACTATATCCAGCAAAGCTTTCAATCAACATAGATGGAGAAAACAAAATTTTCCATGAAAAAACAAAATGTAAGCAATATCTACACAGCAACCCAGCCCTACAGAAGATACTAGAAGGAAAACTTCAATCCAACAAAAACAACTACAACAAAGAAAATATAGGATACAGGTAACTTCCCAACAACAACAAAAAAGCATTTAATCATTTGCATTAACTTAAAGTAGTTATATATTAAAGTAGTTATATATTAAAAGATTATGCTTATCATTCACAATTTTTAAATTCATATTCCACTCAAACAGATACAGTAATTATCTTTAATAAAATTGTAATAGTTTATGTATCGTTTCTTTTTTATTTCCGAGATTGTAATACAATTACAAAAATTTCCCTTCCCTTTCCTTCCTCCAAACTGAAATCTTTCTTAGTCTGTAATTAATTCTTATTATGTCATAGCTAAATCATAATGATGCCTGAATCATATTTTCCAAGTACATATATTCTATGTCACTTCTGATTCTTATATTCAGCTGAGCACAACTTTCACAAATACCTCTCCTTACTATGTTTCAAATTCATGCCCTTTGATTTCATGAATTATTATTGTATGCATGCTTGTTTATGCATATAACTACATAGTCCTACATAAAACCTGTTTGGTCTGTTTAGTCTGCTCCTTTGAAGTTATATGTATATGTTCAGGGTTGGCTATTTGCTGGTGGCCAGTCTATATGTGCACTCTTCTCAAGTCTATTGGTGTACATCTTGGAGAGAACCTATAAATAATAAAATATAACCAATGTTCATTTCATAAAGCAAAATAGAAATTTACTATTAAATCCCCAAAATGGAGCACAATTCAAATTCCACATGTTAAGCCTATTTTTATTTTTGCTATTGTCATTTCTTTTGCTGGAGTTAGAGTGGAGAGGAAGTGACCTAGTTCGTGTCTCTTTAATTCAACATGCCTTGCAGGCACTGGAGCATAATCCATAGGGTAAGATCACAGGCTTTATTGTTAGAGATAAAACTAAATGTGTCTCCAACAATTACTTACTGTGGGACCTTGGGTAAACTAATTTTTATAAGCTCTGGTGTTCACACATACCAGTCTCCACTCATGGTTAATCTTTCTTAGTCTGTAATTAACTTCTTATTATGTCATAGCCAAAGCATAATGGTGCCTAAATCATACTTTCAAAGTACATATATCTTATGTCACTTCTGATTCTTATATTCAAATGAGCACAACAAATTTTGGAGACTTACAACTGTATTCTCCCTCTGTGAGTTCATTCTCTAAATCCTGTTCTCACTCTGTTTCTATGCGGGTAACTTCCTTTGCAGAAATGGACAATGTGGTGGGTTGATAGAACATCCAAATAGAATACTGATAGCTAGTTACTATAGGCTGGAAATTGACTTTCTAGATAAAAGAAAGAACTGAGACACAAACAATATGTTCTTTCAACCCATCACACTTCCATTCTCTGATTACACATTTCAATGCTTATAAGGACACAAGCCAAATAATCAAAAAGTAAGCTTCATTTTTGCTCATTTTCCCCAGTAATTTAAAGAATGGATTTTTTTATGCTGTTCTTATTTAGAAATGCCAGTTTCAACTTGTCTTTATGCTACGTTACAGTTCAGAAAGATGTCCCCAATGTTTATGCCAGCATTAAATAACTTCTGCCCACTTGGTTGGATATTATTGAACCTCACTAGGGAATGCCTGTAACAAGTCACATTATGCTACTCTTTTCTATATTATTCACTGGAGCATGCTAGTAATATATTCCATTCTGTGAAAGAATAGAGGAAGTTTTTTGAGAGTATAATTTACTGTATCATTTGTTTTAAATGAAATTCATGAGATTTGCCAACCTTCTTAAACACTGAGAAATATGAAAAAAATCTCTCTTCTTTAATTTTGAGAAGTCAACTTATTCTTGCTTGAGATATTTCTCATGCCTTCTCTTTGCAAGAGGGACTTGATGATTCTATTAGCATAATTGCATGTATCCTTCAAAGCCTCTAGGAGAATTTAAATATATTGAAATTTTAACTGTGTCTGAGTTCTCATTAAAAAAGCAAGTAATATCTCAGCAAAAAATCTAACAGAATCAACAAAACTATGTGTCATACAGTAGATTCACACCATCAGAAATGTCTGTTCAATGGCAATAAACTTCTTTATTCCGTTAAAAAGGAAATCCTCAGAGGAAGTGAGTTTGAAATGAGAAAATAAATCTTATATGCAAAGGGTCATACATAGTTAACCTCTATTATAACTGACAACTCGAAAACAATGTTCTTCAGAGGAATCCAATAAAATTAGACATAGCACACAGATTTTAGGTGAGAAAGATAATATACATTGCTAACTTTACCTTTTCACAGATATTTTGAACCTTACTCTTTCCTTTAGGTATTAGCACGTGAGAGTATTATTTTGTTAACATAAAATAATAACAACAACAATGTATAGTAAAAAGTATAAATATTACCAATTAAAGACAATCTGAGATACAATATTCAATTAAAATCTGCTTTTGTTTTAAAGCAATTATTTCATTGAACTTTCTTGTTTTTAAATTAGCAGTATTTAAATATGACTTATAATTTACACACTATTCATATTCCTTTATTTAATTTAATATATATGTAATTATAATTTCATAGTAAGACTTAGAAGTAAATTACATATTTAAATATATTTTCTAAAAATATGGAGAATGATATAAGGCTTAAAAACATGTAAATTATACAACTGTTGAAAATCAGATGTGATACATAATTAATATATCCATATGGTTTTATATTTGAGCACAGTAAACTTTTCATACATTTGTTAAATTTAAAGAAAAAATGTTTTGTAGTAAAGATAAACTTTCTAGATACAATGGTAGCAAGATATGGGAAATAAAGTTTTCATATAAAAAATGTAGTTTCTATGGTAGTGTCTCCTTTAGGATTTCTATTGCTGTGAATAGACATCATGCCCATGGCAACTGCTATAATGGTAAATATTTAATTGGAGCTAGCTTACAATTTTAGAGGTTTAGTCCATTATTGTCATGGCAGGAAACATGGCAGCATGTAGGCAGACATGGACTTGAAGACAGAAATGAAAGTTCTACATCATGGTCAGGAGGAAGCAGGAGATTTCTTCATTAGGCCTAGCTTGATCATGTGAGAAAAAAAAAGCCCCCCTCCACAGTCATATACTTCTTCCAATAAGGCCATACCTACTCCACCAAAGCCACACACCTCTTTAGAGTGTCACTCCCTATGGCCAAATTTTTAAATCCATGCATCTCTGGAGCCATTCCTATTCAAACCACCACATTCCATTCCCTGATATACTTGTATCCATAGCACAATGCAAATTGCATTCAGTCCAACTTCAAAAGTCACCATAGTCTATTACAGCCACAAAATCATTTAAAAGCCCAAAACTCAAAGTCTCTTCTGAGACTCATGCAATCTCTTAACTATAATCCCTTCTAAAATAAAAGCAGAAAAGTTGGTCACATATTCCCAACATATAATGGCACAGGATATACATTACCATTTAATATGTGAGATCTCAAAGCTCAACTCCACAGTGGCACACATCCTCCAGCAGGGCCACATCTCCTAATAGTGCCCCTATCTAAGGGCCAAGAATTTAAATAGGCAAGTCTATTGGTGCCATTCCTATTCAAACCACCTCAATAACATGCTTAGAACAGAAGAAATGCATGTATATGATTTCCAGGTTTTTTTCTCAAAAGAAACTAAAAAAAGAAAAGAAAAAAAAAGTTTAACAATTTTAAAAGATCTTTAAACCTATGGTAAACAGTACAAGCCAAGAAAGATTAATTTCTTCTAAGCCTGGCCAGCACTTAGGATAACATCTAGACAAAAGGTCATTTTCCATTCTGTTGGGTGTAGTTCTACTTCAGTGAAAATTACACTGAAAGCCGATTGGAAAATGCTAATAAAAAATGGGAAAAAAGATGAAGAAATGCTTTACTTTGAATTAACCAATGCACTTACCATAATCAGACGTCACTGAACAGAGAATGACCTGTCAGTTAGTAACTTCAGAGGGTGGGAAGAAGAAATGTATGTGGGTGATATGAATAAGAATGGCCTTATCGGTTTATATATTTGATTGCTTAGTCCCAAGTGAGTAGAATTGTTTGAAAGCACTAAAAGGATTAATAGATGTGGCTGTGTTGGTGTAGGTATGGCCTTATCAATGAGGATGCTTTGAGATTTCAAAATTGCACATAAAATACAGTTTCTCTTTCTCTCCCCATATCAGGATGTAAAGCCCACATTACCAAGTCCATGTCTACCAACATGCTGCCATGTTCCCTGCCACAATGATAATTGTCCAATTATCATTGGACAATTCCCCAATTAAATGTTCACCCTTATGATAGTCACCCTGATTATGCTGTCTCTTCACAATAATAGAACAGTGACTAAGACAGAATTTTGTACCAGAGACCTAGGGTATTGTTGTGACAGGCTGAACCATGCTGTTTGTTTTCAGAATGTTGACTCTGAGACTTTACACTAGAAAATCAGCTGAACACTTTAAGTGCTTTTTATAGGCCATCCTAGTAGGATCACAGACAATAGCAGTGCTATAAATCATGTTCACCCAGCTAAAAAGCTTTCAGAGAAGAGGAACGTTTGTAAGTGGCCCAGAGGCCATTGTTGTGATAGTTTAGTAAAGAAAGTGTTTGCTTTGAGCCTTTGTCATAAATTTCTTCTGGAGGCTAAATTGAAGTGTTTTGGATTAATGACTTTGACAAAGGAAATTTGAAGACAGTCTCGTATTGACTATGTTGTTTGGTTATTAGTTATCATTTTTATGCAAATACAAAATAAAAAGGAGCAAGCAGTGCAAAAATTAAATATAAAATGTATAGTTTACAGAGAAAAGCATCCAAATGTAATGTTGGAAGTAAGTCCACTATTCCAAAAGATAAAATGTTTAAAGATTAGTAAAGGGAATAAAGGGAGAGGTGCCATCAAGACAAAACCCCATACCCTATACAGAAAAGCATCCAACCTGTGCAGAGGAATTAAAGGCAAGTTTAAGTAACAAAGGAAACCAACAACAAAGGAAAAGTTATGCAAATGCAATGTAAGAAGGCTTTCTGCTTCTAAACCCACGAAGCAGCAGAACTTGGCAGCTTTCTCCACTTGATTCTGGCTTTAGAGTGAAAAATAGACGAGGTTAGAGAATCTCCCCTCACATAAAAGGAAACTTCTGAAGCCAGGTGTGTGTCAGGGATGGCCCTTCGTGGAGGCCTAAAAGACCATTGCATGTAGCCATGAAGTTAACTCTTGGATTGAGTTGTGGAGATGCTGGAGTATGAGGATGTCTACCAAAGGGAGTGCTTCTATACGAGTGTGGAATCAGCTCAAGAGAGAGAAGCAGCTGCAATTAACAAAGTTAAAAGGAGCTGAAGATCTGAAAAGTGCTTTGACATCAGACATATAGATGCAGAATTTGGAGTTTGCCCTGCATTCTCCCTTTTGGAATGATAATATATATTCTGTGCCATTGTATGTTGGAAGGATGTGATCTGTTCTTTGATTTAGTTTTACAGAAGATTACAGTTAAGAGATTTCCTTGAGTCTCAAAAGAGACTTCAGACCTTTAAATGATACTGAGACTGTGAAGGACTATAGTGACTTTTGAAGCTGGACTGAACGAATTTTACATTATGACATGGCTATAACCCTATGGGATCAGGGAATGGAATGCAGTGAAATGAATAAGAATAATGTCTATATGAGTTAGAGTTTTCTGGAAGAACAAAATTTATTAAATGAATATATAAGTATATAAAAATGGGATTTTAAAATGGCTTACAAACTGTGGCGAGCTGAAAAACTATGGCTGTTTTCTGATGAACGGGCCAAAAATGCAATAGTTATTCCATCCATGAAGCTGGATGTCTCTCCTGTCTTCTGTATATGCCAGAATTGCAAAGAAGTAGGCTTTAATGCCAGTGAAACAATGGACTTGCTGGTGAGAGTAAGAGCAAACAGGCAAAAAGAACACAAGAGTCTTTCTTCTATGTTATTCATATAGGCTACCGATAGAAGATGTTGCCTAGATTGAAAAGGACCTGGATTAAAGGTGTATCTTCCTATCTCAACTATTTAGATTAGAAGGGTGCCTTTCCACTATAAATGATTTAATTTACCTCCCTCAGAGTTATGCCCAGCCATTCGGAATTTGGTTAATTTCGGATGCAGTTGAAAACCAAGAGGCATCACACTATGCATGGGGAAAACTAAAAAAGGACCATTTCGAGCTGGTGAACTATTGGCTACTCCTGGCTGCCAGATGAGGAAGTCAGCATAGTAAGATTTATTTTGGGGAGTACTCAAAGTTCGCTTATGAAATGGCCCTGATAGATGCTTTATTTTTTCTCCAAATAATGTAAATGCAGTAAGTCTCCAGTTATTTTTTCCTAGATAAATATCTTCCTGTTTTTCCTCAACATAGAAGAAAAAGGCAAATTATTATCCTCAAACATTAGATGACACATAACTGATATACCTCTGTATAAATAAAAATTAATAGGAAAACCACAAAAATATATTTAAGCTTCTTACATGAAAGAAAAGTTTTCAAAATTAAGGCCTTGGGAATCAGAAAGTAGTTTATTCGTGGACAGTCATATAGAACATAATTAGAAAATGATGAGGGCTATGATTCAACAGTCATAAACTAGGAACAAAGTTCAAAGGCCTGTTGACATTTCCTTGGCCTTCAATGAAGCATTTTTCCCTCTGTTTGAGGGCATAGCTCCTAGCACATAGGTGCCTAGAGTGTCAAGGGTCAAAGATAACCTTGCTTGCCTTAGTTTTATGCCTCTTTTCAGGAAAAAAAAAGACCCAAGAAAAAGTTCAAATATTGTTTCTTATTTTAATGTTTTCTCAAATCATCTCTTTGTTATAATGTGTTGTCAGCAAACTAATTGTGTTGTGTAAATGTTATTTTATTTACATTCACTTTATATGGATAGTATTTACCTTCTTGGTTCTGTTAATTATAATTTTATCACATTTGGAATAATTCAAAGGGCATTTATTTATTAGATAGATGTTGAATTATTATTAAATATACCTTAGAAAAATAAGAATTTGCTTTGTCAGACAGCTTTAGAAGCCTTAGTTCATGAACGTTTGGCCTTATGTGTTTAGGCAGAAGAATCTTGGAGTAAAGAGAATATTTGTGAAAAACACTGCTCTTCACCATGTCACAGAGGAGAACAATGAGGACCAATAGAAGGAAGACCTGACAAGGTATATATCCAAGATAAGTCTTTATTTTTTACAGTTTCTTTAGCTTATACATTGTATTCAAAAATTTTAAAATTCTTTATTAATTACACTTTATTCACTTTCTATACTGCCTGTAGTTCACTCCCTCCTCCTCTCTCAGTCCCTCCCTTCCTCTCCCTTTTGCAAGCATGCCCCTCCCCAAGTCCACTGGTAGGGGAGGTCTTCTTTTTCTTTCTTCTGATCCTAGTCTATTAGGTCTCATCAGGAGTGGCTGCATTGTTTTCCTCTGTGGCCTGGTAAGGCTGCTCTCCCCTCAGGTGGAGGTGATTAAAGAGCAGGCCAATTAGTTCACATCAGAGGCAGTCCCTGTTCCCATTACTATGGAACCCACTTGGACACTGAACTGCCATGGGCTACATCTGTGCAGGGGTCCATGCATGGTACTGGGTTGGAGTATCCGTCTCAGGAAAAACCCCTGTGCTCAGATTTTTTGGTTCTGTTGCTCTCCTTGTGGAGTTCCTGTATTGAAATTTTTAATCAGTGAAGAAAGTCATTTATGACTCCATAGTGCTTATGATCTAACTGTGTCTAGAATTTCTAATACAGAAATACCCAAATTCTTGCTTTACCATTCTCTTGGGCATTCCTAATCTATTTCACAGTTAATAATAGTCACCACAGTTACTTCAAATACTTTTCTTTTCCCAAATAATTTTCATTTCTTTATAGGTTCTAAGGAAATGGACTGCCATGTGTATTTAACAATCTCTACATTATATTCATTCATTTCTATGCACTCAACAATTTTAGATAACATAATTAAATTCAACCCCTCTTTCTTCATTTCTACTGTGATATTGAGCCTTTTGACTGATTTCTTGTATTAAAAAAAAGTGTTAATTGAAATGTGGAGATGTCTCAATGGGTAAGGCAAAAGATTGAAGTACAAGCATAAGGATCTAAATTCAGCTCCTGAGAATCCATATAATGACAGAAATAGTAGTGTGAATCTATAATTCCAGCAGGCATCCCCCTAACTTCTGTAATGGTTCAGTGATTTTTATTTCTTTTATTTTTATTTTTAATTGGAGAGAATTGTAGACAATATTTTTGTCATGTTTCTTCCTAGATCCTCCCAACATGCTACCTAAAGCTTTATTTTCTCTTTCTCTTTTTCAGGAAAAAGTCAAAAACAAAGAAACAGAAGTCAATAACAAAAAAGCAAGAAACTGATACAACTGCTGCAACTAAAATGGAAATCAAAATAAACAAACAGAAGGCCAATAAAACAAAAATTAATAAGCAAAGCAAACTGAGACCAAAAATCTATACAAATAACAATTAATTTTATTTTGGCAAACTACTCTTGGGTAAGTGTCCTGTCCTAAAATCTGGTTAATATATCAAGTGAGCTGCCATTGCAAAACATGATTATCCCATTGCTAGCAGGTATCTATTGAAGACAGCTTCTTGGCTAAGGGTGGGGTTGTGTGTCTACTACTGCTTCTCAGTGCGGTGACCCTATCTGGCTTGAACATTGTCACATCCTATGAGAGTTCATATACACACCTTACATGCATATGTCCTGTTAATATATATATATATATTATATGTTTATATATATTAAGCTCAATATAAATAATAGATGCATATTCTCTAGTGCTTATCTGTGGAGAGCTGCGTGTGCCGCGCCACTGCGCCGGTTTTCGCCTTCCGCCACCCCGAAGGCCAGTGCTCTTGTGGACAGCTCCTTATTTGGCTGTGCTGTGTCTGAGGATCTGCCTTCTCTTGCGTGTACCTATCCGCACTTCCCATGTGGCTACCCGGGGTTGGCTGGCTCAGGGGTACTTATTCCTGGGTCGGGCTGTCCTCGAAGAAGAAGAGGAGGACGAAGAGGAGGAGGAAGAAGAAGAGGAAGAAGAGGAAGAAGAGGAAGAAGAGGAGGAAGAAGAAAAGGAGGAAGAGGCTGAAGCAGAAGATTGTTCAAAACTCCTGAATAAACTGCTTGAAGAAGAGCTCGTGTGCCGTGTCTTTCCTTGCTGGTCGAGGTGGACACAACACTTATCTCTTCAGCATGTCTTGGAGTGTGCCTGCTTTTCTAGATTATCCCTCCTGCCAGAGATTTCCTTATTAAGGTTGATTATTTCAAGGAACCAGAATTTTGTCTCTTCTCATGCCAGAGATTCTATCCTTTTGGTCAGAAATTATTCCTTAACAGGAATTCGGTGTTGCTCTATTACCGTCACTACTCATGTCTTAGTTAGGGTTTCCACTGCTTAATAAGGAAAACATTTAATTGGGAATTGTTCACAGTTTCATATGTTTATTACATTATTGTCATGGTGGAAAGCATGGTAGTACACAGGCAGATATGGTCTTATAGAAGGAGCTTAGCGTTTTATATCTGGATCAGCAAGCAGCAGAAGAGAGGTTTATACTGGGCCTGGTAGGAACATTTGAAACCTGAAAGCCCACCCTCAGAGACACACTTTCTCCAACAGACCACACCTATTTTAATAAGGCCACACCACTAATAATGTCACTTCCTACAAGCCTACAGGGGTCATTTGCATAAAAACCACTAAACCTTAACTTAAAAGGGTAACCCTAGATCATTTAGGAGCAAAGGATCAGAGCACTCAATTACTTCTGTCACTTCTGGGATATGGTAAGAAGGAGGCTGCCAAGAAGCCCAAGGACATTTATACTTTATTGACAAGAGAAAAGCTGGGTACTTTATTGGGGATGGGGAAGGGTCTTTTTATTCTAAACTTCCTTAGTCAATTTTTGTCCCCTGTCCTCTTCAGCCCCTCTTCTTATAAAGAGGTAATCCTACTTGCAGTTCTGCAGTTGGAGCTATGACCAATCTGCTATCTTCCTGCTGCATGGAGGCTTGAGGTGTGACGGTTGAGACTATCCTTCAGTGAGTCTCAGTGATTCAAAACACACATCAGTGTCTTTATGTGTTAATATTCAAGTGAATGGAGAAAACTAAGTTAAGGACTTGTACCTAGACAGAGATATGAGGGAGAAGTAAAGGAGTTACTAACATTACAATTCCTAGGCAGGAACGGGAGAAACCAGAACAGACATCTCCAGCAGCACTTTTATTACTCATGATTGTTTTATGTATTTTTTGGTATGTGTGTTTTACTATAAAGCTGAATATTGTCCTTTCAATTATAGCATTTATGGAGGTACTGTATATTTAATATTGTATCAAAATAGCCCAAATTAAATGAAAATAAAATTTGAGAGAAAAATATTGTAAAGCAGCATGTTATTTTTTATGAAATTAAAATAATAAAGAAACAACAAATGATGAATGCTTTTTTATTTTGTAATGCCAGGAGTATCACTCAGGGTTCTTCTCATAATATGTAAATGACATACTCTCAGCTATGTTCACAGCTGCTATTGCTTGAAACACCTAATTTTCAGTAATTATTTTTATTGACTAAAAACAAAATTACTATCTGTGATGAATAATATATATTGCAAAATGACATGTTGTGTTACTACAGGTACCTTCTTAGTCAGTGATTTATTACTGTTAGGAGATTCCATCACCACAGCAAAATTTATAAAAGAAACCATTTAAATGATCCTGGGTTATCTTTCAGAGGTTTAGATCATTATTCTCATTTCAGGACATGTGGTGCCACAGAGAGACAGACATGGTGCAGGAGACATAGCTGAGAGTTCTACATCTGGATTGGCAAACATCAGGGAGAGAGGAGACAGATACTAGGCCTGGTATGAACTTTTGTTTTGTTTTAATTAATTAAATTTTTATTAATTACAGTTACTTACTTTGTATCCCTCTGTAGTCCTCTCCTTGTCCCCTCTCAATCCTGCCTTTCCTCCCTCATCTCCTTCCATGCCCCTTACAAAGTTCACTGATAGAGGAGTCCTCGTCCACTTGCATCTGACCCTAGCCTATCAGACCTCATTAGGAGTGGCTGCATTGTCTTCCTCTGTGGTCTGAAAAAGCTGTTCCCCTTCAGAAGGAGGTGATCAAAGAGCCAGCCACTGAGTTCATGTCAGAGGCAGTCCCTTTTTCCAATACTAGGGAACCCACTTGCACACTGAGCAGCCATGGGCTGCATCTGTACAGCGGTTCTGGGTTATCTCCATGAGTGGTCCTTGGTTGGAGTATCAGTCTCAGTAAAGACCCCTGGACCCAGATTTTTTGTTGGTTCTGTTGCTCTCCTTGTGGAGCTCCTATCCCCTCCAGGTCTTTCATCTTCCCCTTCTTTCATAAGATTCCCTGCACTCTACCCAAAATTTGGCTAAGAGTCTCAGCATCTGCTTTGATACCTTGCTGGGTAGAGCCTTTCAGAGGCCCTCTGTGGTAGGCTTCTGTCCTGTTTCCTGTTTTCTCCTTCTTCCAATGTCCATCCCTTTTGCCTCTAAGTAAGGATGGATCATCTTACCCAGGGTCCTCCTTTTTGTTAAGTTTCTTTAGGTCTACAGATTTTAGTATATTTATCCTATATTATATGTCTGATATCCACTTATAAGTGAGTATATGCCATGAGTGTCTTTCTACTTCTGGGATACCTCACTCAAGATGATCTCTTCTAGTTCTCACCATTTGCCTGCAGATTTCCTGATTTCTTTGTTTTTAATTGCTGAGTAGTATTCCATGTATAAATGTACCACAATTTCTGTATCCATTCCTCAGTTGAGGGACATCTGGATTGTTTCCAGGTTCTGGCTATTATGAATAAAGTTACTGCGAACATGGTTGACCCTGACATTTCTCCTTACATCCAACACAATGGCTAATATAAAAAACTCAAGTGACAATGCATGCTGGATAAGATGTGGAGAAAGGGAAACCCTCCTCCATTCCTGGTAGGAATGTAAACTTGTATAATCACTTTGAAAATCAATCTGGTGCTTTCTAGGAATAGTGCTACCTCAAGATCCAGCTATACCACTCCTGGGCGTATATGTTGGACCCAACATGTTGTGAGCATTTGAAACTTTAAAGCCAACCAATCAACCAACTGTAGTGACACACTTCCCCCAACAAGGCCACACCTACTCCAACAGGGCCACACCTACTCCAACAAGGTCACACCTACTCCAACAGGGCGCTTCTCCCAGTAGTGACATTTCCTTTGAGCCTAAGGGGCCATTTTCCTTCAAGCCACCACAGGCACAATGCTAATATTATATAGTGACATTATCTGCATGTGTGTTTTAGGGTACTCTGAAGAAAAACAAGAGAAACAGAGGAGCTTATACTCAAAGAGAAGTAACAGCTCTCTCACACTTAAGAGACTGATAACCTACCATTGCCCAGTTCCTAAGACCAGGTATTTTAGCAACCTGACAAGAGCCGCAGTGACTGTTTTACACTGGAGGGTCAGAACCTGATAGTTGCTCAGTACCAAACTTGTTGTCTCAGTACTCACTCTCTGGCACCTCAAACTGTAGGGTTACCGGAAAGTTGCTGGTATGAGATCAAGAAAGGGAGCCTGGAAACTCTGATTCTGGAGTGAGCAAAGAAATCAGCATCATCCAAAATAGAGTAAGGTAAATTGGAAGGTAGAAAAGACATTAATCCAGCCAAGCCTGGATTGTGCCACACCCATGTTTTCTAGGCTGCTATTAGAAGGTGGTGATCAGGTTTTGGATGGGTATTCACATGTTAGTTAACACAAAAATACAATTCTTCACCTGAGGCTCCCTACTAAATTACTCCTCACCTGTTGCAAATTCACATTACACTCAAACCTCCTGATGTACTAACTATACAATAAAGTTATTGGTCCTTTTAAGTTATTGGTACTTTCAGAATGTGTCTTCCGAGCATAGCAGGTAGAAATTTGAAATGCTAAAGAACACTACACAGGTGATTTATGTGAATGTGATTTTTGTTTGATGTACAGTATTGGATATTATTTCAGCAGATTATTTCATTTATATTCTGTGAGATTTATATTAACACATTGATTTTATTCATAATAATATTTAGTATTTTACCTGTAGAAGACTGGCTAACCTGAAGATTATTGTCCTTTAGTGGGGTACCCAGTGTTGGTACACTGCAAATTCTGTCTCGCTGACACTTTCTCTTATGGCATAGATTTCCAGGTAACCAGGGATGCATGAGAAAAATGAAATTCATTTCACTAGTGACATCTTAGCATGGTGGTAGACACTCAATGGTTCATAAACAGTCCATGCTTATGTCAATAGTTGGTTTTATTTGTTGTTAAACTCATCAGTGACACTTTATTTAGCCACAAGATTCCTGAGCTATAATGTAAATTTATTTTCTCATCAAAATTTGTAGTAATGAACACATTATTACAACTTGAATACAAGAAAAGTAACACAAGATAATATTTTAAAGCTATATTCAGTCCTCTGTGTTTCTTTGTATATTTGCCAGTACTTAAATACAAAATGTAACTTTATCTTCAAATAAATACATAAACAAACAACTTAGACAGCAAAATTATATTACTACTTTTCCTAAACAAAACAAAGTCACCTTAAATAAATCAATCAAATCTGCAAAGATATTTTTGTATGGAGGCACTGAAGCAGGGTTCTTTGTAGCAAATAATATTGCCAAAAGCTTTTGTTTAATACCTGATAAATACTTAATGACTCTTAAAAGCCCAAGTCTCCAGCTTTGGTTTATTCTTAAGTATCTAAAATTTTCTTGGATCTTGAGTACATTCTTAATGACCTCAGAACTGACTTTTTTTCATTTCCTTAGATCCTAGCTTTGCAAAAATACCAAAAGATGTTATTATAAGTTTTTAAGAAATATATCATACACTCATTTTAATATTAATCATTAATCTATGTGTAGATATTATATTTCAGTGGTGATTTCAAATAAATTTTTCATAATTATCAAAATGCATATGCTTATGAGAAAAACTTAAGAAACACATAATAACTAAAATTAGCATTTTATTATTTCAAAGAAAATTACGTTTTGTAACTCCTTAATATTTCTACTTAATTTCAGTAATAAAATATCTTTGATTAGAGTTATCATACTTCCAAAAACACTACAGAAATAAAATTCATACTTTAATTTTACTATTATGCCAAACTGCATCCGCCAAGTAAATAAATAAACAAAACAATATACATTCTGCCTTTCTTATATGAATCAAAAGGAATTAGAAATAAAATTTAAAGCTTAAGAATATAATAATAATGGAGCCAGCAAGAGGGCTCAGTGGGGAAAATTGTTTCCTACCAAGAAGGATGAATTGAGTTCTAGAACCAGAATCCATCTCTGAGAAGGAGAAAACTATTTCAGAAGTTGTTTTCTGACTTCTGCATGTGTGCCAAACAGGCAACGCCCATATACATATATCCTTATATTGTCAAATAAAAAATAATTGAATTAATGAAATAAAAAATAATAGTAACAAGAAAATAATACATATGTGCATTACTTATATATTTCTACCATATAGAAATGTTTTCCCGTAGATTTATGATACATATCTTATTCCAATTCTTCATAATAATTTGAGAATTTTGAGCCACTTAAGAGCATTATAGTTATGAACACTTGTATATTTTTACACAATTTATAAAATTTATATTTAATGCATTTAGAAAACAAGAAAAACTACTACAAGACCTGTTTACAATGTTCAAAAATGTGTTAGACTTCCAGGGACTGTAAGACACAAATTATCTTTCTGTTATTGTGATGAAGTGCACAAGATAAGGAACATGAGTAAAGAAAATGAAACAATTGTTCTCATTATCAGTAGTATCAATCCCGATCAATTTCCTCATCATTGTGGGTCCCTGGTGAGGCTTAGCAACATGTTGAAGGGTGGGGAATAAGCAAATTTCTCACCTTATCAACTACCTGAAAACAAAGTAGAGAAAAACACACAGTGAGGGGAACCTAGTAAACCCCTATAAAGGTGATTTCTAGATCCTTCAGTGATTCCAGTTCCTTAAAATAAGCTCCATGTCCTGTCCTCAGTCATACACTGTTACCCTTCACTAGTGAAAGGAGTTTTGATATGTGAGCACACATAGGTTTAAACACACAAAAGTTTAACATAATCATCCTGAATTACGTAAATCCTAAAGAGTACTAAAATAAATCAATCTGCAAAATCAAATTACAAGAACAGGATTAGTATAGTAATAATTACTTATGTGATGTTTTAAATGGCGCAAAATAAATCTAATGTTATCATTATATTGTGTCAATTTAAACCAATTAACAACTTCAAACAAGCCTTTCAGACCTGTAATTTTAGAACACGAAATTAAAGAACACATGGCAGATTAAAACGGTTATTCAGTGCATAAAGACATTCACCAATAAGCCTGATGACCTGAGTTAATCCTCAAGACACACATAACGGAAGGAGAAAACACACTGTCACAACTTATTCCTGATTGGTACACATATACACACAAATAAACACACATGCGCTTGAGAGAGATGCAAATATGACATAAAAGTAAAAAAACAAAGTACATTTTTAATAATTAAATATTACTTGTTTGTTTACCATAGTGTTTTGGCATCCATGATCTTATTGTAATTGAGAGTCAAGAATCATTTGACATCTTCTAAATTATATTCATACTGAAATGAGTCTTAAACATAAAATAAAGTCCTTTGGTTTTCTATTTTGGGGGAATTTTTTCTCCTATAAATAAATAAACCAAAAGATACATAGGCACTTAAGGGAATAATACCATTCTAGTAGATTAAGATACAGCTAATTTTTCTAAAATATAAGCTAGTTTACTTCATATTTAACAGTTTATTTAACTGATTATGTTTTGAATACACAAATATTCACCTTAAAATAAAGAAAAACTGATAATATTGAATTGTAAAAAAGAGGCTAAAAGTAATTGTTATTAAATAATTATGTGGAGAGGCTACATTTAAGAAATGCTCAACATCCTTAGCCTTCAGGGAAATGCAAACCAAAACAACCCTGAAATTTCACCTCACACCCATTAGAATGGCTAAGATCAAAAACTCAAGTGACAACACATGCTGGAGAGGTTGTGGAGAAAGGGGAACCCTCCTCCACTGCTTGTGAGAATGTAAACTTGTACAACCACTTTGGGAATCAATTGGCGCTTTCTATGAAAATCAGGAATAGCACTACCTCAAAATCCAGCTATACAACTCCTTGGCATATATTCAAAATATGTTCAAGTATAAAACAAGGACATTTGTTCAACCAGGTTTGGAGCATTTTATTCATAACAGCAGAATCTGAAAACAAACAAGCAAACAAAAATACCACAGATGTCCCTCAATTGAATAATAGATACAGAAACTGTGGTACATTTATACAATGAAATATTACTCAGCAATTAAAAACAAGAACATCATAAAATTTTCAGGCGAATGGTGGGAACTAGAAAAGATCAACCTGAGCGAGTTATCCCAGAAACAGAAAGACACATATGGTATATACTCACTTAAAAGAGGATATTAGACATATAATATAGGATAATCATACTAAAATCTGTACACCTAAGAGAGACTAACCAAGAAGGAGGACCCTGGGTAAGATGTTCATCCTCATCCAGAAAGGCAAACAGGATAGAAATCAGAAGATGGTGAAACAAGGAACAAGACAGGAGCCTACCACAGAGGGCCTCTGAGAGAATCTACCCAGCAGGGAATTAAAGCAGATGTTGTGACTCATAGCCAAACTTTGGGCAGAGTGCAGGGAACCTTATGAAAGAGGGGGGAGATAGAATGACCTGGAGGGGACTGGAACTCCACAAGGAGAGCAACAGAACCAAAAAATCTGTGCATAGGGGTCTTTTCTGACACTGATACTCCAACCAGGGACCCTGCATGGAGAACCCCTGCACAGATGTAGCCCGTGACACCTCAGTGTCTTAGTGGGTTAACTAATAATGGGAACAGGGACTGTCTCTGACACAAACTCAGTGGCTTGTCCTTTGATCACCTCCCCCTGAGGGAGAAGCAGCTTTACCAGCCCAGAGAGGAAGACAAATGCAGCCAGTCCAGATGAGATCTGATAGGCTAAGGTCAGATGGAAGGGGAGGAGGACCTTCCCTATCAATAGACTTGGGGAGGGGCAGGGGAGTAAGTGAGGGAGGCAGGGTGGGGTTGGTAGGCGATGAGGGAGGGGGCTACAGCTTGGGTACAAAGTGACTAAACTATAAATATTAAAAAATAAATAAATTTAAAAATTTTTTATACATAAAAATTAAATTTAAAATATATCTGATATGTAACTAAATACTTTAATGTTTTGGGATAATATTTGCATGTTAAAAGTACATACTCATATAAGGAGCTGAAAATCATAAAATACAGCTTTCCTCAAACATGAACTTTTACAAATTTAGCTCTATAGTATCTCAGTTCTATAATTCACCTATGCTGTCTTCAAATAATGAAAGTTTGAAGAATGAGAAGGCAGAAGTGAAGACTATGAGGTTGTGAGAGTGAATTTGAATCTTAGTCCAAATTTTGAGACTTGCCATGGAAAGAGACCCCTGGGAATCGCAACGAGGTCGTTTCTAGATTTTATGAACTCAAGTGGGCAGACTCTTTAAATGTAGATGGTGCTATTCAGGTTATGTCGTCCCGATCTGAGTAAAGAGGAGAAAGTGAGCTAAGCATTTCACCTCTCTCTGTCCTGACAGAGGAATCAACATGGTAAATGCTTGCCATTTTGACTTTCCTGACCTGGATTCAACCTCAAACTGTGAGCCAAATGTTTCCCTTTTGTAAGTTGCTTTTGTTATTTCTATGGGTTTTTTTTTTGAGGTAGCAATAATAAAAGTAACTTATACTCTAAGAGAATATAAATTTTCAGAAATGTCATTTTAAAGTTATAAAGAGGGAGCCCTGATTTTCATAGGATGTTTTGGAGGAATGTTTGATTCTCCCTAGCATATTGTTTATTTTATGTAATAAGTTATAAATAATTACTTGAATATAGATTACAACTACATCAAGAAAGTACTTAATTGGTAAAGTTCAACATTTAAACTTATAGTATATATTAATTTACTGTGAAAATGATCAATGTGTATTAATATTAAAAGTGGAGTATTTGAAAGAATATAAATGATTTTTATTGAAACTCACCTAAACTTATGAAAAAAATTTTAAACACATTAATAATTAAAATAAAAACAATATTTAAAATGGGACCTGGTGGTTAGAAAGATATCATATGTTGTAACTGCTGAAAGTAAGAAGGAAAAATCATAATACAAGAAAAATAATCTTCCTAATGCCCAAGAGAGCTGTGTTTATCCACAGGAGAAACAAAAGGTAAATCCAGAATTCTAGTTGAGGTGAAAATCACAATGTGCATAACCTCAGTGAGATAAATGTCACTTTTTTTATAACATTTAAAATTGACCTAGAGAAACTATAGAAGACTTGGCAGTAAGAAAGAACATAGAAATTAGTAACTTGGCAATGATAAAAGCCATCCTGTATTTGAGTGCAAGAAAATCAATGAACACAATGACAGGTAGCATTAAGGTGGCATTATGTGAATTCTTATGTCATCATCTCACATAAACGTTTCTTCAACAGCCACAAAATTGAAATCTGCAGTCATTTAAATTATAAAAACTAACAGTATGTCACTGTCAGATATTGGAGAACATAATGAAGAATGTTGCCATATTACAAAACAAAGTTTTCAAGATATAGTTGGCTAGTAAATATTAACACATATTTTGTAGATATTTTCCGTAAGTTATCATAAACTACATCTCTAAGTTACTACTGGTTTTGCCAAACACAATTATTTAAAATGATCTCCACTCTTACAAAGTTATTTCAACTTTCTTTCTTGCCAAGTTCTACATCTTGGGTAATTTGAAGCATTTCTCAAATGCAGCAGCACATTATTGACTGTCCGTGTTGATGCAAGGAACTCATGAAGAAGAGTGTTTCTTTATTCAGATCCTCAAATGTAAGCTGAAATTCATTTTTAAATCACTATGTGGAATAGAAATCATTTATGGGTTGATGGCCTCATTTGTCTCTGCTTCCAACAGACTGGATAGTTCATAAAAGATTCAGCTACAATGATATTTAGAACTTTCAGATATAATGTCAAGAGCCATTAGAAAGTCCCATGGTGATAGAAAATTACTGAATTCAAAAATACCTCATATTTTCTTGCTGTGTTTTGCTTCGGTTCTGAACAGCTGCATTATCCAGGATGAAAGGAATTGAATGCTGAGTGTCCATTTAGTGTCATTTGCTACCATTTGTCATTTGTTCTCATTTTAAGGAACCAAATATGGTATTTTTACATGGTGTGATTTATAAATATTGTCTTTAAAATATTTCTGTTGATCCAAAATTACATATATAGAAAAAACTTGGTTTTAGAATTTTGTGAAGTAAATATAAGTGTATATGTGAAAATATTTACTCAACTATAATTATGTCAGAGTATAGAACACACACACAAAGGAAGAAAGAATCACGAGCTTTCTATTTTTTAATTACACCATTTTAGCTTATTCTAGAGTAAAGAAGGAATTGAAACATCTAGCCAATAAGACCAAAAGAACTAAGAACATTTGTTGACATTAGTAGTCATTTTAAAAGTTATGAAAACAAGACAATAATAAATACATATGAGGCTTTATGTAAAACATTAGTTTTATTTTTAAAACAATGTATAATTGCTTCATATCAATGAATAACACTGAAGTAGCTGTTACTAATGATAAAGTGTGCTCAGGAAGGAGAAATAGTATGCTTAAACTCACTTATTATTTGTAGTCCCTTTATCTGTAAACTTAAAGGTTTCCTAAAACATTCAGAAATTATTTTCCAACACGATCATGATAGATTTGTCATTAAAACTCAACCAGGTGCCATCTGAACCACAAACGACTTAAACCTCTTCAAACAAAGAAAACCTTAAATCAAAACTGCTAAAATGTTTCTCAGAGCTTTAAAGTTTTCAAATAATAGACAAAAAAAGCAAGTAAATCTACTTTTGTATGATTTGTTTCTTCCAAGATCCACAAGGAGACTAACAGAACCAAAAGATCTGGGGTCTGTGAAGAGACTGATACTCCAACCAAGGACCATGCTTAGAGATACCCTAGAAACCCTGTTCAGATGTAGCCTATGGTAGTAGCTCAGTGCCCAAGAAGATTCCCTCATAAGGGGAGCAGGGGCTGTCTCTGACATGAACTCAGTGGCTGACTCTTTGATTACCTCCCCATGAGAGCAGAACCACCTTATCAGGCCACAGAGAAGACAGTGCAGCCAGTCCTGATGAGAACTGATAGGCTAGGGTCAGAAAGAAGGGGGGTGGGGAGGATCTCTTCTACCAGTGAACTGGGGGAGAGGCATGGGAGAAAAGTAAGAGGGAGGGTGGGATTGGGAAGACACAGAGGGAGGAGGCTATAGCTGGGATACAAAGTGAATAGATTTTAATAAATAAAAATAAATTTTTAAAAAAGATTCTTTTGGTCACCTATTAAAATAATAACAGTAATTTACCACAACCAATCAATTTCAATCATATGCTTTTACGGGAAGGGTAACAACTAAAATCATGTAATTTAAAGCATATATGAACTGATTTTTCTGTATTTTAGTGTTATCTGGTTTTGTTTAGCTCAAATTTATTATATTTTACCAGTGGACTTTTGATAGTTACTGTACTCATTGTAACTATCATCTTCATTTTTCTACTTAAGCCAAAAATTGCAAACAGTTTAACTATTATAACAGAAATAATTATCAATCTCATAAATGTAACAGTCATTTGTCATTATGAAGATCCATTGATAGAATTATCCTTCATTACTGTAGCTGTGATCATCTGTCCTTCAGCAAATGTCCATTTCAGCATCAAGGACTTCGAGACTCTGCCAGTCTGTCCTTTTTCAACCAGTTGAGCTGTCCCCATGAACACAGATCAGTTTTTTTGTGCATCCTTGAGTCTTAAGTTTCATGTGGAAGCTTCTCTTATTCATATCAAATCTTATTCAATTTTGATGGAACCCACATTCTTTAATCACCTGGGGAAATATAGGAAAAACCTCTTCCCCAATATAACACATCCGCTGAATTCCATTATTATGTTTAAAGTATACATATTTAATGTATACATATTGATGTAATTCGTGAGGTTTTTTTTTTTTTTCTACAATCCACTGTCTTTTGTCTAATCTTATTCTCCCTTCTGGTTTATCTAGAAAGAAACGATTAGATTTTTATGAATCTATGTATATCAAGAGCTAGCAATTCTTACCTTTTAAACTAGATACTTAGGCATTCACATTCCAAGCCCAGCTCCATTTCAGTGAGTCAGACTTTTTAGCTTTTTAATACAAAAGCAATCAAGAGCAATATTATGTAAGATTTCAGTTAAAATAGGTGTCCGTTGTCCGAGACTGAAGGAGTAGAAATCTGAGCTCTCTATTGTTGTGCTAGACCTCTTTTCTACAGGTTTTTGACTACAAAAGGTTTTAATTATCCTATTTGACCTTCTTTTCTCACACATAAATTTGTCTTACATGTATTACTTGAAATAATGTTCCAAATTCTACAGACTCTATTGATAACTTCTGAAGGGGCAAATGTGGAGTTTGAGATTCTTATGGGATTATAGTTATATCAACTCCTGGGTCCACCAAATCTATAATTTCAATACCAATTAATTTTTACTTTACTTTTGGTCTGTGGTCACTGATAACATCTTGCCAAAAAACAAATCAAACTAAACAAAACCCAAGAAACAAACAAACAAAAAATTCCTGCATTTATAAAAGCTAAAATTTCAATTAATACTTGTCTCACCTCTGGATCTGATATTGCCCTTTATAGTGGAAATTAATCTATGTAAGAAATCTGTAAAAGTCCCAGTAATCAAGTCTTAGTACAATCTCTCTTCTAAGTTCCTGGCAGCTCTTAAGTATCTTCTGTTTCTTGTCCTGTTTTTGGGAGAGTAACGCATATACTCTAACTCATTTTGTCATATCTTTTTCTCTGATTCATCACTTTACTGCCCCTCAATTAAATGTTGCTTTAAAATATGGCTGCTTCCTTCTACAAACTAACCTTGCTTTCATTGTTTTTAAATAAAGGTGTGTGTTCTAAGTATTTTTGTATTCCATACGTATTATATTGTATTCCAGCCAGATCATTCTGTATTACAGAGCATGTCTTTGGAGGTGACCCCTTGCCAGAACAGTCATGTTACTGAATTAAAATTCCTCAACAATACAAAAACTTTCTGAGAAATCTATTGCAAATAACATAAATTATGGTAAGTGGCTGTCGAAAAGGTAGAAATTGAGCCGTTATTTTTTTTTTTACTCTGAAAGTACAAGAAAGATTCACTTATCATTAGCTGCTTCACATATTAGTTAATAGAAAGTATACAACACTAAAGCCTTGTATACTAGAATGCCTGGACAGAATTATTTTTTTATGTAACTTATTAGGATGAATCAGCTGATTCCATTTGATGAATAGAATAAAAATAATATTTTTGTCTTGAAAATATACTCCCAAAATAGACTACTAGTTATAAGATATTTTAGTATGATGTAATAGTTTATAATAGCCTCAGTTTATAATATGCAAATGTAACTTTTCTATGTAAAGTAGCAGTGATAAACCAACTTAAAATACATATTGCTTATAAATAATATTAATATGCAAATATATTCAGCAAGTCATATTAGATTGACTGTTGCTATTTCCTTACTGTTGAAAACAAATTTGCAGCTTTTGCATGAATCATTTTTTTGCTATGAAGAAATATTTTGCATGTTTAATTAAAATATTTCTACTAGTATTCCTGTAGTTGTGTTTTATTTTATAAAAAACATCAAGTATGTATGCCAGTGCAATCACTTAATTATAGTACCAGACAAAGCATATGCTGAAAAGCTCATATTTCATAGTTGTCTAAGTAATTTTATTTGCCACTGAATAACTCATATGTTCTTGAATCATGTTGTTATGTAATTTAAATATGAATTGTGTGGAGTCTGTCTAAGACAGAGGTATTGAGGATAACACAATTTGAGATTGCATTTGACAGGTGAACAGCCAAAACTATTCAATTGATTCTGTAAAATATTCAAAGAATATTAAAATCTAATCAATTATTGGAAATAATCACATGCTGGTATAACAGTTTATTACTAATCATACTTGATTAGTCATCTTGTAGTATTATTTAGTGTTTTGTTTAAAATATATTTCCAATATGTCACTTTTAATAAATTTACACACACACATACACACAGAACTCAAGAGTTATTATGAAGAAACAGTAATCTACATTTTCTTCTGAATAACTTTAACATATAATAAAAGCAAACTCTACAATCAAGAGCAATGTTAACAATGTAAATTTAATAAAAAGAAAGAATTTGTTGCCTGGTCAAATGTCATTCATAATGATGAAAATATTGTGTAAAGAAAACATAAGGTACAAGTTTATTTAAATCATAAGTGTTTATTTCATTGTATTCCCTGTAATTTCTATACTTTGAAATTATCAGGTTATTCACGTTTAGAAATTATTAATATATGTTAAGCCATCTGGATACAATTTTGTTTATGAAAAGAGTCTCAGAAGGATCATGAAAATATCAAAACATAGAGCATAAATTTATTAAGATGTATACAGAAATATACATATATGTGTTAACATATATGTATATATGCTGTGTATATATCTTACATTAAGACATTCATATATGTATGCATAGTCATACGTATGTGTATATTACATATTCATAGGTGTATATACATACACATATACACATATTTGTATTACATATTCACATATTTACATATGTGTTTATACTTATATATGCATAATGTATATATAGTTACATCCTCATATAAAGTTAAATGCAATTTTATTTTCAGAAGATATAAAACTAAAAATTAAAATATATTTTTAAGTTTCTTAAGGAATTTCTCATAGGATTCTACTTCATAGAAAATGTTTTTCTAAAATATATACTGCATTGCTTTCATAAAAATGAATAAAAGCATTTCATTATACCTTTTTCAGGAACTGGAAAAATTTTAATAAGGAGTTTTATAAGTTATTGTTATTAGCTATTTTGAGTGAGGTATCCCAGAAGCAGATATACACACATGGTATATTCTCACTTATAAGTGGATACTAGATCTATAAGATAGGATAAACATACTAAAATCTGTACACCTAAAGAAGCTAAAAAAAAAAAAAAGGAGGACCCTGGATAAGATGATCAATCCTCACTTAGAAAGACAAATGGGATGGCCATTGGAAGAAGGAGAAAACAAGTAACAGCACAGGAGCCTACCACAGAGGGCTTCTGAAAGACTCTACCCAACAGTGTATCAAAACAGATGCTGAGACTCATAACCAAACTTTGGGCAGAATGAAGGGAATCATATGAAAGAAGGGGGGAGTTAGTCTTTAACTTTTTTTGAGAATCCTCACTGACTTCTTTGTGGGACTCACTGTCCTCATGTGAAGAGAGAGCAATGCAAAATTATTGTATTAACAATTAAGTGATGTGAATACAAATCATGAAATAACTGACGTGTAAATTCATCTTATGGAAGTTGAAAACTGTTTGACTACAAATTTTTTATCAATGGATGGTCTTTATTATTCTGTATTCAAATAACCATATACTGAAATCATAAATCCCAAAGGAATGATATTGGAATGTGAGGCAATTGGGAGGCCATTACATCATGAGCACAGACATATCATGAATAGGATACACGCTCTTGTGAGCAATTCCATAGAACTATTTTTCAGCCAACCAAGGCAGAAGCATTCTTAAGATACATGACTATGAAGGTATAGGCAGTCAGTCACAGGAAACAGTACTTTACTCTTTGGTCTTCTGGACTTTAGAAATGTGGAAAATAAGTTATTGTTTTAATAAAAGCCAATATGCATTTTTATACTGTCAACATGAATGAATTAAAACTTTAACCATCTTAAATCTGGGAGGAAAAGACGAACTCTATAAAAACATTAGTTACTTGTGTTGAGACCTGATAGAATCAAATGGAAGGGCAGGAGGACCTCCCCTATCAGTAGACTGGGGTAGGAGCATGGGTCAAGAAGATGGAGGGAGGATGGGATTGGGAGCAGACAAGGGAGGGAGCTACAGTTGGAATACAAAGTGAATAAACTGTAATTAATAAAATGAATAAATACATTTTAAAAAATGTTAGTTACTGATTATATCAGGAAATATACTCTCTGTAATTACATTCCCTTTGGAATAATTTCCCTTGATCTCTGAAAGTACAGCATACTACCAAAAAAAAACAACAAAAAAAAAAGAAGAAAAAGAAAAAGAAAAAGATCTTCATCATATGCATAAAAGCACTACCCTATTGTAAATACTGCTAAGTGGTTATTTCCTGTCATGGTTACAATCTTCAGCAGTCTGATAAACTTGGTGATGAAAAATTAATATTTTGGACCTTTCAGACACTCATTTAGCTCATTATAGTATGGTAGTATAAATGTTGATTTAATGCAGTCTGAAGAAGGCTTATGGCCTCATAAATGGTTAGCAATTAGGTAGGGCCACACTACTTGCTCATCTGTCTGATAAAACGACAGTAGCTCCTGACAGCCATACCTTTAACATCAATAGCAGTTCATCATTTACAGCCATATATAAGACAGAATTACTGTGTTATCAGAGCAATTACCGCTTGCATGCCATTCTAGAATACTATCACTCAATGAACTTTAATTTAATGGACATATTTTATGAATGAACTGCAGCTCCAAAAGAAGCTGCTTTAAATAAAACAGAAACACTCTTTCATATCATCGATTTTGACAAAGACAAAAAACTTTTTCTTTCCTACAAAGTCCATATGCTAGCTTATAAAACATTGGAATTGATTCTTCTGAAATTAAAAAGAAAAAAAGGGTCACAAAAATTGAAACTAAAATTGAATTTCACAGAGAGATCTTGGCCCTGGCTGTCACGGAGCTCTCTGTAGACCACGGAGACCAAGAACAGAGAGATCTGCTACCTTTGCCTCCTTAGCAACGGGATTAAAGGTGTGGTTGAACACCTCCTTTCACTCACTTTGTTTTCTTATTTTTATCAGTTTTAGATTTTTGTTGTTCTTGTCTCTGCGTGGTAGGCAATCATATATATGTGATCACCTATGTGTGGGTGCACATGCGTGAAGTTCTTATCCAGAGTCCTCCTGGTTTTCCTGGATCGCTCTCCACCTTACTCATTAAGGTTGTCTCTCAAGTGACCCAGTGCTCGCTGGTATGACTGTCTAGACATCCTACCTTGCAGAGCCCTTCTGTTTTCCCAGTGCTGGCATTAAAGGCAGAACACTAGTTTACATTTATATGGATGGTGGAATTTGAATTCTACTCCTCACTATTTAAAAAAATATTTATTTAAAAAAATTTTTTTATTAATTACACTTTATTCACTTTGTATCCCCCCTGTAATGCCCTTTCTCTTCCCTTCCCAATCCCTCCCTTCCTTCCCCTTCTCCACGCATGCCCCTCCCAAAGTCCATGTGGGTGCTGGGAACAAAACCTGGGCCCTCTTTGAGAGAAGCAAGAGCTCTTAACTGCTGAGCCACTCTTCAGCCTCTAAGCACTGCAATCCTATGGGAGAATCTTGTGTGTTGCATGCTCTGACTACAACACCTTACGACACAGGCCTATTCAGTTTCGTTCCTATGCATACCTAAATGAAGCTTACTGTATAAATTAGGCACAATAAGAGGTCAACAAAAATAAGTGTAATAAACTAGAACAAATAGAAAAATACATGGAATAAAAGTTATTTAAAACATGAAAAAAATTAATTATTTATTAAAATTTACTCCCTTTGTATTCTACCTGTGGCCCCCTCACTTGTCTCCTTCCAATCCCTACCTTCCTCTTCTCCTATGACCCTCCCTTAGTCCACTGATAAGGTGCTGAAAAAATTTTAACCAGTGGGCAGTTCCCCCAACCTCCAGAAATGTTTGCTTGTTACAATTTATTCATTTTGTATCCTGACTGTAGCCTTCTCCCTCATACCCTGCCAGTCACACCCACCCTCCCTCTTCTCCCCCTACGCCCTTTGCCCTTTCCCTAGCCCACTGGTAGGGGAGGTCCTCTTCCCCTTCTATCTGACCTTCGCCTATCAAAGTCTCCTTAGGGCTCCATGTATCATCTTCCTCTGTGGCCTGGCAAGGCTGCAACCCCCAGGGGGAGGTGATCAAAGAGGTGGCCACTGAGTTCATGTCAGAGACAGCCCCTGCCTGCCTTATTAGGAAACCCACTTGGAAATTGAGGAGCCTATGGGCTTCCTCTGAACATAGGATCTCGCTCCTCTCCATGCATAGTTCTTGGTTGGAGTATCAGTCTCTGCAGGACGCCCTGGGCCCAGTGTTTTTGTTTGTTTGTTTTTGTTTTGGCATTTTTGTTTCTCCTTGTGGAGTTCCTGTCCCCTCCAGGTCTTTCTATCTCCCTCTTCTTCCATAAGGTTTCTGGCACTCTGCCCAAAGTTTGGCTATGAGTCTCAGTATCTCCTTTGATACCCTTATGGGTAGAGTCTTTCAGAGGTCCCCTGTGGAAGGCTCCTGTCCTGTTCTTTGTCTTCTTCCACTTCCAATGTCTATCCTGTTTGCCCTTCTGAGTGAGGTTTCAGCCTCTTCCCTAAGATCCTCCTTGTTGTTTAGCTTGTTTAGGACTATAGATTTCAGTATTTTATTGCATAAATGTTTAATTTTAAGTAAAGAACATCTTTCCTTATCCTTGCCACTTTTAAAGTTAATGTTCTATCAATGCTTATTTTAAAGTTAGCATTTCAATGAGTTTTGTGATGTTGCACCTGTGGAGAATATTTCTGTTCTACTCTTTTCCCTATGTCCTGCATATGTGTGTTCCTCTCATTCATAATATTTGCATAAACAAGACAATAAGAAATGTTTTCCTTTGACAACATTGTATAACTTCTAAAAATCTGGCTTATTTTATAAAACCATATTTTATAGGAAACACTTTGTTAGTAGGAGACACTTTAATGCCAAACAGATACCCAGGTTGATTAAATAAGTGAGCTATATAGCACAGAAAGGAACATATATTTCATATTAAATAAAAGCATATATGTTCATGTAAAACCTAAACCAATCACTAATTGTCTCTGATTCCAGAAAAAAAGTGTAAGTCATTTGTATATTTATTATAAGAAAAATATACGTTCCTAATGTGCTCATCATATTTCAAACTGAAATTAAATTTATAGTTTATGGTTTTCATTGAGTCTTTCATTAACAATTTGGATGCTCTACTCTAAAATATATTTATAAAAGGCAATTCCAAAAGTCTTGTCTAATAATTGAATATTTAATGTCTGTCTATTATTAATATGAAACCAGATGTGTATATCCTTTGAGATATTTTTAGACTCTACCTCAATTAGTTTTTTTCATTCAATTCGTCATTTAATAATTACATAATTTCTGTTAGGTAAGTGCCATGGATGTAGGGATTTGTGAATGACAAAAAGCTAAGATGCAGTGAGGTATCTAAAGGGAACAAAATGTTGTAGCCAAGATTTACTTATCATGGTAACATGGCTTTACACTTGGCTGTTAAACTGAATGATAAAATTCCTTTATGAGTTTTATATTTTTATTTTACTTGAAGTCTGTGCTTAGAATTCTTATTTATAAAACAAATATATAAAATATCAGTGGTATAGTTTTACTACAGGCATATTGTAAGAACTACTAGTCTAAAATCCTGAAAAGAGTGCTTGCATGTGGGTGTAGGTATTAAAACACTAATTTAGCCATTATTCATAAATACAACTTGATGTACATCAGTGAGAGTGTAAGTAGGTTTGCTTAAATATAGACATTTAAAGCTGGTTGAAGGATAGTTAGTGCCACATGTGGTTCACATCTATGTACATGTGAAGAGAGGGTCAATTCAATTTATCCTAAACTTTCTGGATTCTGGAAAAGTTCCTTGATATAATTGAAGGAAAATCTTAATATCTTTGTCCTAGATGTTCTTGTTGACCATAAGGCACACCAAGAAATACATGTGGTCATTAAATTACACTGGGCAGTGCTTGCATCAAGTAGAGATTGTGGTTTCCCCAGACTAAATGTCTCCCTTTAGGAGGCTTTTCATATTGATTCGTTTCTCATATTCTTTTCAAGTTGGAAATATGAGAGTCAGAACTGTGACTCCAAATCTTCTGAGTTATCTTCTGTATTTTTATTATGGTATAAAGTAGCTAGTGTAATTGTGTCAACTTACGACTGCTAGTAAAACATAACAAAAGTGATTGTACAATGACAGTTGTGAGCGTTTTTCTCATCTTCAAATGGTTCCATAAAATATTTACTTCTCTGAGGAAAATGATGGGGATTCTTACTGTGATTGCACTGAATCTGTCAGTACTATTAGGTAAAAATTAACATTTTCACAATATTAATCACACTAATAAAGAAACAGTGGCTGTCTTAATATTTCTCTCATGTCCTTAAGGAGTTTAAAGTACTTATTAGAAAGTTAACTTACAAACTTGATTAGATATAGTCCTAGATATTTTATTTTCTTTGAGGCTATTGTGAATTGGAGTATACTGTGATCTCTTTCTTAATAAGTTTGTAGTTTTTGTCATTCTACATATTTGCCTTTTAACTCACAGATAATTATAGTTCCCATTTGCCAAAAAAGAAAGCTTCTATGTATTTAGGAATACACATATACACACAAAGAGGCATAAATGTATCTAACAATTAATAAAAAAATGAATTTGAGGAAGAGAAAGGAGGTATACATGGGAGGTTTGGAGGATGGAAAAATGCTGTAAGTATAATCTCAACATTAACAGAAATAATTTTTAAAATTAAAGGAAAAACAGGGAAAAAATCACACATTTTGTACATCCGTTCTGCTCTTCTAGAAGTCCCCAAGGTCTATACTTCAAAGAGTAAAATAATTTAAGGAATTTCTTAAAAGTGTGACTGTACAAATTAAGTATGAGTAAAAAGAAAGAGTGGTAGAGCTGGATCTTGAGAAATCACGATCCCTAATTGTCTGAGAAAGCACCAGATTGACTCTAAAGTGGTTGTGCAAGTTCACATTCCCACCAGCAATGGAGGAGGGTTCCTCTTTCTACACATGTGTTGTCAGTTGAGTTTTTCATCTTAGCTATTCTGATGGGTAAGAGGTAAAATCTCAGGGTCGTTTTGATTTGCATCACCGTGATGACTAAGGACATTGAACATTTCTTTAAGTGATTCTCTGTCATTCGATGCTCTTCTATTGAGAATTCTCTGCTTAGCTCTGTTCCCCATTTTTTAAATTGGGTTACTCGATTTTTTGCTGTTTAACTCCTTAAGTTCTTTATATATTCTGGATATTAGCCCTCTGTCAGATATAGGGTTGGTGAAATCCTTTCCCAATCTATAGGCTCTTGGTTTGTTCTGATGACAGTGTCCTTTGCTTTGTTGAAGCTTTTCAGTTTCATGAGGTCCCATTTATTGACTGTTGATCTTAGAGCCTGTGCTGTTTGTGTTCTGTTCAGGAAGTTGTCTCTTGTGCCAATGAGTTCAAGGCTCTTCCCCATTTTGTCTTCAAAATGGTTTAGTGTGTCCGTTTTTTTGTTTTTGTTTTTAATTTATTTATTTTTATATCAATCACAGGTTAGGTACTTTGCATCCCAGGCTAAGCCTCCTCCCTCATTCATTCCCACCCTCCCACTCCCTCCCTCATCTCCCTCCTCCCCGCCCCTTCCAAGTCCACCAACACCGGAGGACCTCCTCCCCTTCCATCCAACCCCAGCTCATCCTGTCTCCTCAGGACTGGCTGCAATGTCCTCCATTGGGATCTAGCCAGTCTGTCACTTGCCTGCTTGTATGGGGGAGGGTCAAAGAGTCAGCCATCAAGATCATGACTGAAAGAG
>CM053766.1:12089054-12116667 GCA_028658305.1 Pachyuromys duprasi | reverse complement strand
GGATTTCCAGTGGTTTGTTATTGTTTGTTGTTGTCTCAGTTGAACTCTATTGTGGGCTCTCTGTGCCCGACTTCGTGCTCTGTGCTAGAAGCTGTGAGCACTGCAGGCTGGTCACCCCTCTGGTCTGGAGTTTTAGCTCCTCAATCTTTTGAGGTTTCAGCTGAGGTCAGCCCTGGGCTTGTTGCTAAGGGCTCTCCCCTGGAATGGAGATTTGGCACCCCCATCTGGGCCAGGGCCTGTGCACCATGGTCTGAGATGATATTTGGGGCACACACAGTGGGTTTGGGTTGGTGTGCCTCCGCTGAATGCAGGCCTGTCTGAAATGGTGCCAGAGGCCTTCTCTGTCTGTCCTGTGGACACACACAGGGACTGAGGTTTTTGCTGGTGGATGTGTGCAGTGTTAGCCCTCAGTGTGTGGTGTGGTCAAGATGGTCCCCGGACCTTCTCAGTCTGGGGTGGCTCTGGCGATCGGTGCATGCCCGCCACACACCCGTGGGTTGAAGCAGAACTCCGGTCCCTCCCAGACTTGCCTGCAGACTGGCACAGGGACTGAAGTTTTGTTGGCGGAAGGGTATGGCGCGGGCCAGCAGAGTGCAGACTGGTCAAAACAGTCCCCAGACCTTCTCAGACTGGGGTGGTTCTGATGATCGGTGCGTGCTGCAGCACACCCGTGTGTTGAAGCAGAGCCCGGGTGCATTGTGCGCTCACAGTGTGCGGGTCAGTGAAAATGGTATCTGGTTCTACCTGGTACTGCCTGTGAGACTGTGTGATCCAGTCTATTATGGAGGATGTGGGCGCGCAGTGCGGATGCTCCTTCAGATCAGAGCTGTGTGCTGCTGGTCACCCAGAGATTTTTTCGGGGAATAACTGGGTGTCCCTAGGGTTTTCCCACTTGATTTTCTCACCGTGGGAGTTCTGCTCACCTGGCATTCAAGAATGCTGGCGTTTTAGGTCCCAGAGTTCAGTCTATTTTTCGCTGCGTTGTTTCTGCTGTCCTACTCCTCAGACACAGTGTCCTCTAGTGGCAGCCATCTTGGATCTCCTTAGTGTATCTGTTTTAATATTGAGGTCTTTTATCTATTTTGAGGTCTTAAAATCTATTTGATTTTAGTTTTGTGCAGGGTGATAAGTAGGGATCTATCTGAATTTTTCTACATGAAAACATCTAATTAGTCCAGATTTCCCTCAACTGAGGAATGGATACAGAAATTGTGGTACATTTACACAATGGAATACTATTCAGCAAGTAAAAACAAGGAAATCATGAAATTTGCTGCCATATTGTGGAAGCTGGAAAATATCATCCTGATTGAAGTATTCAGAAGCAGAAAGACACACACATCATATACTCATTTATAAGTGGATATTAGATATATAAAATATGATAAACATACTAAAATCGGTACACTTAAAGAAGCTGAGCATGAAGTAGGATCCTGGGTAGGAGGATCAATTCTCACTCAGAAAAACAAACAAGATGGACATTGGAGGAAAGAGAGAACAGGATGCAGGACAGGGGCCTACCACAGAGGGCCTCTGAAATACTCTACTCAGCAGTGTATCAAAACAGAGACTGAGACTCATAACCAAACTTTGGGCAGAGTGCAACTAATGTTAGGAAAGAAGGGGGAGATAGTAAGACCTAGAGAGGACAGGAGCTCTACAGGGAGAGTAACAGAACCAAAAAAATCTGGACACAGGGGTATTTTCTGAGACTGATACTCAAACCAAGGACCTATGATGGATATTACCTAGAACCCGTGCTCATACGTAGCCCATGGCAGGTCAATATCCAAGTGGTTTCCCCAATAATAGAACCAGGGACTATCTCTGACATGAACTCATGGGTTTGGTCCTGTATCACCTCCAACTAATATGGGAGCAGCCTTACCAATCCACAGAGGAAGACAAAGAAATCAGTCCTGATGAGACCTGATAGACTATGGTCAGGTGGAAGGGGAGGAAGATCTCCCCTATCACTGGACTGGGAGGGGGGAGTATAGGAGAAGAAGAAGGAGGGAGGGTTAGGATTGGGAGGGGATGGGGAAGGGGGCTACAGCTGGGATTCAAAGTGAATAAGGTGAATAAACTGTAACTAATAAAAAATAAAGAGTGCAAAAATTTTACAAAGGTAAGTGGTGAAGAAGGCAGAGTACAAGGAGAAGACTTGGGATTTATCTTTCCTTCCCCACCAATGTATACAGAGTTCCAATTATCTCTCTAACTATGTTTATCTGCAAACATGGACATTATCAAACAGCAAAATGTATTTTGGCCTTGTCATCTACATTTTATACAGGGGACTGCCATTTAGCATGCAAGTCTACACAAATGACTGGATGGATTATAACATGTTGTACCTGTAGAAACCATAGCTCCTAGCGTTTTACACGTGATATGCCATTTTTAACTACTGGCAAATTGTTCCTTATGATTTTGTAATTGCAAAGTGAAAACATGGGAAAGACAGAACTCTAAACTTGAAACCCTACTTCCACTGATGTTTCAAAAATTAAAGCTTGTAATAACTGCTGCTGGCTGTAATGAAGAGATGTAGGGTGGTTATTATAATCAAGCACATGGAGCTGTAAACTGTTTCTTACTACCACTTTCCCAGTGAATAGAAATCATTTATGTAGATGTTTTCTTGGCTGTTATTCTTCTGTGTGTCTCTTGTACCTGAGATGATATTGATATTTTAGGCAATATTGTTTTAATGAGCTTCGCATTTTCCTTGTATAAATGAGTTGCATTGGAGCCTTGTCCCTACACGTGTTGTGCCTTAATTAAACCAGCTGTACACTAATCAATGGTTCTCTACTGCACCTTGGATCTGTGTGCAAAGTTAACTGAGCACAGTGTGGGTGATCTCTACATTTCAGCTGTCTTCATAACCAATGAACAGTGCCACAAATACATCCTGACAGAAATGATCGGTTTTTGTCTTGAAGACAGCTGTGCCAAGAAGTAAGCTTAGAGTGAAGGCAAAGTGTCCTATGGGCTTAGAAAGTGTAAGTTATTCTCTTTAGAATCCACAATTATATATTCTTAGAAATAGAAAGTATAGGGAAAACATAATAACTGTTGCTTTATAGATGTGCTCTAAGGTGAGACAGACTTCTAGACTGGGTACCTGGGAGCATTTTCCTGCAGTCATCAGCTTTCTTGGCTGCCTAACCTTATTAGGTGATATTGTCCTCATTGGAAAACACCAGGTCATGACTTAAGATGTCCTAATCTATATGAATTATTCCTTATAAGGATTAATTGAAGAATAACAGGGTATACCATAATATAATCTAACATAATGCATGTGGAGGCCAGAAGTTGAGCATGTTCTGTATAGTCATTTAACTTGTACATTTATAACACTGACCAAAGCAGGGACACTTCTGTCATGCTTCAATTTGAATGCAACTATGATTATAAAAATTGAGATTTTTACACTCTCCATGACAAATTATACCTGCACTCTTATAATACTTAATATTTCACAGAATATGCAAACCTATGAATTATCTCATGCTTAATTTTCTTAGTCAAAAGTAAATCAGTACTTAGTTTTCCAGATTTTTTTAAGATGTCAAATCTTTACCTAAGCTGTGATAAAGTGAGAGGATATAAGATTTAGGAAACTAAAAAGCTACAGGACCTCCCCTATCAGTGGACTTAGAGATGGGCAGGGAGAAGATGAGGGAGGGAATGAGGGAGGGGCCTACAGCTGGGATACAAAGTAAATAAACTGTAAATAATATAAGAAAATAAAAATTTAATTAAAAAAGCTACATATCTCTCTTAATTTTTGTTAATGAATTCGATGCTACTAATCTTTTGAAATGAGTTTCTGTGTTTTTTAAAATCATTTTCTTACATTATTATTTATTTGTTTTTACATTCTTATTTATTCAAATATATACATAGTCCTTATTTCCTTTTTGAATGTTTATGAATCAATTATGACATCTACGAATAAGAACTAGTCTTTTATCCACATTTTTGCTTTGTACTTATAGCTCTACTAGCGTGTATTGTTATACTCTAAATCCTTGGATTTTTATTGCTATGCAATCTCTATTTAGTTCAGCCTTTGATGTTTTAAATAAATTATTTCAAACTTCCTTTTGTTAAAGATTTCTCCTGAAAATTTTCTTGTAAGCTGAAAAATCACTGCTTTATGATCTTTTATTTACTTCTAATGATTATTTTATCAAAAACACTTTTCTTACCTCTAACAGTTTTCAAACTTGAGCCATTGAAGTAGCATTATTTTTAAACTCTTCACATTCGAGATTTCAGTCCCTCATATCCTGCTAGTACTCCCATCCCATCCCATTCAACTTTGGGTACTCATTTTGCTGTTAAGTCCAATGAACACCATTACTGTTATATGGAATTCATGGCACTTGTCGTACTCAGAAAAGGCCACACACTTAAAGAAAGTTAATTCTTCATTTCTTGGTAATTATCAATTGCCAATGCCTCCTCAGCTATGGGTACAAACTTATGACTATGTCTCTCCTCCATGATTAGATTTTGTCTGGTGTGAGTTTTTATAGGTCTTATGCATGCTATAATGACTGCTATGAATTCATTTGTGCAACTATACTTTCCTCCTCATAAAACACTGCTTCCTTGTAGACATCCACCATTATTGCCTCTTACAGGATTTTACTTTCTCTTTCTCAATAAGGAAGAAACACTCAGAGGAAGAGACTGTAGAATAGATACTGCACTTAGAGTTAAGTACTCTTCAGTCACCTATTCTCTAAACCCTGACCAGTTGTAACTCTATGCAGTAATCAAGATCCGCAACAAAAAAAGCTTTTATGATGAGGTTTGAAAGATGTAATAACATGATAATGAAAATTCAGTGGAGACAATTTAGTACACTATCTCACTGGCAGAGTTCTAGTGGTAGATACTCGTACAGAGCCTGTGACTTCTCTAGTCACACATGCTTGGCATCAACAACTATACCAGATACGGGCTCCATTTTGTAGATTACGGACCTTAAATTCAATCAGAAAGTAGGTGGTTTCTTTAGTGACATTACTGCCATTATTACTTCGGTGGGTATACCTTGCCAAGCAGTTTATCACTGTACTTCCAAAGATTCACAATTGGATAAGACTGAAGATCACTTTTTTTCCTGTGGTAGAGATCATAGCTCCTACTATCACTATGAAACACATCAAGTAGATAATCATTCAAGGATCAAATTTGAGAAAACTTTGATCTTACATTGATGGTGAACAGGAAAATTATTCAGGGCATTTTTGTTGTGAGCCTAGCTTTTAATAACTGAGTTTTATATTACGTACAAGCATTTTACTTTTCTGAAATTTTTATTGGTATTTCAAAGATTTTTACGATATATTTTAATCATATTCATCTTTCTTTCCCAAATTATCCCACAAAACTCCCTCTTTCCTACCCACTCAACCCTGTATCCTTTCCCTTTCTCCCCTGCCCCAACTCCCCTTCTAGACAAAATTGGGCTGCCCAAATACTTTTTCTTATTTTTAAATTGAAAACAATGTCTCCTCTCACGCAATATATACCAACCACAGTTTCTCCTACATCCACTCCTCCCAGCCTCCCCAACTGGCCTTCTCCCCCAGATCCACTACCCCTCCATTTTCTTTTCTTTTTTTTTTTCAGAAGAGCAGGCCTTCAAAAAAAGACTGCCAAACAGGACAAAACAAGATGCATTAAGACAAGGCAAAAGACATCATATCCAGACTGGAAAAGGTAGCAAAATAAGAGACAAAGCTTCTCCAGAGTAGGCAAAAGAGTCAGAGATATACACAGGTCAACTATTAGGGCTATCCACCCCTCCCCTGTGCCCCCCCACCTGCAAAACAAGTGAATAGTCATAATATATGCACAGAAGACATGGTGAAAACCAGTCAGGCCTTTTGCTTGTCCTTTCAATTCATGAGCTCATGTGAACCCTGCTTAGTTAATTCAGAGGGCCATGTCCTTCTGGTGTCCCCCATTCCCACTGACTCCTAAGGTTTGGAAATCAAAGCAATGTTGGGCATGAGCTCCTTCTAGTAGAGTGGGCATCAAGTTAAATCAGGCATTGGTTGGCAACTCTCACAAGTTCTGTTCTACCAATGTCCCAGCACATCTGGCATGTAGGACATAAATGTACGTTAAGTGTGTTGTAGCTGGGTTAGTTAGGCTCTTTCTGTAAACTGCAAAGTACTTCCTCAAGCCAAAGAAACTTAAACTCCTAGGTGAAGACTCCTAGTAATGGAAGATGTGGAGTCTGAATTAGCCATCCTTTGTAGGTAAGCACAGCACCCAGTGGTTACTGAGGAGGTCCCAGGTATAACTCTAAACAACCAAGACTGATGTTAGGACAGAAGATCAAGTTCTGAAAACTGACAGTGGAGCCCCATTGCCAAGGATAACTCCACTCATTTCATTGTAATAGAGAGTTCCAGCTGGTGTGGGTTGGAGCCTTTACCCAAATACTTTTGAATATATATTTTTCTGGGAGCACTGTGGGATTCACAAGCAGCTACACTCTTAAGCAGAACTGTTTCTCTGTCTCCAAATAGCTAACAGTTGCAAAATGCTTCACGGTTGGACACAAAATCATGTATCCAATTCCACTCAAGCTAGAATTTGTTCTGGTTTAGGATTCCAATTTTTTTTTGAAGTTTTTACACCTTTTCTTTCGCTGTTTTCACAAATTATAGAGGAGAAAAATAGATTAAGGAACAAATTAATCCAAAAACTAGTTTTGATGTAGAAAATATTGTCTTTTATAAAAATAGTCTTGTTTTTATTTCTTTATCTCTTTCTTAGCACAATAATTCATACTACATAAATACTTACAATGTTATTAGCAATACTGCTTTAGACAAATGAAAACGTTGTCATCATTTTCTTTATGAATTAACAAAATTAACAAAGACATTTTTATTTATGTCCATATACACATTTAGTTTGAATAGTTCTTTAAATCAAAACATGATAAACAAATATAAATATTAGAACAAAGCACTAACTTATTCACAAATGATTAGTACATTGTATCAGAGGAGATAACATTCAAATTATTTTACGAACTTAGAATCACAGCTTTTACTGTGAATTTTTAGGTTTTAATCAGTGAAATGTGACATAATTTTGTTGGTTTATTATTTGATTTGGTACCAATTCTAGCATTTAGAGGTAATAAACCAGCACATCTAAGACTAAAAGACTTTTTACAAGTATATGTCACTCCTGAATATCTCTGTTCATTTACAGAAATTGTATCACAGACAGAGAAACTCAATATAAAAAAGAACATTTCACTCAGAATACACGTATTTGTTTATTTTCTTAAACATGGCAAATAATAAAATTTTAATTCAGTACTCAGCACTTTGTTTTACTAGCTAAATAATGTTGCATGATGAACTCTGAATACATGTACATATAAATTATAAAAAGATAGGTAGCTACTGATGAAAAGTAGACTGTACAAGAAACATCTGGGAAAGCCCTCCTTATCTATTCTCAAAACTCCCAGAAATATTTCTGTGATATTGAAGAACCTCAAGGCATTAGTCATTTCCACAAAAGAGGTCACCACTTTAAAAAAAAACCCTTAGAATTGTAACCAAGAGTAAATTAAAATCATTATCTGACATCAAACTTCATGAAATGAGTTACTTAAATTTTGAATCTCTCAAAATTGAAGACTAGAACAGGAATGTTCTGGATTAGATATCATATTGAATGATTTTCCTTAACAGTAGAAATAAAATAGTTACTTTATATAATTTTCATAACTCATGTAATTTCATAAATAAATAAATGAAAAAATTTGCCATAATCACAGTGTAAAAATTTCTCTCTCTCTCTCTCTCTCTATATATATATATATTTCTATATATATATACATATATAGAAATACATTTGGAATTTATCCATAAGAGTGTGAAAAAAAACATGTTAGATTGAAGAAAACTTGACAAAATTGGATTATTCCTTGAAACAAGATATGAAACTTTGAAACTTCATGAGATTTTTGAGTCTATCCTAAATTTTGCATATGACTGTCTCTGACACATTTTGATTCAGTGAAAAATTTTTACAGGTATGAGAATTCCTTCCCATATACAGAGAAGGTCATACTGACAATGTTAAGAAAAACTCATGGATAACTGTATTTCTATGTATAATTCATTCCTGTGTCTTATATTACTGGATTTATTCTATGTTTTGAATAATTCAAGAAATAGCCTATAAGGTGAAGTGCCTATTCAGAAAATGAACAAGTTAGAATATTTTTGATTCAACACTTGTCAGATAGACAAAGAAACTTGTGAAACACAGGTCAGCATCACATTTTATACAACATCCAGGGCATCATGCAAAACTCTGAGAAAAAAATTATATATGTGAATAAATAAATGTTTCATTTTTGTGTCTGTAAAACTTAAATATCATATTTAAATTTAAAACCATTATTAAACACTACTGTTACGTTTTAAAATTGGAACACTTAAAAATTAATGTGTTTCAAGTCTTTGCAGATCTTGAAAGAAGAACTCTCAATTGCATATGGAAAAACAAAAAACCCAGAATCGTCAAAACGATCCTGTACCACAACAGATGATCTGGAGGTATCTCCATCCCTGATCTCAAGGTGTACTACAGAGCAATAGTAATAAAAATTACATGGTATTGGGATAGAAACAGAATGGTGGATCAATGGAACCGAATAGAAGACCCAGAAATAAATCCATGGATACTTGATTTTTGACAAAGAAGCCAAAACCATACAATGGAAAAAAGAGAGCATCTTCAACAGATGGTGTTGCTCTAACTGGATGTCTACATGTAGAAAGATGCAAATAGATCCATATTTATCACCCTGCACACTGAAGTTCAAGTGGTTCAAACACCTCAAAATAAAACCAGACACAGTAAATCAGTTAGAATAAAAATGAGGGAAGAGCCTAGAACTCATTGGCTCAGGAGACAACTTTTTGAACAGAACACAAACAGCACAGGCTCTAAGAGCAACAATAAATAAATGGGACATCATGAAACTGAAAAGCTTCTGTAAAGCAAAGGACACTGTCATCAGAACAAAACGACTATCTACAGACTGGGAAAGGATCTTCAACAACCCTGTATCTGACTAATATCCAGAATATATAGAGAACTCAAGAAGTTAAAAAGCAACAAATCAAGTAATCCAATTAAAAAAAAAATGGAGTGCAGAGCTAATCAGAGAATTCTCTGTAGAGGAATATAGAATGAAAGAGAAACACTTAAAGAAATGCTCAATGTCCTTAGTCAGCAGGGAAATTCAAATCAAAACAACTTTGAGACTTCACTTAACACCCATCAGAATGGCTAAGATGAAAAATTCAAGTGACAATAGATGCTGTAGAGGATGTGGAGAAAGGGGAACCCTCCTCCATTGTTGGTGGTAATGTAAACTTGTATAACCACTTTGGAAATCAATCTGGTGCTTTCCCAGACAATTAGGAATGGTGCTTCCTTAAGATCCAGCTATACCACTCCTAGGCATGTAATCAAAATATGCTCAAGTACACAACAAGGACATTTGCTCAACCATGTTCATAGCAGCTTTATTCATAATAGCCAGAACCTGGTAACAACCCAGATGTCCTTCAACTGAGGAATGGATACAGAAATTGTGGTACATTTACACAATGGAATACTACTCAGCAATTAAAAACGAGGAAATCATGAAATTTGCTGGCAAATAGTGGAAGTATAAAAGATCATCCTGAGTGAAGTATCCTAGAAGGAGAAAGACACACATGGTATATATTCATTTATAAGTTGATATTAGACATATAATATAGAATAAACATACTAAAATATGTACACTTAAAGAAGCTGAGCAAGAAGGAGGACTCTGGGTAGGAGGATCAATCCTCATGCAGAAAGACAAACAAGATGGACATTGGAGGAAAGACAGAACAGGAAACAAGACCGGAGTCTACCACAGAGGGCCTCTGAAAGACTCTACTCAGCAGTGTATCAAAGCAGCGATTGAGACTCATAACCAAACTTTGGGCAGAGTGCAGCTAATGTTAGGAAAGAAGGGGAAGATAGTAAGGCCTGAAGATGACAGGAACTCCATGGGGAGAGCAACAGAAGCAAAAAATCTGGACACAGGGGTATTTTCTGAGACTGATACTCAAACCAAGGGCCTTTGATGGATATTACCTAGAACCCCTGCTCATATGTAGCCCATGGAAGCTCAATAACCAAGTGGGTACCCAAGTAAGGGGAACAGGGACTGTCTCTGACATGAATTCAGTGGCTGGCTCTTTGATCACCTCTCCCTGATGAGGGAGCAGCCTTACCAGGCCACAGAGTAGGACAATGCAACCAGTCCTGATGAGACCTGATAAGCTAGGATCAGATGGAAGGGGAGGATGACCTCCTCTATCACTGGGCTCAGAAAGGGGCATGGGAGGAGATGAGGGAGGGACGGTGGAATGGGGAGGGAATGAGGGAGGAAGCTACAGCTGGGATACAAAATGAATAAATGGTAATTAATATATAAAAATATAATTAAAAAATTAGTGTGTCTGCAGTCCTGTGAAAACAAGCTGTTCTTGTCCTTTCAAGTCAAATAATATTATTGCCAATAAATGACTAGAGAGAAAGACATTTTAGTGTGTGTTCAAAAAGATACTACTTTTTATAATTACCTTTTAAAAGTTTTACACATTTAATTATTATTTCTCCTGGTTTGATTATTTTTAAAGCTTTTTTTCTTGCAATCTGAAAAATAGTGAAAGCAAAAATACCCATAAAAGCTATAAATAAAACTATGTAAGTTTAATTTTTTAGAACAGATGGATCTGGTGTTTTAAAGAGTAATTTTTTCCAATAGTGAATTCTGTGGAAATTGGGTATAATAAATAAAAATATCAATAATTTTTCTAAATGAAACACTGAAAACTGTATCTTGTGTACATTAAGAATCTGCAACAAATATATTAGAACGACTACTTATAATACAGTTTTCCTTTTGCTAGCAATTAACTTTTTTTCAATGAAAAATAATGGGAAGCAGAGAATTGCATTTGTTAGTAAATCCATCTGTACTATAAAATGTAGTAATATTGCTCACTACTTGCTGAATAAATAGTGGACTCCAAGGAAAGCAGTTTCCATGATTAACATTAATGGACAAATGACGAAATTTGTTCAAGGTTAATTACTTTTCTTTTATAGTCATTGATTTCCTTTACCTTGCTTATATAGTTTGTTACATTTGATTACCATTTTTGATCTATAGCCAATCAAAATTCAAATACAAGCTTGAAAGTCAGAAAGGTTTGCACTCACTAGTTTCAGTTCTCAAGATCCTATTTATTAAAAGAAAGAAAGAAAGAAAGAAAGAAAGAAAGAAAGAAAGAAAGAAAGAAACAACCAAATAAATAAAAAACTAGAACAACATAATTAATTTTGCTACATTTTGTTGGTGGAGTATAATTTATTTTGAGCATGGCTCAGAGTAATGTGAAGTCATTATTTGGAATTTTATTTAGGCAATGTAAACATTAGCTTCAAGATACTAAGTTTGTATATGGCTGTCATACTGGACCTTAACCTCTGTTCCCAGGTGAAAACAAGTTGTGATTGAAATTCACATATAGTTCATTATATGAGAGGAAATACAAATAGTTTTATTCTAACAGTTACACCAAAGTAAGTGCCAACATAAGCAATGTCAATTATAAACATGCCGTCACTTTTAGAATATGGTATGCTAAAGTAAGAGAGTTTTGACTACATTTTTTCACCTCCTAAACCAGGCATTTCTTCTCTTAAAATAACAATAGTTTTACAGCTATCTTAGGACCTTGATGAAGTGAAACAAGCTTCATAGCCATCCAGCAGTTAGAACTGAACAAGTGACCTTATTTAAGAGAGCAATCAAGAAGGGTGCTGAGAAGGGTCCAGCTTACAGGATGTGCCAGGTCTGAGTTTGTTAAGTTTTATGTTTAAGACATCAGATTTACTACCTACAGAGGGTATCAGAAGCCTTAGATTCCAGGGCTGGAGAAATAGATAATGCTTAACAGCATTTGCTTCTCTTGCACATGATCCTGGTTTAGTTCACAGCCACCACATCTGGCTACCTATTTCTGAATGTTGCTCCTGTAGCACCAGAAAACATGATGCCTTTTCCTGTCTTTCACAAGTACAAGAATATCCATGGAGCAAATATAAATGTGCAGCTATTTGCACATCAATATAAAAAAATCATAAAATAGTTTTGTCCATTGCTATTTTATTAATAAAGAAAATATTTTGAATACGTTTTAAAAATTGGAAGAAACTACTAAAAAAATTAAAACAAAATGTATACTTTCTAGACCAATAAAAATACAAACGCAAAACAAAACAAAACAAACAACAACAGTAATAAAAAACCCTCCAGAAGGTGCTAAAAGGAGAGTAAAAAAAAAAAAGAAATAAAAGAGAAAAAAAAAAACAACAACAACAGTTAAGGCAGAGGAAAATTCTTTAGCTGAAATTACTCTGGGCTGAATAAAATATAATCCGATGATTCATTACATGTATGTTCTATGAGTGTGTGTCTGAGTGTGTGTGTGTGTATGGAGAAGGGCTTACTAAATGTTTTCATGGATGTGAAGGTCCATGAGTAAATTTCAGTGTCTTCCTGGACCATTCTCCATCTTACCTGTATACATAAGGACTGTTTAGTTGGGCCCAGAACTTGCCAATGTGCCTATTCTAGTTTGTTATGCTTGCTCTGAGTTCCCTTCTTCTACTTCTTCCATGATGGAACTGCAGCCAGGCCATAGTGCTCAGCCAGTATTTTCATGGACTCTGGGGCACTGAGGTCAGGGCTTTGCAAGTGCATTATGTGTTGTGCTGCATCACCAGTCCATAATACAGTACTTTAAAGAGATCTCTAAATAATAACAGATGTGGCAACTTACATATGTGGACTCAAAGGGTTTATTACATGCTGACAAAAAGTGCAAATGGTAAAAGGAATAATAATACCGTGTATCTAAAGCACCACTTTAAAAAATAATAGTTATTAATCATAATGAATAACATTTAAAACCTTTTACATTTATGTATCTATTTTCCATCTATCATTTACCTATTTTTAAACAAGCTAAAGGAACTGTATAATGAAAATATGTCTTAAATAAAATTTTAATGATAGGCCCAATATAATGCTTTTAAGCATAATCTTAAAAATAGAAAGAAAAAAGTGAATGTCTTAAGGGAGTCTTTCAAAGGGTAACAGCATTTCGTATTGAAATTTGCACATGACCAACAAAATAGCAATAACTACACACAAATGGTATTTACTTGAACCAAGACATATTAATAAATAAATGTTAAAGATAATAGAAAAACAGATAATCTTAATCCAGTATTAATTAGAATACGGTTGGGGTGCACTGTGTGACAGTGTGTCTCTGTATATTCAGTTGCTGATTCTGTACTGGCAGAGAAATGTGACCCATCACCTGTCTCATATTTTGTAAATATTTGTCCCTTCTTCTGCCTAATGCAATCTAGAATTGTATCTCATTGGCTTTAGTAAAGCTCCGATAACCAACCGTTAGTCAGACAGGGATGGTGGAATTTCCTGTCAGAGAGAGCAGTCATGTGGCATTTGTCAGGAATATGGGAAGGAATAAATATATCAGGGCTGAGCAGAGAGGTAAAGATCTAGCCACATGCCATGATGTGTGCTAGAATAGTTGAATGAGGTAGCTGAGAGTCTGCCCAAATATAGGCCTAAGCCTTTAAATATTAATAAGTCTCTGTCTTTTTTTAAACCACTGATGAGTCCAAACCTCCTGTTTTATCTGGAGCTCAACATATTAAGCCACGCTAAAAAACAATTGCAATTATATAGACATATTTTTCCTGCATTAAAAAAAATGGAAGACAACCAAAGAAATGCATGGAGGGGACCTAAAACCCCAGCTCAGATGTAGCTCATAGACTCAATCTCCAACTGGGGTCTCTAGTAAGGGGAACAGGGACTTTCTCTGGCATGAACTCAGTGGCAGGCTCTCTGATCACCTCCTTGTCAGGGGTGTAGCCTTGCCAGTCCACAGAGCAAGATAATGCAATCAGTCCTGATGAGACCTAATAGGCTAGGGTCAAATAGAAGGGAAGGAGGACCTCATTTGTCAGTGGACTAGGGGAGGTGCACAAGGGAAGAAGAGGGAGGGAGGGTAGGTTTGGGAGGAATTGAGGGAGGGGGCCACAACCAGGATACAAACTGAATGAATTATAATAAATTATAGTGATGATAATGATAATAATAATAGAGTGGAAAAAATGGGAAGCTCCATTTCAGGTACCTTGAGAGCAAGGGTAGGCCTTAATTGAAACATTAATTTAAAAAGACATCATAGTACTTACTACAGTTACGTTCACCAGAGTAAACCCCTTCATGCTTCCAGTTGCAATATTTATATACTTACATACACATAAACACATACACACATATGCAAAGATTAAAAAAGAACTGTGCAACAAGAAAAAAAAATAGTTGTAATAGTACAAAGCCTTGAGAAACAAAAGACAGAGGAAGAGAACAGAAAATGCTTAATTGTGAACTAAGGTACCCAATGACATTAAGAATCAAGATAGAGAGCCCATTGGACTTACAGCCTCTTAATGAAATTGAGGGGAAAGTGACCAGCCCCACTAACTTTCCCATTTAACCGGAAACAAAAAGTAACTTATAAAATACACTCACCCTATGTGAGACAGATGTTAAATCACTGGGATACCCGAAATAGGATTATTCCCCATGACTGGAAAGATTTTGCAGTAACTGTACTGGAAGCTAGTTTACAATTACAGTGGCGGACTTGGGAGCTGGTGTTCAGAAGATACAATTATGGAAAATTATGACTCTAATGGTGTTAATGTTGTGAAAAACCAATTGTTAGGTGAAGGTAAATTGCTGATTTAAGATAGCAGGTACAGTTTAATGGCTCTTATTATAAATGTTCTTTAGTAGCTTTAAGAGCCTCGAAAGGAGGGGACAAGGAAAAAAAAAAAAGGTCTGTGTCATTCACAAAGATTATTCAGAGCCCCAGAGAAATGTTTACTGGTTTCTTATATAGAATGATGTCCATTATAAACAAGGCAATATCAAATCCAGATGTGAGACTAACTAAAACTTTAGCTTTTGAAAATGCAAGTGCAGAGTGTGAAAAGTTCTTAGACCTTTATAAGATGGATCAGCACCAATGGATAAATAGATTGGATCTACTGCTGATATTGACCCTAATGAATATGTAACTGGAAAAACAATTGCCTCAAATCCTAGATATCAAAATGTCCATTTTTTTTGACTGTGGGAGTTGAGGTCATTTGAAAAGGGATTGTAGACAAGGTGTTCCGAGAGACTTCTTTAGAAGACTTCAGAGTTCTGGAATTTGTAGAAGGTATGGTAAGGGAAGGCACTGCAGTAATGAACACAGATCAGCAAAAGATAGGTGAGGGAATCCTTTGCCAATGGGAAACTCCCTAGGAGATAATCAATTTGGGAAAAATCCATATTGGAATGAACTTGTACTCCAACATCAAACAGTATGAGAAAGCATTTCTTGCCAGCAACCCACAGAGCAACTAGAGAAAACTAAACTAGGTATTGGAGATACTGTATAGTGACATCTTATATACTATAGCTTTATTATTTCTGTGTATAAATAGGTTAAAAAAAACCCAGTTCACCAGCATATAGACAGGCATGGAACACAAATGCTTAAGTCTCTAGTTTATGTTTGTATTCATGAAGATCTAATTGTACCTTGATAAACAGAAAGGGGAATAAGAATAGCTAAGAGACACTGAATTGTAGAAAAAAAGAAAAGATTTTAAGTTAGATCAACCTGTATACATCACAGATGTTTTAACATGGAAATGGAAGTTAGGGACTGTGTTATATTGGGGATGAGGTTTGGCCTATATTTCCACAGGTGACAAAAGACTATGGGTTCCATCACAATTGATAAAGCTCTGATCCAAATAAAACAAGATTCCTCATCAAAGGCATGACTTAAGGAAGGGAAAGATGCAGACTGCAAAGCAAACAGCACAAGAAACTGATACTTCTTGCATGGAGACAATTTAACAAACCAGCTGACAAAGGGCTTATCCTTCATAAGACTGGCACACTGCCCCGTTGGTGTTGAAATGGACACTTGCGAAAAAAGAGATGATCAGGACTTCGATTATGGGATGAGGATCATCTCATCAACAGATATTCATTTGGACCGTTAAATTTATAGGATTGATATGTGATTGTGCTGTAATAGTTAAACTGTGTATGATTTTTAGCTTAAACAGAAAAGGGGGAAGATGTAGAAGAATTTGAATCCAGCCGCCTCGCTGCTCTGGCAAGGAACCACAGCCAAAGATCTTCTAGGTCTCTGTGATCCAATTGGAATGAAACACCTTTAATCCCTCTGGCTGCAATATAGATATTCCTTTAGCACACATCTTTAATTCCAAAGAATGAAGGTAAAGTTAATTTGTAGGAGGATGCATCCATATTTGAAAATGATGTCCAACTGAGGGACAAAGTAACAAATCAGAGAAAGATTTGACAGTATGAATCAGAGATAGAATTAGCCTAACTCTCATAAGAATAGACAGGAAGAAGCAGCTACTTAATAGTACAGTATAGTACAGTAGAGTTGAGACAGTAGCATAGTATAGACAGAGAATACAGTAGAGTAGGGTACAGTAGAGAGTTCAGTAGAGAAGACAATATGGTAGAATAACAAACAGTAGAAATAGATTAGAGAAGACAATGCAGTAGAATAGAGTATATACAGTACAGTAGATAGTGCAGTAGAATACAGTAGAGTACAGTACAATCGAGTTCAGTGGAATTGAGTTCAATACAGTACAGTACAGGCAGTTCAGTGCAATTCAGTTGAATGCAATTGAGTTCAAGCAGTTTGGTGCAGTTCAGTTTCGGGAGTTCAGTAAAACTGCAATTCAAGAGAAGCCAATTTGAATCAGTCAGTTTGAAGCAGAGTTTTGAGCCAGAACAGCTGAGTTGAACCAGCCAATAAGAGTACAGAAAACTAGAAAAGGTGAGCTTATTCTGCAGTAAACCTCCAAAGTGAAAATTGCACCCAGAGAATAAAAGATATTTTTATATATTATACCTTTATTTAGTGAAGTCAATAAAGTACTAAATTACACATATACCTTGCCTTATCTTTGCATTGAATTGTATTGTTCATTAGAACATCGAATTTAACTCAGGTGATTAATTGCTGCTGCTTAATAATCTTAGGCTTTGAAGCTACTTACATATTATTCTTTCATGAATCAAATAATTCTACAAATGTGTGGCCTTTTGATGACTAAACCATTCCATATCTAATGCAGAAAGTATATGCTTACATTTATTACATTGTTATCCTAGTTTGACTAGTGCTTCTGGAATCAGCAAATGAAAGTTATTGAGTGTATTGTTAGTTAATGATCTTAATCAATATTAGTATACATTCTTTCACTTACCAACAGGTTTACCATTAAAAAAATATTTTCTTAGGTAAAGGAGACAGGCATCAGAAGAGGGAGAAAACAGGGAATAGGACAGGAGGCTACTACAGAGGGCCTCTGAAAGACTCTACCCAACAGTGTATCAAAACATATGCTGAGACTCATAGCCAAACTTTCGGCACAGTGCAGGGAACCTTTTGAAAGAAGGGGGAGACAGAATGACCTGGAGGGGACAGGAACTTCACAAGGAGAGCAACAGAACCAAATAATCTGGGCCCAGGGGTCTCTTCTGAGATTGATACTCCAACTAAGGCCCATGCATGGAGATAACCTAGAACCGCTGCACATAAGTAGACCATGGCAGATCAGTGTCCGAAGAGGGTTCCTCAATAATATGAACAGGGACTGTCTCTGACATGAAATCATGGGCTGGCTCTTTGATCAGCTCCACCTGAGGGGGGAGCAGCTTTCCCAGTCCATAGAGGAAGATAAAGAAGCCAGTCCTGATGAGACCTGATAGACTAGGGTCAGATGGAAGGGGAGGAGAACCCATCATTAGATGGAGGAAGGGCATAGGAGAAGAGGGAGGGAAGGTGTGAGAGTGGATAAGAGGGGGCTACAGTTGGGATACAAAGTAAATAAACTGTAATTAATAAAAATAAAATGTTTTTTAAAAAAAATTTAAAAAATGCTTTCTAGGGAAGTATGTGTACTTGCTAAAAATGGTGATATAACGTTTTCTCATGATATGAATGTTTAATTGACAAGTGGTGAGCATAATTAACTTGGTCTGGCAACATGTTCCAAAATTTGGAAGCTTATTCACGGCACTTGGTTACTATAAACATATCTATAAGATGTGTTAGTCACAAAAGGTTAGATTGCAATATCATAACATAATTCAATTGTTCATTACAGTGCCTGAGGCATGGCAGTTATTTGTAAAATTGTTTTATTATCATTTTGACATTTAATCTTTAAAATGAAACTCTAAAACTTTTAAAATGATACCTGTAGAATATTTCAGATAGAGAAATTAAAATATTGATGAAATACTATTATGGAAAGTATGTAGCAGTATATAGCAGACTTAGACAATTGCATAAAACAATAGAAAGAGGAAAGAGATTCACAAGCCTCACAGTAAAGAATTAGTAAGTTGTTAAAAGTATTTAAAAATTATGGTTTAGTAGGAAAATAAGCAAGTTGAATGAAAATACAATTTTCATAACCATGAGATAGTGGAGTAACAGAGGCATTCTTGAAGATCACATATTTTTCTAAGTAAATTGAAAGAAGCTCAAATGACTGCTGTGACATTTAAAGAATGTAAAGAATTTAAGACATGTAAAGAATTATATATTTGTGTAGAAACATGTAGATTTGGATTTCTTTGGAGGTCACTAACAATGGCACTGGTATTTGAAGCTATCAATATATAATCTCAAAACAATCTGACTTTGAGAAATTTAGGACCTCAACAATCAGAGGGGAAGAGAATTCAAGATGGTATCCAAACACAGTAAGTACAGAAATACAGAGGCAACTGCATATCACTGGGGCTTGCCTTGTCATTCTTTGCTAAAATATTGCTTTTAGTTCCTGTCTGCTGTTACTTTCCGAATTTGAAATAACCAATGTGAATGTTTTATAATTAATATAGTAATCTTACTTAAAGAAGAGCAAATAGAGCTGGGCTATAAGTTGAAATTATCAGTGAATTAAAGTTCTACTCAATGATCCCTTCACCATGACTGGACTATAGTTAAATAAATATTTTGTACTTTAAAACATTTCACATGCCTATGTTTGAGTATTTTGGGCTTTAAATATAGTTTTACTATGATTAATTATGTAAACATTAAATTGTTGCATGAGATATTCATGTACAATTATTTTAGGGGCTTAATTCTAACAATTCATCAGCCTGATAGTCATATCACATTAGTGTTGTCATGTAGGTACTTTAAGAACCAGAATTTTTGTGACATAAAGTTTGAAATTAACCATTAGATTCCAAATTTATCTGTTCCTGTTATGATTGTTGAATATTAAGAATTCAATTTTCTCGTAGATTTGAAAAAGTGGGAAAACACTACAATTAACATAGTGAAATATTTAGGCCATATTTGATAAGATTATCTTCTCTCCATGACTGGCTTAGTTTCTATTGATTTTCATCATTATTAAATCCAAAAATTAATACTCTTTATGCTCAGCAGTAATATTTATCTACTTCTGAGAAACCCATGCCAGAAACATTGCTTGTTCTCCCTGAACTGTAATCACAGTCTTTAAGCCATACTCAATATGGAATTAACCCTAATCCACTTTGAATTCTCTGAGAGAGCCCAGTACAATGACGACTACTGGTATAGCCAAGATAAATGTATTTGTACGAATATTTTTGTCATAGGATCAAAATTACAATTTAGAGAAGAATTCAATATTTAAATATTCAAATATTTAAATATTCAAATATTCAAATATTCAATATTTAAATGTCACAATAGTGAAATAATTACAGCGTTTAGATAAAATATGTTTTACTCTGTTTATTATTGTTTACTAATTATGTGCATGCTTATTTCTGGAATGCTCTAGTTTTTTGCCCTTTATTTACTATTGAACAAGTAAAATAGAGTAAGTTGCTTTGAGAGAAAGAACAAATCCATACTTCACAAATTTGTTGTGCTTTCTTTTTGTATAAAAATCATAACCTGGAGAGAAGCTAAGGACATCAGGAGGTCATACTCAGGCAAAGGTATACAGACTTTAGGTTTCAGCAAAAATCTAAAACCCAGGATGAGGCCTGACATGTTCAAGGGTACATGGAACTCAAATTTGTTCTAGCACAGATGTGAGTCTAGAGAAGGTAGTCAGAACTGGAGGGTGACTGAGGAACATAAATGAAAAGTTCGCAAATCCAGTGTCAAAGCCCTTGACTCAAGGAAGCCATTAAGACATACAGGATGTTTTCTTCAATTCCCTCAGAGACTTGAAATTTTTTGTTTGTTTATTTTATTTTTGTTTTTATTTTTTAAGACTGGGTTTCTCTGGGTAGCCTAAGTTGTCCTGGACTCACTTTGTAGACCAGGATAGTCTCTAACTCACAGGTATCTGCCTCCCTAGTACTGGGATTACAGGTGTGCACCACCTTGCCCAGATTTAATTCTTTTTTTCTTACATGTCTTCCACTTGCTTGGGTAGGGTTACACCAAGGTACTTTATATTATCTGTGGCTATTGTGAAGGATGTGTTTTCCCAAATTTCTTTCTCAGCCCATTTGTCTTTTCTGTATGAGAGGGCTTCATATATTTTTAGTTAATTTAGTGTCCAGCCACTTTGCTGAAAGTGTTTATCAACTGAAGGAGTTCTCTGGTAGAATTTCTATCAGATCATCTCTTAATAGTGATACTTTGACTTCTTCCTTTATGATTTGTATCCCTTGGATCTCCTTTAGTTGCTTTAGCTAGGACTTCAAGAACTATGTTAAATTAAAGGAGAGAGTGGGCAGCCTTGCTTTAGAGCAAACAGGATATACATCAGAAGTAGGAAAAGACAAGGAACAGGACAGGAGCTTTACACAAAGGACCTCTCAAAGACTCTACCCACTACGTTATCAAAGGAGATACTGACACTCATAGCCAAACTTTGGGCAGAGTGCCAGAAACCTTATGGAAGAAGGGGGAGATAGAAAGACCTGGAGGGGACAGGAACTCCACAAGGAGAAAAATAGAACCAAAAAACATGGGCCCAGGGGTGCCTGTAGAGACTGATACTCCAACTAAGGACCATACATGGAGATAACCTAGATCACATGTTCAAAGGAATCCAAGTTTTCAAGTGCTCAGTTTCAAAGTGGGTTCCTTAGTAAGGGGGGTAGGGGCTATATCTGACATGAACTAAGTGGCTGGCTCTTTTATCATCTCCCCTTGGCAGGGGGAGGGCTCACAGCCTTGCTAGGCCACAGAGGAAGATGATGCACCTATCCTTGATAAGACCTGATAGGCTATGGTCAAATGGAATGGGAAGAGGTCCTCCCGCAGCAGGGGACTAGGGAAAGGGCATAGGGAGAAAAAAGGGAGGTTAGGTAGGACAGGGAGGAGATGAGGAAGACAGTTGCAGCTGGGATACAAAATGAATAAACTGTAATAAATAAATAAATTTAAAAGAACACCTTAGACTATTAAAAATACAAATTTACATTCCCACCAGCAATGGAGGAAGGTTTCCTTTCTTCACATCCTCTCCAGTATGTGTTGTCACTTGAGTTTTTGATCTTAGCCATTCTGATGGCTGTAAGATGAAATCTCAGGGTCGTTTTGATTTGCCCAGATGACTAAGGACATTGAGCATTTCTTTAAGTGTTTCTCTGCCATTCTATATTCCTCTATTGAGAATTCTCTATTTAGCTCTGTATACCACTTTTTAATTGGATTACTTGATTTGTTGCCGTTTAACTTCTTTTTTCTTTGTTTTTTCTAGATCTTAGCCCTCTGTCAAATATAGGGTTGGTGAAGATTCTTTCCCACTCTGTAGGCTGTCATTTTTTTCTGATGACAGTGTTCTTTGCTTTATAGAAGTTTTTCAGTAAAAGTACTTTCATACATAAAAAATGTTATATAAGATGGTCGAAGCTTCCAACAAATGTAGAAGTTAGAGGATGAGAGGATCAGACTAGAAGTGACTCAGGGCAGGGTATCAAGAGCAGGAGAGCAATAATCAGTCAGTCAGAGATGGGGGTATCAACTAGAAATATACTAACCAATGTGTTATACATAAATCATAGTATATATTAGACCATTAGCACAATATTAGTGTAATTAAAAGAAGTCTCTGGCTAGAACATACAGGTGTCAATACCAATCTCACAGAAGAACTCAGTGTGTATCAAGAATCCTAAAGCCCAGTCCTCTCCAAACACTGTATATACCTCCCTAAAAGAAAAAATGTGATCAAAACAAAATAAAGAAAAAACGTTTGATTCAATAAATTGTTCCAGATTCATAAGTTCCAGCCAGAAAACAAAGAAATGACAAACCATGTCAACATGCCCTTTCCCACTGTAATGATTTCTAAGAAAATGACCTAGAATTTAACCTTATATTTGCTCAGAAACTCTGCTTTGCTACATTTGTTGCACTGAGAATAGAATAAGTTCCGTATGCGAATAGTTGGTTTGTTGATGAATATGCTTAAAATTCGCATTGTATTGTGTATTTCTGAGATTTAAACTATTATAACAAGACTATATTTACACACACACACACACACACACACACACACACACTATTACTTGCGGACTTTTAAAGCCAAATACATTTTTAAAAGCTAGGTTTACCTTTTAAACCCTAAGAGACTTGTAAAAGCAAAATTTTCTGTCCAAATGTTTGAACTAAGTTTTCTTAGGAAGATCCCTTAACTGAAAATCAAACACAGGCTTTTCTCAAATATTTATGATATTTGAAGACATTTTAATTTGAGGTAGCTTGGCATTTAGAACTAGCGAGAAATCATGGAGTGGCTTATCTTAAACTCAGACAGTTTTAAAGGGTCAAAACCTTCTGAACATTGACAGTCTTGCAACAAATCAAAATACAGGTATTCAAAGTGGTGTTTTACTTACTTTGGTTGTCACTGTTACATAGTAGCAGAAAAAACAACAACTTTCTGAACAAACATTTCATTATACTTTGTAATTTGAAGGGGTTACAGTTCATGATTGATGAGGAAAATATGCAGTAGGAGTAAGTGACCGCTGGTAATATTATATAAATAGAATCAAAACCATAAAAATGAATGCTTGTGCTCAATTTTTTCTTTATCATCTTCAGTCCAGGACTCTAGCCCTTGACATTTTCTGGTTCTTCTCTAATATTTTCATACAGATAAAGTCGGTATTCACACTTCACTTATATTAATTTAGATAATCCCATGCTGATGTGCCAACAGCTGACTTAATCTAGTCAATCTCTCCCAGACACTCTTGCCTGGCTACTTTTATGTCAACTTGACACAAGCCAGAGTCTGAAAGGATAAAGGTTCAGTTGAGAAACTCCTTACATAAGATCTGCTGTAGGACATTTTCCTAATAGGTGACTTGCGGGGGAGGACCCAGCCTATGGTGTTTAGTACCATCCCTGGCCTGATAGTCCTGGGTTCTAGAAGAAAACAAACACCAAGGCATGAGAACAAGCCAGTAAGTGACACCGTTTCTTCCTCTCTGAATCAGATCCTGCCTCCAGCCCTGCTCTCTTTGAGATCCTTTTCTAATTTCCTTCAGTGATGGACTAGCATGTGGAAGCACAAGCCAGATAAACCACCTGTTCCCCAACTTGCTTCTGATTGCATTTTCATTACAGCAATAGTAATCCTAGCTAGAACACACATGGATCCTAGTCTCCTTGGTGACTATCTTGTCAAGTAGGTAATATTCGTCACCATAATTAGTAGTAGGCCAGAGGGAAAATGAAAGAGAGCATTGTTAAACCTACTTTCATGCCAGGAGTCTTATAGAAGTATTTCTGTGCTCAAAGTGTGTATTTTCTTCCAACTTGCTAATGAGGAAGCCTGACAGCTACTAGTTTCTTGAGGGCTGGAGAGCTAACATGCAAATCTGCTGAGCTATGAATGCAGACTAAGAAGTGTATGGTTTTCTAGCAACAAAAACTGAAAACAATGACTCAGGAGGCTTAGGCACACATCATTAATCAATGGGCACGAAACTGTGGTGTCTTAGGAGTACTCTCTGAAAATGATGTTTTTCAGAAAAAAAAAAAAATAAGGAAATCAGTTTGGCACAGCCAAAGGAAAACACACGTCACAAAATTGTGTCACTAAACAAATACTAATCAAAAAATGACACTAGGTGTAAGTTCTGGAAGTGGCATCAGCATCCAGAAAGAATTAAATGTTTTATGGAGGAGAACATATTTTAACAGCAACAGAAAAAAGGAATCATTGGAACTGGAAATGTGGCCAATAGAGAGGATTTGAAAATTAAGGAACTATTATTTGAAATATTATTTGAAAGACCCAAATTTTGAATCTTGAACAAAAGTAGGCAAACATATAATCATTTTTATAATTATTGACACATATTATATTTAAGTAGTTTGAGAATGATATAATACTATGGCTAATTCAAGAGTGAATATTATTAAATAATTAGGAATTACTTTTAAATGAAAATATTAGAGAAGAACCAGCTTAGTCTACAAAGCAAGTCCAGGACAACCAAGGCTACACATAAACCCCGTCTCAAAAAACAAAACAAACAAGCAAAAACATAAAACTAAATATTAGAAAAGAAAAGCAATATTATCTAAAACATACAAGAAAATGAGAATAAATTTAAAAGACAAAAGAAACGTTCAAAAAAACCAAAGGTGAATTGACATGGGGTATAATCTAAAGTATGAACATATCAAAAAAGAAAGAAAATAAATCCTCAGAAGAAGAGATAGAGAAGAAAGAGAAATGAAATGATTATGTTAACTGAATGAAGCTATTTCTAAAACACCTATACCTTCCAAGTAACAGAAAATTTCCAGAGAAGACATTTAAAAGGAACAGAAAGTAGAGTAATAGAAGTATGGCTGCTAAATGATAAGTGGCTTGCAATGGGTATAAGGTTTCCTTTCAGGAGAACTAAATGCTCTAAAGTTATTAACATAATTATAACCGAACTGAAATAACTAAATCATGTGTTTAACTGGATGAATGTTTTTATATGTATTTAGATTTCAATGAACAATTAATTTTACAAAACACTATGTCAAATGAAAGAAATAAATTCTAAAATACAGATAGTTTGTGTTTCTAACGTATCTGAGATTCCCAGAATAAACTAATATATAGACTGAAGTAAGTTAGTGGATGACTGAGAGCGCTAGTTATTATGAAGCATCTTTCTGCACTAATGAAAAACCTCTAGAACCGGATTATAATGCTGACAATACCAAAACAATAAATCTCACCATTTAAAGATGTTTCATGATATGTGAATTTCTCTCTTTAATGATACATTAAAAGAGAAATTACTCTGAAATGCTTTGTTTTTGTTTTTGTTATTAATTTATTTTATATTAATTAAAATTTATTATTTTTTTTATCCCAGGGATAGCCCCCTCCCTAATCTCCTCCCATTATCACCATTTCCCCCTTCATTCTCCCCTGCCCCACCCTAGTGCACTGATAGGGAAGGTCCTCCCCCCATTCCATCTGACCCTAGCCTATCAGGTCTCATCAGGACTGGCTGCATTGTGTTCCTCTGTGGCCTGGTAAGGCTGCTCCCACTTTAGGAGAAGTGATCAAAAAGCCAGCCACTGAGTTCATGTCAGAAACATCCCCTGTTCTTTAAATAAAATATAAACTTTCTAAAACACACAAAGTTATATCTATATAAATTATGACTCTGAGAAAAACATGTATGTGATTTTTCAAACACAACTTTACATATCTCTAATTTTTAAAAATTTAGCTTCTGTCTTGGATATGTCAGAAAAAGAGTAAGTTTTTTATTATTTTCATAAAAATAATAGCCATATTTTGGCAAAACTTAGGATTACGGGGGAAAGAAAAATAAGCCAGTTAGTGCAATGTCTGAGACCCACTATTTTCCCTTTGTATTTCATCAGGATACACTGTAAAATCCCCTCTAAGTGCTGGGTAAAAAAGTTTGTTTCCATAAATAACGCTCAAGAAGAACCTCTTCCTAGGCATATTTATCTTTCATTTAAGAAACCACCAAGAATTTTGTAAAAATTGCTGAACATGTTTCTTCATCTCAATTTACTGTTTTTTCAGAAACAGGATTAATTGATTTTTATGTCATTACTGCCTTTACTAAAATGTTTTTCGCCATTTCTTTGCCAATAGATAATTTTTATGTTATCAATCTGAGTAATATTTATGACAGTAAACCCCTTTTAAATTAACATAAACTGAGAGTTATAAAGCTCTCTGGTTGTTTTTATCTTTGTTGGTAACTTTGCACCCCTGAGATACATGAGGCTGAAACAAGAGCATAGAATTCATGCCTGAATACGGCAGGTGCCTTCTCCTAATGCACCCAACATTATTTGGGCATTGCAACAGTCTTCCTCTCCAAATTAGAAATTGTACTGTTGTGGGAGGAGAAACCATGATCAAATGTATTGTGTGAAAAATTATCTTAAAGAAGAAGAAACAAAATAAGTTATTTTAAAAAGGAAGAAATTTCACTGAAGGGTGGGAATCTCTTTCCTGACATGACTGTCTTCACATAATTACCTACTCATTACCTCAGTGTCCTTCCTACTAAGTACATAGACTACATGAATACAATTCATGAAAAACTTTATATAAGCAAAGGATATTTTTATACATATATAAGAAAAGTGTCCGGAGATCCAAGATGGCTGCCACGAGAGAACACTGTGTCTGAGGAGTAGGAGAGCAGAAACAATGCAGCGACCAGGAGACTGAACTCTGGGACCTAAAACGCCAGAATTGTGAGTGCCAGGTGAGCAGAACTCCTACGGTGAGAAAATCAAGTGGGAAAACCCTAGGGACACCCAGTTATTACCTGGAGAAATTTCCCGGTGACCAGCGGCGCACAGCTCTGATCTGGACAAGCGGCTGCTCTGGGTGCCCATACCCGCCATTATAGACTGGATCGCACAGTCTCGCAGGCAGTCTCCCGAGGAGCCGGGTGCCGTTTTCACTGAACTGCACCCTACGAGCGTGGGTTCTGCTTCGACCCACGGGTGTGCTGCACTTTCGGACCGATCATCGGAACCACACCAGACTGAGTGGATTGGGGGACCATTTTGACCAGTCCGCACATTGCCGGGGCGCGAGCCAAACCCTTCTGCCAGCAAAATCTCAGTCAGTGTGTGAGTCCGCAGGCGGATCTGGGAGGATCCCGAGTTCTGCACCAACCCACGGGTGTGCGGCGGGCGCGAACCGATCGCGGGAAACACCACAGGCTGAGTGGATTGGGGGACCATTCTGACCAGTCCGCACACTGCCAGGGCGCGGACCAAACGCTTCCGCCAGCAAAAACTCAGTCAGTGTGTGAGTC
>CM053766.1:12021868-12088554 GCA_028658305.1 Pachyuromys duprasi | reverse complement strand
AGGACCCGCAGTGTGCAGGTCAGTCAAAACTGTATCCAGTTCCTCCTCTGTCTGGCCCAAAGGCTGTGAGACCCAGTCTGGTATTGCTTCTGCGGGCGCCCATCGCGGCTTCTCGTTCAGATCAGAGCTGTGTGCTGCTGGCCACCTGGAGATTTTTCCGGGGAATATCTGGGTGTCCCTAGGATTTTCCCACTTGATTGTCTCACCATAGGAGTTCCGCTCACCTGGCACTCACAATGCTGGCGTTTTAGATCCCAGAGTTCAGTCTCCTGGTCCCTGTGTTGTTTCTGCTGTCCTACTCCTCAGACATGGTGTCCTCTCCTGGCAGCCATCTTGGATCTCCCTTGAACATATTTTAAAATATCTGTGGTACTTTTAATTAAGAATAATTTATTAGAGATCATGAAATAGATAAGTGATAAAGCATTTTTTCTAGTATTCGTAACTTATTTGGTTCAATACCTAGAACAGAACAAAAAAGAATAACTTATTTAGCAAATAAGTTATTTGCTTGACAATGCACAGAGGCCTAGGACTAGGCTTAGCAGGTATATGTAAATAAGATACATTAATGCTACATTATAAAAGTAAATAAACTGTGATTAATATAAAAAATAAAAATTTAATTAAAAAATAAGTAAATAAAAATCTACCAAGATAAAAATGTTCAAGTAATTTTTTATCCATTGACAAAACAAGATCATATATTTTTGTTTTCAAATATTGAATTGAATTTGGAAATTCCAAATGAAAAATGATCAGGAGCCTTCATTTAATGATTGGGTCATAATTTTAAATTTGAATGGTTTTTTTTTCCCACATTTATACTTAATCAAAAACATATTGCAAGCAAAGTCCAAACATGTGCAGTGCCAAGTAGATGTTCAGAAAAAAAATTGGAAGGATTGGACAGGTGTAATGCAATGAAATAAGCTAAAGTTTTGGCTTAGCAAACTATTCCTAAGTTTAGAGTAGAACGTAGTCTGACAGGATGTTCAACAAACCATGTTTCACCTTCATTAAACTGAGAGAATGGATTACCTTTTTTATTTTAATGAATAATGGCAGTGCTTAATAACATATTTCTGGTGTTATCAACACTAGATTCAGATTGTCATAAGAATGAAAATTTAAGCTTCAGGTTTTCTCATGCTAAACATATCAGTTTTGAATACATTTGTACTTTCTTGATTCACTCATACCATAAGAGTACAGTTTGGCAAGCAATAATTTTCACAGCAATAAACAGAATGGGTTTCTAAAATCTAGGAGACACATGCATGACATGTTTTGTTCTTACAAGTTAATTTTTTGTTAGAAAAAGAATGAACTGTAGGAATTCAGTTTAGCCTTTACAATAAATTTCATTCAATTGTCCGCAAAATTTAGAAATGTTTTGTCAAGCATTTAAATGAGAAAAATGCTTGTTATAAATACTTACGCTGAATAAGAATAGGGTATTACAATTTATGTGCGTAAATGCTAGGAGACCAAATCATCTTTTGTCTACATCCTCATTAATTAACGCTTATTTATTGAAATGTTAATGAATTCCTGGTACTTTTGAAGTTAACAGTACTGTTAGGAACGGAATGTTTAGTAGGGCTATAGTTGTGCTGAGAGACAGGGATGAAAGCATCAACAAAGAAATTGACTTATCCAGAATCCTTTGGGAAATTCTGGGTTTTCTGTTGTCCTCCCCTGTCAGTGGACTTGGAAAGGGGCAGAGGGGAGGTGAAGGAGGGAGCATGGGATTGGGAGGGAATGAGGGAGCAGGTAACAGCTCGGATACAAAGTTAATAATCTGTAACTAATATTAAAAAATGAAAAAAGAAATTGACTTAATGATTCAGATTTTTATGGTTAGAGAGTGGGATTTCAGAAGCTCGCCTATTGAAGTAGGTGGTCAGAATGGATACAGAAATTGTGGTACATTTACACAATGGAATACTACTCAGCAATTAACAACAAGGAAATCATGAAATTTGCAGGCAAATGGTGGGAACTAGAAAAGATCATCCTGAGTGAGGTATCCCAGAAGCAGAAAGACACACACAGTACATACTCACTTATAAGTGGATACTAGATCTATAAGATAGTATAAACAAATTAAAATCTGAACACCTAAAGAAGCTAAATAAGGAGTTTCTGGGATAAGGTGATCAATCCTCACTTAGAAAGACAAATGGGATGGACATTGGATGTAGGAGAAAACAAGTAACAGGACAGGAACCTCTGAAAGACTCTACCTAGCAGTGTATCAGAGCAGATGTTGAGACTCATAATCAAACCTTGGGCAGAGGGCAGAGAATCATATGAAAGAAGAGGGAGTTAGTAAGACCTGGAGAGGACGAGAGGGCCAAATATATCTGGGCACAGGGGTCTTTTCTGAGAATGATTCTTCAACCAAGGGCCATGTATGGATATAACCTAGAAGCCCTGCTCATACATAGCCCATGGCAGCTCAGCATCCAAGTGGGTTCCTTACTAAGGGGAACAGGGACAGTCTCTGACATGAACTCAGTGGCAGGCTCTTTGACTCACTGTGCTCCAGAGGAGGAGCAAGCTTGCTAGGCCACAAAGGAGGACATTGCAGCCAGTCCCGAAGAGACCTGATAAACTAGGGTCAGATGGAAGATGGGGAGGACATTCCCTATCAGTGGGCTTAGAGAGGGGCAGGGAGGAAATGAGGGAGGGAAGGTGGGATTGGGAGGGAATGAGGAAAGGGGCTACAGCTGGGATACAAAGTAAATCTGTGATTAATATAAAAAATAAAAGTTATATTAAAAATAAAAAAAACTTGCTTTGTGGTGTTACATAGACTATACATGGCCATTGATATAATATCTGTAAGTACTTGCTATGATAATTTCATGACATGTGGAAATCCTGAAGTTTAAGCTAGTAATTTGAAGGCTTTCCTACGTATCAAGAAACAGTTTCCATCTTTTTACTGAGATGATGGTGATTAATATAAATATATTTTATTGTGTTAATGAGGTTTTTAAGGCACTTTGAAACACGCAGAACACCTCATGAGTGTTTCAGATTATGTTCTCTCATTAGTCTGGCTTTACAGAAATCTGAGATGAAAATAGAATAATGTTCAAGTATGTTATTAGTGGGACACTGGGCTATGACTTGAATGTTTGTTTCCATTCAAAAGTCATGCATTGAAATCTAACACTCAGTATAGTAATGTGAATAAGTGCATTTCTTACATTTGTAAGATTTGTTTTGTGATGGAAAAGCTTATGAACACATTGCTATTTTCCCCATTAATTTATTTATTCACTTTTCATCTGGATCTCAGCCCCTTCCCTCCTCTCTTCCCAGTCCCATGCTCAACCCCAATCCCTTTCTCTCTTTCTCCTTTGAGAAGAGGACATCCCTCATAGGTACAAACCCACCCTGACATATCAAGTCCCAGCAGAACTATGAGTATCCCCTTCAACTGAGGTCAGACAAGGCAGCCCAGGTAGGGGAAGGGAAAAGGATCCAAAGATGGACAACAGAGTCATTGGTAGCCCAGATCCAATTGTAAAGCTGCATATCTACTACATATATGTAGGAGGTCTAGGTCCAGCACATGCACGTTCTTTGGTTGGTGGTTCAGTCTCTGTGAGCCCCCACGGGCCCAAGTTAGTTGCTTCTGTAGGTCTTCTTGAAGTGTCCTTGACTCCTCTGGCCCCCTTAATTCTTCCCCCAACCTCTTCCAAAAGACTTCCAAACTCCACCTATTGTTTTGCTATGGGTTCTGTATCTGTTTCTATCAGCTGCTGTCTTAGAAGACAGTTATGCTAGGCTCCTGTCTGCAAGCACAGCAGAGTATCATTAGTACTGTCAAGGGTTGGCTTTCCCCTTCATGGGGTGAATCTCAAGTTGGGCAGTCATTGGTTGGCTATTCCAACAATCTCTGCTTCATCTTAATCCCTACACATATAGTAGGAAGGACAAATTTTGTGTTGGAAGGTTTTGTGGATGGGTTGGTGTCTTCCTCCCTGTATTGGGAGTCCTGTCTCAAAATAGGAGGTGACCACTTCCGGCTCCATATCTTCCACTGCTAAGGAGTCTCAACTAGGGTCATCTATAAACTCCAAGGAACCTCCCCTGTCTCAAGTCTCTGGCTCCTACTAAAGATGCCCCCTACCAATTTCAATTCTTTCTCCCATCCCTCTCTCCCTTTGCTCTCTCACATCGGATCCCCACCATGTTTCACTCCCCACCTGCCTCCCATCCAGTTCCCAGTTGGTCATCTCTGTCATATAGATGATGCCTATGATGAATAAGCCTTCTCCAGGCACCAGATAAGCTGTTAATATGGTCTTACAGAATTAAAGTTTTTGCTTATGAACCAGTGGGGTTGTGATGCTTTTGTTAGGCAAGCCTAAATTGTGTAAGATACCATGTGTGAGATAGACTGAAATGATAATATGGAGAAAATCTAAGATAATTATCAGTCGTTCTCTAAGCTTTTTTCCTTGGGAAGGAAATAGACCATCTCACTGACTAAACCAAGAGTAAATAGATCTAGCAATCCAAACATCAATGTCACCAGAATTCCTTGTTTACCAGGACTGTTAACTTCAGCATTCCTGACAATGATGTAGTTCAGAGTACAACAGCATGTGCCTTCTATCCAATTGCATTTCCTCTAGTTAAATGTTTAGAAGACCAATTTCTCAACTTGTGCTGTAGCTCATTACATTAATTCAAATGGCGTATTTAGAAATAGGATGAACAGTAAATTATCAGTAGCTTCTGTTTTACAGGTATAAATTCTAACATTTGCAATTGTACTTTATAAATTCACTCTTTAAACGTGTGCCTAGCCATGTCAAAGATAACTGTACTTTGAATACCTCACATTCAGTTTCCAAAGAATACTTTATATTTTTATCATATCCTTGAATCAAAACTTTTTATGTCATTAATCAATACTATGTAAACTCCAGAGAACCTATGTGGTTAAGGATGGACAAAATATCATTTGCAGCAAGTAGACCATCAGTGAATATTTGAGCAGTAAATGTTACAGTCAAGACGTGAGTGATATCCCTTTACTGTAACCCTGGTAATTATTCAGGTGAAAAACAAAACAAACAAAAAAAAACACAATAATATTTGTTGATAGCAGGATACCAAAAAACATCTCAAAGAGAATGGTAGCAGAGATAAGATATTAAGTATTAGTCCAGATCTGTTTTAGTTTTGGTTAAGTCTCTGATGAAACAAAAGAAAATGGTTAACTCTTATGGGGCAGAAAATAAAAGGCCATCAATATGATGACAGAATGTACTTTACTTGACTCTTTTCTTCTTTGGTATCAGTTTGAAAATTGTTTGAATGTGGTTTAAATAAAATTGTCAAGAACTATGTTTAAACTTACTGTAGGAAAGAAATGGAGGCAATGTGCAAGCAAAGATGCCTTTAGGATGTTGCTGAACTTGTTGCATATTTGCAAAGTGAGAAAGAGAAACATGAATCACCCTAGATTATCAGTAAAGTCCATTTGTGAAATAATTAGAACAAGTACATTATTCAGAAGCTTACCAGAGTCTTGTGGGAAATAAATTTTTCAAGAATTCTTAGCCAGTCCCACAAGTCTGACGTGCATATCTTTCTGTAAAATAAGAATAACATGAGATATAAAGGTAATTTGAATTCTCTTTTGCAGCTATCTTTTTAAAGTTTTTTTTTTGAGATGAGGTTTCTCTGTGTAGCCTTTGCTCTCCTGGACTCACATTGTAGACCATACTGGCCTCCAACTCACAGATGTCCACCTTCCTCTGCCTCCTAAGTGCTAGGATTAAAGGAGTATGCCACTACCACCTGGCCTAGCTATCTTTCATTTTAAAGAAGAAAAGAGAAACTTATTTAGTATATTAAAGAATTAAGCATTTAAATATAACAAAAATAGACATTTGAAATATAAGATATATTGAAATTAATTATAGCAGAGAGACATTCTCATGAGCAATATAAGGTTGACAAGCCATTATAAGTTTGCAAATGAATTCTATTTGATTTATTCCCTTTTCTCCAGTATGAAGTAGAAAAGGCAATTTATGGAGTTTCACTTTCTCTTAAAGTTTTAAATATGTTGTCTTCTTTTGTTCTGAACTGAATAAATTAAACAATGAAACACTTTAAACTTATACATTACCTAATTCTACATATTCTTGCCAGCTGTTCAAATTTTATTGAGTAATTCATTATCAGTGTGCTAGCATATTTGTGTTGATGAATCACACTGTTACATAAGTAGAACAAGTGTGTCTGGTGATGTATTAATTCAATAACTCAGAAGCAGGCAGAAATAACAATTTGAGAAATTTTCAATATGAATACTTTCTAAATACATTGCATATAACATTTAGTATGTGATACAATAGTGATTCAAGCATAATTATTTCAATACTTCTGTTTCATAATGAAAATATTTTAAAGATAAAAACAATGGAATTTAACCCTGACACACATATTCCATTTTTCTCAACATTGACAACTATTTTGGAAATTGTTTTCTAATTATAAACAAAAGTTCTAATGGCTATTTTAGGCTGTTGACTAGAGAAAGAGTGTTGTAGGAATTATTGAGTACTTGGTAATATTCAAATAATAGCTATTCTAGTGTGTTGGGATTGTAGCATAAAGTCATATGCAGTTCTCCAGGTGAATATTTTAAACATTATTAACATTACTTTATTTCCTCAAGTGAAAACAGAGTTAATGGACTGGGCTGAAAAAAATGTACATTTTTATTTATAAATTTAATTTTAACTTGTACCTATAAATGTAAATGTTCTAAATATTGATGTTATATCTTATAATTACAGATATATGCCTAAATAACATAAAGTTTAAATCAGATTAAACATATATTTCTACAAATGTATAATTTGTTATAGCAAAAACTATCAAAACCCTTTCACAAACTTTGGAATCCATTGTTAATATCTGTGGTCCCCTTGCCATAAAGTAGCAGAGCAGAGCAGAGTATCTTACACCTTGGTGTAAGATAACATTTTGTCAAGGTTTTCCACCTACCAATAGCACACCACACACCTCAGTGCATGAACAAACACTGTCAAGCTTTCACATGGTTGGCTTGCCCACCACCAGTGGTGATGGTCACCATCAGTTTTCTTTAAATTCTATAAAATCAACACTTTCATGTTTGGGTTGTTGTTGTTGTTTTTTTTTTTTTTTTTTTTTAGCAAATGCTGTTTGTTCTCTGCACAGCACAATAATTGCAAGTTAATATCATGTTGTTCGAAAGGATAGGTTTCTATTCTCTCAAGTGGCTGCACATTATCACTTTGTGAATTGCAACCCATTTAGTTCCTGTATTGGTTGTGGGACATATACAATAGTTTATTTCCTATTGCCATGTTGTACCACCACATAAGACTACAGTTCTCCCCTTGGCAGACCGATTAGGGTGGACTCCTAGTTTAATAATGAAAGAGCCTATGGAAGTTCTGTCATTACTTAAAAAGCAAAACTAACAAACAAGCAAGCAAAAACCTTCCAGAGCACTCTCCACACCGGCTACATTAGCATTCATTGTCATTCACTGTCTGCAATGCTTTGTTTTTCACGTTCTTTCTCATACTTGATATTATACAACTTTTTATAATGGCCATCTTCTTAGCATGACATTGATGTCTTGTTGATTTTTAGTTAGTTTTATTTTCTTGAAGACCAATAATCTTGTTCATCTTTCCATGTATATGTTGGTCATTTTTGCTTTTGAGCAATGTCTGTTTTGATGATCAACTGCTTGCTTCTAATTGGGTTGGTTGGTTTTTATTTTATTGATACTCAATTTTAGAATTTATTCAAAGTACTACTGAGTATCAGCTGTGTAGCTTGCTAGTTTCATTTCCTGCCTTTCAGGTTGTATCTGTATATAGAGATCTTTTCTTTGAAGAAGCTTTTTAAATTGAAGTGATACAATTTGTTTGACTTTCCTTTTGTTCCATACACTTTTGGAGCTCCAAGATATTACTAATCACCCCAGTGAACCTTTTCTTCTGTTTTCCTTCTGTAGTTTCATGGTTCTGATCAAAAGTTTAACTTTTAAATCTATATTGAACTTCGCTTTTGTTACTGGTAAAAGTTAAGTGTTCAGTCTTTTACATGTGGATATTTACCAGAAATATTTATTAAAATGACTCTGCCTAAGATGCATAGATTTGCTTGGGAACTTTGTGTTACTTCAACCTATATCTTTGTTTACTTGTTAACACCATATTCTTTTTGTTTTATTTCTGACACTGGATCTAATTTAGCCCATACTTACCTACAATTTGCTGTAATGGCTAGTATTGATTGTCAATGTGACGGCACCTGGAATCCCCTATATGGCAAAATGTAAATTACTGATGTGGGGAATCATCTTGCCTAAGTTATGTTAGGTGACAGATGTCACCGTTTTCTTGAACTGGGCTGCAGGGTTCATAAAAAAAGAAAGATAACTTAAGATGACTTTCATCTCTTTCATTTTCCTGACATTAGATCCTGCAGCGACCTCCCCACAATGATGGATGGAGTTCTCAAACTGTACACAAAAATAAACATTTCCTCCTGTAAGCTGCCTTCTTACTAGATGCCAGGAAAACAACAACAATAACAAAACGCAAAAAGCAAAAATAACTTACATTCATACTGGAGAGTCAAGGCTATCTCTGAACTTATCCTTCTGTGCCTACTTCCCAAAGGCTGTAATTAAGGGGACACACCTTTATTAACCTTGTTTTTTTGTGGTTACTAGAGATTAAACACAGAGCTTAAGAAATAAATACTAAGCATGACTCCAAACAATTGGGATAAATCATGAGCACAATGCTAAACATCTTTAATGACTGCAACTTTTTCACAAACTTTTAAAGTATGCACTATAATGACTTTTCATCTGCCATTTTCTTCAAGATTATTTTTATTATCTAGGGATTTTGTAATTCCATTTAATAGTAGCTTTTTCATTTTTGTGGACTTCATTGCTATTTTTATAGTGATTATAATAAATCTTCATGTCCCATTGAGTATGTATGTTTAGGGTATGTTCTGTTAACATCATTTCATTGTGTTTGTATATTTAGGAATGCTGATCCAGTTTGAGAAAATGTGATACTATTCTACTTTGTATACTCTTCATTTCTTCCATCTTTATTGTACAATTATATTTTACCCATTTTTATATTCATTTATATAATTTTAAATTATATAATTTTTAGTGACACTTTATTTTGGAAAGTATGTTGTCTGTTATAGCAATTGATACAGACTTTATAGAAAACAGAACATTTCTATATTTTATTAGAAGTTGAGGTTCACTGTGTTTGAAGATAACACAGTGCCAGATCCCTATGTGTAGTAGTCAAAACAGCTTTTGCAATTCTCTGGTCGTAAAATCCACTTAATGTATCATCTTTGAAGAGAAGACATGCCATAAGCTACATTGATAAAAACAGACACTACCTTTGTTATATCAAAGGCTGAAAAATGATAAGATTGTGAAATGTATTTAGTAGTTCTATACTTTTTTGTGGTGTTTTTGGAATTTTCTATCTACGAAACCGTTTCATATACAGAAATAATGAAAATATTTCAATGTGTTCTCATCATTTTAGGTCTGCTCTATGTAGGACTATAACAGCATGAATAAAATCAAAAGTAACACTACTAACAATATTCATGTTCTTAGCAGAAGGTTTTCAAATTTCCCACTTTGGTGTAATGTTAACCTTTGGCTGATAAAGAGCCTTCAGTGCACATGTGTATGCTCCTTATATTCCAGATCCATATTTGCTATGGAACATTGAGACTTATCAATATTCAACACCATCTTACTACATCTTTACCACTGTAAACGCACGGTAATATCTGGGCTTGTTTCTTTAGTCTTCTTAGTTGTGTTAGGGGTGTGGAGAGGCATTCACAGTTCTCTTTTGATCCCAGCAGCAGCAGCAGTGATGTGAGTTCATTGTTCTAGAAAGACTTGTTTAAAATCAGACAAATAAATAAATAAATCAGATATCTGTCTTTCTTTTATTTCAGTTATTCATGAATGTTTTTTTCATGCGTTGGTCTCATATTTAACCTCCTTTAATTTATGGGAAAAATGTGTTCCCAGGCTTAATTATTTTCTGTAACCGCTCTACTTTTCCACAGAAAGAGCATTTCTTCCATTATCTCTACCCATAGCTTGCTCCAGATAACAGTGTCATGCAAACATATGAACCCTGGCTATATCAAGGAGCATTTGATACGGGTTAGAGTTTACTGACACAAGCAGATTCACAGTCACCCAGCTGAGATACTCCATTCAGAGATAATACAATGCCTAACAATTAGCATGAGAACACTTTTCTGCTATGAAAACAAGACATGCTCCTCCAGGTGTACAGGCCTATATGAGGAAGGAACAACAATACCTAGGTACAAAAATAATTCATCTCAAAGAGTTACAACTGTAACTTTCATGGTAATTGCCTTGAGCCATTCTGTATTTGCTTTTTCTTCCTTCCTGAAACGATCTGTCCACCTCTTTTCATAGCTGAATTTCTTTTTGTCATTCAGGTCACACTCAAAGGAACTTTGCAGTTAGGCCTTTCTGACTTTCCAATTTATTCACACTGTATGAATTTATGTTTATTTTCATTTTTATTACAAGCTTCATTATACAAAAATGAACTTTATTTGTGTGACTAAAGTTTGTTAACCATCTAGAAACTACTCTGTGCATGAAACACATTTAATCTTTAATTAATGATCATGAATAAAATTGTATTGCTTGAATTGATGGAGAGAGTAGCTCTATCATATAGTCCTTTCAGATGAATGCTACTGTTAGCTGACTTACAGAAGCCTGTTAGGCGTTCATAATCAGAAGGACAAAAAAAAAAAAAAAAAGACTTGCTTAAGGGTCATGTTGTCAAACTCTCTTGTACATATTTCTGTTTATCTCATAGACTTATGTTGCTTTTAAGAGAAAGCAATGATTAATGGTTACTGCAGCGATGTGTATGCGGTTTAAAATGCTGTAAATACCTATATGGAAAATTTCTATAAATCAACTTTAAATTTTTATTTATAAAAACGAAAGATGTGGCGATCTCGGTGGATGATTCAGGTTGTGAAGTACAGAAAAATGAGTTGCATATATAGAATACACACACACACAAACAAACAAAGAGAGAGGAAAATTCAAACAAACAAACAAACAAAAAACAGGTGAAGAGATGCGTGTTTAAAATCCCTACTCTGGGGAGTCAGAAACAAGTCTGTATCTTTGGACAACCTGATTGATGATCTCAGTGTCTCATTAAACAAGATGGATGACATCTGATAAATAACTTCAGAGAATGACCTCTGGCTTCCAGATATACATGTGTAGGTGGGCATTCAAACACACATATACACAACCCGCATACAAAGAGAAACATACGAAAAAAGCACAGTTGAATTTTTTGAGATATAAAGTATAAATTTGTGTAATTTAATGGAAAATGGAAACAACTAAATATTATCATATGAAGTGTATTATGTTACCCTCAGAAAAAGAAGTACTTAATTTGTTAATTATAGATTTACATAAATCCAAAAGTTTATGTGTGTAGGTGTAAGAGTGTGTGTGTGTGTGGGAGCGTGTACATAAATGTACACGTGTGTTTTGGATATAGATGCAAAAAGTAAACCTGCTTAAGGTCACATAGAATGCAAAGAGGAGAGGGGAAAGGAAATAAGAGGATATAGAATATGTATTAAATATAGTCAAGGTACATTATATCCTTACATGAAAAAGTCCTTATGTGCAATGAATATACACCAAAGAAAATGTTGTTGGTAAAGCTATGCCAACGCAAAATCAAATGGATGCACTCAGGCCAATACAAGAATATTTGCTTTCCATAAACTGTTATACTCGTGCATTTTTTCCAACTTGTAGGCTATTAGAATGGTCCGTATGATTAACTGTGCTACTCTTTTTTTATTGACTCGCTAGAATTAAAAAAAAATAATTCTCATTCAGAAGAGAAAAACAGTATAGACCCCTGAACCCTTAGAAGAGAAGGAACATGACAGGAGTCTACCACAGATATCCACTAAAAGTCTTCACCATACAGGGGATCGAAGCAGATTCAGAGACTCACAGCCAAATTCTGGACAGAGTGAAGGGAGTCTTATGGAATAAGGGGGATATAAAAGGACCTGGAGGGTACATGAGCACCACAGGGAGATCAACAAAGCCAAAAAAGCTGGGCTCAGGGGGGACTGCAAAGATTGATGCACCAACCAAAGACCATGCATAATGAGGACCTAGACCTGCTCAGATGTATCCCATAGACTGCTCATTCTCCTTGTGTGTTCCCTAGTAAGAGGAGAAGAGACAGGCATGAACTCCATTGCCTGTTTCTTGATCACTTCTTCCTGGGCAACCTAACAAACCCAGGAAGAAGAGGTTCCAGGCTGTCCTGATGGGACCTGATAGCCTGGAGTCAGACAATAAGGGAGGAGGACTTCCCCTATCAGTGGACTAGGGAAGAGTGATGGGGGAGGAAGAGGGAGGATGGATGGGAATGGAAGGAGATGAGGGAGAGGGCTACAACTGGAATACAAATTAAATAAATTTTTAAAACAAATAATAATAATAAATAAAAAGCAAAAAACCCTCTCAAAGTGGAATATAAAATTAACCATTTGTAAGCAGCACTATCAAGTTATTTTTATTATATACTCAAACTTGAGAATCATTATCTCATTTATCCTTGTATGTATACAAATGAATCCACAAATCCTGAGATGGAACTCTTATACAGCATTGTAAATGGAAGAGGACAACGCATAATTCATTCAGGAATAATGAGCTTTGTCACTGCAGTCCACCCTAACACAGTTTGTTATCCCTACTCAGGTGAAAATAAATCTGCCTAGATCTTAAAAATTGTTGAAATCTGTGAAAAATCACTTGTTTGAGAGTCCCTTTCCTGCACCCTTTTCACTGCTTGTTCTAGCCTGAGGCAGCAAATTCCCTGTTCAGAGTCAAAATGATATCTACCTTCTTTAAACCTTTACTTTCACCAAAATAGAAGTTTCAGAAATGTCAGATTTTTGTACTTGAGGTTATTTTATTATTCTTTAAAATACGAATGTCAGAAAGTTAATGTAGTCATATTATACAATCTATCTCTAAGAATGAAATACATTTTTAAAATATTAAGTTTGATAAAATTAATTACAGTTCTTAAAAAACACAATGGAAAACAGATAATTCTTTATGTTTAGCCTAATATAGGATGTCCTTATAAAATCCAAATCAATAATATCTTCAGGCAAATGAATTCTACAATTGTCTGATAGAATCTGGAAGAGATTAGATTCCATCTAGAGAAGGCAGATGTGGGGAAGTTTTAGAAGGTGTATAATATAAACAGTGACAGGCTTATAAAGGAGTTAGGATTGGTGAAGATACCTGCTATTTTTTCATGTTGTTTCTTTGTGCACAGCTAATGCCACTGGCAACCATACATACACAGGGCAATAAATTTTCACAGGTTTGTGGATTGGGAATTGGCTTTATATTTATAATTCTGTACTATGTATCTTCAAGGCTGTTGTATGACATATGATAATCTCTTTTCCTGGGACATGGCAATCCATAAAAGGTAAATCTATACAAGCCATTTTAAGGAACTCCCTAGAAACTTAGTATCCAATAACATTGCTATGCTATAATTTCTTTTCTTTTTACACTTTTTAAATTTAGAATTTCACACTATTCTATTATTTTCACACTAGCCTCTACCCATTCTGATGGTACCCATGTCTTTCCTACTTCATTCTCAAATTAATGACTTTTTAAAATTATTATGGGCACACACACACATACCCTATTAACTATATTTAGTGTCACACATGAATATGTTTTTAATACCTACCCTAGAGATTTAATAACCAATCAGTGAGTTTACCTGTGGCGATACCTGACTCTGTCTTAAAAGCCATTAGCCTGTAGCTCTTCATCTTGTAAGAGTTTCCGCTTTCATATTGTGGTGTAAATTGGTGTCAGTGTGCTGGTGACTATTGCTAAAAGTTCATGGGTCCAATTCTCTGACATATAAGAAGACACTACTTCATAGCAGATATCTTGGTCTACTGAATCTTAAAATCCTTCTGCCTTCTTTCACTTGATATTCTCTGGCCTGAGAGTAAGGGCTCCGTTGTAGATGTATTTGATAACTGAGGATGAGCATGCCATGACCAGCTGTTCTCTTTTGACCAGTTGTGAATTTTAATGCTGATCCCCATCTGCTAAAAAAATTATGAAAAATAAGAGCTACTCTATAAATAAAAGAAAGTTACAAAACAGTCTAGTTATCAGGTCATGGTGGCCCATTTCAGCACTTGGGAATGCAGAAGCAGATGGTCTCCATGAGTTCAAGGCCAGCCTGGTCTACAAAGCAAGCCCAGGACAGCCAAGGCTACACATAGAAACCCTGTCTCAAACAAAACAAATAAGCAAACAAGTCTAATTTAGGAAAGTAGCAGTAATAGGTTCTCATCTAGGGTCCATGATTTCACCAGAGAAAGAAATTTGTGGTACCCCGGATGAATTCACCCCCACTGCATGGGCTTTACATCCAGTAGATAACTGTTGGTGCCCTCGTGATAGTAACAGCACTATTACACCCACATGGGGATTTCTTGCTCTGCTAGTCATTACTGTGGTTCATTGACTTTGCAGCTGAGTAGGACGTTTAATTGATTTTCTCTTCAGTAGCTTGCATAGTGCCTTCTAATACTATCAGAGCCATCAACAGGGTCTTACTTGACACTTCTGTGAGGCAACAAAGGGCATCAAAAATAGGCCACACTGTTTTTCAACTCTATTGAACTTTCTTGACCAACAACCTGAAGGGAGGTGATAAAATAAGCAATCTAATGAAAAAATCACAGAAATTTCTTGACTATTATGTAGGCTAATCTTCCTAGGAAGATCTTTGATATCATAAACAGTCAGTGTTAGTTTGCTAAAAAACAAACAGCAAATAATTATATCTATGATATAAACAACTGCATATGGATATTAATTGAAATATACAATATGAATATCATCAGGGGAAATAATACATAAAATCCATTAATATCATAACAAGTTAATTAACCAACAAAATACTTTTAAGAAGTATTTCATTGATTAACCTTTATTTAGGAACGAATTCTCAAATTTTTGCTGTTTCTGAGAAAATAAACTTTGCAATATGTTAAAGCACTAACTGAAATTGTTTTTTGTGTTACATAATTGTAAACTAACATTTTACATATCAAAACTGAAGATCTGATGGTGTCTAATCATCTTGTTATATAAGATAGATTCATTAAAATGTTTTAAAATTCTTTGCAAGAGGAATAGCAATTCATTATGTGAAATACCAATAAATTAATTTTGATGACAATATTCTAATACACTCACGCAAATAACAAATATTCTATCATTTGCTGGTAGTAAGGTATCATGCTCATTTCTTCCACATAGCAACACTGGTTATGTAGTACACAGGAATGGTGATGTTAAAATATGTGTCTGGCCAAGAGAGGATGCACAATCCTTACTCATAACCTATATATTACTTATATGTATGCCTTATATATTATAAAATCTATATCTATATTTATATTTATATACATATTATATAACATATATATATATGATATTTCCTACCTCTTTTTATTCAGATGCTAAGCTCTGGAGTGGTGCATGTTTTTTCTAATTTTTAGAAGTCAGCTCCTCCTTTGGTTAAATTTTGCTTTGCTCTGTTTTTATTAATGGTGCATAATAATATTAATTACAGATATAGGTTATGTTATTCATTTACATTATACATGTAAATATATACTCAATTATAAAAATACATATTTATCAGATAAGGTCATAATTTTAGATTTTTAAATACATGTATATATGTATATATGATGTGTGTATATGCTGAAACTATATGATAAATCATTCTATCATTTAAAAAATTGAGTGTTTCTCATTAGCCATTGAAAATAAACCAATGTAAGCTTTTCTTACATACTACCAGTGATATCTACTACTATCAAGTGGTTGAATGATATAAACAGTTGTCTTTTATAATCATGTTGTATTTTCTTATTTACTCAGGAAAAGATATGTTTTATCTTTTCAATGATGTCTCATTTTGTATTTTTTAACTTTTTATTTTCTTTCAGTGTGTGTGTATGTGTGTGCGTGTGTTTGGGTGTTTCTGTGTTCCTGTGTGTGCTTGTAAGCTTTGAATGTTTTGAATTAAGATGTCCATTCTAAAGCACATTTTTGAAGATGAAGATGTAGGACAACTTTTACGAGAGACTTCTCTTCTTTTTGCATAGGTTCCATATGTGAAGCTTAAGTCATCATGTTTCCATGGCAAACATATTTACACACTAAATGTTATTGCTAGACTTGATTTCTAGTTCTCCTGGTCATAGAATGTTGTCATTACTATTTCAACTTATTGAATGATGAATCTAGAACTACACAATTAAAATCACCAGATTCTAATCCAATATCTAGATATTACCTGTGAACATTTAAATCATACTTACATTTGTTTTTGCATGTTTGTGTGATGTGTGCAAGTGTATGTATTCACCGATGTGTGCAGACGGAAATGTGCACATCTGTGAAGGCAAGTAGTGAATGCTAGTTGTATTTCTTCAATGATCACCACATAACATTTTTTCATTTTTAAATGTATTTTATATTATGAATGTTTTGGCTACATGTATAGACGTGCACTGGTGTCTAAGGAGGGGAGAAGAAGGAATCGTATCCTTCAAACTGAAATTGTAGATAGCTGTGTACTGACATGTGAGCTGGGAACAAACGGAGCGCTCTGCAGGAGAAGACAGTGTCCTCTTCCTTAGCTTGAGCCATTTCTTCAAGTCTGCCATTTAAAATTTTGGAATTTAGTAATATGTAATATATGATTTTATCTTAAATTATATAAACTTATAGAGTTTTATTGTGCATTCTATATTAGTATATATTATTTAAAATACTATATGTTATAATATATTTATTAAATATATAATGCATTATTAAATGTATAAAATTTAACTATATATTCAGAGGCACCATTATAAAACTCTATAAGTTGCTATCTAAAATCCACAATATTTTGTTAAAACAATATTAAAACTCCTTCTATGAAGAAAATAAAATGTAACAGGAATGAGATTCAAAAGAAACAAAGACAACACCAAAACTAAAGTTCCATGCAGTATCTTATCAGTAAATAACTTGAAGACAAATTATCTCAATACTTCAGTTTGAACAAATACATTTTAAACGTGGATTAAAGTTGATAAAATGATCCAGATCCTCCATTCTGCTTAAAAACATGCACTACAAATTTAAATATCTAAGAAGATTAAAATAAATGGATAAGAAGGGTATTGTACCATCAATGAAATCCAGGAATATAATCATGAATATAATAGAATTATAGACAATTTTCAGAATTATGAGGTATGAAAAAAATGATTTGAAAATAACGGATAAAGTATATCTTAAAATAAAGTCATAAAATACTATATATATAGTTTTTAATTTTTTATATTTATTAAAATTTATTCATTTTGTATCCCAGCTGTATCTGCATCCTCTTTCAATGCTGCCCTCCCTGCCTCTTCTCCTCCCATTCCCCTTCCCCAGTCCACTGATGGGGGGTCCTCCTCCCCTTCCATCTGACCCTAGCCTATCAGGTCTCATCAGGAATGTCTGCCTTGTTTTTCATTGCTGAGTAGTATTCCACTGTGTGAATATACCACAATTTCTGTATCCATTCCTCATTTGAGAGGCATCTGGGCTGTTTCCATAATCTGGCTATTAATAATAAAACTTCTATGAACATGGTTGAGCAAATGTCCTTGTTATATAGTTCAGCATATTTTAGATATATGTCTAGGAGTGGTATAGCTGGATCTTGAGGAAGGACAATTCCTAATTATCTGAGAAAGAGCCAGATTGATTTCCAAAGTGGTTGTACAAGTTTATATTCCCACCAGCAGTGGAGGAGGGTTCCCCTTTCTCTACATTCTCTCCAGCATGTGTTGTCTCTTGAGTTTTTAATCTTAGCCATTCTGATGGGTGTAAGGTGAAATGTCAGGGTCGTTTTGATTTGTATTTCTCTGATGACCAAGAACATTGAGCATTTCTTTAAGTGTTTCTCTGCAATTTGATATTCCTCTATTGAGAATTCTGTGTTTAAATTTGTACCCCATTTTTTTATTGGATTACTTGATTTGTTGATTTTTAACTTCTTGAATACTTTATATATTCTGGATATTAGCCCTCTGTCAAATATAGGGTTGGTGAAGATCCTTTCCCTGTCTTTAGGCTGCTGTTTTGTTCTGATAACAGTGTCCTTTGCTTTACAGAAGCTTTTTAGTTTCATGAGGTCCCATTTATTGATTGTTGCTCTTAGAGCCTGTGCTGTTGGTGTTCTGTTCAGGAAGTTGTCTCCTGTGCCAAAGAGTTCCAAGGTCTTCCCCACTTTTTCTTCTAGCCGATTTAGTGCATATGGTTTTATGTTGAGGTCTTTGATCCACTTCGATTTTAGTTTTGTGCAGGGTGATAAATATGGATCTATTTGCATTAATCTACATGGACACATTTGGTTAGATCAGCATCATTTGTCGAAGATGCTATCGTTTTTCCACTGAATGGTTTTGGCATCTTTGTCAAAAATCAGGTGTCCATAAGTGTGTGGGTTTATTTCTGGGTTTTCTATTCAATTCTACTTATCCACCACCCTGTTTCTATGCAGGTTTTACTATTGTTGCTCTCCAGTACAGTTTGAGATCATGGATGGAGATTTCTCCAGAAGATGTTTTATTGTAGAGGATTATTTTAGTGATTCTGGGTTTGTTACTCATATGAAGTTGAAAATTTTTCTTTCAAGCTCTGTAAAGAATTGTGTTGGTAATTTGGTGGGAACTGCATTTAATCTGTAGTTTACTTTTGGTTAAATGGCCATTTTTTACCATGTTAATCCTGCCAAGCCATAAGCATGGGAGATCTTTCCACCTTCTAATATCTTCTTGTAATTCTTTCTATAGAGACTGGAAATTTTTCACACAAGTCTTTGACTTGCTTGGTGAGAGTTACACGAGGGTACTTTATGTTCTTTGTGGCTAATGTGAAGGCTGTTGTTTCCATAATTTCTTTCTCATCCCATTTGTCTTTTGTATACAGGAGGGCTACTGATTTTTTTTTAGTTAATTTTGTATCCAGGCACTTTGCTGAAGGTGTTTATCAGCTATAGGATATTCCTGGTAGAATTTTTGGGGTCACTCATGTGTATTACTGTATCATCTGCAAATAGTGATACATTCACTTTTTCCTTTCCAAAGTGAATCCCACTCAGTCTCTTTTAATTGTCTTATTGCTGTAGCAAGGACTTAAAGAGCTATGTTGAAGAGATGTGGAGAGAGCGGGGAGTTTTCCCAGGTTGTACTTTTCCTTCTAGTATCTTCTATAATGCTAGATTTGTGGGAAAGTATTGTTTAAATTCATTTTTTTGTCATTGAATATCTTGTTTTCTCCATCTATGGTGACTGAGAGTGCTGAGTATAGTAGCCTGGGATGACATCTGTGTTCTCTTAGCTTCTGTATGATATCCATCTAGGCCCTTCTGGCTTTCATAGTCTCTGCTGAAATGTCAGGTGTGATACTGATGGGTTGCCATTATATGTTACTTGGCTTTTTTCCCTTGGAGCTTTTAGTATTTTTTTCTTTGTTCTGTATAATTACTGTTTTTATTATTATGTGGTGGGAGGATTTTCTTTTCTGGTATAATTTAGTAGGTATTCTGTAGTCCTCTTGTATGTTTATAGACCTCTCCTTTCAATTGGGGAAATTTTTTTCTATGATTTTATTTTATTTTTTGGAAATATTTTCTGAGCATTGGAGAAGGGAATCTTCTTTTTCCTCTATTCCTATTATTCTTAGGTTTTGTCTTTTCATGATGTCTTTGATTTCTTGGATAGTTTCTCTCAGGAATTTTTTAGATTTAACATTTTCTTTGATGGATACATTGATTTCTTCCATTATGTCTTTCACACCTGAGAGTCTTTATTCCATCTCTTGTAGTCTGTTGGTTATGCTGACCTATGTAGTTCCTGCTTTCTTCCCAAAGTTCTACCTCCATGATTTCCTCCTTTTGTGTTTTTGTTAATTTTTCCAATTCTATCTTCAGATCTTGAAGCATTTTGTTGATTTCCTTCACCAGTGTGAGTATATTTTCCTCCAGTCCATTCACCCACTTGTTTGAACGTTTCACTGTTTTTTTTTTATTTCTTTCAGTGATTTAATTATTTCTTCTTTAAAGACCACAAACTGTTTGGCTGCATCTTCCTGTATTTTTTTTTATGATGGACATGCTCTGTTTATCTTCCTCTATTTCTTTAAAGATGGCCATAATCTGTTTGTCTTTGTCTTCTTCTATTTCTTTAAGGATGGCCATAATATTTTTGACTTTATCTTCCTCAATTTCTTTACGCATTTTATCTGTTTCCTCCATTATCCTCTTCATAAGTATAGATGTAAGGTCAACTTCTTCAATTTCACCTATGATAGTGTGTCCAAGGTTATTTGCCCCTGGGTAACTGGGTTCTGGAGATGTCATATTGCTTTGGCTTTTGTTGGTTATGCTTTTACACTGATCTCTACCCATCTGACTGCCTCAGGTGTTGGATGTTAGTTTCTGGTGCCTGTTGGAATCTGGGATAGGGAATCTCCTTGGCAGGAAGATGGTTGTTTCCAAAGGAGCCCTCCTCAGCTTTTTGGGTATGATCACCAAATGGCCAGTGCTTCTCAGGAATTGCCACAGTTTACTTCAGGCATATGGACCTTTGTGGTAACTGTGGTTGTTGGTTATAAAGGGTCTGTCCTCTCACCAGGAGAAGTCCAGGAGTCAGCTACTTGCTGAATTTAGTGAGCTGCTGCTGCTGATCTTATACTGTGTTTTCTGGGTGCAGTCCTCTTGAAGAACCAGGAAGCCCTGCAGTTTGATCAGTTTGGTTGCTCCTTGGAGCAGTATCTGGGGGCTGATACCATGGATCCCAGGCTTCTGTAGGTCTGAGGTTGGAGCTCTGTGCCATAGTACCCAAGTGGTAATCAGTAGCAGATGAGCACAGGACTCATGCATGCAGCAGGAGACTAGAGCCTGGAACCTATGGGAACCCAGAAACTTTTCCTCAGCTGGGTGTCCTGAGGTCAGACCTAATGTTTCCCCCACCATGGAGTTTCCTCCTGACAGGGAGACCCAGTCTGATATTTGGGGGTCCACAGTTCAGTTTGGGTTGGTGAGTAAAGCACATAGGGGCAGGGGAGTGGCTCTGTGCTGGTGACTGGGTGCCTGCAGGAACCAGGGAACTTTTCTTAAGATTTTTCAGGGTTGGAGGGTTTGGCTGAGTGCCCTGAGTTCAAACCTGATTTTTCCTTCACCATGGGATTTCCTCACGACAGGGTATCTCAGTCTCTCGTGCCCTGGGCCCCATATTTCTGTCTGGGAGGATGACTCCAGCATTCAGGCCGGTCTCTAGGCTGGTGGCTGAGTGCCTTCAGGAGGCCAGGAACTTTATCAGGGATTGTCTGAGAGACCTGAGTTCGGTCCTGATTGCTTATGTCATCGTGGGGTTTTCTCTCAACTAGAAATCCCAGTCTCTGGTATTGTGGGGCCCACGGTTGAGTCTGGGATAGTGATCAGAGCATGCAGGCATGTGGCTCTGGGCTGGCAATCAAATGCCTACTGGGAATGGGGAACTTTTCAAGGTTTAGCTGGGTGACCTGAGAATGGACCTGATCACTTCCCACACCATGAGGTTTCCTCTCACCTGAGAAACACAATCACGTGGTGTTTAGGGCCCAGAGTTTGGTCACTGTGCAGTCACTGCTGTCCTGCTTGTCAGACACAGTGTCCTCTCAGTACCACCATCTTGGATCTCTCTCTAGTTTTAAAATCTTTATCTGTATATCTATATATAGATGTATGTGTATGTGCCTGTATGTGTGTATGTGAGTATGCATATGTATGTGCATCCATGTGAATATGCATATGTGTGTGCATGTAATGTGTGTGTGGTAGTACATGTAAAAGCATGCAAAGATGGATGCTTTTATATTTTTATATCTTATAGTGAAATTTATCAATACCTTGTGAATAAGAATATTCTCTATTCTTCTGTATTTCCTGCGATTATTTTTTATTCCCTGAAATTTCATAAAAAATAATACAAGGAAAAGATGGGGTAACCTTAAAAGAGAAAACCCAATCACCTAAACTAGAATAAAAATCAAATTATCATCACATTTTCCTCACAGGACCCTATTTGCAAGCAGATAATGGAGCAATATTTTTAAACATGTTCAAATCCTACTCTGTTCTGTGCTCAGAGTAAACACCAGCTGCACATCTTGCTGACTGGGAATCTCAGAGGTGTGGGAGCAGCAGGTGTGCCTTTGTGTTTGGTAGATCACTTCTTGATAACTTTTTCCAAAGTTGAACTTGAATGCACCGGATTTTACCTCCTTTCAACATTTTGTTGTTTTTGTTTTTGAGATTGGAGAAAAATATTTGATGAAAATAATTTGAAGCGGTATCAAGGAAAGAGCCTGCCAGTCTATGGAGACCGTTAACGCCATATGTCATCATAAAAAGTGCTGGCAAGAGTTAGGAGTTAAGGGGCATAAGAAGGAAGTGCATTTGTTCCTCTGGAATATGGGTGGATCCTTGATACAAAGTCAGATTCCTGCTAGGCAACTTACACAATGTCAGCCAAGTGACAGTATTTGTTTCTTTCAGCGTTGCACCCAACAAATGTATCACTTGAAGAGGAAAGTGAAATTTTAGAATTCTAAAAATCCACCTGACAATATTAAGATGAATGCTAAGACTTTATTTCCATGTTTCAATAATATCATACTTGTTTTGGTTGTGCATATCTCCTAGATATGTTAAATTAATATGTTATATAAATGTCAAATATAGTCTATATTTTGGCAGTGGTAATTTTTTTTCAATTTTTGAGACAGAATCATCTGGTCTAGAACTGATTGTGGAAGTGAGAATGACATTGATTCCTGACTGTTCTGCTCTGGCCCCTCACCTGCTGAAACTGCATACATGTTTCCCTGGTCCCAGTTTCTGTAAAAATATGTCTTATTGCATGTGTTTGGTTGATAAAAGTTGGGATCTGCCTAAGCTTTCTAATCTATGGTAGAGCATAAATGATACTCTGAATAAAATTCTTCAAATATGGTATACCTAAATTAGCAGATGACCATTAAATAGTTTTGTGAATAAAAGGAGATATGCATATTGCATATGGCACATTATTATAAAATAATAATTATTTTACAGTGAAAAGGATCCCACATATATTAAGAGGAATTATCATAATAATATCAATCAAAAACTTTAGGAGGAGAATGTGTGGATTTTATGGAACATTAAATGTAACTGATAAGTATAGATTAAGACAAAAAAATAAAATGAATTCAGCCAACACTAGGATCTCACAAGTGCAGATTGTCATAATTTGCCATTTTTCTTGCTGTTTGAAAACTCAGACTGAAGCTACCATCTTTTATCAATCTGTCAATTTTGCATTTCATTTTTATTTCTATATTTTATATTTATTATTTTAAATGTGTGTTTGCATGCATGTGGGTATGCATGTGTGTTTGTGTAACCTAAGTGCAGGTGACAAAGGAGGCCAGAAAATATTGTTGGATCATCTGGAACTGGGGTTATAGGCAGTTGTGATCCCCTGTCATGGGTGCTGAGAAACAACTTTAATTACTACATGTGGTTTTGACATGAAGTACATGTGGTTTTGACCACTGAGCTACCACTGCATTGCATGATGTTTCTTTTAAATGATATTACTTTTATTTTTCAGACAGTAACATGGTACATAAAATCTTATAACATATTTTCTTTTGAATTTAATAAAATATAATATTTTCTTAGCTTGCTTGCATTTTTTTAAACACTGTCTCATTCTGTGGTCCAGGTTGGTTTCATTCTACAGGTTACATTCTGCCCTGTGCTTCCTAAGAACTGGGGTTAAAGATATAAGCCACCATACAAATTGAGTTGATATTTAATTTTATGAAATAATATCTGATTTAATTTTATGACATAGCACCTGATTTTTCCTAGTTTAAACCAGGGTAATCATCTTTTTCCACATGATGAGTTGTCACGTCTCTGTGATGAGTAGAGGTGTCTGTAAGAGAGTGGTGACATAGGAAAAGTGGCTGATGAAATAGGGAAAATATTTCAATGCATGGAAATATGTATGTATGCTATATGGTCTTAACTAAACTTTGGCATTGTGTAAAAGGACATGTAGGCAGTGCTCATTTTTGTTCTAAGAAAGAATTGTCCATGTCGGGCTGAAAATACAACTGGAAAAAAAACACGCAGCTGCTAGTCTCTGCATTAGTCTCTTATTTGGCAGGAAAATGGAAGAAAAGAAGAATGAGATGGAAATGTTATATTGTCATTTTGGAAAAATTCTACACATGAATGACTTTAATTGTAAAAATTATTAAAACAAGATATAAAATAACCCTATCCAAATTATCTTTAAAGCTCTGGTACATGGGAATAGAAGGCTTTTAGTCTTAATTGCATTGTTGTGAGTTGAGAATGAAATATCTCCCAAAGTCTTATGTGTTTGGACAATTTGTTTTGAGTTCACATGTGAACTTCAAGCTTCTTATCAGATATTTGGTTACAGCAGTAAGCAATGACATTAAATACAGTCATGGAAGTAGAGATGCTGAATAATATAAATACTGATCTTTTCTGGAGCAAAATTTTTTGGAGAACTGGTTCATATAAGATACTACTAGGTCATGGTCATCTGAGGACCATAGGTATAGCAAGGACCAAAAGAGAACAGAGACATTTTTAAGGCAATAGCATAAGAGAAAGCCAGCATTTGATGCCAAGTCCACTGGACTATACATGACTGCATTCACAGAAGGTTATAGAAAAAAGTTAATTCATCAAGAGCCTTGGAACTGTTGTAAGGTTTTAATGGCTTTGACATTCCACATGGTGAAATTTCATCTTTATGAAATAGAAGATGCTTTGGCATACATAATCATATATACCAGAATACATATCAATAAGGTGCTAACATATTCATTCAAGAGGAAGGAAGCATGAAATGTTGACAATCACTAGGTCCAAATGAGATAAAATGAAGACTGGAAAGATTTTTGTCTACTGTAATCTCATAGAGCAAAAATTGAGAGTCAACTCAGAATCCTTTAAATGCTGGAAATTATCAAAATCTGGGTAAAAAGTCACCAAGAGGAAAAATAAGTAGTGAAAGGCACTGATATATCTGAAGACACTGACACTGGTCCTGGAGAAGGGTAGTTATCCCCTAATACTGCATGCTGTGAATATTTCTTTAGTACAATGGACATTCCATTTAGTGATATTTCACACAACATGGGGCCAGTTCAGCAGTCACCTTTCAGAACCTTACAACAGGTGAAACAGGAGACAGTCCCCAGCACAGCTGTATCACTGACCTAAACAGATAGTTAACATTGTAATCACCGAGTCTGTTTGGGATAACAAGATGTATAACATCTTTGTTGCCACTGACAATATGTAAGCATGTGAAAACCAAATAAATCATAAAAAAATAACTGAGGATTTTGGAGTAGTAGGTAAGAGTGTTACACATTTATGCTCTTGTAAACAATTCACAGAAACCATGCATCCCTTGCTTATACTGGCCATCAATAGATATTTAAAGATAGCTAACAGGTGCTCAAAATGTATCTTATAATGCTAGCCATTGCACATCTTATTTTTTGTGATTTATTGGCATTTTATTTATTTATTACAATTTATTCACTTTGTATCCCAGCTGTGGCCTCCTCCCTCATCCCCTCCCAATCCTGTCCTCCCTCCCTCTTCCCCCACTATGACCCTCCCCCAGTCCACTGAGGGAGGTCCTCCTCCCCTTCTATCTGACTCTAGTCTATCAGATCTCATCAGGACTAGCTGCACTGTCTTCCTTTGTGACATGGCAAGGCTGATCCCCCCTGAGGGGGAGGTGATCAAAGAGCCAGCTACTGAGTTCATTTCAGAGACAGACCCTGTTCCCCTTTGGAGACTGAGATGCCAGGGGCTTCATCTGTGAAGGGGTTCTAGGTTATCTCCATGCATGGTCCTAGGACCATTACACATCTTCTATATTTTCAATTGTAACCAGAACTGTAGTAAAAATATAAGGTAATAAAAACATACAGCAAGTGTAGAAGATTACACTCCTGGAAGTCAGAAAGATATTGAATAAAAATCCCAGTATCACAAGTTGCCTGCATTCCCACTGCTTCTTTCAAAAGAAGTCACTGGTGCCATGCAAGCAATAAAGGCTATTTCTACTGCTGCTTGTTGCACTGACAAATGAAATGGTAAGTACCCATTGCTAAAAGCACTGCATTATTTACTCAAAAAGCATGGAAAAATCAAGTTTGGGTTAAGCTGGAAGCCCCCCTTTCAACTTCCTTCCTTTTCAGTGGCAAACGTATTCTGAATGCTAGGGGAGAATTTTCACTGACATGCCTGGTTACAGCTCTCTGTGAAATATAACTAATATGCCAGGCACAATTCGCCCATTGGTACCATGGTAGCACAGCTGATGTGTTCAATAGCTTTCAAGTAGAGCGTAAGGCCTACTTTGTAGGTAATATGTGTTTGAGCAAAGGAAGACCTGTGACTGTGGAGAACACTGTTTTGTTATGTGAATGAAATAAACCTGAATAAATCTGTCAAATTACTGCTTCAACATTGGTGTTTAGGGCCGTAGAGTAATGCCATTGTCATCTTTGCTTGTGGAAGGAAAAGTCTCTATTTGTAAAGGTTGTAGTAAATATAGAGTCATAACTGCTCATTCTGATCAGTGACTGATGCTATAATGTAGTGATACAGTGTTCACCCATAATGAAAGAAAATAATCACATATCCATACCACTTTCACCAATGTTTGTTTTACTATTTATTATAATTTATTCACTTTGAATCCCAGCTGTAGCCGCCTCCCTTGCCTCCTCCCAAACCCACCATCCCTCTCTCTCCTCTCCCTTTGCCCCACCCCTAGTCCACTGATGGGAGAGGTCCTTCTCCCCTTCCTTCTAACCTTAGCTTTATGAGAGGTCTCATCAGGACTGGCTGCATCATCTTCCTCTGTGGCCTAGTAAAGCTTCACCTTCCACCCCAGAAGAAGGTGATCAAAGAGGTAGCCACTGAGTCCATGCTAGATGAAGCCCCTGCTCTCCTTACTAGGTAACCCACATGGAAACTGAGCAGCCTATGGGCTTCATCTGAGCAGGGGGTTCTAGGTTGTTTTTGTTTTAATTCTTTTTATATTTTATTCACTTCAAGTTCTTGCTATAGTCCAATCCCTTTTCCCTTCGCAGTCACACCTTCCCTCCTCTCCCCCCACCCCCCGCTTTTCCTCAGCAAAGGGGAGATCCTTTTCCTGTCCAGCCCAGCTTATTATGTTGCATCAGGACTGAGCTCTTCCTCTTCCCCAGTGAAAGGCAGTCCCAGCAGGGGAAGTGATAAAAAATCTGGCAACTGAGTCCTTGTTCTATGCAGTTCCCACTTCTTCTTCCCATATTAGAGGATCAGGCATTGGTTGGGAATTTCCTCAATCTCTGCTTTATTTTCACTATCTTTATCCCTGCACATCTTGTAGGCAGGGTAAATTTTGAGTCAAAGATTTTGTGCGTTCCTCTCCCTCTGGCTAGGAGAGTAGTCTAGTCAGTGGCTGTCTTCTTTAGTCCCTATGGTCTCTGCTACTATGAGTCTCTGCTCAAGTAACCCTCAGACCCTGCTGAAGCCCACCCAAACTTAGGTCTCCATCTTGTCTCAGGGATAGCACCACCCTCAGTTTCTCTTTTCTTTACAGTACTTCTGTCTTGTCCTTGCTCTCCTGAAGTCTGCTCTCCATCCTCTTAGTTCTCTGTGTCTACTCTCCTACCTTGTTCCCTTTCCACAGTCACTACCTCTGGGTATTCTATATCCCCCTGCAAGTGAGATTTATGCATTTTCTCTTGTGTCTTCTGTGTTATTTATGTTCTTTGGGTCTGTGCCTTGTCGTATGCTTATTTTGTGTTATAGCTAAAATCCACTTATAATGAGTACATACCATGTGCCTTTCTGGATCTGAGTTACCTCACTCAATTCCATCCATTTGCCTCCAAATTTCATGATGTCATTGTTTTTAGTACCTAAGTAATATTCCATTGTTTAAATGTGCTACAGTTTCTTTATCCAGTCTTCAGTTTAGGGACATCTAGATTGTTTCCAGATTCTGGCTATTGTGGATAAAGCTGCTATGAACATAGTTGAGCAAGTGTCCTTGTTGTATAGTGTAGCATCTCTTAAATATATACTCAGGAGTTATATAGCTGTGTAATAAAGTAAATCTATTCCCAATTTTCTAACAAAGTATTAGATTGATTTTCAAAGTGGTTGTACAAGTTTAAACTCCTACCAGCAATGTAGGAGGGTTCCCTTTCTCCACATTGTCACCAGCATGTGCTGTCTCTTGAGATTTTGATCTTAGCCATTCTGACTGGTATGAGAGAGAATCTCAGAGTCATTTTCATTTGCATTTTCCTGATGACTAAGGAAGTTAAGCATTTCTTTAAGTGGGTCTTGGCCATCCAAGATTCCTCTGTTGAGAAATTCCTGTTTGATTCTGTGCCCCATTTTTTAATTGGATTATTTTGTTTACTAGTATTTGAATTATTGAGTTCCTTAAACATTTTGTATATTAGCCCTTTGCTGTATGTAGGATTGGTGAAGATCTTTTCTTAATCTGTAAATTGCCCTTTTGTTCTGTTGACAGTATCCTTTGCCTTATAAAACTTTTATGGGACATTGAAAGAGGGATGAGCAGAATGTAAGATCCATAGCAAAGAATAGAATGTTGTGTAGTTATTTCTCACAAACTGAACTATTGCTCTTTTTTATGTTCTTTTTAAAAATTTATTATTTTTTTAATATTAGTTAGTTTATTAACTTTGTATCCCAGCTGTATCCTGCTCCCTCATTCCCCCCCAATCCCATCTCCCTCATACCCTCCCTCCCTCATCTCCTCCCTGCCCCTTTCTAACTCCACTGATAAGGGAGGACCTCCTCCTGTTTCATCCAACCATGGTTTATCAGGTATCTTCAGGACTGGCTGCAAAGTCCTCCTATGTGGCCTAGCTAGGCTGCTCCTCCCTTGAGGAGGGGGTGGAGGTCAAAGAGTCGTCCATTGAGTTCATGTCAGAAATAGTTCCTATTTGCCTTACTAGGATAACCCACTTGGATACTGAGCTACCATGGGCTACATCCAAGCAGAGATTCTAGGATGTATCCATACATGGTCCTTGGTTGGAGAAAAAGTCTTATATAAGACCCCTGTGCCCAGATATATTTGGTCCTTCTGGCGCTTCTGTCCTCTCCAGGTCATATTAACTCTCCCTTCTTTCATATGATTCCCTGTATTCTGCCGAAGATTTGGTTATGAGTCTCAGTATCTGCTTTGATACACTGCTAGGTAGAGTCTTTCAGAGACCCTATGTGGTAGTACCCTGTCCTGTTACTTGTTTTCTCCTACATCCAAATGCCCATCCCATTTGTTTTTCTAAGCGAGGAATGATCATCTTACCCCAGGTCCTCGTTCTTGTTTATCTTCTTTAGGTGTAAAGATTTCATTATGTTTATCATATCTTATAGGTCTATATAAGTAACTGTATACCATGTATGTCTTTCTCCTTCTGGGGTACCTTACTCACAATGATCTTTTCTAGAATGTAAACTGGTACAACCACTTTGAAAATCAATCTGGTGCTTTCTCAGACAATTAAGAATAGTGATTCCTCAAGATCCAGCTAAACCACTCCTAGGCATATATCCAAAAGATGCTCAAAAACACAAGGACATTTGCTCAACCATTTTTGTAGCAGCTTTATTTGCAATAGCCAGAACCAGGAAACAACCCAGATGTCCATCAATGGGGGAATGGATACAGAAATTGTGGTATTTTTACACAATGGAATACTATTCAGCAATTAAAAACAAGGAAACTATTTCTTTTTTTTTTTTTTAAAGAGAGGAAGTAAGACCACAAGATTCAGGAATCCCAGGATGCTTACAAGACTCAGGAATTCACAAATCTTACAAGACCTACAAGGTCCGCTCCCTGAGATTAAATAAGCAGTAAATACTGGCCAGGGAAGAGGAAGAAATCTGGTAGCCATGTCAGCAGGTTGTGTAGCTAACTCTAGGCATGAAAAGGTCTTGAGTTTGCTGTCTTTCATTGTCAACAGTGCTGGGTTTAGACATGAGTAAATATCTTCTCCTGTTGCTATAATATAACACCTTGTTCAAAGAATATTAGGTTTATTTTTCTATACATTTACAAAAAATATAGCCCATAATTTTCTGAAATACTTAATATCAGACAAAGAAAGCATGGTGGCAGAAGCAGGAAACCCTCTGGTCACATTATTCCCAAACTCAGGAAGAAGATAGTAAACAGAAAATATAACCAGGTTATAGAAGACTCAGGTTCTGCTCTTTCTGTTTCACTTCCTCCTGTTTCCTTCTGCCTCCTAAATGATCTCTGACATTTCTGAAGAGGATTTATATTTGGGGACCAAGCATTCAAATTCAAGAGTCTATTTTGGATGTTTTACAAACATGTATTTCCAAGCACTGTCACTTGGGCTCCTATAAAGCCTCATCTACCCTTGATAAAATGTCTCAAAAAAATGTGTTCTTATTCTTTGCTTGAGGACCCAAATTCAGTTCCCAGCATGAAGGATGGGTAGCTCAGAGGCATTTGTAGCTCTGATTCTGCGGCAATCTTTAAGCTCTGGCCTCAGCAGGTAGCTGTAGTCATAAGCACATTTCTACAGGCAAACCCCCCCATATAATTAAAAATTAATTAAAATTTTTAAAAATAAATATCAGTTAGCATTATTTAATTTCTGAAGTACATGAATGTTATTGCTATTTGATTTTTCTACTTCTATATCTTTATTAGTTTTTAATTGAATTTTGTAGTAACAGTTTATTTTAAGCAGGAATTATAATATGCAATATTTTGGATCATGCTTACATTTGTAGTATCAGAATGTATTTTGCTTATTTATTATAAAAGTGATTTTTTTACCTTATTCTTAATTATTTATGTTTTATTTATTACAATTTATTCACTTTATAGCCCAGCTATAGCTCTTCCTTCATCTCCTCCCATTCCTACTCACCCTTCCTCATCTCCTGCAATACCCCTACCCCAGTCACTGATAGGGGAGGTCTTTTGCCCCTTCCATATGACCCTAGCCTATCTGATCTCCTCAGGACTGCTGCATTGTCTTCCTCTGTGCCCTGGTAAGACTGAACCCCGCAGGTGGAGGTGATCAAAGAACCAGCCACTGAGTTAATGTCAGAGACTGCCCGTGTTCCGCTTACTAGGCTATCCTCTTGGAGATTGACCCGACATGGTCTAAATCTCAGCAGGGGTTCTAGGATATATCCATGCATGGTAATTGGTTGTAGTATTAATCTCTGCAAAGACCCTGGTCCCAGATTTTCTGGTTCTGTTGGTCTCCTTGTGGAACTCCTGTTCCCTCTGGGTCTTTCTATCTCCATAAGATCCCCTGCACTCTGCAAAAAGTTTGGATATGAGTCTCAACATTCTCTTCGATACGCTGCTGGGTAGAGTCTTTCAGAGGCCCTCTGTGGTAAGCTCCTCTCCTGTTTCCTGTTTTCTCCCTCTTCCAATGTCTATCCCATTTTCCTTTCTGAGTGAAGATTGTACAGCTTCCCTAGGGTCTTCCTTCTTCATTAGCTTCTTTAGATATGCAGATTTCAATATGCTTATCTTATGAAGTAATCCAATTAAAAAATGAGATACAGACTTAAACAGAAAATGCTCAATGGAAGAATATCAAATGGCAGAGAAACACTTAAAAAATGTTCAACATCCTTAGTCATAAGGGAAATGAAAATCAAAACAACTCTTAAATTCACCTTACAACCATCAGAATGGTTAAGATCAAAAACTCAAGTGACAACACATACTGGAGAGGATGTGGAGAAAGGGGAATACTACTCCATTGCTGGTGGGAATGTAAACTTGTACAACTACTTTGGAAACCAATCTGGTGCTTTCTCAGACAATTAGGAATAGTGATTCCTCAAGACCCAACTATACCATTCGTACGCATATATCTAAAAGATGCTCAAGTACACAACAAGGACATCTGCTTTATTTGTAATAACCAGAATCTGAAACAACCCAGATGACCATCAATGGAGGAATGGATACAGAAATTGTGGTACATTTACACAATGGAATACTACTCAGCAATTAAAAACAAGGAAATCATGACTTTTGCAGGCAAATGGTGGAAACTAGAAAAGATCATCCTGAGTACAGTATCCCAGAAGCAGAAAGACACACATAGTATATACTCACTTATAAGTAGATATTAGACACATAATATAGGATAATCATACTAAAATCTGTACACCTAAGGAAGCTAATCAAGAAAGAGGACCTTGGATAAGATCATCAATCCTGACACAGAAAGACAAATGGGATGGATATCAGATGATTTCTAAAGTGGTTGTACAAGTTTGCACTCCCATCAGCAATGGAAGAGTATTCCCCTTTGTCCACAACCTTACCATTACGTGCTGTCAGTTGAGATTTTGATCTTAGACATTCTGATTGTTATAAGATGGAATTTCAGAGTAATTTTGATTTGCATTTTTCTGATAACTAAGGACATTGAACATTTCTTTACGTGCTTCTTGGCCATTCGAGGTCACATGGTTGATAATTCTTTATCTCTGTACCTAAATGCTTAACTGGATTATTTTGTTTGTTGGTGTTTAATTTTTTGAGTTCTTTATATATTTTGTATATTGGCCCATTGGGAAGAAGGATAGATGGACATGGAGGTAACAAGAGCTACACAGGACGACCAACAGAAGCAACTAACCCAGGTTCAGAGGGACTTGTGGAGACTGAAGCAACAACCAAGGGCCATGTATAGACTGGATATAGGCCCCCTACACATATGTAGCAGATGGGCACCTCAAGCTTCATGTGCTCCTCTAGTCTGGGGAGCTGGAGATGTCTCTGAGATGGACTCTGTTGCCTGCTCTCTCATCACTATCCCCTAGAGGAGCTGCCTTGCCAGACCACAGAAGAAGAGGATGTGCTCAGTCCTGATGTCACTTAATGAGCTGGCATGGGTGGGTGGATGGGGTGCTTCCCTTATTTGAGGAGTAGGGGAGGGGGCAGAGGAAGGGAAGATGGGACAGGCAGGAGAGGAGGGACAGGGCTACCATCTGGATTTAAAGTGAATAAATAAATAATTTAAAAAGGAAATACAAAACATATATTAATAAAGAAAACTAGTTAATGGAACATAGTGAGTCTCCTACTTTGAAACCTTTCTCTTAATTTAAACTTATTTTAGAAAACATTTATATGAAACTTTTAAAAAGTAACAACTAGGAACAAAGAAGGAGAAGAGGTGTACTTTTATTGTCTGTGTAAATCTACACATACGTTACTGTAGCCTACATTTTGGAGTTGTGAATTACAACTATGCTAAACTTATTCGTATTTCCTTCTTCCAGAATACTAACTTCCCTGTGCTTTTCTACTACATTATATTATATATCACTTATTTCAATGATTTTTATAATTTTCATTTATCTTTAAACTACCTAAATAGCGAGATTTATGAGACTGTGTTATATTTTATTGCTAGTTATTTTATTATATTGCTGGAACTAGTTTTCTTTAACTAGTTTTGAGTTATCTTGTAATTTATTCTTTCAATTTATTTTCTTTACTTATTTGTTCACTTTACTCCTTCCAAACCCTCTAATAAACTCCTCCTGATTCCTCTTCAGCCTTGTAACCTCTTTTTTTCATTTAGTTGTTATTACATGTATACATATATATTTGTATATACATACATATCAATAAATATTACTTGCTGGGCCCATAAAATGTTAGTTGTATTATGTACATTTTCAGGGCTCACTGTTTGGCACTGGAGAACTAACTGGAATGTTCTGTCTTGGGGGAGGACCACCTGTCCTTTTGCAGTGTCAAGTGGATCTCTGTGAGTTCCAAGCTAGCCAGGTTTACATAGTTTACAAAGTGAGTTCAAGAACAGCAGGCCTGGGGGTGGGGATTCCAAGATGGCAGTGAGCACCACAGTCTCTGAGTTGCAGAGGAGCTGTTGCACCAGAATTGGTGAGTGGAAGGATGACTGAAGCCAAGGAAACGATGGTGAGGCTTCTAAAAGAGAGAGAACATAGCACGAGGTGAGAACGTTGGTCTTGGGTCACCCATGGACAGGGAAGGAGAGAAACAATCCTTTGATCTCCCTGCACCCCCCTTTTTTGGGCCTCCCTCCTCCTCTGCACAGCTGACCCACCAAGATGTTCAGTTCAGAGCTCACTGCCTGGAGACTGCAGAGGCATGGGTCCTGGCCCCTCAACCAGACCAGCCAGCTGTCCCTGCTTTGGAGTCCCGGATCCGCGGAGTCATCCTCCCTGTGTCCCAGGTCTGCATACTGAGCAGGGTCTCCCAGCCACTGACTGTAAGGCCTGCCCAAATACTCAGTGACAGATAATAGCCACCAAAGTCCAGAAGACCTGCCAAGCCCAAGCTAGGCACACCAGGCGCCGGGGCCCCCAGGTCTGGAGGGCACAGTGGAGGTCCCCCAAGACTTCCCAGAAGGCATCTGGACAGGCATCCCACACTCCAGCTGTAGCTGGACTTCCTAACCTGGCTGCTGCAGCAGCACTGAGCTGGCTGAGCACATCAGTCCTCCTGCATATAACTAAGCAGAGCCAAACCAGGTAGTAGAGAGCTCTGATACTTTGATCCTTGCCAGACCTGCTTGAGAGTGGGTGCACCCTTAAGTGTCTGCAGAGCCCCAGATCTAGGGACCTTCTAAACTAGCAGCCAAGCATCAGACCACTTCCCACCTTCACACCCACTGTGGGAAACAGAGGGACTCTTGGGATATCAAAGCCCCTGCTCTGCAGGTCAAACAGAGTTAAGGCGGATAACACCAGAAATTGCACCACAACTCTCACCAGCACCTGCCACATCTACAGTGCATGCAGAAGTAACTCCCTAGAAGCCTGCAAGGCAGAACCCCTCCCAAGGGTTCAGCATTCTCTATCACTCTGTCCCTCAAGGCACACTTCCACCCACGTTTACACACACACACACACACACACTCCCACATTTGCTCTTCTGTGCCCACAAACTTTCCTCCCACAGGTACAGCTGAAGCACCAACACATACACTGAGGCCACGAGACCTCTCTCAGCTTCCTGAAGAATTCTCTAGACTCCAGAGAAAGACAGTTCCAGTCTGAACTGCAGAATCCAGGAAAAAACAGGAAAGGTTATGGATAAGCCAATGGCCAGGGGTCGGCAAAAGAACACATCCAACATAAATCAGGACATCAAGGCTTTACCTGCAACCCCGAAAATTGATGGATACTCGAATTCATCTGAAGTACAGGAAAATGACTTTAAACCTATGCTTACCCAATTACTTGAGTCACATAAAGAAAAAACAACCAAAACTCTCAGAGAAATAGACATACAAATACAGACAGTTAAAGAGGAAATGAACAAGTCTATTAAATATTTGGCCAACCAAGTGGAAGCAAAGAAAGAGGAAATGAAAAAAAAAATTCTCAAAGAAACACAAGCAAATATAGCCAAACAAATAGAGGCACAAAAAGAGATACAATTATAGGCACATAGAGAGGAAATGAACAAAAAAATATGGACCATCGTAGAGAGACAGGAATCCACATTCAAACAGACAAAGGAAATGGTGCAAGACATGAAAACAAAATTAGAATCAATAAAGAAAACACAAAATGAGAAAACCCTGGAGGTAGAGAACTTAGAGAAAAGATCAGGAACCACAAAGGGAAACATCACCAACAGAATACAAGAGATGGATGAGAGAATCTCAGGTGCTGAAGATACACTCATGGAAATTGATATTTCTCTCAAAGAAAAAGTAAAATCAGAAAAGTCCCAAACACAAAATATCCAAGAAATCAAGGAAGCCATGAAAAGACAAAATCTAAGAATAATAGGAATTGATGAAAAAGAAGACTCTAGGCTCCAAGGTTCAGAAAAAGTTTTCAAGAAAAGCGTAGAAAAAAAAATTCCCAACTTAAAGAAAGAGATGTTCATAAATATTCAAGAGGCCTACAGAACACCAAATAGACTAGGCCAGAAAAGAAACACATCAAGACACATCAGGTCAAAACACTAAATCTACAGAACAACAACAATAACAAAAAGGTATTAAAATCAGCAAGGGAAAAAGGCCAAGTAACATATAAAGGTAGACCTATCAAAATCACACTGGACTTCTAGTCAGAAACTATATAAGCCAGAAGGTTCTCGGCAGGTGTTATGCACACTTTAAGAGACCACAGATGCCAACCCAGACTACTATACCCTGCGAAGATTTCAATCAACATAGATGGAGGAAACAAAATATTCTATAAAAAACTAAATTTATGCAATATCTACACAGCAAACCAGCCTAACAGAAGATACTAGAAGGAAAACTCCAATCCAACGAAAACAACTATACCCAAGAAAGCATAGCATACAGATACTCTCCCAACAAAAATTAAAAGAAAACAAGCAATGATTCACAGTAAGACCGCCAACTCCACAATAAAAGGAACTAATGTTCATTGGTCACTTTTATATATCAACATCAATGGCCTCAACTCTCCAATAAAAAGACACAGATTAACAGAAAGGGTGCAGAAACAGGACCCAACATTCTGCTGCACCTAAGAAACATACCTCTGCAACAAAAATAAACACTACTTCAGAGTAAAGGGCTGAAAAAATGTTTTTCAAGCAAATGGACCCAGAAAAGAAGCTGGGATTGCGATCCTAATATCTAATAAAATAGACTTTCAACCACAATTGATCAAAAAAGATGAGGAGGGACACTACATTATCATCAAAGGAAATATTCACCAAGAGGACATCACAATTCTAAACATCTATTCCTCAAATACAAGAGTGCCTACATTCATAAATGAAACATTATTAAATTTAAATCACACATCAATCCTAACACCAAATAGTGGGAGACTTCAATACCCATTTTCACCAAGGAACAGATCATCTATACAGAAGCCGAATAGGGAAATAAAGGCAATTACGGAGGTCCTAAATCAAATGGACCTAATAGATGTCTACAGAACTTTTCACCCAAGCTCAAAAGAGTATACCTTCTTTTCAGCACCTCATGGAACCTTCTACAAAATAGACCATATAAGTGGTCACAACGCAAGCCTCAACAGATACAAGAAGATTGAAATAATCCCCTGTATTCTATCTGACCACCATGGACTAAAGCTGGAACTCAACAACAATGGAATAAGGAAAAAGCCTACATGCACCTGGAAACTAAACAAGTTGCTGTTCAAGGTCAGCTGGGTTAAGGAAGAAAAAAAAAGAAATTAAACACTTCCTAGAATCTCTGAAGAAAGAAATTGATGAAGATAATAGAAGATGTACCACTCCGTGCTCATGGAGTGGTAGGATTAACATAGTGAAAATTGCCATCCTGCCCAAAGCAATTTACAGATTCAATGCAATTCCCATCAAAAAAGCAACACAATTCTTTCCAGACCTTGAAAGAAAGATTCTCAACTTCATATGGAGAAAAACAAAAATCAGAATCTCCAAAATGATCCTCTACAACAACAGACCATCTGGAGGTATCTCTATCCTTGACCTCAAGCTGTACTACAGAGTAATAGTAATAAAACTCACAAGGTATTGCCATAGAAAAAGAAAGGATGATTAGTGGAACCGAATATAAGACCCAGAAAGAAACCCAACCACCTATAAATACTTGATTTTTGACAAAGAAGCCAAAACCATTCAATGGAAAAAAGGCAGCATCTTTGACAAATGGTGCTGGTCCAACTGGATGTCTATATGCAGAAAAATGAAAATAGATCCATATTTATTACCCTGCACAAAACTAAAGTCCAAGTCGATCAAAGACCTCAACATAAAACCAGATACTCTAAATCGGTTAGAAGAAAAAGTGAGGGAGATCCTAGTACTAATTGGCACAGGAGACAATTTCCTGAACAGAACACCAAGAGCACAGGCTCTAAGAGAAACAATCAATAAATGGGACCTCATGAAACTGAAAAACTTCTGTAAAGCAAAAGTCATTGTTATCAGAACAAAACGACAGCCTAAGGACTAGGAAAGGATCTTCACCAACCTTATATCTGACAGAGGGCTGATATCCAGAATATATAAAGAACTAAAGAAGTTAAAAAGCAATAAATCAAGCAATCCAGTTAAAAAATGGGGTAAATTTCTGTGGAGGAATATAGAATGGCAGAGAAACGCTTAAAGAGATGCTCAATGTCCTTAGCTATCAGAGATATGCAAATCAAAATGACCTGAGATTTCACCTTACACCCATCAAAATGGCTCAGATCAAAAACTCAAATGACAACACATGCTGGAGAGGTTGTGGAGAAAGGGGAACCCTCCTTCACTGCTGGTGGGAATGTAAACTTGTACAACCACTTTAGAAATCAATCTGGTACTTCTCAGACAATTAGAAAGAGCGCTTCCTCAAAACCCAGCTATACCACTTCTAGGCATATATCCAAATGTTGCTCAAGTACACAACAAGGACATTTGCTCAACCATGTTTGTAGCAGCTTTGTTTGTAATAGACAGAATCTGGAAACAACCCAGATATCCATCAACTGAGGAATGAATACAGAAATTGTGGTAAAACTACACAATAGAATACTACTCAGCAATTAAAAACGAAGAAATCATTAAATTTGCAGGCAAATGGTGGGGCCTAGAAAAGATTATTCTGATTGAGGTATCCCAGAAGGAGAAAGACACACATGGCATATACTCACTTATATAGACCTATAAGATAGGATAAACATATGGAAATCTATACACCTAAAGAAGATAAACAAGAAAGAGGACCTGGAGTAAAATTATCACTCCTCACTTAGAAAAACAAATGGGAAGGGCATTGGATGTAGGGGAAAACAAGTAACAGGACAGGGTACTACCACATAGGACCTCTGAAAGACTCTACCTAGCAGTGTATCAAAGCAGATACTAAGACACATAACCAAACCTTTGGCAGAGTGCAGGAAATCATATGAAAGAAGGGGGAGTTAATAAGATCTGGAGAGGATAGGAGCTCCACAAGGACCAAATATGTCTGGGCACAGGGGTCTTATATGAGACTGTTTCTTCAACCAAGGACCATGGGTGGAGATAACCTAGAACCATTGCTCAGATGTAGCCTATGGTAACTTAGTATCCAAGTGGGTACCCTAGTAAGGGGAACTGAGAGTATTTCTGACATGAACTAAATGGTTGGCTCTTTGACCTCTCCACCCTGCAAGGGAGGAACAGTCCTTCTAGGCCACAGAAGAGGGCTTTGCAGCCAGTCCTGATGATTCCTGATAAACCAGGGTCAGGTGAAAGGGGAGGAGGTCCTCCCCTATCAGTGGACTTGGAAAAGGGCAGGGAGGAGATGAGGGAGAGACAGTGGGATTGGGAGGGAATGAGAGAGCAGGGAAACAGCTGGGATACAGAGTTAATAAAATGTAACTAATAATAAAAATTAAAAAAATATAAAAAAGTGTTATATTACCCCCCCAAAAATAAAAAATAAAGCTCATCTGAAGCATAAAAACAAACAAACAAACAAAAACAGCAGGCCTATGTAGAGATATGAGATATGTTGAGAGAGCATGATCAACAAATAATAATAAATTCAAAAGAACTAAATTCTAAAAATATTTCTTTAAAGAGAGATGGAAACAACAAATCTTAAAAGTAATAAAATGTTTATAGAAGAATTGCTTTATTTGTGAATGGTATTTGTTTGAGATACAGATTTAGAGGTTAACAATTGTTTCCTTTTCTGTTCTTTGGGACTATCATCCAATGACCTACATCTTCTGCTATTTGTTGAACAATTTGTTTCTCTGGTTATGGTTCCATCTTTTTTATCTTACGTTTCTAAACAACACTGTTTCAGATTTGCTAATTTATGATCCTTCTGCTTCATCATGCATGACACAGAACATTATTTCAAAGAAAACACGCTTTCAAAATGACTCAGTCTGTGACAGGAATATCCATTTATGAGTGAGAGAACCTGTTCTAAGCCTTCTTAAAGGGAGTGTTTCAATACTGTCACTGAAGATAACATGTACAATTTAAAAATCTTGAGGGGCATGTTCAGTTGAATATGGTGGATTATTTATCTTTTGTAATTTTAAAATATTTTTATGCCTCAATTGAATGATAATTTCTTATACCAATGCTATTTAATGCTTATCTTTTTAAATTTTTTGTCACGTTGATATCAGCCATAAGATAAAATGCAAAGGCACAATTTAAAGAATCCCTTAAGGTTTATGGAAATAGATAGGAGTTTGGTAACAACCCTGGTTAGAATTCTATTTGTCTTAAATAACTAAATTTACTCCAAAATTATACCCAAATATTTATTAAGTAACCTCAGTAAGATTCTGGGTAGTACAAAAAAATATAAATAAGACAGAGTATATGACTTCATTTATATCAAGTAAGATAATTTTATAATGAAAGCTTAAGTTGGGGACATTATCAAGAAAGACAATTCTTAGTGGCGAGACTTTTGTTTTGCTACAAAATTACTCAGTTCTTTTAAAATAAATGATCGTTTTATTAAATTTTACAGTACATAAGCAACTAATTTTTTTCTAAGTCTTCCAAAGGAGCCAGTTGACCTAATTTGAAGTCATGAAAAAAGAATCTTTATGTAACTAATTGTATCTTCACAGAAATAATTTTAAAAAGTCACATATATTGTCTGCCAATCTCAAAATACAGTCACTTATTATAATATAGGTAGTTTGTTTTTCTGTCTGTCTGTGGACTGTATCTATACCTGATATCTAGGAAGGCCAGAAGAGGACATCAGATCCATAGGAACTGAAATTACATATGTTTGTAAGCCATCATGCAGATGCTAACAAGTTGACCATGGTCCTCTGAAGGAACAGCCAGCTAAATGCTAATCCATCTCTCCAGTCACATCTTTTAAAAAATTTATTACAATTTATTCACTCTGAATCCTAGCTGTAACCCCCTCCCCAAACCCCTCCCAATCTCAACCTCCCTCCTTTTTCTCCTATGCCCCTCCCCAAGTCCACTGATAGGGGAGGTCCTCCTCCCCTTCCATCTCTCTGACTCTAGCCTATCACGTCTCATCAGGAGTGGCTGCATTGTCTTCCTCTGTGACCTGGTAAGGCTGCCCCCCACTGAGAAAATACATCATCTCAACAAGCATATTTTAAAATGCATTTACTTGTGTTAAAAACAATTATTTGTATTATATGGATATTGGCCATATAATATGGGATAACCATATTACAATCCACAGGTCTAAAGAAGGCAAATAACAAAAAAGACTGAAGCAAGGATGCTTAATTCTCTTTCAGAATGACAAACAGAATATATACCAGAAGTGGCTGAAGAGAGGGAAAAGAATGGAAACCTACCATAATTGTCCTCTGAAAGACTACACCCAACAGGTGATTGAAGCAGATGCTAAGACTCATAGCCAAACTTTGGGCAGAGCACAGAGAGTAGGGTAACAGAAGGACCCAGAGGGGACAGGAGCTCTATAAGAACAACAGAGCCAACAAGTCTGGGCCCACGGGGGCCTACACAGACTGATGCACTAATCCAGGGCTATGAATGAAGAAGATCTGAGAGATCCCACCCTGCCCCCCCCCCACCAAAAAAGTCATCACTCCCAGGAATTAAGCCATAGGTCACCAATTCCAAGAATAAGAAAACCATAAAATTCCCTACCCAAGGAATAGCCTGGAGGTAACCACAAGAATGGGAAGGTATCTTATGTCAGTGTGGAAGATCTGTGCTAGGCAACCCACAGTCCTTGTAGTAGTACATTTCATAGCACAGAAAATACCTAACATTCTTGAGGTCTATAGATAGCTACCTGAATATTAGTTATATTAGTTAGCCAATCACTTTGTAACAAGCTTGCCCTTGCTGAATGTCATCCAATCTTGTAACTGCTAAATTGGGAATTCCAGGTTCTTGTTCAAATCCCAATAGAAACCCTGCCTTGCTGCTGCTCAGGGCTCTCCTCTCTGATTCACTACTTTGGTGGCAGTAGAGAGACTGAGCTTAAGCTGGAAAAAAGCTCTTTGCTCTTGCATATGTGGTCCAGCTACTGGTAGTTTTGGGAGACCTTAATATCAGGGCATAACAGACCTAGACTCCCTGCTCAGATGTACCCAATAGCCAGCTCAGTCTCCATGTGGCTTCCCTAGTAAGGGGGGCAGGGCATGTCTTGACTTGGACTCCGTTGATTGCTCTTTGATCACTTTCCCCCATGCCACAGAGGTTAAGAAGATACAGCCAGTCCTAATGAAACTTGATGGGCTGGCCAGATGGTAGGAGAGGAGGGCTCCCTCTTTCTGAGAAATAGGAAAGAGGAATAGAGGGGAAGAAGGGGAAAGATTGAGACAGGAAAATACTAGAAAGGGGGATACAACTGGGATGTAAAGTAAATAAATTATAAAAAAATAAATTTAAATTAAAATTTTTCCTTGGTATAATCAAAATTAATGAATAAAAATAATTCTCAAATAAAATTACAGCATTTATATACTGTAATATACCTGTAAATCACCCATGAAATTCATGTTCATAAAGTGATAGAATATAATTTTTATATCATGTCAAAATAGATCAAAACCATTAAGTTTCAAAATCATATAATAATTTAAAATCAGATTACTCGTAATTTTAAAAATAAACACAAACATTTATCTGAAGTATCCACATTTTGATAACTTTATTTAAAAAACACAAAGTAAATGATATCGGCTTGCAAATAACATTTTTCCTAGTATTTAGGGAAATAGGATGCATATTTAGAGCACCTAATACATTGTATCAAGGCACAAGTGTTATGCCCAGTTCATGAGACCCCCGAAGACCATCAGGAACAACCCCATTGCAAAACACATGAACATTTATTGGATACAATATCAAGCCAGGATTGCAAAACTTTCCTTGAAAGCAGGAGAGGAATGAGGAAGGGTGGTCTAGGGGATCAAGATGTTTAAAGGGAAAAAACACAAGCAGGGGGGCTCCAAGCCTTGGTGTTACAGGATTGGGTAAGGGAAAATGACTTTTGAAATGACTGGTTTACTTTAAGCACCAAGTCCATAAATGGTTCCGGCCTGGCCATCTGGGTCAGTTTCCTAGCAACTGTATCTCTAGAGGGCAGGAAAAGAATGCAGTTATGCTGGTTCCTCCCTGCAGGTTGCTTGACAGGTATCCACCTGGCTGGCCTTTTTTCAGGCTTGTGCTTTAAACTTGAAACCAATACCCCTGCAAAACCTAATTGTTAATTCTTTGGTCTCTCACAACGTTTATTGTTCCATATCACTTATTGCATCGTTACAATTACCACATCATATATTAGGGAATGATATCTATACACTACAAAATTCAGTTTATAAATATTGGATTAGGATCTATTTTCCTCTAACAACAAAACATCAAAGACTCCATCAATCTTCCCAATCTGTGAGAGAACCAGGCCTGACCTCCCATACCAAAAGTCCCCAGTCTCAGGAACTAGGCCATAGGTCACCAATTCCAGGAACAAAACAATAAAATTCCCCACCCAAGGAACAGCCTGGGGGTAACCAGAAGAATGGGAAGGTATCTTAGCTCAGGGTGGGGCATCTGTGTTGGACAGCCTATCTACCTTGTAGTAGAGTATTCAAGGAACAGAAATTCCAGAGGTCTATAGATAGCTCACTCAGGGTTAGCCACAGTCATTTTGTAACAAACTTGCCCTTGCTGAACGTTACCCAGTTGGGTAACTGCTAAGCTGGAATTTCCCAAGCCTGCCTGTAACCTTAAATAAAAACCCCCCTCTCTCTCTGAGCTCAGGACTCTGACTCAAGAACAATTCTCTTGGTGATGGTGTGGGCCTAAGCTCAAGCTTGTAATAAAGTCCCTACTGCATTTGCATCACAAGTGGCTCCTTGGTGGTCTTTGGGGTATGCAAGACTTGGGCAAAACTACTGAACATAATTTTATGAGTTCTCCTGTGATTCCCAACAGGCAGAGATAACTAAGAAAAAGTCATAATCAAGCTAAAAGTCAAGTATGTACATATGTCTACTGCTCATTATATTATATTTGACAATTATGTTTTACATACTTCTTATATTGATATTCTAAAACATACATTTAATATTAGTACTCAAAGTTAGTAAGCAATCAGCCACCCTAATAAACGTATATAATATATTTCTTCCATTGCAAATTCTGTCATACAGATAGGTGGCAAGAGGAAAGGGGTATATGGTGAGAGCCTAATATATACTCACTGTTCAGTTCCTGTCCTCAAGATCTACTGTGTTTGTTTGATAGACTGCATGAAAATATGCTGCTTGTCTTTCAGACCTAAATGTAAGTTCATTTATAAGCTTATTCTGTGGCTAAGACTGGGTTATCTCACTCCAGTTTTTCCTTGGCTTTTTCCTATTCCAAAAAGAACTGGGGTCCCTAATTTCTCTATTTGAAAATTAGATCCTAAAACCAGTAAAAATAAATGGACAGAAACAAAAAGCAAAAGCAAATGTGTAATGTAGACAACTTAAAAGTGGCTCTGGGGGATGGTCTCAAGATCCATCCAAGTATGTGGTTCAAAGCTGTTACAGAGAACTTTGATTACACAACAGTGTCCAGACTCTTGGCAATGATCATCTGCTGCATTTATTTCTTTTTAAAAATTGATTAATATATTTCTTCACTGATCAAAGCCTCCTCCCTACTGTCCTCCAGGTCCAACCTTCCCTTCATTTTTCCCCCTTCCTTATTTTTCAGATAAAAGAGCTCCCAGCCACTCTCCCTCCACAGCTCATTAAGTCAAATCCAGATTGAGTGCTTTCTCTTCCCTTTTGGCCTAGGGATGGCAGCCCCACCAGGGAATAGTGATTAGAAAGCAGGCAAAAAAGTCCATTTCAGACACAACCCTCACTCCCCTTACCAGGGTTCCCACATGAAGTCTGAGCTGCCCAACTGCTACATCTCTGTAGGAGGCCTATGTCCAGTCTCTGCATGGTCCTTGGTTGGTGCCTTTGTCTCCCCAATCCCCTCTGTACCCTGGTTAGTTGGCTCTATTGGTATTCTTGTGGAGTTCCTGGCACCTCCAATTCCTTCTGTTCTTCTTCCCACTTTTCCACAAGACTCCCTAAGCTTTGCCCAATGTTTGGCTGTGAGTCTCAGCATTTGTTGGATCTGCTGCTGGGTGGAGCCTCTCAAAGGACAGCTGGAGCTGCTAGGCTCCAGTCTTGTTCCCTCTCTTCAGCCACGTCTGCTGTCTTTTCTATTTCCCCTTCTGATTTAGATTTAAACATCGTCCTTTGAGTCCTTCTTGTTATTTATATTTTTTATAGTGTGTCTATCCTGTACTATATGACTAAAATATACTCTTAAGTGAGAACACACATTGTGTGTCTTTCTGGGACTGGGTTATGTCACTCAAGATGATCTTTTCTAGTTCCATCCATTTGGCAGCTGAGGGTTCTTGTGTTTTTCCTCTAAGTTGGGTACAGTTCTGAAAAAGTTTTATGATTAACATTTACATGGAATTTAATTCCCCTCTATACCAATTCAAAGTGTGGGTTCATAGATCTTTCACACAGGCTTAGCATCTTTGCTTCCTAGTACCGGTTAGCACTGCTGTTGATTTTTGAATATTCTTAATTTCAGAGTCACGAAATGCTTAAGTGAAGTATGTGGTATATTGACAGCAGATGGAAGAGTTGCAGCATTAGCTATGGACAGTGTGTACATGTGCTGACATGGCTATGTTTTAGTAACACTTTAAGTTTAAAAACAAATTGCAAGACAATGTTTCCTAGCCTCTTCTCTCTACCATAGATATCTGTCTACAAAAGAATAAATAATAACTATTTCCCCAGTGTATTTGCTTATTTTTGTGACAATACTTAAAAACAATGTGGATTTTCAGCAAAGAAATGGAAATCACACTTTGGGGATTATAAAATAATAACATAATAACAAATATTTGAAATGTATCTTTATTTCAGGGTCAAAGTTGCAATGGTTCACATTTATTGAAATCTCCAAATTATTTTCCATTATTAGACAATGAAGAAAAGGTATATGTAGCATACTTTTATCAGTTCAAATGAACCTTGCTCTGCTAAACCATTGGTCTGTTTACAACAGTCCTGTGCTAAAATGTATAAAATTTTGGAAAATGTATCCAATTATAAAATGATCTTCTATCTTTTAATAACCTGATTTTTCTCAGCTTTCTTATTTGCCTAATGGTTACATGGCTATATTTATCTTTTTAGAAATATTATTGTACTCTATTTCAGCAGCAGCAATGCTTAGATACTTAGAGTTTGAAATGATATTATTATGTGAAGATAGATAATTGGTGGAAATTTCCCTCACTCTTTCTCTCTCTCCTTTTGTATGTCTATTTGAGTGTGTGTGATATGTATGTGTTTTGTGAAATTACAGATACACACATATGCATATTATAAATATATGAGAATGATTTATTATTTTGATGAATTATTTTGACTATGTATAGAATATATCTACTCTGTATAGCTTTGGTATAAATAATCAGATACTGGAGTTGTTACCAACTTAAAAATCAAACAATTAATTTATTATGAAGTAATATCATAAAATAAATTTAAAGTGTCTTTAAAGTAGTTTGTTTTTTAACTTTGTTACTCAGTGAACTACATATAACAGCATTATCATTTAGAATAGTAATTTAACAACTTCCAGGGTAATTTTACATTAAACATCTCCATGATATATCCCATAATTTCAAGAATTTGCTAAAGTTCTCTTTTTTTATTCTAGAATAATAATGCATTTAAAAAGCAAAGATTCTAACTAAACTTTTATTGAATTTATATCCATTATTATTAGCCAGGGCATTTTTGAGTAGTAAGAAACCAAGAGCCCTGTCTGCATTATCAGCTAATAAATTATGCAATACTGTCTAGTACTGATGAGACATTGAGATTAACCTTTCTATCCAAGTTATTGTGAATAATCATATGTGAATGTGACACAAAGCCGTTTAAAAATGTAGAAATCTTGAATTGAGTAGATATAAATTTTAGTTCTGATATAGAAAGAGAAGCTGAAGACTATAGGGTACCCAAAATAATTTCAAGTGGAGGGATATAACATAAATTAAGAATAGAAGGATAACAGAATATTCCTTCTATATGATTTCTTGATGTTTTCATATTTTATCCATCATAACAAATATTAATTAACATTATAGAAACACAAGAAATTTGTAGGTAAGCAGAATGTGTATTTGATCAGGAAATAATTAACTTAAACCTATTCTTAGATGAATTTCAAGATCTATATATGTTCTTAAGAAAAGACTTGATACTCTGTTTAAAGCTCAAACTCTTTTAGAAGAAATTTAGTATTCTGACAAGACATTTGTCTCTGTTTAAGGTCATTCTTACAATGTTGAAGAGAGAACATGCTGACAATTTATGCAGCAAGTGTCTTCCAACTACCCAAACTATAGGGCAAACTTACATTACCTGCCAAAGCTACAGTCAGAAGTGGAAATAAAAGACAAGTGTACAGACAATGTATCTATATTCATGTCAGTTTTCCTCTATGCTGGATATACCACTAGAGAGCTACAAAGAATCACATTCATTTTTTTGAATAAAAACTAACAATTAGGACTCTAACAAAGAGTATAGTTCATTCCCATGCATGTGGGGAGGGAAAAAAAATCTTTCTGAAGGCATATTCATTTCAATCACTAATCACACAAACCAATTTGAAAGAAATACAGAGAAGCATTTAGAATAAAGAAGAACATTAAAATGCATATGATACCACTTAGATTGTAGCAAAACATTAACACATATGTCTCATTGAATTGCTGAATCCATTCTGTAGTTGGATAATTTTTTTCTATATGTTCATGAGATTGAATACTAGAGGTAATTTATAAACTTTATTTTATTCTTTTAGCTTTTCTTTTGTAATTTTTATTGAGTTATTTGTTTACTTTAAATCCTGAACTCAGCTTCTCCACCATCCTCTCTCTCTAGTTCTTCCCTCTTCCTTCCTCCTCTAATCAACCCCTCCTCTTCTTTGCCTTAGAAAAGAGGAAGCTTCCCATGGATATCAACTAGCCTTGACATATCAAGTTGCAGTTAGATTAGGAACGTCTATTGAGGCTAGATAAGGCAACCCAGTTAGGGGAAATGGATCCAAAGGCAGACAATTTAGGCAGACACAGCCTCTGCTCCCTCTTTAGGAGTTCCACATGAAGAACCAGCTGCACAACTGTTACATATGTTTAGAGAGCCTATGGCCAACCTATGCATACTCTCTGGTTGGCCCTTCAGTCTCAATGAGCCCCTATGGGCCCAGGTTAGTTGATTTATGAATTTTCTTTTGGTGTCCTTGACCCTCTTGTTCCTTTAATCCTTCCTCCGCCCCCCCCCTTTTTTTCCACAAAAATTTCCAAGCTCCACCCAATGTGTGCCTGTATGTCTCTTTATCAGTTTCTATCAGTTTCTAGGTGAAGACTACAAACTCAAGGAAACTGTGGAAATTGAACAACTCTCTATTCAATGATCACTGGGTCATTAAAGTTTAATTTTAACAAATTAAACTTTCTAGAGTTAAATTTTATTCTTCTGCTGTTAATTGTTATCTTTGTATCTATAGGGTGGAAGAAGAGAGCTTCAGCATCATGTTTTCCAGAATCAACTCAAGTTATCAGGCTTGCAGGGCAAGCGTTATTGACAAATATACCATTGTGCTGGCCCCACAAATAACCTTCAATTACTGGAAGCAGTAAGGAACAGGAATAAATACAGGTATGACTTCATGGAAACTTTTGTCATTGAGTATGATTTTGAACTCATTTGCTTGCTTATTCTTTTCACATTGTGATGATTATAATTTTATTTACATCTCCATAACTGTGAGTACATATTATGACTCAGCTGATTGAAATATACGGTTCTCAATTTATGTAAAAAATTCATTTATAGAGTAGATCAATGTATATATATTGATATTTATGATGTATAAAATATAAATAAGTTGCTTAATGTATCCATGAGAAATAAATGGTATATCATTCATTTTACCGTAAGTTCATGAACAGCAAGATATATATTTTAAAAAACTATTTAAATTTTACACATTTTTAGCATCTATTCCATTTGTTTTACTTTACGAAGCAAACACACTGATATATCTAAGATATATGACATGATCAAAAATTTTAACTCTGAAATAAAATCAGAATTCCTCTTTATGCTTGAATGTTGGGTGTTGTTCCTTTTCAGAATGTTATTTCTGTACTATACTAAATATATTTTTATCAATATTAAAATAATACAGATGAAAATAAGAGCTGTGTGGGTATTACAATGAAGGTCCACATGACTACAGTGCCAAAACAATCAAAAATGAAAAGAAAAGAGAAATATTAGCACCTTACTAAGGTTTACTCACTAAACATCATGTTTCCAAGCATGCTGTGCTGGCAACACAGGGAATATCTAACATATTCTCTTGACTGTAACTGTACAAAGTTGGTGGTGTAGTTAAGTTCCACAAAACTGATTGAAATGATTTTCTCAATGTTGGAATTATATCACCTGTCACATAACTGCCTAAAATATAAGACTCACATTTAAAGAGTAGTTCAGACATTTTAGAATTGTAGTGATGAGTCACAGCAGTAAATATTATATCAAAACTTTATTTGCAAAAGATTTTCAAATAGGCCAAATGTGGACATTTTAATTTCTCAATATTCAGCAATATGAAAAAAAGGGTGTGGATAGTCTTTAAAAATTATGCATACTTCAGAACTATTTTGATTTTTAATGAAACTCTCTTTTCTCCATTTGAACTTCAATAAATTTTTTAAATTATTTTTAATTATGATTTATCTGAAAATATCAATAAGAGTTCTACAACAATATTCACGCTTATATAAATCAACTTACTCTCTTATATGAGCTAAATTTATCTTTGTCATTACAAGTTTTTTATCTGTTTGTCATCTATCTATCTATCATCTATCTCTTTTCTATATGTGTCAAACATGAGAATATCAATTTGCTACTCAGGAAGTATACTCTAGTCAAAAGTTTTTGTTGGTTGTTTCTCATCACCCTATTAAGGGACCTTCTGGAGAAGATGCAGTAGAACAATTATTTCCAGAAATCTGTTTAAGTCACCTTTTGAGCCTGGTATCACACCCAGACAGATTTCTTTATCCTGACATATACAAGAACTCCACAGATGCTTAATTGCTGTTTCTAGATTAATATGTCTTAAGAATAGCCTCATAGTCCGTCCATGCAAATCAGGGAAGAAGCTGAAAAATCTGATATTGAAGATCATTCTCAGGTTTAATTTTTTTTCTTTTAGATCTTTATTTCCTATTTACTGTTTGCGGTAGTTTTCAGTACCTGTGGGAAAGGTCTTGAAATTTAATAATGCAAACTATAGATAACTTAAACTTAAGAGAGCTCCATGGACATATAGAAACATATTTGGAAACTTAGTTTACCTTATGTTGTTGAAACTAACAACACACAGTTACAACAGTTAAGTGTAATGGGTTCAAACCCAAGTGTGTAGTCCTACTGACACTGGACTTACAGTGGGCATGGGTGTGCTGCAACTGTGGGCACTGAAAACTATTCTAGTCCATCTTCACTTGTTCTGATAATGGAGATCACAGGCCATCTTAAATAGAGTATTGAAGGGGCAATCAGATGTTCCAGCAATGTGGGGAATCAGTTTACCAGATTGCTATAGCAGTGATACCCGGTATTAATATAAACATGAAAACCATAGGAAGTTGATCCTAGGATCAACTAGCCTGCTTCCACCTTGGACAGACAGAGAGGAGACCAACAAAACAGTCATTTGAGAGGTTTCACAGAGCAGCTGATGAAAACAAATACAGAGACCCACAACCATACATCAGACAGAGAGCGAATGTTATGGAAAAGGGACATAAAGGATTGAAAGAGCCTGAAAGTTCAAGGACACTACAAGAAAAGCCTCCAAATTCAACGAACTCACTCCCATAGGTGCTCACAGAGACTGACCACCAACCGGAGAGCACCGATAGGATTTACCTATGTTCCCCACAGATCTGTAACAAATTTATAAATTGGTCCTCATGTGGGACTGGAAACAGAAGGAGCATGGGCTGTCTATGATTCTTTTGCATGCCTTTGGATCCCTTTACTCTAACTAGACAGCCTTGTGTATCCTCAATAAAACAAGATGGGCCTAGTCTTACTTGATACACCAAGGTGTGTTGATACACATGGGAAGTCTCCCCTCTTTTGGACAGGAAAGGGAGTCGGCATAGGGGGAAGGACTAGGAGATAGAGGGAGGGACTGGTAAAACAGGAGGGGAGTTGAGATAGAGGGATTAAGAAGAAAGAAGAAGAGGAACTTTCTATTGGGACTTAAAGCAAATAAATTAATGGAAAAAAACAACCATACAAAGTCATATTCAGGCAACAAATTACATCATTTCTTAGCTTTTTTCTTATGTAAGCAAAAGGTCACAAAGTTTCTGTTATCATTTCTTTGTAATTTATTGTAAATAAATGAGATAGTTAATATTAATTTTCTGATTTGATTTAAAGGAAAGTAGGAGAAAAGAGAAGACAAACGGATGCTGTTTTATAGATGTGTGTATTGTGGTATACATTTTATGATATATCTATTATATACACATATATAGCTTGATTGTACAGTTTGAAAACACCATAAAGTGCAATGATTCTTGATCCTAACTGCACAAAATCGTACAGAAATAAGATACACCAGGAAGAGACAGGAACTAAATATATTACAAGATAGACCGATACAACTCATTATATCTAAAACCCTATGCATTAAAATAAGAATTTGCTGTCATTAAATGAAACTGCTGACAAAGAGAGAAAGAAATTCAGTGACTCATTAGAGTTTATTTAACCAGATGATACCGGAAAGCATAAGCAATTAGAACCAGCTTTCTATTTATAGAAAATAAATGAAGTAAAAGTGTTGTTTGGGGACATTTTCGAAGCGAAGATTAGAGTAGGAACAAATGAAAGGCAAAAAACAATTTTATCATGCATTAAAGGAAATAAAATAGATAAATACATGAAGTGTTTTAAAACTATATAGTTGTGCAAGAGTCTTAGATGAAATTAACTAATATTTAATATTATATTTGGAAATCTGTCATACAAATTGACTTTTAAAAAGCCCTGAAATGAACATTTTGTAAAATGAAATAAATTTTTGCATATCTGTTTACATTACAAATGACATAATTCCCTTAAAACAGAGAGTTCAAGGAATTAGGACATTAAAAAGAACATGGTGAATAGCCTCTTTCTCTTTCTGTCTTTGTATTTCTCTTGCACATGCACACACATATGTGCACACACTCACTCACGTGTGTATATTTAACCATGTGTAGTGGAGTACACACCCACATTTGAATGAGAATCTTTGGGTCACAAGTCAATGTCAGGAGTCTTCTATCACTCCATCTTATTCTCTTTCTCTCCTTTTATCTCTCTTCTCCCCTCTCTCTGTGTGTATGTGTGTATAAGTGGAAAAGAAGTGCAGAGCCACCAAGTGAACTGGGAGTATTGTTATGCCATAGAGTTTGAAAATCTTTACTGGGAAGTAAAATTGACATAATTTCAAAATATTTTCAAATAAAAACTTAGCTCTAATTATAACATATATGGGTACAGGAAGAGGTTCAGTCAGTAAACTTTAGATTATCACTTAAGAGGATGGGAGCAGTAGAGATAAAATATATGAAGTGATTTAATCTCATTTCCTAGATTAAATCGCGATTTGCATTAAGAGTATGGAATTAAAGTTATTTAAAGTACTGATTAAATGCTAAGATAACAGAGATTCACAAGGACTCTAGTGCTATTTTTTTTTCATTAAAATAAGACTAACTTAAATATAAATATATACAAAAGCTTAGCCTTGACACATATTTAGTTGTTTTTTTTCTTCAAAAATCATGTAAATCTTGGTAATGAGATATGGAATTGTAAAATTCACAAGATGTTTGGTCTTCTTAGCCTGTGCTTATTTCCTTCATTACGGAGGCCAAGGGGTGCACACATACAACTTTAAACTATGACTTTCCCTCTTCTGTGTAAATCTCATCTGTTACTACACAACACAGAGCCACCAATATTTCTGACATCAGCAAATCTTTTTCACCCATAACTTTAAAATATTATTGTTACAAACATGGTTGAGCAAATGTCCTTGTTGTGTACTTGAGCATCTTTTGGATATATGCCTAAGAGTGGTATAGCTGGGTCTTGAGGACATTTGCTCAACCATGTTTGTAGCAGCTTTATTCATAATAGCCAGAACCTGGAAACAACCCAGATGTCCTTCAGTCGAGGAATGGATACAGAAATTGTGGTACTTTTACACAATGGACTACTACTCAGCAATTAAAAATGAGAAAATCATGAAATTTGCAGGCAAATGGTGGGACCTGGAAACGATCATGCTAAGTCAGGTATCCCAAAAGCAGAAAGATGAACATGGTATATACTCACTTATATAGACCTATAGGATAGGATGGACATGCTGAAATCTATACACCTAGAGAAGATAAGCAAGAAGGAGGACCAATGGTGGGATGATCAATCCTAGCTTAGATGGTCAGACGGGATGGACATTGAATGGAGGAGAAAACAAGCAACAGGACAGGCAGGTACCACAGAGGGCCTCTGGAAGACTCTAACAATGAATCAAAGCTGATATTAAGACTCACAACCAAGCCATCACCAGAGTGCATGGAATCATATGAAAAAAGGGGGCATTAGCAAGATTTGGCGAGGATAAGAGCTCCACAAAGACCAAATAGATCAGGGCACAGGGGTCTTCCAGGAGACTGTTCCTCCAACCAAGGACCATGTATGAATACAAACTATAACCCCTGCTCAGATGTGGCCCATGGTAGCTCAGTACCCAACTGGGTACCCTAGTAAGGGGAACAGGGACTATTTCTGTCATGAACTCAATGGCTGGCTGGTTGACTGCCCGCCCCCCCCACTCCGAAGGAGGAGCATCCTAGCTATATCCCAGAAGAGGATATTGCAGCCAGCCCTGAAGAGACACGATAAGCTAGGGTCAGATGGAAGGGGGTGAGGTCTTCCCTTATCAGTGGACTTGGAGGGGGGCAGGGAGAAGATGAGGAAGTGATGGCGAGAATGCGAGGGAATGAGGGAGGGGGCTACGGCTGGGATACAAAATATTTAACCTTTGATTAATACAAAAATAAATAAATTTAAAAATATTAGTGTTACAAATTGATATATGTTTCAACTAAATTCTTCATGAAATTGACATTCTATTGATTAAAATTATAATTTATTAAGAATTTAATTTCACAGTCACCATTTAGATCAAATGTATTTCCTATTACCATTACTCTAGACTGAGAATGCAAGCTCTATTTGAATTTTTCCTCTACTCTTGATGGATTTTGGTTGTAGGAAATTTCCTTAACCAATATCGGACTTTATTAAAAAATGAGTATATGCTAATGGCTACTTAATTTCCTTTTTTTCTGTTTCCTGAAAGCAAAGAGAACTGTCATTTATTCAAATTATTTGTTTGTTGTTTTCTCTTTTAAAAAGTTTATTTTTGGTTACCTCACTCAGGATGATTTTTTTCTACTTCATCCATTTGATTGCAGATTTCATAATGCCATTGTTTTTAAAGACTGAGTAATACTCCACAGTGGAAATATGACCCATTTTCTCATCCTGAATGCAGTAAACTAAACCCAGAAAAACAAACTTTTAAGTGGATATTAGTCATAAAATACAGGATAACCATGCTACAAACCACAAAGAATCTAACAAGGAGGACCCAAGTGGGAGACACTTGAATATCACTCAGGTAAATAGATTAGACATGGGGTAGATGGAAGGAAGGGGCAGGTCGGGGAGGGATGGGATGGGAACAGGAGGGATGAAGTGGGGTATGGCAGAGTGTAAGGGTACTAAGAGAGATAACTGGAAAGAGGAGGGCATCTCTGAGATGAACTAGAAGCCCAGGACAATGGAAACTCCCAGGAATCTATGAGGGTGACAATGAAGGATATGGAACCTCAACCAGCAATCTCCTGTAACCAGGCAAGACTTCCAAGGGCAGGATTGGGAAAGTAACCCAGCCACAAAACCCTACACCCACAATTTATACTGTCTACAAGATATGCAGGGGTAAAAGATGGAGCAGAATTTAAGGAAAGGGCAAACTATTGAACAGGACAGCTTGAGACCCATGCCACGAGAAGGAGCACACCTCAACACTATTAGTGATATTTTGTTATACTTGCAGACAGGAGCCTAGTATAACTGTATTCAGAGAGTCTTCACTTAGCAAGCCATGCACTGATGCAGAGACTGACAGCCAAACATGAAGAGTTGCTTGGGGAATATGTGGAAGAATGGGAGAAAGAATTGAAGGAGCCTGAGGGGTCAAGGATACCACAAGAAAACTTACAACTAGTTTGGGCCCATATAGGCTCATAGAGAGTGAACTAAAAACCAGAGGGCAGTTGGGTCTTCATGTGGGACTCCTCAGTCAGAAGCAGGGGCTGTCTCTGACTCTGTTGCCTGCCTTTGGACCGATTTTTACTTACTGAGCTGCCTTATCTAGTCTCAAAAGAAGATGATGAGCATAGTCTTACTGCAACTTGATGTACCAAGGCTCTTTAGTATCCCTGGGTGTTCTCCCCTTTTCTGAGGAGAAGGGGAAGAGGAGTATATGGGGTAGATAGGAGGTGAGAGGAAGAGACTGGGAGGACAGTTAGGAGGAGAAGCTGTGATTGCCATATAAAATAAATAACTAAAAAACATGGAAAAAAGTTTATTCTTAGATTTTTCTCTGCAGTGAAGAAGTTTAGAAATGTCATTTGCAGTTCTAAGAGTTTGTTTGTTTATTTATTTATTTTTATTATTATAATTTATTCACATTATATCCAAGCCGTAGCTCCCTCCCTCAACCTCTCCCAATCCTGCCCTCCCTCCCTCTTCTCTTCCCATGCCCCTCTCCCAGTGCACTGAGAGGAAGGTCCTCCTCCCCTTCCATCTGACCCTAACCTATCAGGTCTTATCAGGACTGGCTGCATTGTTGTCCTCTGTGACCTGGTTAGGCTGCTTCCCAAATACTGTAAAATAGGCATTTGAGTCATGAAGGTCAAATGGAACTTAAATTCATTTTGTAAAAAGAAAAATAATTAAGTTAAACATCTTTTTTTTTCTAAATCCTTATAATTAAAACAAATTCAAGTCTATGTTTAATAATTTTATGTGTGCTAGCTCAATGAGTCATCCTATAGTTCATAAAAGCACTCAGAAAGTATTTAAAAGCTCCTAAGAACCACACTTAATAAGACAGGGAATATTCTGCCAAGATTATTGAGGGTTAGATAACCATAAATTAATCATATTTTATTAAATATTCAGTCAATGAAAGAAGGAATTATCCATGTATATCACTTTTAAAATCCTTGCAAGACACAAATAGTTGAAATTACATCACTCCATCAGCTGTGACTCTGTAGTATTGGCTATATGGAGAGAAAAGCATCAAATCTGAAAATAAGACTCTGGCCATTTTCTGAAAAAGTAAGAACTGAAATCCCATGTGAGAACCACTCTCCATGTAGTGTACGAATGCTAATGTTCTATCAAGAAAAGAAGACAGAGACTTAAAAAAATCTGCAAACAGAACTTACTAAAATAATTCTTACCTTACTCTACCTTCTTTGTATCTTTAAGTTGTTTTTCTCATTGTTCTGTGTTATTTAATCTCGTTTATAAATAAAGGACTCCCTGCTACTTTTCACTTCTGTTTCATTACTTAGTCTTTCTTATTGCATAAAGATTACATCAATCCATGTACTTTTCTACAGATAACCTAAATTATACCATAATAATTTCAGGTCCAACTATATACATTACAGGAGAGTTTGCAAAGATTTATGTCTCTTATACAAGCATACTGCAAACACTAAATGTGATGAAAAAAATAAGAACACCTAAAAGCAAAATTATGACAAATTCTTATGTGTGTTTTATTTTCAACTTCTACTACCTCTATTACTTCTGTTTCTACTGTATAAATGTTTGTATGTTTTTAAATCTAATGTTTTCTAAAATACACAATTATCTTTATATATATGTGTGTGTATTTATACACATGTATGTTATTTTCTTAATAACCAATTAAACATCTTTGTATTTTTTACATTTTAATAACAGATTTAGAAAAATTTATATATTATAAAGAACACTGATGTAATCAATATGCATTAAAATATAATTAATACTCCAGGAAGCCAGAAGTGATGTTTAGCATTTTTTCAGAGCTTATATTATTTTTAATTTCCTTCCAAATACACATAGCAAATTCAGAAATAATTAATTTAGAAAAATGTCAGAAGTCTTTCGAAATAAAAGTTTTCTAGCTAAAGTATTTATAATTAAATTATTCCTCAATTTATTTTGAAAAATGTCAAATATATGCATAATTTTAAACATCTCTACAGCCTTTACTCATCAATATCAGTATAATTGTGTGTGGCCAGTCCATTCTCTCCTAATTTGTTTCATAACGTATGACAAATATTTCAGGACTGTAGATTATAATTTCAATAACAATTTTATATTAATATAAAAGAGGAGTAAATATAGTTGGAAGTTGTTAAAAACCAAATATTATCTTAGGAAAATGTGTATTAATCAGATATGCATCAATAGGCACATTGAATTAGTTACAGTGTATACAAAAAATGATTTGCCAAATCCATGTACATGAAATAATTTACAACATATTCACAAAGATGAAAGTCAGAGAAAGGAAGAAAGAAAAACATGTATTTTAGTAATATTTATAATTAGTATTTTAAGACAGAACTTTTTAAGTATTTTCATGCTCAAACCAATTTTCTTTTTTATTTTTTAATTACATTTTTATTTTTTAATATCAGTTACAGTTTATTAACTTTGTATCCCAGCTGTATCTCACTCCCTCATTCCCTCCCAACCCCACCCTTCCTTCCTCATCTTCTCCCTACCCCTTTGCAAGTTCACTGACAGGGGATGACCTCCTCCCCTTTCATCTGACCCTAGCTCATCAGGTATCTTCAGGCCTGGCTGCAAAGTCCTCCTCTGTGGCCTAGCAATGCTGCTCCTCCCTCAGGTGGAGGGTGGGAGGTTAAAGAGCCAGCCATTGAGTTCATGTCAGAAATAGTCCCTTTTCCCCTTACTAGGGTACCCACTTAGGTACTGAGCTACCATGGGTTACATCTGAGCAAGGGTTCTAGGTTATATCCATACATGGTACTTGGTTGGAGATACAGTCTCACAAAAGTGTCCTGTGCCCAGATCTATTTGGTCCTTGTGGAGCTCCTGTCCTCTCCAGGTCATACTAACTTCCTCTTCTTTCAGCCTCTGTAGTAGGCTCCTGTTACTTGTCCTGTTACTTGTCAAACCAATTTTCTCAATAAAATATTTGATACCCTGGAAACATAGATATATTGTATATAATATAAAATATATAAATGACATATGTATATAATTTTAGATAATATACATATAATATAGCATATTCATATAAATAAATCAGACATTTTTCTGACAATAAATTATAAAATAATTATACTGAAACAGTTATTTATTCTACATATAACCTTTCATTATTTAAAGATAAAAGCAATTTCAATATTACGAAGTAGGTATGCTTGCTTTTTAACATAATAATTCAATATTGGTTAAGTATTCACCAGTGCCCAAAATATAAAATTCTGTTGGTTTTAGAGTTGACCCATATTTTATTTTTGCAGTTTTCAATGATGAAAACATTTTTTATATAAGTATGTAGTACAGAGTAGCAGAAATGCCAGGACCACATCAGAATTGTTGAAAATTCCTAGGCAGAAGTAAAAACTGATTTGATTCAATTTTTATGAAAATTTATTAGCAACTCAAATGACATTTTAAAATAAACACTCTAATAGAATACAGTGCAATGCACATTGTGTATATATATGATAGTTATATTCTATAGAATGAAAGCAGAAAATATTTACATTATTTCTCTTCAGGTCACTACACTTTTGTAAGAAGAGAAAACTTTGTATTTACAATAAAAACATTGCATTGCACAGCATGAAATATTTTCAAATCTGAGGTAAGTTCTGGGAAGTATTCTTTGGATAGCATGGAGTTTGGGCACAAACAGTGACAGGAAAAGTATTGTGAGTGTAAACATGTTTTTGCTTTGATCCCAGGTGTAGGATGTGGGACTAACTCAGGATGTTCACAGCAGCCAACTATTCACCTCCTATAGGCTCTGGGAGGGGCTCTTTGGCAGCTACAGATAGTTTAAATCTGAGGACTCTGAGGGGGAATAAAGGCCAGAGCCCAGAGAGTGCTGAGAGGGCTACAAGAAGAAGGTTGCTGGTGCTTTTTACCTGTTGATCCTGGTTGCTATTGAGAAGTTAGAGATGTCCTGAAAGGAATTTTGGACTTTCCCTAAGGAACCCTATGACCCTAACCAGAAGGAAGTAGCCAAAGAGAACTCCATCTCCTCTCTTCACCAACCTCCTATAGAAGGGACTTGGGTAGAATAGGAAGAAAGAAGATAAACTAGAGTTGAAAACTAGGGCCAAAAGTAAAGTAGTGTGGTTAAACACGTACTAGTTTTGTAAGAGAACCTGAGTTTGGTTACCAGTACTCATGCCAAGGATGAACAATTGCCTGTAAAGGCAGCTCATGTTCATATATAATTAAAGACAACAGAAATAAATCTCAAAAAAGTCTCTTCTTAAAAACAAGAGTTACAGGTGATGCAATAATCTCGTGGGGAAGAGGAAACAGAATATATTTCACAGGTGGACTGGGGGCCAGTGGGGTTGGGAACAGATGGAGAGGGAAGGAAACAGGAAAATACTGGGAAAAGCAACTGGGATTGGGTGGGTGGAATTTCAGGAGCAATGTGGAAATCTAGCGCAGTGGAAACCTCATGGAATCTAAAAGAGTAAACATAGCAAAGAGTCCTAGTAACGGAAGACATGCAGCCTGAATTAACCACTTCTCTAACCTGGCACGGCCTCAGGCAGAAAGGATTAGAACACCAACCTAGACACAAAACCTTTGACCTACAGATTGTCCTACCTGCGAAGTGTGCTGGAACGAGAGCCCAACAGAATCATTATCAAAGAGACCAGAGAGACTTCTTCCAGCAAGTGATAGGAGCAAATGCAGAGTCCTACATCCAAACATTGGGTGGAGCTCAGGGAGTCCTGTGGAGGTTGAGAAGTGACATTTTAAGTTGGAGGAATAAGAGGGATAGGAGAACGTGGCCCACAGAATCAATTAACTAGGACTCATGAAAACTTAAAGAAATCACAGAGGCCCTGTGCATCCTCTGCACATAAGTTATGGCAGAGTAGCTTGTTGTTTTTATAGAAATCCTAATAGTGCGACTCTATTTCATACTGTGGGACCCTTTTCCTCCTACTGGGTTGCCTTGTCTATCCTTGATGTGATGGTGTGTGTCTGGTCTAATTGTAGCTTTTTATGTCATGTTTGATTGGTGTTCCTAAAGGCTTGCTCTTCCCTGAAGGGAGGTTGAGGGTGCATTGATATGGGAGTGAGGGGAGATGAAGTGAGGGAGACGGCAGGGGGGCAGACAGAGAGGAAACTGTAGTCAGGATATAAACTATGAGAAAATAATAAGAAAAGTTATCATTAAAAAAGAAAAATAAATAATGCTGGTCAGAATCTTCTAGAAACTTTGAGTTAAGGGTTGCTATCAAACGGGAATGAGTACAGGTTTCTTAAGGTATCCCTTTCTTCATGCAGCAATGTGCTTCCTTTTTTTTTTTTTTTTTTTTTTTTTTGAGACAGGGTTTCTCTGAGTAGCCTTGGCTGTCTTGGAATCTCTTTGTAGATGAGGCTGGCCTCGAACTCACAGAGATCTGCCTGCCTTTGTCTCCCCGAGTGCTGGCATAAAAGGTGTGTGCCACTGCACCTGGCTGCAATGGGCATCAATATCTTAATCTATGCTTCAAGAGTTTATAACTGGAAATAGTATACTGTGTGATTCTTGACAACACATCTGTGCTTAACTGGGAAGAAATATTCTTTTACCTTTTGATAAGAAAACCTTGGTGATTTTCTATACCTTAAAATTGCAAATTTTTAATTAAATTATGCTTTTGAATGATTTTGGACTAGAAACCTGAATCTCTATTAATAACATTATATTAATTTATAGATAATCAAGATCATAATATTTAATAGCATTTTACTATATAGTCTAAGAACACTAATGTTATAATTTCTTATAGATATAAAGTGAATCTTTGAAAGCAAATGCTACTCAACAGTTACTGCCTTATACTTGAGCCAATTACATTAAAATGTTTTATAAAGTTATAACTTTATATATGAATGCCATGTTCATCTTATATTTACAATATAATATATTTTCAGGATAATTAGTTCATATAATGAAATACTTTTGTATAGTACAATTCACCATTTGAATTCTCCAGCATAAGATTGTCACTAAATTTTTCACTTTAAAAATATGTTCAATACGTAGATACTGAGTATCAGATATTTGATATGCGCTTGATCTTTTCAAAATGTGAGATGCAAGATGAGATTCCAAGGTTGAACTAGAACACTATCTATAAATTAAAAATATACATATTTATATGCATATATGAACACTATATAGAGTTCAAACATAATGTTCTTATATTTATATGAGATTATAAAAGAATCAATAAAAACATAAATAGAATTCTGTTTCACTGAGTTTGATCATAGTAGAACACATTCATGTTCTTCTATACTGTTGTACTTTAATCTTTAAATAAAGCAGAACAATAACTTCATATGTTGATTATCATGAGTATCACCTGATTTTAATATCATGTCATCACTTAATCTTCCTTGGCTTTTAATCTTTCTTAAAGGATAAAATCTATGCCATGTGCTTTTGGATGTTAATTAAAATTTCTGTTTATAATCTCAGATTAAATAGTGAATGTTTTTTTTAATTTTTTTAAATTGTAGTTCATCTAAGTTTGAAATGACACTTCAAATATTGCCTGTTCTAATCTTCAGACTAATCTTCAGAACCTGTGAGTGAAATTGCATTGTTTTAATTTAAACTAGGAAGATTCTTGATGCATTGGACTTAATCATGTGGCTCATTTTAAAAGCAGACCCACTTTCCTCTCTAGAAAGAAAGTAGAAGCAGGAGATATGCCAAGTGTGAGAAAGACTTGATATACTCTTCCTGGCTAGAATCCAGGGGAGGCCATTTGTGAACTCTAAGAAGAGTCTGTGAACTCTGGCTGACAGACTGATAGACAACATTTTGTATGACTCATGGTTCTTCAGAAGGCAGAAAGGATAGAGTGAAAGCACTATGAAAGGGAATTTATCACATGGCTCAGACTCTTCAGGCTGGATTTTGCACACGGAGGAGACTGAGAACTTATTAACTCTTTAGTCTGCATAGACTTGTGTGTCAGCAAGTTGAATCTGGTGCTAAAGATCTTCAGGTCTCCTGGGAGCCTTTAGTCTTCAGTTTATATCAGCAGGTGGAAGACCCTGGGCTGTGATGTCTCCTAAGTATGGTGCTGTCAATAGCTGCAGTGCCAAGGCAGACACACTGGTGAGCAACAAGAGAAGGCACAGGGAGCACAGTTTTTTTGGCCCTTTTTTATATGATGCTGCCACTCAGGGTCTTCTCCAGTCACTTCTCTCTGGAAATGCCTGTGGCCTATATCTTACTTGATTCTAGGGACAATCAAGTTGATATCAAGATTAACCCTAATGCGTTTTCCCCCTACCATCCAGAAGGGTATCAGAGCATATAGTCTGAAGATGAGAGCTTCCTTGATCTAAATTAAATATAAACTTTTTTCCCTATTTTCTTCCATGAGAGAACAACATAGCATTGAACTCTATTCTGAGTACAGGTAACTATGAATTATGAGCATTAAAAAACCTAAACATAAGGATTATTAATGTTTTCATCTTACTGAAATGGTAATTTTGAATAAAATGTTTTTAAATATTGTGCAAAGCATACATAAGTCAAACAGAGGACTAAATTTAATATATATAGATTTTTGTGTCAGCTTATCATTTAAAATCAGAAAAAATATATTCGATACTGAAGAAAGATGAAAAGTAAGTGAAGAGGAAGGCAGGGGTAAAAGAGGAAACAAGGAGGTAATATATATGTGCATGCATGTGTGTCTAGTTAGAGCTCATCTTTAAGGACATTACAGGTTTTTAATGAAGTATGTATTACCATGCTCTTTTTCTCTACCTTACACCCTGAGAATTGTATTTCACATAGATTTTTCTTATATCTGTTTCAAAACTTGGTCATTTAATTTTAGAAGTTTAAATGACTAATCTGATCCAACCTTGAGATGAGATCAAGGGTTGTTTTGTTTGTTTGTTTGTTTTTCCCAAACCTAACAGAAAACTAAAACAAATTTAAAAAACCCTGAATATCTAACAGTATATCCTTAAATTCTCTCAGAGAAAAGTATGAATAGGCAGTCTCCAAATGATGCTCTGAGCTACTCTCTGGAATCTGGAAAGTATTTACATACTTAAAAAACATAATAATATGCTTGCTATTAAAAACAAACTTTGATTAAAAATATGTTAAAGTTAATGCAATTCTTAATTCAGTGCATACATCTGAGAGTGGTCAGCTCCCTAGGAATCTGGGGAAGTAATTAAAAATTGATCTTCAGTTATGACCTTTTTTCAAAGCAACTCTGACTTCCTTTGACACAACTGGAAGTATTTCAGTTATCTACCACCTGCAAAGTGACAGAACTCAGTAGGAAATAATGAATCAACATCTTCACTTCTCTCTCTGTCAATTATCTTTTCTAAAGAAGTATCAATAATTTGTAATAAATTTTCACTCATGTGTCTGAATAAGTTAATTAAACTCCTTAGCAAGCATCTCCCTATCCAACTTTGAGGTTTGGAGACTTTGTACACATAGTCCACATTTTTCTAAGAATAGAATTTTTGATTTTTTTTATTAGTAACAACACAAGGCTATTTGTAGCTTATTTTTAAATATTAATATATCATATGTTCATAAATCCACTAGAATAAAATTATATAATTTTTTAAAATAGCAAGTTAAAAGCAATTCTAAAAGCAATTTAAATCTTGTATGAGTCAGGCATTTCATTGGGTGACAAATACTTGTGAGACTGAAGTTAAAGGGAAGAAAAAATTATTTTGGCTCATAGTTACAGTGCATGATCAACCAGCTCCTTGCTTCTGGGTGTGTGATGAGTCAGAATGTCAAGGCAGAATGATGTGGCAAAGCATAAGTGCTTCCTTTGGTTGGAATAGAAGCAAAGAACATCAGAAGGGGCCCAGAACGAGACAGAACTCCCCAAAATTATTGCTCTCCATCTCTGATTAGGCCTGACTTCCAACACTTTTTATGCTCTTACAATATTGCCAACAAATTATTAACCCATCATTGTTTAAGCAAAAACTCTGACGATCGATCCTTTAACACTGACTGCATCAAGGATGAGGACAGTCTTTTACATATAAACTTTGGTGAGAGTAATTTATGTTCAGTGCATAGCAAAACTTCATAGTCAAGACTAAGCTCTTGCTTGAAGTATTAGCAAATATTTATTTATTTATTCATTTATGAGTGGTCTGTCTAAACTCCAGAACAGGGTGTGAAATCCCACTATAGATGGTTGTGAGATGCCATATGGCTCTGGTAATGGAACTCAGGGTTCCTGGAAAAGCATCCAGTGCTCTTAACTGCTGCTTTCAATACTTCTCTTTAAAATGCATTTCAATTACACTATAAATACTTCTCTCCTTCCCTGATTTCCAGGTCTCCCTCTGCCCTCCCTGACTCTTTTCCTTTGATTATTAACTATAGGCCTTTCACAAACCAGTAAAGCAAAGTTATTTTCCAATAACTAAAGGTAAGAAAATACTCCTAAATGTAATTACCATTATATTTCTTCCTTGGAATAACATTCTGAAAACTAATGTTAACATACGGTTAAATCTTAAAGGGTGGGTTGTTTCAATGACTATAAATCAAGTAGGTTTCAAAATATATTATTTAAAACATTAATTCAGTTAACCGTTTTAACAATAAAATAATTGTTTTGGTCAATGATAAAATACTGTATTTTTTAATAAGTACAGTCTGATTTATTCTAAATTAGTAGGTTTTATCATGAAACTGCTCACAAGCTAATAGTAGTTACAAAACAGTCCATTTATTTAGTCACTTTTGAGAATAAAATAGCTATTCTCTTTAAAAATGTCAATGTCGAGAAGATCCAAGATGGCTGCCCCAGAATGACACTGTGTCTGAGGAGCAGGACAGTAGTGTAGGCACATCAACCGGGACACTGAGATCTCGGACGTAAAACACCAGCGTTTGCAACTGCCAGCGGAATTCCTATGGTGGGGAAATCAAGTGGAAAAGTCCAAGGGACACCCAGCTTTTCCCAGGAAAAACTCCAGAGGGTGACAGGCTGCACACAGCCGCACTGGGTGCCTAAGCCGCCAATTTGGTCTGGGTCACACAGTACCCAGGATGGACTGAGTTTCACCCAGATGCCGCGGTCTGCACTGGGCAGGTGCACAACCCTCTGCTCCAACACCCGCCATTTCGGTCTGGGTCACACATTACCCAGGACGGACTGAGTTTCACCCAGATACCACAGGCTACACCAGTCAGACCCACACCCCTAGGCACACCCAGCCACCACCCCGGATTGGGACTCATAGTATCAGGTCCAGACTGAGGTGTCCCCAAATACCATTTGAGACAGTGGTGCACAGCCCCTGACCCAGAAGGAGGCGCCAAGACTCCAGTCCAGAAGAGAGCCCTTAGCAGCAAGCTCAGGGCAGAGCTCAGAGCCTCCTGACCAGAGCAGCGCCCCCAATGGACATATCAAATAGGGACACACAGCCTTTGGCACAGAGTGAGGAGCCAAACTTCCAGACCAGAGAGGAGACCAGCCTGTGCTGCTCACAGCTTCTAGCACAGAGCACGAAACCGGGCACACAGATCCCACAACAGAGTTCAACTGAGGCAACAACACACACTATCAAACCACTAGAACTCCCTGATCTTCTTGAAGAATACTCCTGACACAAGAGATTGACAGTTCCAGTCTGAAGTTCAGCCTTGAAGCACAAACA
>CM053766.1:11982154-12021368 GCA_028658305.1 Pachyuromys duprasi | reverse complement strand
CTGGCTAGATCCCAGGGGAGGACTTTGCAGCCAGCCCTGAGGAGACAGGATAGGCTGGGGTTGGATGGAAGGGAAGGAGGTCCTCCCCTGTTGGTGGACTTGGAGGGGGCGGGGAAGAAGGAGATGAGGGAGGGAGTGGGAGGGTAGGAGGGAATGGGGGAGGGGGCTACGCCTGGGATTCAAAGTACCTAACCTGTGACTGAGATAAAAATAAATAAATTAAAAAAAAAAAAGGAGCCAAGGATAGCCAAATCAAATATAAAAACCCAGGTACAAGATGCCTAGGATATGCTTAAGCTAAAGGTAACAGAGTTTGGCTGTAAAGACATAACTGCCCATTCTATATAAAAAAGGGGCTAAGACAAAAATACCTATAACATATATAAACACCTAGGACTAAACCTCTAAACAGGTACAAGATGCTTTGGGTATGCTTAAATTCTAAATTAAAAAATAATTTATATAAAGTTTACTTAAAACATTCCTTTTCTATTGCTAAAGGCAACTTGCTTGTCTCTCAAATAGGAGGCCTTCTCTCAGGAGATATGGAGCAGCTTGGCCTAATACAACAGGTGCCCAAGAGCCACCCAAAAATATTTTGATCTACACAACCCCGTTTTGATTTCAACATGATAACGGTTATATGTTCAATAATAATGGTAACTTATATTGCTGATCCCTTTACATGGGAACAACTCTGAAACTGACACATAAAAAAGATATTTTCCCCTTTTTATTTATTTATTTATTTGTCTTTTTAAAATTTTTTCTATTAATCACAGGTTATATACTTTGTATCCCAGGCATAGCCCCCTCCTGCATTCCCTCCCACTCCCCCATCTCTCCCTTATCTCGTCCCTGCCCCTTTCCAAGTCCACTGATAGGGGAGGACATCTTCCCTTTCCATCTGACCCTTGTTTATCAGGTCTCTTCAGGGCTGGCTACAATGTCCTCTTCTGTGCTCTAGCAAAGTTGCTCCTCCCTTGGGAGGGAGGGGGTCCAAAAGCCAGCCATTGAGTTCATGTCAGAAATAGTCCCTGATCTCCTTACTAGGGTGCCCAGTTGGATACTGAGCTAACATGGGCCATTTCCGAGCAGGGGTTCTAGGTTATATCCGTACATGGTCCCTGGTTGGAGAAACAGTCTCATAAAAGACTCCTGAGCCCTGATCTATTTGGTCTTTGTGGAGGTCTTGTCTTCTCCAAGTCTTACTAACTCCCCCTTCTTTCATATGATTCCCTACACTCTGCTGAAGGTTTGATTGTGAATATTAATATCTGCTTTGATACACTGCTAGGTAGGGTCTTTTAGAGGCAGAGGCCCTCTGTGGTAGACTCCTGTCCTGTTGCTTGTTTTCTCAAACATTCAATGTCCATCCCATTTGTCTATCTAAGTGAGGATTGATCATCTTACCCCAGGTCCTCTTTCTTGTTTATCTTCTTTAGGTGTATAGATTTCAATATATTTATCCTATCTTATAAGTCTATATAAGTGAATATATACCATGTGTTTCTCTCTGCTTTTGGGATACCTCACTCAGGATGAACTTTTCTAGGTCCAATCATTTGCCTGCAAATTTCATGATTTCCTCCTTTTTAATTGCTGAGTAGTATTCCATTGTGTAAAAGTGCCATAATTTCTGTATCCATTCCTCTATTGAGGGATATCTGGGTTGTTTCCAGGTTCTGGCTATTATGAATAAATCTGCTATGAACATAGATGAGCAAATGTCCTTGTTGTATGCTTGAGCATCTTTTGGATATATGCCTAGGAGTGGTATAGCTGGATCTTGAGGAATCACTATTCCTAATTGTCTAAGAAAGAGCCAAATTGATTTCTAGAGTGGTTGTACAAGTTTGCATTCCCACCAGCAATGGAGGAGGGTTCCTCTTTCTCCACAACCTCTCCAGTATGTATTGTCACTTCTTAACCATTCTGATGGGTGTAAGGTGAAATCTCAGGGTCAATTTGATTTGCATCTTCCTGATGGTTAAGGACGTTGAGCATTTCTCTAAGTGTTTTTCTGCCATTCTACAATCTTCTACAGAGAATTCTCTATTTAGCTCCATACCCAATATTTTAATTGGATTGCTTGATTTATTGCTTTTTAACTTCTTGAGTACTTTATATATACTGGATATTAGCCCTCTGTCAGATGTAGGGTTGGTGAAGATACTTTTCCTGTCTATAGGTTGTCGGTTTGTTTTGATGACAGTGTTTTTTTGTTGTTGTTTTGTTTTGTTTTGTTTTTTGCTTTACAGAAGCTTTTCAGTTTCATTATGTCCCATTTATTTATTGTTGATCTTAGAGCCTGTGCTGTTGGTGTTCTGTTCAGGAAGCAGACTCCAGTACCAATGAGTTCTAGGGTCTTCCCACCTTTTCTTCTAACAGATGTTGTATGTCTGGTTTTATGTTGAGATCTTTGATCCACTTGGACTTTAGCTTTGTGCAGGGTGATAAATATGGATCTATTTTCATTTTGCTGAATGTAGACATCCCGTTGGACCAGCACCATTTGTCAAAGATGCTGTCTTTTGTGCCATTGAACGGTTTGGGTTTCTTTGTCAAAAATCAAGTTTCCATAGATGTGTGTCTGTGTCTTCTATTCAGTTCCAGTGATCCACTATTCTTTTTCTATGCCAATATGAGGCAGTTTTTATTACTACTGCTCTGTAGTACAGTTTGAGATCACAGATGGAGATACCTCCAGATGATCTGTTATTGTATGGGATCGTTTTGGAGTTTCTGGGTCTTTTCTTTCTCCATATGAAGTTGAGAATCTTTGTTTCAGGGTCTGTAAAGAATTGTGTTGGTATTTTGATGGGAATTGCAATGAATCTGTAGTTTGTTTTTGGAAGAATGGTCATTTTCTCTAAGTTAATCCTACCAATCCATGAGCACGGGAGATCTTTCATCTTCCATGAACACGGGAGATCTTTCATCTTTTGATATCTTTTTCAAATTCTTTCTTCAGTGATTTGAAGTTTTTCTCAAATAGGTCTTTCACTTGATTGGTTAGGTTCACCCCAAGGTACTTTATGTTATTAGTGGCTATTGTGAAGGGTGTTGTTTCCCTAATTTCTTTCTCAGCCCTTTTGTCCTTAGTGTACAAGATGGCTTCTGATTTTGTTGAGTTGATTTTGTATCCAGCCAGTTTGCTGAAAGTGTTGAACGAGTTCTCTGGTTGAATTTTGGGGGTCGCTCATGTATATTATCATATCTTCTGCAAATAGTCATACTTTGACTTCTTCCTTTCCAATTTGTATCCCTTATATCTCCTTCAGTTGTCTTATTGCTCTAGCTAGGACTTCAAGTACTATGTTGAAGAGATATGGAGATAATGGGCAGCCTTGCCCTGTCCCTGATTTCAGAGGGATTGATTTAAATTTCTCTCCATTGAGTTTGATATTGGCTATAGTCTTGCTGTATATCGCCTTTACTATGATCAGGTCTGTGCATTGAATCCCTGCTCTCCCCAACACTTTAAATATGAATGGATGTTGGATTTTATCAAATTCTTTTTCAGCATCTAAGGAGATGATCATGTGGTTTTTCTCCTGCAGTTTGTTTATATAGTGGATCACATTGATGGATTTCCATATACTGAACCACCCCTGCATGCCTGGGATGAAGCTTACTTGGTCGTGGTAGATGATATCTTTGATGTGTTCTTGGATTCAGTTTGCAAGTACTTTATTGAGTATTTTTGCATCAATATTCATAAGAGAGATAAATCTGAAATTCTTTTTTTTGTTGTTGGCTCTTTGTGTGGTTTAGTTATCAAGGTGACTGTGGCTTCATTGAATGAGTTTGGTAATTTTTCTTCTGTTTCTATTTTGTGGAATAGTTTAGAGAGAATTGGAGGTAGCACTTCTGAGAAGGTCCGGTAGAATTCTGCACTGAATCCACCTGCCCCAGGGCTTTTTTAGGAAGGGAGGCTGCTGATGACTGCTTCTATTTCCTTGGGGCATATAGGTCTATTCAATCTTTCTACCTGAGCTTAACTTAATATAGATAGATGGAATCTGTCCAGAAAATTGTCCATTTCATTTAGATTTTCAAATTTGTGGGATATAGGCTTTTCTAGAAAGACCTAAGGATTGTTTGGATTTCCTCATTGTCTGTAGTTATGTCCCCTTTTCATTTCTGATTTTGCTAATTTGGACAGTTTCTCTCTGCCTTTTGTTTGTTTAGCTAAGGGCTTGTCTATCTTGTTGATTTTCTCAAAGAACCAGCTCTTGGTTTCATTGATTTTTTGAATAGATTTATTTGTTTCTAATTGATTGATTTCAGCCCTGAGTTTGATTATTTCCAGCTGTCTGCTCCTCTTGGATATATCTGCTTCTTTTTTTTTTTCTAGGGCTTTCAGTTGGGCCATTAAGTTTCTTGTATGAGATGTTTCAAATTTCTTCTTGAAGGCACTTAGTGCTATGAACTTTCCTCTTAGCACTGCCTCCATTGTGTCCCATAAGTTTGGGTATGTTGTGCTTTCATTTTCATTGAGTTCGAGGAAGTCTTTAATTTTTTTTCTTTATTTCTTCCCTAACCAAGCTGTCCTTCAGTAGCAAGTTGTTCAGTTTCCATGTATGTGCAGCCTTTTTGGTGTTTCTGTTGTTGTTGAGGTCCAGCTTTAGACCATGATGGTCAGATAGGATCCAAGGGATTATTTCAGTCTTCTTGAATCTGTTGAGGCTTGCTTTGTTATGAACTATATGGTCTATTTTGGAAAAGGTTCCATGAGATGCTGAAAAGATCTGGGGTGAAAAGTTCTGTAGATATCTATTAGGTCCACTTGATTTAGGCCCTCTGTTAGTGCCCCTTTTCCGTGTTTTGCTTCTGACCAGATGATCTGTCCTTTAGTGGGAGTGGAGTGTTGAAGTCTCCCACTATGAGGGTGTTGGGATCAATCTGTGATTTCAGCTTTAATAATGTTTTCTTTACAAATGTAAGTGGTCTTGTATTTGGGGCATAGATGTTCAAAGCTGTGATGTCCTGCTGTTTGAATTTTCCTTTGATGAGAAAGAAGCATTAGACAAAATCCTCATCTTTCTTGATTAATTTTGGTTAGAAGTCTGTTTTATTAGATACTACGGTGGCTACCCCAGCTTGTTTTCTGGGTCTATTTGCTTGAAAACCATTTTTCCAGCCCTTTACTCTAAAGTAGTGTTTTGTTGTTGTTGTTGTTTCATAGGTGTGTTTCTTGGATGCAGCAGAATGTTGTATCCTGTTTCTACAACCATTCTTTTAGTCTATCCTATATTTTCTTTGATGTGGTTGTTTTCTTTGGATTGCAGTTTTCCTTCTAGTATCTTCTGTAGGGTTGGGTTGCTGTGTAGATATTGCGTGAATTTGGTTTTGTCATAGAATATTTTGTTTTCTCCATCTATGTTTATTGAAAGTGTTGCTGGGTATAGTAGTTAGGGTTGGCATATGTTTTCCCTTAAAGACTTCATGACCTCTACCCAGGCCCTTCTGGCTTTCATAGTTTCTGATGAGAAGTCTGGTGTGATTCTGATCAGTCTACCTTCATATGTTACTTGACCCTTTTCCCTTGTTGCCTTCAATATTTTTTCTTTGTTTTGAAAGTTCAGAGTTTTGACTTTGATGTGACAAGAGGTGTTTCTTTTCTGGTCTAGTGTATTTGGTTTTCTGTAGGCTTCCTGTATGTTTATGGACAGCTCTTTCTTTATGATGGGAAATTTTTATTGTATGAGTTTCTTTAAAATATTTTCCAGTCCTTGGAGCCTGGAGTCTTCTTTTTCATGTATTCCTATTATTCTTAGGTTTCGTCTTTTCATGGAGTTCTTGATTTCTTGTATATTTTGTGTTTGGGTCTTTTCCAATTTTACTTTTTCTTTGAGAGAAGTATCAATTTCAGCAGGTGTATCTTCATCTCCCAAGATTCTCTCTTCCATCTCTTGTATTCTATTGGTGATGCTTACCTTTGTGGTTCCTGATCTTTTCTCTAAGTTATCCAGTTCCAGGTTTTTCTCAGTTTGTGTTTTCTTTACAGATTCTAATTCTGTTTTTTGGGTTTGCACCATTTCCTTCATCTGATTGATTGTGGTTCCTAATTTTTTTTTGTTTCCTCTCTATATGTCTCTAATTGTTCCTCTATATGGGCAGTTATATTCTTCTGTATTTCTTTGAGAACTCTGTTCATTTATTCCTTTTGTTCCTTTAATAACTGCATAATCATAGGTTCAAAGTCATTCTCCTATGTTTCTGCTGAATTAAAATATCCATTGATTTTGGGTGTTGCTGGTGGGACCATGGTGTCCGGGTTTTTGTTGGGTGATTTCTTAAGTCGACCTTTGGCCATTTGTTTATATATAATCAAAGAACTGTTTGTTCCTTGAGTCTGAACTTTGGACTTGAACTGTCTTTCTCTGATGTGTGGAGTATTCTTCAGGAAGATCAGGAAGGTCCAGTGGTTTGAGAGTATGTGTTGTTGTTTCAGTTGTATCTGTGGGAGGAAAAGCCACTGGCACAGAATTGATATGGGGAGGAGGGGGGTAAGTGTGTGTGTGTGTGTGTGCATGCGGGGGGGAGGTGGATGTGTGTCCTGAAGGGGAGTGCTAGAGATTGTAGTGCTTGGGATATAAAGGTTGGGAGCAAGAACAGGAGATGTGGAAGCACCCGTGCAGATTTCCTGATTACCCAGTGGTCCTCAATCTGTGGCGGGCTCAGCAGGCTGGACTGTGAGGTCTGTGGCTGATGCTGCAGGTGGGACATGCATTCTGTTGTGGGCTCTGTGTGCCCGGTCCTGTGCTCTACACTAGAAGCTGTGAGCACTGCAGGCTGGTCGCCACTCTGGTTCGGAGACTGGGCACCTTACTCTGGGCCAGAGGCTATTTGTCCTGGTCTGAGATGGTGGCTGGGGGGCGCCTCTCTGGTCTGGAAGCTCTGTGCTCTGGTCTGGGCTGGCAACCAAGGGCTCCACTCTGGGCTGCAGGTTCTGCACTCTGATCTGGGCTGGTAACTAAGGGTTCCACTCTGGGTCAGAGGCCAGGTGCCTTAACCTGAGCCAGAGACTGAGAACCCCAGTCTGGGATGGCAGCTTGGGTCACCTCAGTCTAGACCGGAGATTGTGTGTCTCAGTCTGGGATGGCGGCTGGGGGCACCACGGGAGGTTGTGTGCTCCGATCTAGGCCAGCAGATGTGCACGTGCTGGTTACCCGGACCCTTTCTAGGGATCATCTGGATGATCTGAGGACTGTCCCACTTGATTTCCTCACCATAGGACCTCCTCTCACCTGGTAATCACAAACGCTGGTGTTTTAGGTCTCAGAGTTCAGTCTCCTGGTCGCTGTGCCAACACTGCTGTCCCATTCCTCAGACACAGTATCTTCCCAGGACCGTCATCTTGAATCCTCTCTGAGAGTCCCTTTCTGAACCAGACTCAAGAACGAAGAAAAAGGTGAAGGGGCCGGTTCACTGGACAGCCCATGCAGGTCAGCGCAGCACAGCAGCTTCCATGCAGCTCTGCTATCTTTTGAATGCCTGTGCTTCTGGCCGACCCAGGCTTGGCTTGGGGCTGCCGCAGCCTGATATAGCAGCAGCCTGATGTGGCGGCAGCAGGCCTGACTTGCTCCCCATAACTTAAGCAGACTGGGAACTCAGCACTGGGCAGCCTAAAAAATATCTTTAGCCAGAACTCCCACAATATATGACCAATAAATCCTTGGCTATAGTATCCTCAAAATTTATTATGCCATTCTTTTAATTGGCATAGATAAAATTGGCTTACAGTTTAGTTTCATCCTGCATATCTCATACATTTATAATTTTAGAACTGTAAAATGCTTGTGAGAAGTTATGTTTGTAGAACAAAAGGACTAGACACCAAAGGTTAGATCAAACCTGGCAGAATCCTCCTTCCAGCATGCTGAGACATTGACACATCTGCTCCAGCATCTTGTGTGTTCCAGCATTTTGCTTATTCCTGCCTCAGCTGCTTCAATTGCTGTTTCTCATCAAAACCTGTTCCTAAGAGAGCTTTGAAGAAAGCCACTAATCTTAATTGGTCCAGCATTTTAAACTGTTCCAAACAGGACTTCTATTAAGCCTGAATTTATCAAAATTCAAGGACTGGACCACAAATGTTAATGCTTGCTTAATTAACATTTTCTCAAATTCCTTTGGGCCTCCTAACAGGATTTCTGCATGTCCAAAATGCCAGTTACAGGAAATCCATGAGATAGAAATCCAATTTCCTTTAAGGAGGATTGGGTAGGTTTTGAGTTGTTTTCTGGTGCTATGAATGTTTATTGTCATTGGGAGATGGTTACAAATTATAAATGGTCTTATTCAGAGAGAAAACAAAGTTAAACTCAGGGATTTCTCTCTTTTTCTTTTTCTTTTTTCTATCTTTCTTTCTCAGATAAGGAAAAAGGGGTTAAAAAGAGAGAAAGGGGACCTCACAGATATCTTATAGGAATAATAAGACAAAATGTAGATTATTCAATCTACTCAACTTAAGGTTTAATTTGTTGTTCTCAAATAAGGTTATTTTTAACTCATTGGTAGAGGATTTTATATATTGATGCAAAATAAGTCTATTTTTAATATAGTGTAAATTTTAGTATATTAATACAAATTTAAAGTTACTTCCAATACTTTTAAACTGTTATTAAAAAACTGTTTAGGGTATTAGATAATGCAAGTTAATTGCTAGCTAATCAACTCATAGTCATGTCAAACACTAGTCTAATTTAGCTCAGGAATATATATCCTATGTTTAACAGATAGATATGATTTTGTAGTTAGGTCAATTACATAAAGATAGTCTTCAAAAACTTCAGAGACATACAGAATATAGCATTTAAAATGTCTTTATTATTTTAAAGATTCTATCACAATGAGATAGATCATCTCCTGGCAGCATCCCGCCTACCTCAAAGAAGATGATGAGCATTGAAGAACCTTCGCATGGAGATAACTTCAAATGTGGGAAATGAACCACTCTGGTAAAGAAAATACCCTTACTTCATGACAGACAGAATTCTGCTAAAAATGGGCAAACTTAAATGCAGGACAAGTTGACTGCTGAACTCTGCCAAGACAGGGTAAGCAAATCCTTAATAATTCCTGCTTCACATATATGTCTGTCAAATATACTGAGCCAGAGGGCTGAACATTGATGCTCCAACATTATTGAGAATTATGGGTGACTGTTCAGGCAGCAAACTGTCTCTGACTGTTTTTTTTTTGTTGTTGTTGTTATTGTTGTTGTTGTTGTTTTGTTTTGCTTTGTATTGCTGTTGTTTTGGAAGCTGCTATCATGCACTTCCTATTTACTCTAATAACTAATTTTATTCCTTCTCAATTTTCTGGTGGGATTGAAAACAAAATAGCTACAGTACCACAATTAAGTTTAAGTTGTTTAGAATTTAAGAAAATGTTTTCATATAGGTAATGTCAATAAGGATAAAAGTTAATTTAGGTATAGAATTCTAATCTTGTCAAGATAGGATACATAATCAAATACTTTCTTCTAAGTTGCCAAATGCATGTAAACTGGACATTGCAAACATAAATCTTACATAATTGTTTTAATAACATTTATACTTATTATTGTATTGAAAGAAAAAGAGCCTTTTATTGGACTTATAAGAGAAAATGTTGGTATATTGTTCTTTTGGAATGTATACAATTTACCGTTGTTCATTCAAGGATCATAATTTATTTGAAGGAAATAGTAACCTCTGTTGATCATTTCAAATACTTATAATGACATTTTATTGAATTTTTTCATGTTTTAAATTTTCTATCAGATCCTCTCTCCAGTTTATAGTGTTTGTTTTGCTATGACTGTACACACCTCTTTTCCTCCATACTTTATAACATACTAGATTTTTTGTGGGCAATAAAACATTAGCAATTGTAGAAACCCATTAAATAAAATATTTGAAGCAATTCATACCTTGATCACTTTTTGCTAAGTAATTTGGGGATTTCATTTAACTGTTCAGACTTCAGTTAATTCATCTGAAAAAATGTCTTTCTTTTAATTTAGATGAATGAATAGTATATAGTATTCTATTTAATTATTTGAATATTTTAGTTCGAAAATATTTAAGTACAAGTATTAGCTTTGTTTTTTAATGATGAAATAAAGTATGAAATATCTGAGCATGTTTAAAACCACTGCTATTGTGAAAAGTGTGAACAACTGCAAACAAGAAAATCAAGTGTTTGTACCTATTGTCTAATACCTAGCTCCATTTGGATCAATTCCTTCTGTTAATAGATTCCAAATTGTTAGTATCTCTTCAGAAGTGGTATATTATTATCCCATAATCTGATAATTTTAAGAGGTGTTCCTCTTGATAGCCAGCTTGTTAAAGAAAAGAGATCAGCACTCACTATCCTGTTTTCAGATGAGAAGACAGGTTCCACCAGTGGAACCCTTTAGCCTCCAAATCAAGGAGGCTAAACTTAAATTTCTTTTCTTTCTATGACACCCTGTCTTTAACATCATGTTTTGGTATTCCAACCTATGATTCTAGATATGACTGTGAATATTTTCACAAAACAAAGGTATCAATTAAACATTCTGAGTTGTCAATTCTGTACCAATAAATTTCTATAAAGATGGAAGAACTGATACTCAATTCTAGTAATTCTAGGTTTTCCTATATCTAATTAGATCATGTTTCCAATTGTATGGAGGACAATTATTGCATATAAGACCAATAACATATTCTAAATACTTAAAAACACCATTTTTCATACTGGAATATGAAAATGTGTTTTATATAACATTCTGAACAATATTAAACACTCTATTCTTTCTATTTGTGTAGATTAATAAAATTGTATTAGTCATTATATACATGTGTTTTTTTTAACTTTTAAATCTTATGGAATGAGTGATAAGAGTTAAATTTCTTTTACCTATTGCTAAAATTTAGACTATGAAATTTCTATTTCATAGAAATAAAAATAATTATATTAAATATATGTTTTAAAACTATGCTTAATTTAAAATTTGCTTTCTCAGGATATTTTTAGACATTAGATATTTTGTTTAATCTTTTAAAAATAGTTTTTAAAATTTAGTGTCATCATTTCCCTTTCTTTTCCTCCAACCACCTCTCAAATTCATGGCCTCTTCTTCTATAATATTTATGGATTAATATAGAAATACAATCTTCCATTAGTACTTATGATTTTTCTATATCCTTGAGAACTATAAATGTGTATACAATGAAATATAATAATATCCACTTATCTCCTCTTGCTCCCCTAAACTGCTTCAACCTGGTTCCCTCCCACTTTGTGTCTTATTTTTCTTATCACTTCCTTGTAAACTTCCTTGTAAGTACCATAAAATTAATTTAAACACAATACTAATAAAAAGTAAAATGATATTTATTTATAAATCAAAGAATTAATCATTTTATGGTTTCAAATGGGATATTATATTATTCTTACTAAGATACTCTATTATTAATACACTGTATTATTCTTCTAACTCTGTACTATTTATTTACAGTTAATGTATTTTTAAAGGAAATCTTAGATCTTTTTTCATGTTTTCTTCCTGACAGCTTTGTCTTTCTTTATGTCAACTAGACAAAAGTCTCAATAATTGATTTTTTTTTACTTTTCAATTCACTTTCACCCTTCCACATTCTTTGATTTTCTTTCAATACTAATTATTTCTCTTGTCCAAGAGCTTTTTGCTACAGTTATATAACACTTACTGATTGGCTATATGTTAAATTATTTCAGTGTGTAGCATGCAGTGTAGTCAATGGATACAAGTAATGAGTATCTGCTTAAAATGAAGCTAAGGGCATAAAATTTGGATGTATAAAAGCACACTGGGCTTAGGTTTCCAAATGACAAATTCTCCATGTGCTACCATAAGTCATGGGGATGCTGATAACACTTGTGGAAAAAGGTGACTGTGAATTCCTTGCTTATCTTCCACTTTGACTAATGAAGATGACATTTGCAACTTTCAACCACTTTTCAGCATGACACAAATTTCCAGCACATGGTTAGGAAAAACATTAAAATCATGCATTTTTTTTTAATCCCTCTGTCTGCTGGGGGTGATTTTGACAGTTACTTTTGGTTTGTTTATTGTGGGGATGAAGGAAGGCATGGCCACAATAGTTGAGGTTTCAAATTCATGTTTTCATCAGAGTCTCAAAAGACCTGTCAGATATAATAATTATACAACAATTTTTCCAACACAGGTCCTCCTTCCATACACTATTTTGTTTTGTGGTTGAGAAGGCAAATTTGTGTTAATATATGCAGCTAATGAATGGAGACCAGTAATTAAAACCTCAGTGGCTTAATCTCTGATCTGTATGTTTCATGGTTCATGGCTTCTGTTGATGACTTAGGGACTAATTCCCCCTTTACAGGTATGGTGCACAGCTTTACTCTCTTCATGGTAGAGAAGGTAGTCTGATTTGTGTTATTAAGACATCAAAATCCTGCAATAATGAAGATTTTGTTTCAAGAAAAACTATTACAAAGTTAAGGAAAAAATACTGGGATGTCTCCTTTATTGATGAAGCAGCAATTCATGCTTGTCTCAGTTACTTTCAAATTGTGGTGCTAACCACAACGTATAGATTATAGGGTTTATTGAGCATAGTTTCAGAGACTGAGTCCATGACCATCAGGCGAGCAGGCAGAGTGGTACAGTGCTGGAGTGGTAGCTGAGAACTTACCTGTTGAGATAACCATGCGGCAGAGAGGACTGACTCAGAATATCATGTACTTTTTAAACTTCAAAGCCCACCCACAGTGACACACTTGCTCAATCAAGTCCATACCTCCCAAAGAGTTCCACCAGCTGGGCACCAGGGATCCAAATATATAGGAACCATTCCATTCAAATTGTTAAATACTCATAAATCAGAAAACCTTACAAAGAAAGATTTTGAGAAATGTTTTACAAATTCAGAAAATAATGTAAGACGCTCAGCTGGAACTTGGTAAGGTTTAAAACAGTAAAAGAATATTTAACCAATTTACATGAACAGTTTTGCCTTTTTTCTTAAACATGAGACTTCTCTTAAACTTACAAATAAATGCTAACAAAGTTTGTCAGAAATTTAAATAGGAAGTACATTAAATTTGATGGAGTGATCATATTAAAACAAAAGAAATAAGAATTTTAAAACTTTTTCTAAGAATCAATGTAAACGTAAGCTACATCTGCAGTGGAAAGAATAACTTCTTAATTAAAAAGATAGATATTCTAGTAATGAATTGACTTAGAACTTTCTTGTGATATTATTTCACTTACAGCACATTGATAGAGATGATTTTCCCAAGAAGCATATTTTCTGATGACTATGGCCATTAACTGCAGATTATAGTAGCATCCAGCTGAGAAACATAATTATGAATACTGTACTATGAAGACATATTGTACATTTAGTTTGTAAATTGCAAATTTTGTGAATAAATATTATTGAGAAGTTAATGTGGTACAATCATTAAAATGCCAGGTGTATTTATATTATGGTTAATGAAGCCAAAAAGGTCAGTAAATTGATTCAATTTAGAAAAAGAAAAAGCCATTTGTAAAGACTGAATTGAAGCCTTCATGACATTTCTGTGGTCATTCCTCTTTGACTCTTGTTGAGCGGATAGTGCCATGATCTACCACTTGTGAAATATTTTCAGTATCACTTGTTATGGAACAAGTTCTTTTTTTATTTTCCTCCAAAATCCATACACAGGAGCCCAAACTCCTATCTTTGAAGAGACAACCTTTAGAGAAGTCATTAAAACTATATGAGGTCATAAGCAACTTTTATTCCCTCACCAAGCCTGACTTAAAAAAAAAATCAAGTAGGGTATATATACATATACAAAACTGAGTACAAAGGTACTACCAGAAGTGAACCTTGCTAGCACTTTACTATTTTATACTACTAAGTTCTGCAATTATAGTGAATTAATTCTTGTGCTTTCTAAGTGTGTGCTATCTAAGTATAAGATAATGACTGTCAAATATGATTAATCACAACCCAGAATGTGTTTAAGAGGACAAGATTATTATCTGATCAGTGTGATTTCTTCTCTGTATTGGATGATATAATAAAACATGTTATGTACTTCAAGCCAGTGCTACACTGTAGCACTGATGGAATACTAGACACACACTGGATATGAATATTTGGAAGGACCTGGCTCACTTCTTCCTCTGATATGCATATATGGTAAAATGTTTTAAAAATTAAACTTAAATCAGGATCATCTCCTGGAACCTGATAAAGTTACAATGGATGAATTAGAGTTATAATTCACAACTGAGCTCCCAAAATGAATTCTGACACCCCTTGTTTCAAGTTATTTAAATATGACACAAATTACTACACAATGAAAATTTCAAAATTATAAGCCACCAAAGACCAGCTCTATGGTATTATTGCTGTCAAGGAATGTGGGTAGAGCTGAACTAAAAAAATTCATGTGTAGCAGAGAAATATATGTGGTTGGGATGAGGCACTGTAAATTTATATTTTGTGCTCCACCTAGAAGAGAGGGTTAGGTTTAGGGTTAGGATTAGGGTTAGGAGAAATGGTCTAGTGACATATTTTATTACTTATCAGTTTGATGAAGTTTCTCACCATTGTCTGCCCAGAGCTTAATTTATAAGTTACCAATTAGCCACAGTGTAAAGATGATTATGTTGTTCAAGGAAGCCAACAATGGCTCACAACAATTTATGTGATTCTATCAAAATCATTACTATATACATTGTAAGGTAAAATTAGAAAATTCAGGAAGTAGAAAATTAAAAACATTGGCTTCAAGTTTCCCTTTTAGTTTATCTATTAGTATCTACAGTGTTTTTTCTTCAACATTTTCAGCTTTTCTACTTCTTACTCTCAAATCAATATGTAAACAAAGAGTATTATTAAATTACTCAGCTTTAAACAACATTGAAAATAGTCATTGTGTTTTAAAGCAAGAATAGTATAGTTCATAATATAGAAATTCACATTGAATTTTCTTTTGCTGTGAAGAAAAAAATCCTCAATGATTTACGATATTGAGTCATTTTAAAGAAGTTTCTTCCACCATATCATTAAATATAAAATTATTTCCATCTTTTGGCCATACAAGAGTACTAACCAAAGAAATCATCCATCAGTGCTTACTATGTGCCATATTAAAATAAAGACTTGACTTTTTTTTTCCATTCTGACTCCAAAGAGCTAACTTTTAAACATTGTTGTAATTCCTTTTGTTCACTCTGTAAGTTACCAGGATAATATTGATGAATGAAATGAATATGGAAGTTCAAAACCAAACATAATTAAAGGGTATTCTGGACACAATTATTCATAACATGAGAAAATGGGACAACTCTAATGGATGTCAACAGGGAATATTTCCCTCTATGCACACAGACAGACACAGACACACACACAAACCTGTATATTTATAACTGAATTCTATAATCAATCCTAAAAACTGTGAAGATATTGTTGGGTTTTAGCCTGGTGTTATATATTCTAAAGTTAATTACTGGTCTCCAAGATCTTGTCCCTGCTCAGAACAGCACATTTTCATGTAAGCCTGTCCTTGTTATGTAAAACCTGTCTAAGTCATTTTATGTGATTGGTTGATTAAACAACCTATACCTGAGCAGGGAAAAATTGGGTAGGTGTAGCTAAGGTTCCCAGGCTTTTGGGTCCAAGAGGTAATCACAGGAAACAGATAGACAGGAAAAGAGGAGAAAGAAAGACTCCATGATGGGTTCATGTGGAGAAAAATACCTGTAGAAAAAAAAATGGCATATGGGCCAAGAGGAAGGACCCCAATAATGGCGTGAAAAGTCCAGATGAAGAGTAGAAATAAGTACCATGGGATTATGGATGGAAGATATTCTAGATAGAAATTATTAAGGCAGATGGCATTGGATGGGGGCTGGAAGATGGATGGTGAGGCTATTCAGTATAAGTGAAATATCTGTCCAATTCTGGTAAATAAGTCAATTATAAAATCTAACAGGTGTCTGTGTCTTATTATTTGTGATAGCAAGTTAGATAATACTGCAGCAATAATCAAGGGGGAAATAATAAACATTATATAGCCCAACACTTTTTTATTACAATATATTAAGTGGCAAAAATAAACTGAGTAGTTTGTATTTTGTTATTTCGTTTGTCAGAAAACATAACAACTCAAAATTTCTCTATGCCAGAAATCTTAATCCTCTATTAAAAGGACAAAAGCACTGCATCTTTCAACTATTTCTCTTAAATATTGATTAATCTTTCAACCTAGGCATTTGGCATTTAAAATGTAAAAGCTATTTTTTATACTGTTCTGTATGATTTTTTCTTAAGATAATGACAGTTCAAAATGGGTAAAAATCATATAAAAGTTACATTTTAAAATAGAAAAAAACATTATGGCTACTAAAGCATTATTTATCAATTATATAATACTATTAACAAGAAAAACAATTTTAAAAACATAATAGAGAAATATAGCATGCTTTCATGCCTTTTGGGAAAATTTTTATTTTAATTTACTTACATGTATGAGTTTCTGTATATAGGTGTGTGTGTATGTGAAGGAGGACAAGAATGGAAACTCCATGGGGCAGAAATTACAGTTACCTAGTTCCCAACTGAGATTCTGTAAGGTGAGCTCAGGTAGTCTGTACCCATGATTGTCGAGCCATCTCCCCAGTTCCATGCTTTTATGTCATTTACAAGCAAACATAAAAGTTCTTATCTTTATTGTCATTATTACCGGGCCAAAAAGGAAAATGATGTAGCCAGCCTTGATGAGACCTGATAAGCTAGGGCCAGATAGAAGGGGAGGAGGCCCTTCCCTATCAGTGGACTAGGGAAGGGGCATAGGAGTAGAAGAGAGAGGGAGGGAGCAGGAGGAGATAAGGGAGGGGGTCATAGCCAGGACACAAAGTGAATAAATTGTAATTAATAAATATATAAATAAAATTAAATTTTAAAAATAAAAGTTATTACCATTATTATTTATTATTTTTGAATTATCAAAGAGTAATTAAGTGTCCAAAATTAAATTTATATCTAATTTATACATAACATATATGATTTTAATGTTTATTAAATTAAAATAATGGTAAAACTATACAATGAAATACTCTTTAAATATTGTTAAAGTATTTTAATGATTTACAGTGTATGCATGTGTAGGTCTGTGTTTTCAGTCATATGCATGATTTAGCCTGGGAGGGTATCAGGGGTAAATATTTTCAGACTCTGTTCTTTCCTTCTACCACGGTCCTGAGGCAAATCCATGCTTTTGTTAAATAGCTGCTTCAGCTATGCAACTTTTTCTGTACATATTTGGGACTCAACCTTCCAGTTTAAGAAGTGCTGGATTACAGATGCAAGCCAGCAGTTTTGGCTCTGTGGATTCCAGAAATTAAAGTCAGATCAAGAATTACACTCAAATTATATGAGCAATTTTTCTTATAGAAATATGAATATGTACCAAGTAGTGTTGAAAGAGAGACACACTCTGAGAGTGACAATTACTTACTATTATGCAGGTAGAATCTGAAAAGTCAGAAGTTTTATGACCCTTCTCAGTTCTGACAGTGTGATAATACACACAAACTCTCTTGGCATGTCAAGAGGCAAATGTGGCCTGATTTTACCAAACTCACAGGAATTGTGTTCTCCTATGCTAGGTTTTGCCCTATAATATCCCCTTTAAAAATAATGAGACAGAGCTTCATTCTATACCCACTGATATATTGGTACTGATTATGCAATCTGAGATAGCTCTGAATTTGTGGCAATCCTCCTATTTCAATGTCTTCTGGGTTGGGAATACAGTGCTACCAGTCTGGGATCTTCAAAAGGAAAAAAAAAAAAAATGAGTCAGTGAATCCCAAGCCACTAAGATGATACTAAATTCAGTTCGCTTACAGGTACCGCAGAGGTCACCTCTGAGAACAGTCAGTTCAGGTAATTCCATATTTTATTAAGTTATCTTTTAGAGAAACCAAAGGCTACCTTTATATTAAAGTGGATATGGCCCTATTTACTTTACTAATTTACTTTAAAAAAAATCCCCCATCAGATGGGCTTTATAAAATAAATTGGAAAAAGAATTTTTAAGAACTTGCCTAAAAATTCAGTTTGGTATTTCCATCAAGGTATTATTCCTCAAGCTTGTCCACTATGTACTAAATACATTAGTGTCCTGTTTCTACTTATCTTACCTGCTCAAATGAATTCCTAGGTCTTATTTCTTAATTATATTATTTGTAGATGCCATTATAGTTTAATTATGCCTCATTTTGTATTTCTTTTGCATATGTGTGTATGCATGTTTTATTTTTCACATATTTGATTTAAATTACTTACATAATATCTGCTAAAACTTAACTTCATTAAGTTTAATAAAGACTTAATTTCTAGGTGTCAATAAAAACAAAAAAGGCAAAACCTTTACATTCTGATCATTAAACACTTAGTAGTTTTGTACAAAATGATATTGAAATCTGGGAGAAAAAGATAAAATTCAAGATTTTTGAATAAAGATTGATATTAATAAGGACTAATATATTTTGAATGTTCTTTAAGATGTTCAGACCTCAAGGGCAGGGAATTTATACTATACTAGTTATTAATCTTATACATCCATATTTGTATATGGCTATTTATGAGAAAGTTTTTACACACTAGTCACCTATTTTACTTTTACTTATGAATGAGTTTTCTATTGTTAAGCAACAATTTTGCATCTTAAAGCAATAAAAATATATTATCTCCAGTTTTTGTGGGATAAGACTTAAATACAAATTAGCTGATTATCATAAAGATGAAACAGGTAGTTAAGCAGACCTTAATCTCCTACTTTTATATAGCATTGTTCAAAACATTGTAACACAACATTGATCAAATGAGAATTAGTCAACAAACAAAGTAAGGTAATTTTCCATGGCCGCACAAACATCAGATGGAAATAAAGCTATGACACAGGGAACAGAGGACTAAATAAAAGTGATAGGGTTCAGGGACAAATGCATATATTATTTTTTGGTTGCTGTTTTTTTTATCATTATTACAGTTTATTCAATTTGTATCCCAGCTGTGACCCACTTCCTCATCTCCTCCCAATCCCATCCTCCCTCCCTCTATTTCCCCTGTGCCCCTCCCCTAGTACATTGATAGGGTTAGTCTTCCTCCCCTTCTATTTGACCCTAGCTTATCAGGTCTCTTGAGGACTGGTTGCATTGTCTTCCTCTGTAGTCTGCACCCTCCAGCGGTAGGTGATCAGAGAGCCTGCCACTGAGTTCATGCCAGAGAAAGCTCCTGCTCCCCTTACTAGGGACTCCACTTGGAGACTGAGTCTATGGGCTACATCTGAGCAGGGGTTTTAGGTCCTCTCCATGCATTGTTCTTGGGTCGGGTATCATTCTATTCAGGGTCCCCAGGGCTCAGATATTTTGGCTCTGTTGGTCTCTTCTCAGAGCTCCTGTCCCCTCCATGTCTTTCTGTCTCCCACTTCTTTCATAAGATTCCCTGCACTCTGTCCAAAGTTTGGGAATAATGCTACCGCAAGATCCAGCTATACCACTCCTAGGCATTTATCCAAATTATGCTCAAATATCGAACAAGGACATTTGCTGAACCATGTTCATAGTAGCTATTTATAATAGTCAGAAGCAGGAAACAACCCAGATATCCCTCAACAGAGGAATGGATACAGAAATTGTGGTACATTTACACAATGGAATGCTACTCAGCTATTAAAAACAAGGAAATCATGAAATTTGCCTGAAAAGATCATCTAAGTGAGGTCACCCAGAATCAGAAAGACAGACATGGTATATACTCACTCATAAGTGGTTATTTGATGTACAGTATAGGATAAATATACTAAAATCTATACTCCTAAAGAAGCTAAGCAACAAGGAAGATCCTAGGGAAGATGCTCAATCCTCATTCAGAAGGATAAATGTGATACACATCAGAAGCAAGAGAAGATAGAGAACTGGACAGGATCCTACCACAGATGGTCGCTGAAAGACTCTACTGACTGATGTATCAAAGCAGAGACTAAGAATCATAGCTATTGTCTTAATAATCTGTCATTTAATATGGGATCTCAGGTTTAGGCCTTGCAGGAAATGAAAAATACATCACTTCTATAAAACAAATTGGCTATGATGCATCAAATACGTAAATTGTCTTTTTAAGTTTGTAGAAGGGTTAAGTGATCTAGCTCCTCATTTATCTTTTCTTGTTTTATAGAGTACAATCAAAAATTCCTGTCTCCCCCAACACACACTGAAATGAAGAAACTAATGCTCTTCTTGAAACTTCAGTCGCCAGAACCAAGGGAGATACATTGTTGTTTTAAAAAAGCCCAGACTCTGCTTTTTACTGCAGTTGCAAAATTGTCACACAAAAAACAAAAAATCAAATCAAAACAAAACAAACAAACAGTTTAGAAATATGCCTAATAGAGAACATGAGCACTTAAGTGATGGTAGCTCATATAAATGTCACATGTAAATGTTCGTGTAGTAAGTGAGCATTGCTTCATAGTGTTGCAATTTACATTTGACCTTACCAGTTTCAAACAAGGATAGATTTCTCAAAAGATTTATAGTTTACCTAGTAAAAAACTGTAGGTACTTATGTCCTGTAAAGTGCAAATTATAAACTGCATTAACTGTATTTACTTGTTCTACATTTTCTGTAAAACATTGAAATAACTGATCTGATTAACTTTTAGGAAATAGTTGGAACTTTTTATAATCTGTATCATGCATTGAATTAAAAAATGATAGATTTCCCTCATAATATTGAAACTTTATCAGTAAAAATTGGTGCATACTTGCCTTTACCAAAGCAAATTTATTCATCTTAACTTATCTATATATAACTAGTTGCTGCTGATTCAATCAAAAATTTGTTAAATTTTTAGCTTCTTTCCAAATCATTTCTATTAATTAACTGTCAATAGCTATTTTTTTCTCCTCTCCATTTTAATTTTTTAGTTAGTATATAACTGAGTTGGCTTCATAGTGGCATTTCTTATCTTTGAATCACAAAGGAAGACAATGGAGGCAGTCCTGATGAGACCTGATAGCCTAGAGTCAGATAGAAGGGGAAGAGGACCTCTCCTATCAGTGGACTAGAGGAGGGGCATGGGAGGAGAAGACGGAGGGAGGGCAGGATTGGGAGGGGACATGGGAGGGGGCTACAGCTGAGATACAAAGCGAATAACTCATAATAAATAAAATAGTAAATTAAAAAAAGGAAAGATAAAAAACAACATTTTGTTTTTATCCATCACCTACCATACACCTCCTCTGATTTTTCTTGCTAGATCTACTCCTGTACCCAAACATATTAAAAATACATATAAATAACATATACAAACAGTACATCTTATATTTATGTATTTAAAAACATATATGTGACACCAATTTTTAAAAAGACTTTGAATTTCAGAGATAGACAAGGGTTCTATAGGAGGGGCTACAGAAGGAAAAGGAAGATAAGAAAGAAGAAGATATATCTTTTTATTATAATCTCAAAAATTTTTAAAATAAAATGACTTTTAAATTATTCAGAAAACATGGCAATCTGATATTATTTTCCATATCTATCTTACATACCATTTGTCTTTTAAATAAGTTCTCAGGAATCAGTTATTTTTATTATTAAATCCCATATTATTTAATAAATAAGAAAATAGTATTTTAAAATAAAGAGTTAATTTTGAATATTGTCACTCCCTCTCAAATGCTTCTTTAAATTTAAATTTTATTTATATATGCATTTTTCATAATTTATTCATTTTGTATCCCTACTGCAGCCCCCTCCCTCTTCTCCTTCCATTTCTGCTCACCCTCCCTCTTCTACCCCTATGACCTTTCCCTAGTACCCTGATAGGGGATTTCCTCCTCCCCTTCCATCTGACCCTAGCTTATCAGGTCTCATCAGGACTGGCTCCATCATCTTCCCTGTGGCCTGGTAAGGCTGCACCCCACAGGGGGAGGTGATCAAAGAGTCAGCCACTGAGTTCATGTCAGAGACAGCCCCTGTACCCCTTACTAGGGTGCCCACTTGGAAACTGAGCAGCCTATGAGCTTCCTCTGAACAGGAGTTCTAGGTCCTCTCCATGCATGGTCCTTGGTTGGACTATCAGTCTCTGCACACTCCTCTGGGCCCATGCATTTTGGCTCTTTGTTCTCCTTGTGGAGTTCCTGTCTTCTTCAGGTCATTCTTTCTCCCTCTTCTCCAGTAATGATTCCAGCATGCTACTTTTTTTTTTTAATTTTCATGACAATATTAATCTCAGACCCAGTTAAATGAAGTTTACCTTCCATGAGACCTCCTGTTTCACTGAAGACAATTTGAAATTCAGTGATAATTAGGGCTACAACTTCGGTTATATAACAAATCCCTTGCCCTGCATGTAGAAATATTTTGAAAGAATTGAGTTGTATGTGCTTCCCTTATGTCCCATCTATATTTCCTAATCATTTGATAGCTGTGACAAAACTGGAAGACTTTTTTGGGGGGAGGTCATGTGATATTTCAATGAAATATTTTGTCTTGTTGATACCTAAAGAGCTGGGTATCACACTCCATGGCTGTTGATCCCATCTATGATGTTATGAGGGTGCCAGCTAGCCACATTGCACCCCAGAGATTATAAAGTACTCGGGATCTCCTTAATAGTTCCAGAAACTTCTCTATCTAAAGATTAGTTCAGCATCTTCTGAGCAGTGTCAAGAACATCAAAGAAAATGATAGATTTCCTCTGTGTTTAAGGTTTCCCTGCTTCCTTCTGTTTCCATGGTTACTCAAGAGCTTTGATAATCAGGGCAGAGGCAGAAGGCATCACCTCAATCCAGGCCTGGCTGCTCAAAGTGGTCAGTTTCACTTTCATCTCAGACCCTTTCCAATCCCTCTTGTCCTCTAACCCCCGTTGCCTTGGAGATGTCATTACGTACTTTATTCAGAGACAGGTCCAGGGGATTGATCTTGGGAGCCAACTGGGATGTGGTATCACCCTTCCAACCTTGCCTCTGGTGCACCTTCCGCCCATGGTTTTGATCTCCTTGGGGTCGAACTTGGCAACATGTTGGAGATGGCTGGTGTGAAATGAACATCCAAACAATCAAATAAAGTTGCTCTTTAGCCTCCTCTGAGCTGATAAGAACACTCTCTTTATACCATATAAAAATAATTTCTGGGTTTTTTTTGGTATGGCTTGCTAATATGGAAAATGTAAGTAGAGATACCAAGTATCACATATTGTAAAAAGCACGTATATCCACACATACGAAATCTATAAGATTACCACAATATGCATGACTAGGAATCCTCCCTGTCATATGAATAAGATAATAATTAACTTTCTAATTCTTATTTTTTAAAGTTCTCTCATTGATATTTTAAAAATCAGGTTAAGATTCATAAAAAGATTAGAAGATTTATTCATATTTACCAGTTAAATATTTTTGAAGTGCAGGTGTTATAGCTAAGACATTTCTCTACTGCATTGCCTTACTAGTCTTGAATGTATTTCTATCTGTATCCCAAGAATTTGTGATCCTGCTTTAATGTTGTGTTCTCCTTCTGTTTCTGAATTAATCAAGTTTATTGCAACAGTTTTAATTTTCCAGCCTTTGAAACTGCTTTATGTTTAGTTTCGCATTTGTCATAAATATTCAGAGTTAAATAGTAACTCCTTTGAAAGAAAAATATTTCATACCTATACTGTAGAAAATTAAACAAAATTTCTTGAGAAATAGTTTAACCTCTCTAGTGTATAGTCCTGTAGCCATTTTCCTATAAGTTCCTTGTGTGAATTATATTTTTTGTAAGTTTTATAAATCAAAGTCAAAGAATTTAATAATTTTTTCTAACACTGCATTAAATAAAACTTTATTTCCATTAAGTAAATCACATCATATGAGAATGATTATCTAGAAATGTGTCATATATATATATTCTAAATTACAACCATTTACAAAAATGTTTTAAACTAATATGTAATTTGAAAGATACAAAGTCAAAGTATTCTTTTATGGTTTTTCTGAAGTCTGTGTAAAAAAATATTTCCAGAAATTAGTTCATAGTGACTGTTTGTCACTGTAATAAAAAATTTGATGCTTAAGCATTTAATTCAACATTAGTAGTTTTAGATTATGTAGTTATTCTTGAAAGTGTGCTTCAGTCCATGCTGATTTACATTATTTTGACTTTTATAATATCCATATTGGAATAAAGATGTCTATCAAACTACACTATGAATGTTATAGAATTTGCAAACAACATATAGATGCACGTTCTATCATAAATATATATATATGTGTATATATATATACATATACATATATATGTTTATCCTATGTGTATATACTGTTTTCATGGAACCGTATACTGAGTAAGTGATCTTCTCTCCTAACACTGAGTTTTTCATGGCTTTAATGGTTTATCTACAGTTCCTCAATTACATTCCACTATTCTACCCATATTTTTTATGCCAGTACAAAGCAATCTTTATCACTAGAGTTTTAGAATATATTATGAGTTCTGTTATGGTAAGAGCTTCAGCAACGGTTTTACTCATTAAGACTGATTTTTACTAAATAAATGTATCTCTTCTACTATGGATTCCTTTCAACATTTTTTCCATCTTAATTCCTCTAAATTCCTAAGTCACTCTTTAGCGTTAAGTAGTAAATCTGTCTTGTTTCTGTCCTTCTCATAGACTCTTCGTATTATGTTATCAGTTCTTTCTTCCATGTTCGTATGCAGGCAGAACACCAGATTCTTGGGAGAAGAAAGGATTTTAGTTCCTGTGCTGTTAAAAGGTGGACATTCCAAAAAATATATAAATAAATTCCCCTAAAAGATGGTAGAGGAAGGATACAAGAGAGAGAAGTAAGACTATGCAGTCTGTGTTTTCACATTATTCAATACAAAGTAGTTAGTGTTGTATACAGAGGCACAGAGGAAGGGTTAGTAAAACAGTAAAAATGAATTTACAGTTAATGACAGTTTTTTTATTAATTAACACATATAGATAGACTCTTGCTGTAGTTTTAAAAATGATTAAAGACCTTTAAATAGAATTAAATTTTATTCATTATAAATAGAAAAGCACATTGCCACATTTGTGGGAGGGCTAAAGTATAATCCAGATATCATAACGTTTTGAATTTTATTCATTATATATCCTCATTGAAGCCCCCTGCCTCTACTCCCGCCAGTCCCACCCTCTCTCTTTCTGCCTCTCTCCTTCCCCTAGTCCACTGAAAGGGGGAGTTCTCCACTATTGCCATCTGTCCCTAACTTGTTAAGTCTCATCAGGACTGCCTGCCTCTTCCTCTGCGGCTTGGCAAGGCTTCATCACCAGGGACAATTGATCAAAAAGCAGTCAGCTGATTTCATGATATAGGCAGCTCTCACTCCCCTCACTCAGAGATCTACATGGAATGGCAGAAAAACAGTTAAAGAAATGCTCAACATCCTGAGTCATCAGTAAAATGCAAATCACAATAACTCTGAAATTCCATCTCACACCCATCAGAAAGGCTAAGATCAAAAACTCAAGTGACAACACATGCTGGAAAGGATGTGGAGAAAGAGGAACCCTCCTCCATTGCTGGTGGGAGTGCAAAATTATACAACCACTTTGGAAATCAATCTGGCACTTTCTCAGAAAATTGGGAATAGTATTACCTCAAGATCCAGCTATACCACTCTTAGGCATATATCCAAAAGATGCCTCACCCTTCCTTAAGGGCATTAGCTCAGCTATGTTCATAGCAGCTTTATTCATGATTACTAGAATCTGGAAACAATATAGATGCCCCTCCATAGAGAAATGGATACAGAAATTGTGGTACATCTGCACAATGGAATACTATTCAGCTATTAAAAACAAGGAATCATGAAATTTGCAGGCAAATGGTGGAAACTAGAAGAGATTGTCCTGAGTGAGATAACCCAGAAACAGAAAGGTAACTGGGACTTAAATTACACCTCTTGAAATCTGAACTAGCCAACTTTCATTACTAATGTCATAGGTGCTGATAAACTCCATTCCTTTTGTCTAAACTTTTAGTCTTGCAGTTTCTGCCTATGTTAATTGGGCTGAGTTTCAGCAACTGTAACCTATAAACAAGAATGGGGATTTTAATTAACAATGAAGACATAAATACATTGTTTGTACTTTTGGATACTTATAATAGCCTGATGGATGTTATTAGCCATGAAGATCATACTAGGTCTAATGAACAAAGACAACCATGGAAGTGGGGAAGGGACAGGTGCTTCTTTTAATTGGGTGTAAGAATAATATATCCGCACTTTGCCTAAGGTTTGGTTATGAGTCTCAGTATCTGCTTTGATACACTGCTCGGTAGAGTCCTTCAGAGGCCCTCTGTGGTAGGACCCTGTCTTGTTATTTGTTTATTCTTACATCCAATGTCGATCCCATTTGTCTTTCTAAGTGAGGATTGATCATCTTACCCCAGGTGCTCTTTCTTGTTTATTTTCTTTATCTGTATAGATTTAGGCATGTTTATCCTATCTTCCAAGTCTATAAAAGTGAGTATATACCATGTGTGTCTTTCTCCTTCTGGGATACCTCACTTAGAATGATCTTTTCTAGCTGGCCACAAGGGTCTTTTATGAGACTGTTTCTGCAACAAAGGACCATGTAAGGATATAACCTAGAATGTCTGCCCGGATGTAGCCCATGGTATCTCAGTATCCAAGTGGGTACCCTAGTAAGGGGAACAGGGACTATATCTCATATGAACTCAATGGCAGAATCTTTGACCTCCCCACCCTGCAAGGGAGGAGCAGCCCTGCTAGGCCACAGAGGAGGACTTTGCAATCAGTCCAGGGAAGGAATAAATGTAATTAAAGTATAATCTCAAAAAAAAATACAAAAATGAAATGTATATTTATTATAATGTAATAAATTAAATATTTATTAAAAATTAAACTACATGGATCCCTAGATAGTCAGTATTATATGGAATTTAAATATTAGTATTTTGTTGCCTAATTATCCAAGGGTATATTTTTCTTTTCAGTTTAGAAGATTTATTTTTCATATTTTGAGTAAATTATTATATAAAATATTTGAAATTCTAATAAAATTGTAACCACAGCTGTCATAATTTCCAACTTTAATGCTATAAATATGTTGCAATAATGTATCACTAGATTAAAGTATTTTCCTACCTACACATGCTAGATTTGATAACATTTAAATCACACAGTATACAATCATCTTTCCCATTGAGAATAAATCAAAATAAAATTCCTTTAATTTGTTTTTGTGGATTATTTTAATGAATTTAGATACTCAAATTTCTTGCACTGAAAAATTGATATCAGAGAGAAGCATTCAATGTCTGTTTGATATTTGTTCTAAACTTCTTTTTTATCATTTATTTTTATTATTAGTTACATTTTATTAACTTTGTATTCCAGCTGTATCCCACTCCCTTATTCCTGCCCAATCCCACCCTCCCTCATCTTCTCCCTGACCCTTTCCAAGTCTACTGATAGGGGAGGACCTCCTTCCCTTCCATCTGACCCTAGCTTATCAGGTATCTTCAGGACTGGCTGCAAAGTCCTCCTATGTGGCCTAGCAGGGCTGTTCTTCCCTCGGATGGGGAGGGGAAGTCAAAGAGCCAGCCATTGAGTTCATGTCAGAAATAGTCCCTGTTCCCCTTACTAGGGTACCCACTTGGATACTGAGCTACCAGGAGCCACATCCAAGCAGGGGTTATAGGTTATAACCATGCATGTGCCCAGATATATTTGGTCTTTGTGGAGCTCCTGTCCTTTCCAGCCAAATTTTTTAAATTGTTTTAAATTTAACTTTATTTGTATCACACCAGGCATTGGTAGGTCTGAAGAAAGACACCCAAGTACCTGTCACAGGTACCACTATAATAGATGAATGTGTGATGGAAAGATGGAAAGCTCACCCTACATGGTAGAGAGATAACAGAGAAAGTGAAGCCAAAACTTTGTACACTGTAGAAAAAGGTAGAAATGGAAACTGGGCAACAGTGAGCAACAGGCATATATGAGTAGGTCATGGTTAGGTCCTGCCCAGGGCTTCTCCTAAAGGCCATTTCTGAGTTAGTGGTCTTGCTCAGGCTAGAGTCTATATAGATGTCAGTGGACTGAGTTACCAGCAAAGGCCAAGTGGATGTTCGTAGTCTGGAGTGTCCCCAGAGACCATGTAGCTATCTGAGGGAGAAATATGCTGATCTGAGTGGCCTGTGATACCATCTGAGGCTACGGAGATATCCAGGCCCAAGTTGTTGCCAGGGGCCTTGTCTGGCTCCCAGGTCCGGTAGCAGCCTGTGTCTGTATTGATGTCCCATACTAAAGGCCATGAAGATAACTGTGGTCTGGACTGCCACCTGAGGCACTGTGCTGAGCTGACTCTTCTCCTCTCTGGAGATCTGGCCCCACCCCGAGTCTGCCCTAAGATGGCTTGGGAGAAGAAGAGATGTGCCCCCCCACCCCCAGCCCCTGTCATTTGGAGCAGGCAAGAGAGCTGTTCCCAAATTCATGGGAGTTGGCCTTGTCCTTTGCTGGTTGCAGCATTCAGGAGAGTAGGTTTTGCAGCTCTTTTAGACAGCGCAATAGACCTGGCCCTGGTGGTTAAGAGCTAGCCATGAGGACATAAGAGCAGGAGAGTTGACCCTGTCCCTTGCCCAGTGCAGCATTGGGTGAGTACTGGAGAGCTTGCCCTGGTGGTGCAGGCACAAGAGAGTTGGCAGGCTGACCAACTCAGCTACCTTCCAGGCTCAGATCCAATGCTTTGAGTTGATCCATCCCCAAATTTACCCTATCTGTGTTCTGCTAGAGTGCATACAAAGGTCAGTTCTTCAGATTCAAAGCTGCAGGATCTCCATGACACAAGGCAACAAAAAGAAAGTCTCTCATGGCATCTCAAGTCACAGAAAGTCTAAGAGCATCCTAGCCACTGCAGCCAGATAAGGCATCCTAGGTAAGGGATCCAAAGGCAGGCAACAGAGTCAGAGACAGCCCTTGCTCTCATAGTTGGGATCCAAAAGCTGGTGAACTATGTAGACTTTGAGGACTTCCCCTTCTCAGGAAAGAAGGGGAAATGGATGAAGGGGCATAAGGGTGGAACTGGGAGGAGGGGCCGGAGGGGGCTAGGGTCAGTCTACAAAGTGATTAAATAAATAAGTGAATGAAAAATGAAAGAACAAATTAAATACAAAACTTAAAATTAAAACAAAAACCACAGAGCCACAGGTCAATCTGATGTCATCAGTTCCTCAGGTAAGGTTCTCTCTTCACAGATAACTCTAGGTTATGCCAAATGGACAAGGGAAACTAACCGGCACAGAGCCATTTTAAAATACCGCTGTCTCCATAAATAAAAAAGAAAAATCAAAACAAACAAACAGAAAACACAATAGTTTTTGCAATGTAAAGCAAGAGATGTACTGTGCTTAGTTTTAGGTTCTGAAAGGATGTCGATTGGCAAAGAGTCCAAAATAAGGCATATTAAAAGTAATGCAAACGAGCAGGGTGTGTTTTGGAAGTAGTGTTATGTTTGGAAATACTTGTACAGAGAGACACAGGAGGGATATATTCATTTAAGTTACTAAAATATATAAAGTTATGTTTTTTGCAAATGACTTTCCTGGAGCTTCATCGATGAGAGACCAGCACCATGCATAAAACACGTAATTGAGTAACTCAGTGGTCAGTCAACTTATTGGATCAACTTTATTTTCAATGCTATTATATCTGTCAAAAGGGAGATATCCTTATTCCTTGAACTTATTTTAAAATGTCAAAATAAAAATGGTCAGTGATAACAAAGTTTTAAGAACATTAGGAAATAAAGAAAAATGAAGAAAGAGGAAATAAATATCCTCCCTGTAAATAAAATGGATATAAAACTTCATAATGATCTCAGAGACTATGAAGACACCTGTTTCTTAAAACATAAGTCCACTTTTGAGTCAAATTAGTAATGTAAAATTTTTGACCCAAAATTTACCCTGCCTACAAGATATGTAGGGATAAAGATAGAGCAGTGATTGAGGGAATGTCCAGGCAATGAAAGGCCCAACCAAACACTCACCCTCTGGAAGAGTTGTTAACCTCTGATACCATGCAAGATACTCTGCTAAGCTTGCATCCAGAAGCCTGTCAGATTTCCTATGTGAGGCTCTCCCAGAAGATCCTCAATCAGATGCTGACACTCAAAGCCAAACTCCGGGCAATGCATGGGGAGTCTTGTGGAAAAGTGGGAGGAAAGAGGAAAGGACCTGGAGGTGACAGGAGCTCTACAAAAGACCAACAGAGGAGACCAACCAGGGCCCAGAGTGGCTTGCTGAGGCTGAAGCATCAACCAAGGACCATGAGAAACTAGACCTCGGTCCTCTATTAAGAGTTAGATAATGGGCAGCTTAGGCTTCATGTGGATCTTTTAGTATAGGAAGTGGGGACTACCTTTGACATGGACTCATTTGCAAACTTTTAGAACATTTCTGCCTTGAGGGACAGCCTTGCCAGGCCACAGAGGAAAAGGACAAGCTCAGTCCCTTTGGGACTTGATCAGTTGGGTTAGATGGGAAAGGGACTTGCCCTTTTCTGAGGAACAGGGAAGAAGGGAGGGAGGAAGAAGAGAGGATGAGACTGGGAGGAGAGGAGGGATGGGGCTACAAACAGAATGTAAAGTAATTTTTTTTTAAAAAGTAAAACATGGTTGAGCAAATGTCCTTGTTGTAAAGGACATTTGCTCAACCATGTTCATAGCAGCTTTATTTGTAATAGCCAGAACCTGGAAACAACCCAGATGTCCCTCAGTTGAGGAATGGATGCAGAGATTGTGGTACTTTTACACAGTGGAATACTATTCAGCAATTAAAAACAAGGAAATCATGAAATTTGCAGGCAAATGGTGGGACCTTGAAAAAAGATCATCCTGAATGTGGTAACCCAGAAGCAGAAAGACACACATGGTATATACTCACTTATAAGTGGGTTCTAGACCTATAAGATAGGGTAAACCTACTAAAATCTGTACACCTAAAGAAGATAAACAAGAAAGAGGACAGGAGTAAGACGATCAAAACAAGTAACAGGTCAGGAGCCTACCACTGAGGGCCCCTGAAAGACTCTTCTAGCAGTGTATCAAAACAGATCCTGGGACTCATTACCACACCTTGGGCAGAGTGCAGGGAATCATATGAAAGAAGGGGGGATTAGTATGACCTGGAGAGGACAGAAGTTCCACAAGGACCAAATATATCTGGTCACAGGGGTCTTTTCTGAGACTGTTTCTCCAACCAAGGACCATGAATGGATATAACCTAGAACCCCTGCCCAGATATAGTCCATCGCAGCTCAGTATCCAAGTGGGTTCCCTAGTTAGGGGAACAGGGACTGTGTCAGACATGAACTCAATGGCTGCCTCTTTGACCTCCTCCCAACCCCAAGGGAGCAGCCTTGCTAGGACAGAGGAGGACATTGCAGCCATCTCTGAAGAGATCTGATAAGCTAGGATCAGATGGAAGGAGAAGAGGACCTCCCCTATCAGTGGACTTAGAGAGAGGTAGGAAGGAGATGAGGGAGGGTGATATTGGGAGGGAATGAGGGAAGGGGCTACAGCTGGGATACAAAGTAAATAAACTGTAATTAACATAAAAATAATAAATAAAAAAGGAAAAAAAAACGTAAAACAGATTTCCAGTTAGTCTCTTGAAACAAAAAGGACAATCACATCTAAAACAACACAAATAAGAAAATTTGTAACTATTAAATAATAATGTTTTATTATTAAACATTATAAATTATTATCAAATATCAATGGCTTAAAATTAAACCACAATTACTTTGGGAATCTCTTGTTAATTATCATGGAAATGCAAAACACGACCCCAAGCATTTTTCTTATTGTGCATGCAGTTATTTTCTGCCTCAGTACTTGTTCATTTTAATTGTGCACATGCTTGTCTGTCCATAGCTAAAATTCTGTTTAGTTCTGACATTAGAAAGGGATGCGTAACAGAGTCTGAGGAAGGAAATATGAATTTAATGGTTTGTTCCTATAAAAGCTACAGAATTAGAGCTATAATAGGCAAAATGACAATATTTACCTGTCAAGCAGTACTGGCCACAGGTGGCTTTAGTATAATTATATATATGTTTTCATACTTTGCATAAAATTGATAACATAGGAATGAATTGAAAGAATATTTATTATTGTCAAAATGGATGTTTGTGCTCAGAGAAATCAATACATTTTTTTTCCAGTAAATTTAAGGTTGGGAGTAAAACAGAGATAATGGAGCCATAAAATTATGGACTAATATGAAAGTACATGTACTTTTAAAATATTATCATTAATTATAACAAATTCATTATTATTAATTTATGTATTCATGTTCAAATAAAACTATCTATTTGTATGAAAAGTGTGAATGTTAAAAAGGCATACACTTAAATTCAGAATCTAACTTTTTAAACTCTAGCTTTGACATTCACTGAAAATTTTCCACTTCTTTATATATGTTTGTGTAGGTTGGAGACTTTATGGGTTTTGTTATCTGCTTTGGCAAATGTACATTGAGCTCATCTTTATTCACCTCACATTTGGGAAGGCACATAGGTGAGGGTTTATGAGTCTCTGCTCTAATAGTACCACAAAACACTGTCTCACAGCACAGTCCCTAAGCCTCTGGATATTAACTCTTCATGGCCCCTATTCTTTAGTATTTCATGAGCCTTTGGTGTGGGAGTGTTTTGTAGATGTATCCACTGAGACTGGGTTCTATGACTGTATTTTGATCATATGTGGTTTTCAGTAGTCGTCTTAGTCTATTTCGAAGATAAGATTTTTTGGTAATGGGAAAGTCTACAATTATCTGTATGTATAGAACAAATATTCACAAACTTTTTAGAGATTTTATTGACTTAGAAAATTAAAAGTGGTAGATCTTCTTCCAGTGGCACCATTTCTCACTGGTGGTCTGACATAGTTTAAGAAAGTTGAACAAGAATGAATGAGTTAGTCAGAGAAGCAACCAGCCAGCAGTACTCAGCCTCAAGGTCTTGTCCTGACTTCCCTTAACAATGAATTGACCAGAAAGTTTAAGATGAATTAAATAATTTAATCCTCAGTCCTTGTATCATAGCAACAATAAGGGAACTAAAAGAAATTATGAGCATCTGGGGCTTCTCATTTCTCTGCACCCCATTTTAACATTTCAACATATGGATTACAGGCGTATGCTTTGGTACCTAGAAAAATGTGGGTTTGGTGTTTGTACTAAGATGTTCATTCTTGTGTGACACTTACCTGACCTAGTCTCTCTCTCTCTTCAGTTGTTGATATTATAAAAGAACGTATACTGTTTCTCTTTCTATTAGATTTATTTGGTTTTATCAGGAAGAAGGTATTTTACTTTGTCTATTTTTGCAGTCATCACTTTTAGCCTGGTGGTTACTATGCAACTCAAATAATGAAAGAAAAGGTGTGACTTAGAAATATTTAAGAATTCTTTGGAGTTCTGAATCTAAATATTTATTTTCTGAAATATAATACTTATTCAATGTTTAAATATTTTACGATAATTTCTATCAAGTAGATATATGTGTGTATATATATATACATATATACACAAATCTATATGTAGGAACGAGGTGGTGGAGCAGGAACAGACCATCTTCTGAGTTTCAAGCTAGAAAGACTCAGATTATGATTACTTGAAGAATTACAAGGCAGAGTGACTGCACACAGATCAGCAGCACTTCTGCCATCTGGAAGCTTTAATTTCCTGCAGATAGACACTTTTAAATAGCTACTCACCCCTTACAGTAAACGCAGCATTTCTGCTGTCCTGGCAGGTATGCACTTGGTGTACAGTCTGCCCCTGGCTATTAAGTCATTCTTGTCAGATTACCTCTTTCTCCAGACAGACTGGAGCCTGGAGAGTGAGCCTCCGGCTGGGTGCAGTATTAGGCAAGCTGGAGCCAATGTCAGCTGGGAGTTGGCTATACCTCACAGCATGCAGTTGCTGAAGGTACAGGAATAAACAAATGGTAAAATATTTGGCAAAAACAGTAGGAGAAATATCCAGTCACAAGCAAAAATTCCTTACATCCAAAAATTCAAATATATGCAGGAAGAGAAAGAGACACAGGCAAAGAAAGATGAGAAACCTTGATGGAGGACATTGGTACACATACAGAAATTGAGTTATCAAAACAAATAAAATCTGATGGGAAAAGGTGAAAAGAAGAATAAACACTCAAGGACAGCTTTGGGAATCTTCAGAAGGTTATTGTGGTGTTAGCAACGGAGGGAAAGACAGCTAGGTAAAAAGAGTCAAACATTTTTCCTTTATTATTATTGTTATTAAAATGTATTCACTTTGTATCTGGACTGTAGCCCCCTCCCTCAGCTCCTCCCTGTCACACCCTGCCTCCCTCTTCCCCAACTATGACCATTCCTATTCTGCTGATCCAGGAGGTCTTCCTACGCTTTTATCTGACTAGAGCCTATCAGGTCTCACCAGGACTGTCTGGAACCTCTTTCTCTGTGGCCAAGTAAGGCCACCCACTGTGGGTGGGTGGGGTGAACATGCAATTAATCAAGGCAGCTTAGGACTTATGTCATCATTACATACTTGCTTCAGGATTCCTAAAAGTTTTCCCACCAACTATAGACTCCATTTCCAAATGGCAAAACTACAAGCACTTTTCTTTTTTGTATATCTTTTATTTTAGAACTTTTAATAGTAAAATGTTTCTCTCCTCTTTTTACATAGAATTAAAATAAATTTAAAACGTTTCAATTTCATAAACTCAGGCTATTTTTTTAAAAGACCATGCTTTTGAAATATCATTAAAGAGGGTGTTTCTGTTTAGGTATATGGATAGCAGTTAAACCTTATGGATTCTTTAAAACAACATGTTTTAAAGCTACCTACTGTCATGACAACATAAAAATATTTACCTGTCTTTAAACAAGATTTAATTTCTGGATTTATCATTATATTTGGATTTAGGGAGGCCTGGAAGTGATTATAACCAATCATTTATTTAGGTCTGTAGTTTAAGGAGATTCCAGAGAAGACTGAGAAGGGAGAGACTCAACCTCAGTATTGATGGTTCATCCAATGGATTGAAGAGTTAAATGGAAAAGGTAAAAGAAAATCCTACCAGCACAATGTTGTAGTCTTTCTCAGCTTCAGTAACACCAGAAAATGAGTAGCTTGGACTTGTGAGCTCCTTCTGCGGAGATGTTTTTTGCAGCCCCATACACAAACAGCCAGAGCTAGCCAAACCTGACCCCAAACTCCAGAAACTGTGAAGTCTAAGGATAATTCCTTTTCCTTAATATAATTCTTTCTAAGAATCAGAGTCAAACTTTGTACAGGGAATCTTATGAAAGAAGGAGGAGGGAGAAAGACCTGGAGGGGACAGGAGCTCCATAAGGAGAGCAACAGAACCAAAATATCTGGGCACAGGGTTCTTTTCTGAGAATGATACTCCAAACAAGCACCATGTATAACCTAGAACTCCTACACAAATGTAGCCCATGGCAGCTCAGTCTCGAAGTGGGCACCCTAGTAAGGGGAACAGGGACTGTCTCTGACATGTACCCAGTGGCTGACTGTTTGATCTCATCCCTCTGAGAGGGAGGAGCATCTTTATCAGGCCACAGAGGAAGAAAATGCAGCCAGTCCTGATGAGACCTGATAGGCTAAGGTCAGATGAAAGGGAAGGAGGACCTCTCTATCAGTGGACTAGAGCAGGGGAATAGGAAAAGAAGTGGGAGGGAGAGCTGGATTGTGAGTGGACAAGGGAGGAAGATATAGCTGGCATCCAAAGTAAATAAATTATAATAAATTAAAAATAAATTTAAAAATCACAAAAATAATTATTATTTCTGATATATACATGCACACATACACACAGAAATACATATTCTGATTACCTTTCTCTTGATCCCATTTTTGTCCTCCATAATTCATTAGAGTTGGTTAAAATTCAGATGAAGTTTGGTCCTTTTTTTGCCTCATTCAATAACATTGAATAAATTATTTTATTGCAAATTTTTTCTTGTATCATTCTTGCTTTGAAACAAGTATCTATTTATGAATGAAATAATTAAATATCTTTGTCTTCATTAACTTGATCTTTCATCCATAGATGAAATTGTGTTTTGTCATACCATTTGTCAATTAAAACAGATATTCAACACTGTCAGCATCAATGTATTTTTAAATAAAATGACATGATGACCTCCAGAATGCTACAAATATTTAAACATCAGAAAATCTCAAATCCTAAATGATTTTTCACATCAATCTATGGATGTAATTATAATAGTGGCATTAGAAAACATATCTTTAAAACATCTTAAGATAAATATAGGGAATTTTTGAAAAGAAATAAATGCTTCATGAGATACACATGGACTGGTTGACTATTGATCAGTTTTACATGCTCATATCTCCATCACTTCTGGTCAGCTGTATGCCTTCATTGATGTCAGTGAAGACCATACACATTTTCATTGCCTCCATACAGGAATCACTTTCAAAACACATTCATTGTGTGAGTGCCTGAGTGCATGCACCACCATGCCGAACTCACTTAATGGTTGTCAATATTCTGTAAATACTTGGAATTTATAATTAAAAACAAAATATTTAATAAAACCAAAGAAATACTGTTAAGTCATGCATAAAAACAATACTTTTAGTAAAGTATTTAAGTATCTAGTAGCATAATAGCACATTATTACTTTTTATTCCCTCTAACTGTAAGATTTTTTATAGTGACCAGTTCCTGAAGAAGTTAATCTCTACCATGATCCTGACTGTCCCTAAAGGTAAAATATGTGTGTCTATACTTGCAGACAATATGATAATATACATGAGCAACCCAAAAAATTCAACCAGAGAACTCCATCAATTGATAAATACCTTCAGCAAAGTGGCTGGATACAAAATCAACTCAACAAAATCAGAAGCCCCCCTGTACACCAAAGACAAAAGGACCGAGAAAGAAAATAGGGAAAGAATACCCTTCACAATAGCCATTAATAACATAAAGTACCTTAGGGTGACTCTAACCAAGCAAGTAAAAGACTTATTTGAAAAACAACTTCAAATCTCTGAAGAAAGAAATTGAAGAAGATATCAGAAGATGGAAAGACCTCCCATGCTCATGGATTGGTAGGATTAACATAGTGAAAATGGTCATTCTGCCAAAAGCAATCTACAGATTCAATGCAATTCCCATCAAAATACCAACACAATTCTTCACAGACCTTGAAAGAAAAATTCTCAACTTCATATGGAAAAACAAAAAACCCAGAATTTCCAAAACGATCCTCTACGACAACAGATCATCTGGAGGTATCTCCATTCCTGACCTCAAGCTGTACTACAGAGCAATAGTAATAAAAACTGTATAGTATTTGCATAGAAACAGAATAGTGGATCAATGGAACTGAATAGAAGATCCAGAAATAAACCCACACACCTATGGAAACTTGATTTTTGACAAAGCAGCCAAAACCATTCAATGGAAAAAAGACAGCATCTTTAACAAATGGTGCTGGTCCAACTGGATATCTATATGCAGAAAAATGAAATTAATCCATATTTATTACCCTGCACAAAACTAAAGCCCAAGTGGATCAAAGACCTCAACATAAAACCAGACACACTAAAGGGGTTAGAAGAAAAAGTAGGGAAGACCATAGAACACATTGGCACAGGAGATTACTTCCTGAACAGAACAACAACAGCACAGGCTCTAAGATCAACAATAAATAAATGGGACCTCATGAAACTGAAAGGCTTCTGTAAAGCAAAAAATAAAAAAAAACAAAAAAACAAAACAAAACAAAAAACAAACAAACACTGTCATCAAAACAAAATGACAGCCTACAGACTGGGAAAGGACCTTTACCATCCTACATCTGACAGAGGCCTAATATCCAGTATATATAAAGAACTCAAGAAGTTAAAACACAACAAATCAAGTAATCCAATTTAAAAACGTGGTATGGAGCTAAAAAGAGAACTCTCTGTAGAGGATTGTAGAATGGTAGAAAAAAACACAAGAAATGCTCAATGTCCTTAGTCATCAGGGAGATGTAAATCAAAACGACCCTCAGATTTCACCTTACACCTGTCAGAATGGCTAAGATCAAAAATTCAAGTGACAACACATGCTAGAGAGGTTGTGGAGAAAGGGGAACTCTCTTCCATTGCTGGTGGGATTGCAAACTGGTACAACCACTGTGGAAACCAATTTGGTGCTTTCTTAGACAATTAGGAATAGTGATTCCTCAAGACCCAGCTATACCACTCTTAGGCATATATACAAAAGATGCTCAAGTACAAAACAAAGACATTTACTCAATCATGTTCGTAGCAGCTTTATTCGTAATAGCCAGAACCTGGAAACAACCCAGATGTCCCTCAGTTGAGGAATGGATACAGAAATTATGGTACTTTTACACAACGGAATACTACTCAGCAATTAAAGAGGAGGAAATCATGAAATTTGCAGGCAAATGGTGGGACCTGGAAACGATCATCCTGAGTAAGGTATCCCAAAAGCAGAAAGAAACACTTGGTATATACTCATTTATATAGACCTATAGAATAGGATGGACATGCTGGAATCTATATACCTAGAGAAGATAAGCAAGAAGGAGGACCCAGGGTGGGATGATCAGTCCTCGCTTAGGTGGACAAACGGGATGGACATTGAATATAGGAGAAAATAAGCAACAGAACAGGAGCCTACCACAGAGGGCCTCTGGAAGACTAACTAACAATGAATGAAAGCTGATATTAAGACTCACAACCTATCTGATCTTGGCTTAATTTAGGTAGGTGGAATCTCTCCAGAAAATTGTCCATTTCATTGAGGTTTTCAAATTTTGTGGCATATAGGCTTTGGTAGTAAGACCTAATGATTGTTTGGATTTCTATATCCCCCAAGGAAATAGAAGAAGTCATCAACAGCCTCCCTACGAAAAAAAGCCCTGGGCCAGATGGTTTTAGTGCAGAATTCTACCAGACCTTCAAAGAAGTCCTAACACCAATTCTCTATAAAGTGTTCCACAAAATAGAAATAGAAGGAAGATTACCGAACTCTTTCTACGAAGCCACGGTCACCTTGATACC
>CM053766.1:11964633-11981654 GCA_028658305.1 Pachyuromys duprasi | reverse complement strand
CCAGCCCTGAGGAGACAGGATAAGCTGGGGTTGGATGGAAGGGAAGGAGGTCCTCCCCTGTTGGTGGACTTGGAGGGGGCGGGGAAGAAGGAGATGTGGGAGGGAGTGGGAGGGTAGGAGGGAATGGGGGAGGGGGCTACGCCTGGGATTCAAAGTACCTAACCTGTGACTGAGATAAAAATAAATAAATTAAAAAAAAAAAAGACTCACAACCAAGCCATCGCCAGAGTGCAGGGAATCATATGAAAAAAGGGGAAGTTAGTAAGATTTGGCAAACACAAGAGCTCCATAAAGACCAAATAGATCAGGGCACAGGGGTCTTCTATGAGACTGTTTCTCCAACCAAGGACCATTTATGGATACAAACTATAACCCCTTCTCGGATGCCCATGGTAGCTCAGTATCCAACTGGGTACCCTAGTAAGGGGAACAGGGACTATTTCTGTCATTAACTCAATGGTTGGCTTGTCGACCGCCCCCCCACCCCCCGAGGGAGGAGCAGCCTAACTAGATCCCAGAAGAGAACATTGCAGCCAGCCCTGAAGAGACCTTATAAGCTAGGGTCAGATGGAAGGGGGTGAAATCCTCCCCTATCATTGGACTTGGAGGGGGGCAGGAAGAAGAAGAGGGAGGGATGGGAAGAGTGGGAGGGAATGTGGGAGGGTGCTACGGCTGGGATACAAAGTATATAACCTGTGATAGATATAAAAATAAATACATAAATTACTTAAAATATATGTGTGTACAATCTATATGCATGTAATATATATAAATGTATACACTCATACATAAAATCAGGATGTAAATATCTTACTCTCCATTAGAGTTCTCTCAAGTTATATTGCATTTTCAACAACTCTAATGAAAATATAAGATGGATTCAAACTTCTGTAGTATTTGTGTTTACTACATATGGTCTTGTTGCAAGAAGAGATCTTATTAATATAAAATTTAAATTACAATGAGTAGCTGCTTATGCATAGATATTTAATAAATTTTGAGAAAAACTATAATAGAATTAAATAGCTGCTTTATGTCCTGGTTAATGTGGTCTGAAATATTATACAAATATAAAATATTTGCATGAGAATTATGCAAATATAATCTAAAATTTGTCTATGCTAGTATGAACTATCTCTGAGTATCCATTATATGAAATAGATAATTTATAAATTTTGGTCGAATTTTGCAATGAAAGGCAAACACATATAAAAACAATAAGAAACTCCACATTGAACCAGTATCTATGCAGTATTTATTTGTTTAAATTATCATGTTATATTAATATAGTAACTTATAAAGTTCATATAACATCTGTTATCAATAATATTTAATATTTAGAAAGATTGGCAGAATATTCAGCAACAGAACGCAGTAAAAATAATTTTGTCTAACATATAATATTCTTTCCAGAATAATAGTAACCATCATATTTGATCTCAAAATAAAGTTAATAAAATTCTTATCTCATGCATTTTTAATGTTTTTTGGTAGGGATCACATAGCTAATGGTATTGAAATTTTTTTCTTATTCTCATTAAATGAAGCTGAAAATAAATTAATGTCGAATTTTCCTATCTTTGAAACTGCACCAAAACTGTTCTTCACAAATAATTTAGGAACACATGCCACATTTGCTCAAAGGAAAAAGAGTTAAGGAAAATAGAAAATGTGAATGATTTACTGAAGCAGAGAGCCCCCTCAATTTCATGACTATTTGAGCATGAAAATTGCCTAAAATTATTTATGGTTTCAAATGAGTAGATTCCACTCAGGGATGCAAATTACTGCCCAGGGGACATCAAACTTATGGAGTTTGCACTGACTGAGCTACAAGCGAAAGTTAAATACTCAGTGACTATTTCATAGAGTTCAGTTTAGAAAATATGGAATTTGATATGTATGATTTAAAAATAATAAAACAATACCTATTTCTTTAAAAGCTATATTGTAATTTATTCATAAATAGTATATATTGAATTAATTATAAAAATCTCACTCTCATCCTTCTGACTTACATAAAAACATTTGTACATTTACAAAACATTCTCATCATTCAGTAACTGTCATGTCTTTGTTACTATCTAGAGTTAAATAGTAATAAAACCCAAGACAGAAAAATTAAGGGAAAGGGAGAATATGAACTCAAAACACGTTGATTTTATTTCCAAAATGTGAAGTCACCCATTAGAGATAGGAAGATCTTCTTTCCCAGAGATAATTACCCAAAAAGAGCAATGTCATTCTTTGTAATTAAAAAAGAAATATGCTAATCTAAAAAGGCAAGTTTTTTGAGGACTATCTCATGAAGTCCTTCAAATAAATACTAAATGATAGAAAAATAGATAGATAGATAGACAGACAGACAGAGAGACAGAGAGAGAGAGGCAGGCAGGCAGACAGACAGACAGACAGACAGACAGACAGACAGACAGACAGACAGATAGATAGATAGATAGATAGATAGATAGATAGATAGATAGATAGATAGATAGATAGATAGATAGATAGATATAGAAAGATATAGAGAGAGAAGAGCATCTGGTTTTTGAAATTCATCATTAGTTATGGTAAGCAGGCATGACTTCTTTTTTTCTTATTTGGATTTTCCTAATCACGAATATTGTAGCAATGCTAGTAGTAAGACACAGTCTTTAATTTTCTGCTGGCATAATTCCTGAATTAACAATTCACACTGAAGGTATAACTATGTATCCAGGATGGAAGAGAGGCAGATAGTAATGGTGGCATCAGCTAGAGAATACTTCATCACCATTCTTATCTTTCTCTACCCATTCTCTCCCACCTTGTTCCCTCTCTTCAGCCACTTCTGCTGTCTATTCTGTTTCCCCTTCTTAGTGAAATTCAAACATTCCCTTTGGGTCTTTCTTGTAAATTATTTTCTTTGCATCTGTGAATTTACGTATGTTTATCCTGTACTGTATGGCTGTTATCTGCATATAAGTGACTGCATACCAGGTGTGTCTTTCTGGATCTGGGTTATCTCACTCAGGATGATCTTTTAATTTCCAACCACTTGCCTGCAAATTTCATGATTTCTCCCCCCCCCTTTTTTAAATAGCTAAGTAGTGTTCCATTGTGTAAATGTAGAATAGTTTTTTTTTTTTTATATCGATCTTCAGCTGAGGGACTTGTAGGTCATTTCCAGGTTCAGGCTATTACTAATAAAGCTACTATGAACATAGTTGAGCAAGTGTCCTTATTATATTGTAGAACATCATTTGGATATATGCCCAGGAGTGATATAGCTGAGTCATGAGGTAGAATAATTCCCAGTTTTCTGAGAAAGCACCAGATTGCTTTACAAAGAAGTTGTAGACGTTTGCATTCCTACCAGCAATGGAGGAGGTTTCCCCTTCCTCCACATCCTCATAAGCAAGTGCTGTTACTTGAGTTTCTTATCTTAGCCAGTCTGACAGTATTAAGATGTAGTCACTGTGATTTGCATTTCCCTTATGACTATAGACATTGAGCATTTCTTTGAATGCTTCTCATTAATTTGAGATTCCTCTGTTGAGAATTCTCTGTTTAGCTCTGTACCCCATTCTTGAATTGGATTATTTTGTTTGTTGGTGGTCAATTTCTTGAGTTCATTATATATTTTGGATATTAGCCCTTTGTCATATATGCTATTGTTGATCTTTTCTTAATCTGCAGACTGTCATTCCGTTCTATTGATTGTGTTGTTTACCTTACAGAGCTATTATTAATTGATCTTATTCCTTAGTGTTGGTGTTCTTCTGTTCAGGAAATTGTCTCCTGTGCCAATGAGTTCAAAGCTCTTCCCCACTTTTTCTTCTATTTGATTTATTGTATCAGGTTTTAGGTTGAGGTCTTTAATCCACTTGGACTTGAGTGTTTTGCATGGTGATGAATATGGATGTATTTTCATTTTTCAACATATAGTCATCCAGCTTAGACACATACTATTTGTTGAAGATGCTGTCTTTTTTCCACTGCATGGTTTTTGGCTCCTTTGTCAAAATCAAATGTCAATAGGTGTGTGGGTTTTTTTTTTCTGGGCCTTAATTCTATTCCACTGATTGACAAGTCTATTTCTATGCCAGTTCTATGCAGCTTTTATTACTATTGCTCTGTAGCATAGCTTGAAATCAGGGATGGAGATAATTCCAGAAGTTCTTTTATTGTATAGGATTTTTTAAAGCTATTCTGTGTTTATTGTTTTTCCATATGAAGATGATAAGTTCTTTCAATGTCTGTAATGAATTATGTTGGTATTTTAATGGGAATTGCATCGAATCCATAGATAGCTCTTAGTAGAATGGACATTTTTACTATGATAATCCTACCAATCCCATGAGCATGGGATATCTTTCCATCTCCTGATATCTTTTTCAATTTCCTTCTTTATAGATTTGAAGGTCTTGTTATTCTTTCACAGCCTGTTTGTCATTTGTATGCAGGAGGACGACTGATTTTTTAAAATTAATTTAATATACAGCCACTTTGCTGAAGGTGTAGAGAAACTGTGAGCAGGGGCATCTCTGTGACAAGGTGGAGACATAAGACAGGGGAGGGTTCTGGGAGAATACGGAGGGGGCATGATTCTAGCTGAGACTCCTAGTAGCACGGGTCATGGAGATTGAAGAGGACAACTAGACAGGACTCCTAATGGAAGGAGGGAACACCAATACACCCACGAGATGTGCTGCGCTAAAGATATAGCAGAGACTGAGGGAGTGGTAAACATGTAACTGACCCAACCTGAGAACCATACCATGGAAGAGAGCCAACCACTGACACTATTAACTCTACTCTGCTATGCCTGGAGAAAGGGGCCTAGTATAGTTGTCGTCTGAGAAGCTCCACATAGCAGTGGATAGAAACAGATGCTGAGACTCAAAGCCAAACACTGGGTGAAGGCAGGGAGTCTTGTGGAAAAGGTGGGGGAAGGATAGAAGGACCTGGAGGTGACAGGAAATCCACAAGAAGACCAACAGAGCCAACTAACCAAGCCCCAAAGGGTCTTGTGGAGACTGAAGCACCAACCAAGGACCATGCATAGACTGGAACTAGGGCAGCTACACAGATATAGCTAATGGCACGTGGGGCTTCATGTGGGTTTCTTAGTAAGGGGAACAGAATGTCTCTGACATGGATCCTGTTACCTGCATTTTGATCACATCACCCTTGCAGGGCTGCCTTGCCAGACCACAAGTGAAGAGGGTGTGCTCAGTCCTCATGTGACATGATGGGCTGAGGTGACTTGGTAGATGGGGCTACACTTTTCTGAAAAATAGGGGAGGAGAGATGGGGAAATAAGGAGGCAGTGTGAGATCAGTAGTAGAGGACAGAGGAGCTATGATGGGGATGTAAAGTGAATGAATGAATAAATGAATGAATGAATGAATGAATAAATAAATAAATATGATATAGTACAATTCTTCTAAGGAAGCCAACATTAGCAGTGCTGAAAAAGCTTGGTATATATCCAGAACTTGAATATTACTGCATAACAGACATTGATATTCTGTGATTAGATCTCAATTACATGCACATTTGGCTTTAGCATTACTAAATTGAAGTCTCTGCCAACAAAAAGCAGAAAGACGTGGACCTTAGTAAAAAAATGATGAACTTAATTGTTTATGTGTTTAGGTTAGAAATAAAATCCAAAATTATAGATTTCATGAATTTAAACATATGTACGATCCACTCTTCCCTCCTACAGATTCTAAAGATAAAATTAAAAGAACTCTTGAGAGTTGCTACTACTTTAAAACCATGTGGTCATAGAGAGAAATCTAGTAACTAACTAAGAAGATACTACTCTTAAGCCACAAATTTATGAGGTTCTTGTGATACCTAACACCAATGTGGTCAACGCCTATTGATATCATTATTAAAGAAGGTATTTTTTAATGTAATTTATTTATTTTTATATCAATCACAGGTTAGGTACTTTGCATCCCAGGTGTAGCCCCCTATCTCATTCCCTCCCACTCTCCCCATCCCTCCCACATCTCCTCCCCGACCACTCCAAGTCCACAGACGGGGGAGGACCTCCTCCCCTTCCATCTGACCCGATCCCAGATCATCTTGTCTCCTCAGGGCTGGCTGCAATGTCCTCCCCTGGGATCTAGCCAGGCTGTTACTCCCTGGCATGTATGGGGGAGGGTCAAAGAGCCAGCTATCGAGTTCATGACTGAAACAGTCCCTGTTTCCCTTACTAGGGTCTTCAGTTGGACACCGAGCTACCATGGGCCACATCTGAGCAGAGGTTCTAGGCCATATCCATACATGGTCCTTGGTTGGAGAAACTGTCTCGTGTAAGACCCCTGTGCCCTGCTCAGTTTGGTCTTTGTGGAGCTCTTGTTCTCCCCAAGTCTTACTAACTTCCCCTATTTTTATTATTCCTTCCCGCCCTCTGCCAAAGGCTTGGTTGTGAGTCTTAATATCTGCTTTGATACATTGCTATATTGATTCTTTCAGACGCCCTCTTTGGTATGCTCCTGTCCTATTGCTTGTTTTATCCTCCATTCAATGTCCATCCCATTTGTTCATCTAAACGAGCATTGATCATACCAACCTGGGTCCTCCTTAAAGAAGGTATTTTTCTGGGCTTGTTTTGTGTTTATATGTGGGTACTTATGTGTGCATGTTGATGTGTGCACATATGTATTATTTTATGGATAAACTTTACTAAGCTAAGAAATGTTCAGTTGTAAGACATGTCTATTGGTGTTTGGAGAAGAGACTAATATTTGTATCAGAATAATGATTAAAGATTATTTCTCTCCATTTATTTTTTCAGGCATGATATCACTCCTTTGTCAAGGGCACAAAGAGAACTATAGGACAGAAATAGGGAAAGTAAAATGTTCCTTCTGCATGAGAAACATTAGAATGCTAAGCAAAAGTCTATGAACTTCTCAGCTAATTAGCTTGAGATCTCAGCTTCACATTGTCCAGAGTTATATGCGGGATTATTCTCAGGTAATTGCCTCTAACAGCTGATCTATGGGCATGTGTGTGGGGAACTTTTATTGATTGATAGTTGATGGAAGAGAGCCTAGATGGCTGTATGTGGTTCCTTCTTTAGTTGGAAGTTCAGGGTTGTATATGGAAGCTAGCAGACCGGAAGCCCAGAGTAAGCCATTGAGCAGTGTTTTTCCTAATTTCTGCTTCAGTTACTGCTTGAGTCCCAGCAGCAACATCCCTCAATGATAGATAGTGAGATGAAAGATGATAGTGAACCCTATGCCCAAGGTGATTTGGTGATTGTATTTATCACAGTAACAGTAAGCAAACTAGAGGATTTCTCTTCAGAAACAAACTAGAAAGGATATGGTATAATTATTCATTCATGTAAATTATCTTTCCTAATTAAATGAAAGACCACCAAGGAATTGATCATCTAGGGCTCCATCCTTTCTTTGAAACAGAGAGAGAAAGAAATAGAGAAAGAGTAAGGAACATTGAGAAAATATTTATATGATTCCCGACTAGTCTACCCAGCAACTCACCAAGTTCCCTGCCACTCAATATCATTGGCCCATTTTCTTACCTTGTAAGTAGAATATTACTGACACTTGTGTCAATTAAATTAACCCCCCAAATACATACAGGTGAACTGTTTCTAAAGGAAGCAATGTTATTCTTCCTCCTTCAAGGCAGTTTTACAACTACTTGTAAATTCACTTTGTCATCTTCTGTGTTTACCAGTTTGCTTGGCTGTGTGTGTAAATATAATACTAAATTCTCACTGGAAACAACTGACTGATATCCTTAACATTTACTTAAATTAAAATACTTAAAATATTTTATTTGTTTTTTTACCATAGTCATAATTATACCTCCTATAAAAATAATTCCTTAAGTTTTTTTGTCTAGAAAAAAAAATGTGGAGGTGAAATACTACCAGAACTTAAGAACAGACAGAAAAACCCTCATGAGGGGTAGCCACTATTCTTATGTTAGAATCATTTTTATTTTGTTACCTCAGCTGTGTTGGAAGGCACTTAGTATGTTATCCAAGTGTTCTATTACTTATCCACTTCTCTAAGCCTCAAGGTTTTTTTTATTACAATGTGATAACAAAGAGGTGTAGTGCAGAATTTTAAGAAGAATATATTAGCTTAATTATTGATTCCAAGGTAAAATATTGCTGATTTTAAAATGTACATGTTTTAATGGTGAGTTAGTGTTAGTATTTTTGTTGGTAAAATGTTGCACTTATATGCAGAAATTGTTTTGTTTTGTTTTTAACTTTCAAATTTTTAGGATATATAAATTTAGATGTAACTAAAAATATAGGTATCTATATTAGACAGCAACCTCCAATGCTACAATGCTCAGAATGCCTGCTGGTTTGCTTCCCCAATTGGCACTTTGATGTTTGGTGTGAAATTACTTAAATCACTGCACAAATTCATCTTTTATTATTCAATGTGCAGTGTGAATATATGGAATAAAACAGCTTTGCATATAATTTACATGCATACACGCAGGTGTGACAGAATGTTTTCAAAGAAATTGCTATGACAACTACTCACTATTTTAAATCAGAACGTCATGGTCTTTGGTTAGGCATGAACTTATCCTTTTGAACAAATTATATTTGCCAGTAACATAAACAGAGAAGAATTGTAAAGCATAGTATTAGTATGACTGACATTGTATTATTTCACAAATACAGAAAAGAATTGAAAAAACACCGTAGTTGATTTTATCTATGAAGAAAAAAATTGCTTAATAAATAAATAGATTTGATCAGTAACTAGAGAAGTGCTCTGTAGAAAATATTATTTCCTGTCTTTGATATTCAGGATGTGAAATTAAATCATATCTTGGAAAATGTAGAGCTTTATATTTTTGCACAGTTTGTCATAACTGTGACAAAACAAGGGACTTTTGTTTTAACTGAATAATGTTTAGGAAACACAATGGGAGTGTCCCCATAAACATTAATACAAACTTTAAGTAAAAATAGTTAGGCTACTGCTGGGCCATAGCTATGTTTTAGAGTGCTTCCACAGCTTGCACAGAGCTCTGGGCTGGACACAAACACTGCAATATTTGGTCCAGTGGTGTACTGCTGTATTCACAGAACCCATAAGGTAGAGGCAGGAAAACAAGAGGTCAAAGTCAACTTAGCTAGGATGAGAAAAAGCAATTTTCTTCTATCACGCCAAAATAAATAAATAAATAAGTGCTGTTCTTACCAACCTTTTAATCTGCCAACAAAAACAATTAAAAACATTGGAGTTACTTATTACAAATGCAATTAGGAATTGATTTTTCTTTTCTGTTCAGAATTTTACACACATGTGTAATGGGTTTTTCTCAAAACTCCTTTCCAATACCTCTCCAGTCCCCCCACAACTCTTTCCTCCCCACCAGCAATGAGTTCACTTGGTACTGCCTACTGCTGTGTACACACAGGTGTAGGCCCAGCTACTAGAACATGGATACCCTCCCAGGGACTGTCTCCCTGAAAAAAGCTGACTATCCCTCCATAGCTACCATCAGTTTTCAGCTAGAGGTTGGACTTTATAGTTCCTTCTCACTCCAGGATAGAACTGATCTCTAGAGGCCTTGACCTGCAGCCACAGCTCCTGTGCTTTCAACAGTGCAACAGGCTTGTCACTGTCCAGTAAACAATGTTTCTCTGCAGATATCCACCACTTATGAATCCTAGAGTCTTTCTACATCATCTTCCTCAATGATTCTAAGACTTTGGGGGAAATTTCTTATCTTATTCTCCTTTTTCATAAAATCTGTTTTCAAATGCCATGGCCTCTGAAAGACCTTCATGTGTGACTCCTTTTTTTTTTTTTCCAAATCACCAGTTCTATGACAGTAACAATATAATAGCAGACTGTATGTTTTTACTTCCTGTTGAATATTTTCTTTTTTATTATTTACCTTTAGTAGAATTTTGGCTCCACACAGGAAGAGAACTGTCTAGATTTCTAGAAAACAATCTTTTTATAATCTCATAGAATTTTAGGTACATATATTTGGAATTGAATATATTCAAATAAACAAGTAAATGGATGAATTATAAGCAGGGTTAAATAATATACAGATATATGATTCTTGAATAAAAATAACCCTCCTTAATGAAGAATTAGAAAAATAACCAACCAGGAAATTTTCCTATGTATCTGGAATTTCTTACATTAAATAGAGCAAGAGAAAGAGAAGAGTATATCCACCATTCCTATAAAATAATTGTACATGAAAAGTAATCCTTAGTATTAAATGAGAGGACATTGTGATTTCTATAATTTCATGACAAGTTTTAGGATATTGTGACATCTCTGAGGTAAAATCATAATTAAGAAAAACAGACATTGAGTTTTTTGCTTGTGTCAAGTTGACATACACTACCAGACAGTACACCCCTTTACCACTAGTAGAGTAAACATGAGAAAACAGGCCAAAAAAATAAGTTGAGTTGAAGTTTCATGTAATAGGCAACTTGATTCAGAACATCAGACCATTTATCTCTGAGGGTTAAAAAGACTCACCTGAATAAAGAACACAATCACAAGGACAAGTCGAACATGGATGACAAAAATGTATTTTTCCATAGAGGCATATGTAAAACAACAGCTGAAGTAAACTCAGTTCTAATCAGTACAGTACAGCTTCAAGGAGCATGAAAACAAATTTCAAGGACAATTCTGTATTTTTGAAGAAGCTTGTACTTGTATCCGTGTATACTCTGCACAAATGTATTGTGTGTGCACACGTGTGTATAGGTATGCAGGTTTGTGGAATCCCTGGGTTAACATAAAAAAATCTTCCTTAATTGCTCAACGCAGAGTTCCGCAATAAGGGCTTGCCTACCTACCCAACTTGGCCCTCAGAACCCTGTTGTGGCTTTCTGAGAGCTGTGATTTAATGTGGGATGCCATGGCCTCTTGTTGCCAGGTGCTGGGAATCTGACTCTCAGCCACACATTTTCATGCTAAGTGCTTTAATCACTAAGCAATCTACCAGACCTCTATTTTTAAAAGTATCTTAGTATAGAAAAAGAAATTTAAACAGCTTAAGTTTGTTTTCTCATTTTTGACAGGAAGTTAGTCTGATCTAATATTCCACTTTGTTCAATAAAATTTTAAATCCCATATCAGTAATGCCTGTCAAATATTACCTTGGAGAGAGGCAAGACTTTTGGTTCCCATCTAGTGTGTATTTCTAGAAAGGGAATAAATATGCCCACTTTGGCACGTCAGCGAGCTTATCTAGTTTTTATTTACAGAAGGAGATCAATTCAGCTGAAGCTCCACAAAGCCAATTTTTGCTAATTTAGATTCTCAAAGAAAGTTGACTCCTAAGTGCCAAACTTCTATGGCACTTTCAAACTCTGCAAGAAAAACTTTACTAAAAGCAGATCTACAACATATATGTGTGTGTGTATACACATATATAAAATAGTATAGATATGTATATAATTTCTGAAAAAATTCAAGTGATTTTGAAAAAAAATAGTTCCCTGGCTCTATCATTTGTTAATTACTGTTGAATTTTCAACCTTGCTAAGTTAATCTCTTAAGGAGATAGTTTTAAAACTCACCAATGTGCCATGCTAAAAATTGCTATACTTACAATGATGTCTTTGTTGGCTGCTTTAAGTCTAACAACTTACAGTTTCTGTATGTCAGTGTCTTTGTCATTGTTTCTCCTGTAATGAGCTCTTGTACTTTTTTTTATATATTGTGAAGCTGAATTATGATACTACATCTAATAAATTTGAATTCTTTTAGACATGAATATGATGATACATAGAAATTTAGTAACATATTGGCTTGCTTTTATTATTTGAGGATAGTTAAATTTCAAGAGAAATTTAATCATAACTTCATTAAAAGTTTTGAAGGAGCACTTCGGTCTTTGTTTCCTGGGAAGTCCTGAAGCCAGTATACCATGTTTTCAAAGCTAGAGCATTCTAGAAGCCCAACTAAGAATGTAATGTGCTCTCAGACACTCTGACATTTAAAAATTTTTAATCTGATACTCATCATGTCAAGATTATAGATTGATTTATCCACAAGCCCACTCAATTGTAAAGGGATAGTTAAAAACTTTTGAAATTATTGAAAATATTCTTAGGGTTTTGCATTTACTAATTCAGGTATAAAAACCAGGGGACACTTTGGTTGCAGTAAAGAGTGATACTGTTATAATGTAGTGCTAATTATATGTGGGTAGATAGCCACTGTTTTGTAGATAATTATGTTGAAATGATTGTCACTTTTATATTTTCATAACTGTATTTTTAAAAGAAATAAGTCAAAAGGAAAGCATTACTTACTAAAAATAACAAAATATATTATATTTCTATTAGACTTATTAAGTTATCAGACCTACTACTGAGCTACATGGTGACAATGTGTCATGTCTGCAGCACTCATGAAACATTCTAAAACTACAAGCATTAGGTGATGATATGGCATCTCAACCAAGAAGGAAAAAATGCTTTATGCTAAAACCCCCACATGCCAGTATGGAATACATGAAGACATGTGAATTTTACAATGCATACACCTGACCAAGTGTATCAAGTGATCAAGTACTAGTTATTACATTTAGTCATTAGAAAATATCTGGTGAATATCAATGTGATTAAGCTTCACGTGCTCACTCTATAGGAGTCTGATTAGAGTAAATAAAAAATAGCCTAGAACTTATGGAACTGATTACATAAAATCAGGCCAAATACAATAACACTAAATAAAATGACATACAATGGTCACAGTAATTTTTAAAGTGTGGGAACATGTGATGCTTTTTTAAGTTAAATTTCCCACACTTACATCTATATGATAGCTTGCCTATTTTCTGACTTGGGAATATTTTATATATGTATATTATACTCTACCACAGTTTACTAAATATCCATTAGAATTATGCTCAAATAGATATATACCTAAATTAAAATTTTTCTCCATTCTTACAAATATTTGCCAGGCCACAGAAGAGGACAATGCAAACAGTCCTGATGAGACCTGATTAGCTAGGATCAGATGGAAAGGGAGGAGGTCCTTCCCTACAGTGGACTTGGAAACAGACACGGGAAGAGATGAGGGAGGGAAGGTGGGATTGGGAAGCAACGAGGGAGGGGGCTACAGCTGGGATACAATATTAATAAACTGTAATTAATATAAAAAATAAAATGTAATAAAAATACTTGTAATTCTCTAAGCCTTTTGTGAGCTGTAACTGTTTGGTTTTGGGGACCACACCTCAGTATTGGCTGTTGAGGGCTGGTGGTAGATGGACGGTTGTGTTGTGATTATAATAATTTATTAAAAATTCTTTTTTATATTAGGTTTCCTTTTGTATTTATTTATTTATATTGTCAAAATGTTTTGGGATATATTCATATATATTTATTTATTTTGTAGCTCAGGTTGCTCTTAAACACACCATGTTTCTTCTTTTTTATTTATTTTTGTCTTTAAAAAATTTTTATATTAATCATAGGTTATGTACTTTGTATCCCAGCCATCACCCCCTTCCTCATTCCCTCCTACTCCTCTCATCCCTTCCTCATCTCCTCCCTGCCCCTTTCCAAGTCCATTGATAGGGGAGGACCTCCTTCCCTTCCATCTGACCCTAGCTTTCTTCTTAAGCATTTTTTTCTATTGTAACACATTCACATACAATGTCAATGAGTTACAATAGGAAATGTCATATTAAATATTTGAAGTAGCAACTGCAGTAATGGAAGAATCTGAAACAGAAGTGGTGTTGGATTGATTTAGTAAAAAACTAACACTATAAACCAAAGTTATAGTTGTTTTCTACAAATATGGCAAATACTGGACATACATTTTGGTGTCAAAATTTCCATATAACAATGTATTCCTGTTTCACTTGCTTTGCTTAATGCTGAAAAGACAAAAGAAGCCTCATTATGCACATGGCTGAGTATTTTTTTAACTTGGAACTCAAACTTGTGTTTTCCCTAATTATGTTGAACCTGAAACATCATTATGTAGAAACAACCTTGACCGGCACCAATTACTTTTACTTAATTACTATTAACTTAAGGCTACAAAATTCTGAGTAGTGTTTCAAAATACGTCATTTTAATGGTTTGTTTATAGTAGTATAAAATGGTAAAAGATTATTCTACATAATCATTTGTTTAGCAAACTACAGTAAGTATGCGAAACTGAAACTGATGTAATACACAGAAGCATAAAAAGAGGACTGAAATATAGAGTTTAGTGACAGAGAACTCATATTTATATTTATATAAAAGATACTATATTAAATATGATATCTGATTTTAAAAAAGAGTAAAACCAAAACATGTTCCGCAATGTAACAGTGAATCTGACGGTGGCAAGAAAGTGTGGATTAGCATGCAAAATAAACTCCTAATAGCAATAGATCACTAATTTTTCAACAACATAGTAAACTGTGATCTCCAGAATTCGCTTTCTAGCCATATGTTTATACATGTTTCATATACAGTGTTCTCATAAAAAGGCCTGCAATGAATTCCAGCCGTCTTCCTAGTATATTTTCCACACATTTGAAATTAATATTAAGAAGAAGTATTTAACATCACTTTCCCAGGCAAAATTATTTCCCTTGTTTTCCTTAACTTTTCACACATAAGTAGATGATTCATCCCCAAAATTTTGCTGTTGCTTTCTTCTATGAGGGACAGTGAGAAAATGGATATTTCTCAGGGAGGTGATAAAACTTCACATTGTAAAAAGTGACTACTCAAGGATTCAAAGTACTATGAGGTATTGTGTGAGGTTTCCATACTTATTCATCATAGTAAGTTTCATATCAAGGCCTTTTTTTCTCAAATTTGGCTTGTTTATATACTCCTGTGGTTCAATTACATAAAAATTAAAGGTTAAACTCAATATGATGTTATATTTTAACAAGCTTCATAGCACAAGAATTGATCAATCCTCACTCAGAAAGGCAAATAGATTGTAAGAGGGAGAAAACAGGGAACAGGACAGGAGTCTACCACAGAGGGCCTCTGAAAGACTCTGCCAATCAGGGTATTAAAGCAGATGCTGATATTCATAGCCAAACTGTGGGCAGAGTGCAGAGAATCTTAGGAATGAAGAAGGAGACAGAAAGATCTGGAGGGGTCAGGAGCTCCACGAGGAGAGAAGCAGAACCAAAAAATCTGGGCAAATTGATCTTTTCTGAGACTGATGCTCCAAACAAGGACCATGCATGGAGATAACCTTGAACCCCTGCACAGTTGTAGCCCATAGCATCTCAGTCTTTAAATGGGCACCCTAGTAATGGGAACAGGGACTTTCTCTGATATGATCTCAGTGGCTGGTTCTTTGATCACCTCTCCCTGAGAGAGGATGAGCCTTACCAGGCCACAGGGAAAGACAATGCAGCCAATACTGATGAGACCTGATATGCTAAGGTCCCAGGTATGGGGAGGGCCTCTCCTATCAGTTTACTGGGTAAGAGGCATGGGAGGAGATGAGGGAAGGATGGTAAGATTAGGAGGGGATGAGGGCTATAGTTGAGATACAAAGTGAACAAACTGTCATCAATAAAAAATAACTTTAAAAAAACTGAGCAGTTATTACTCTATTCTTAAACATCTCAGCTAATTTGTATTCATTTTACATCCCAGAGATACTTGCACATTGTAGCTTTCTCTGTATCAGCTTTTCTTTTCTGACGCCACTTGAATCTCTCAGGTGGCTGAATCTCCTCTTCCTCCTCTAACTCTTTCTCTTCTGCTGGCAGGAAGTCCAACCCTATTCTCTCCTCTACTCAATGATTAGCTGTAAGCTGTTTTATTAGCATATCAGGGGACAGTTGTGGAGCAGTGCTTACAGAACACTGAGACAGGAGATTCTCAGAACATGGATTTCAAACAGATATAGGGGCATACAGAAATCAGCATTTGAATTATACACTAGCGTTATGCCTACAGAGGAGTATATCTTTCCTGTAGGAAGTGATTATCTGTCTCATGCAATGTGCACTGAGACCTGTAACAACAAAGAACAAGATATTTGTAGTACATCTAATTAAAACATAAATATCACTGTATTCTAAATAGTGAAAGCAACATACTTGAGAAGAGAGAAGGAATCAACCTACCCTGGTGATATTTATTATTTGGTCATCCCTTCGCGGACAGACATTTATCCAACCGTAATAGTATAGAATTTCAGATGCATTTTATGGGACTTTATTATTGATGTAGTAAATTTATTTGAATTAAATTTCATGGAACATTTCAAAATTCCCAGTAGCATAAAAATCATAGTAAAATTAAGCTTCATATCTGTTATTAAATTTTATACTTTCCAGGAGATCCAAGATGGCTGCCACGAGAGGACACTGTGTCTGAGGAGTAGGAGCAGAAACAACACAGCGACCAGGAGACTGAACTCTGGGACCTAAAATGCCAGCATTCGTGATTGCCAGGTGAGCCAAACTCCTATGATGAGAAAATCAAGTGGGAAAACCCTAGGGACACCCAGTTATTACCCGGAAAAATCTCCAGATGACCAGCTGCGCACAGCTCTGGTCTGAACAAGCAGCTGCACTGGGCACCCGCACCCGCCATAATAGACTGTATCACACAGTCTCGCAGGCAGTCTGAGGAGGAACCAGGTACCGTTTCCACTGACCAGCACACTGCTAGCGCACACTGCACCCAGGTTCTGCTTCAACCCATGGGTGTGCAGCAGGCACACAGCGATCACCGGAACCACCCCAGACTGAGAGGATCAGGGGACCATTTTGACCAGTCTGCACACTGCGGACTCACACCACACACTTCTGCCAGCAAAACCTCAGTCCCTGTGTGAGTCAGCAGGCAAGTCTGGGAAGGACCCTAGTTCAGCTTCAACCCACAGGTGTACTACAGGTGCACATCTCTGGAACCACCTCAGACTGAGAAGATCCACAAACCATCTTGAACAGACTGCACACTGAGGGCGAATATTGCACGCATCCGCCAGCAAAAACCTCAGTCCCTGTGTGTGTCCACAGGCCAGACAGAGAAG
>CM053766.1:11927678-11964133 GCA_028658305.1 Pachyuromys duprasi | reverse complement strand
AATACAAGATAACCACACTACAATCCACATGCCTAAAGATACTAAGTAAGAACAAAAACCTTAGGGAAGATGCTTAATTCTCATTTAGAAGGGAAAAATAGAATGGACACTGGAAGCAGATAAAGAAATCCATAGATGTCCTAAAAATATCTCCAATGAGCAGAGGATTGAAGCAGATGTTGAGAGTCACAACCAAACTTTAGGAAGAGTTTAGGAAATCTTATGGAAGAGTGAAGTAACAAAAGGACCCAGGAGGAGACAGAGCACCACCAGGAGACCAACAGAGTCAATAAATCTGGGTTCAGGAGGTCCTGTGGAGACTGATGCATCAACAAAGGACCATACATGGCGAGAACCCAGGGACCCTGCTCAGATATGACAGGTAGGGAGCTCAGTGTACATTTCAGTCACCTAGTATGGGAAGCAGAGACTGTCTCTGACATGAACTCTTTTGCCTGTTCTTGTATCACTCCTACCTGGTAACCTGGTAAAGCAGCCTTTCCAGGTCACAGAACAGAAGGATGCATGCAGTCCTAAAGAGAATTGATAGTCTAGGGTCAGTTGATAAGAGAGGAGGGTTCCCTCCTTCTAAAAACAAGAGGACAGGGATAGAGGTGAAAGAGGAAGGGAGAGTGGGACTTAGACAAGATGAGGGAGAGGAATATGATTGAGAATAAATTAATAAAAACAAAGAAGACATCCTGAATAAAGACCAGAAAGACTAATATGATACATATGCCTTTAAGAGGATGTTTGCTGTCTGCAATTCATAGAACCAAGGAGGTTAGATGCAGAGTAAGGCACGGTGTAGGAGAAACTGATTTCACTAAGAAGGGGGAAAAGAATAGATAATTAGGGATGAGGAGGGGTGGAAAGGTAGTATCCAGTAAAGAGAGCAAAAGAAGTTGGGAACAGAGAAGGAAATAATAGGAGGAAACCTAAAATTAAGGGCCATTTGAAGGAGTAGTATGCGAATCTAATACAGTAGCTGCTTTTTAAATTACATACATAGATCTAAATGAAACCACAAAAGAACAGATGAGGACAGAGTCCCAGTTGGACCTCTTTCATCACCAAATGAAGCATCAGTACAGGGCCTGGGCTATACCAAATTGTGTTGTTGACCAAAGGGGTCTCAAGGAAACACAAAACAACTCAGTTTGTTGCAAATGTTATAGGTTGCTCTCAAGAAACCGACAGCAAGGCCCTTATGCTGAAAACATCTACATATTTCTGTGAACCTGCAGAAGTTGAGCTGGTACCTACGTAGGGTCTATACCCCTGCTGGCTTGTGCCCTTGGAAGTGTTCAAGAAGTACTCTGCTCTCTACCAAAAGAGAAATTTAAATACAGTCCACCTGTAAACCCTTTGTTCTACAATGATGTCCTGCCTGGAAGGTAAGCTCATGCAATGGTGGCACAAAGCTTGTGGGAGTAACCAACCAATAGCCGATTTGGTTTATTGACCACTTCATTAGATGGAACCTATGCCCAGACTTGACATCTCAGGGACCTAAGGTTAAAAAAAGAAAAAGAAGAAATACTACACAAGGAATGTAGCAGTACAATGTCTTCCTAATGACATTTTGTAACACTCAGAGATTAGTACCATATTCAGCTATCAAAGAAGTTTCCTCCTGCAGTAGATAGGAAGAAATACAGAAACACATAGCCAGACAATATGCAGAGGGAGAGACCTTGGAACACTCACCTTATATGGGATGTCTCCATCAAGTTTCTCCCCTCAAGTCTCAGAGAACCCTGAGGAAGTAGAGACCAAAAGACTGTAAGAGAGAGAGAGGGAATGGAGGACACCAATGAAACAAAGCCCTCTAAACCAACAGTATAGATGCCCCTTTGAATTCACAAGGACTGTGGAAGAATTCACATGGCCTGCACAGGTTTGTACCAGATGTGGTCTTTGAGCTAAAAGGAAAAGCCCCATCCTTAACCCAGATGCAATTCCAATTGATAACCTCTTGCAAATGACATTTTTTTCAATGGGTGTTTCATGGGAAACTAACTACTGTTATGGGTAGGCTGCATATCCAGAAATTGATGACTTACAGAATAGAAACTCAAGGAATGTTTGGAGATTCCTTGTCTGATATGTCTTGTCACAGATTATGGCTTCGGGTTTTGTGTTTTTTGCGGATACCAGATTTGTGCAAACAAATGTGTCTCTGTATCTATATCTGTTTCTATGCCCTTTATTGGGGTTTTAAAAAATCCTGTTTGTTTGTTTCTATTTTAATTTTTGATTTGGTATTATCTATAACTATTATTATATTATAACATATTATATCATATCATTATATTATATTATAATTATATTATAACCCCTTAGCTGCTTGTCTGTTTTGTAAGGAGATACAGAAAGAGGTGCACCCAGATGGAAGCAGAGATGTGGAAGAGTTGGGAATAGTAGAAGGAAAGGAAAACAAGTGATATATATTTTTAAAAATACTTTTGAATAAAAAATTGGATGAAAAAGAAAGGATGTTAAGCCACTTCCCTTAACATAAAAACTCATTTCCACTGTAAGTCCATTATTTTTATTTTGTTTTATTTTATTTTGCAGTAGTATTCTGACACTCAACTGCAATTACCAAGACCTGCCATGCCCAGGTCCCATTCTTGTACACTTAGCAAGGAAAGACAACAAATTCATCGTATGGTCAAACTTTCCCAGTGGCTCAGTGTCTCCACTTTAGCATATGTTGAGCAATGACATTGATACAAAAGGGTCAGCAATGTACTGATTATATCTCAACATATTTGACTTATAAGATAATTCCATAAGTTATAGAATAATTCCCTAACTTAGAAGACAATTCCATGAAAATGGCAATAGGCAATCATTATTTATAAATTATTTTCATTGTCAAAAGTTCTTCACAAAGTGGCCTGTGACCTCAAATCTGAAATGCCTTTTAAGGGGTGCAAAGTCTATACGATCCATAGAGTTATTCAATCGAAAGTATGTATACATAATTCATTACATATGTGAAAAGAAAAATATCAGTTCGATAAGTTAAAAATGCTGACACAGTGCTCAGCATAATCTCTTTTTCAGTGTTTTTATTTCTAGTTTCAACAGAAATTATTCTTCAGGTTTAAAGGAAATTTCCGAACACACTGTAGAATTTTATTTTTAAAAGATATGTTGGAAAGAATAAAAAGAAACTACTTGTAATAATTTAAGAGGTCAACAGTCAAGTAATACAAATACCGAGTTGTCATTTTGTTATTACTCATAATTAGAGATCTTCGAAGCTTCCTGTGCTAAAAAGTACTTTTAGATTTGAAAGAAAGAAAGAGATTCCCACCACTAATAAAAATGCCTGATTCCTTCCTGTTTCTTCTCTTTGCTGTTATGCTTTCCTTTTAAACCTGACATGTTAATGGAAGTAAGCAAAAAATATTCTTCAACACAATTGCATTGTTATGTTCAGAGTTTGAGGAAAATTAAATTTTACAGGTTCTTTATGCTTTTATCATATTCATCTTACTTCTGCATGATTAATTCAGACTTGCCAGAAAGCTCTTTGTTATTTTCAATCTCTTGAGAAGTTTTTGTTATGAAAATGTAGAAGATTACTCAGGGTACGCAGATGAAATTTTTTTTTAAAAATCAGCTTGGAAATTAGCATTCTATCATGCAGTATTTTAAGAGTTTTCCTAGAAATGACCTTTTTCTAGAAATATAGAAGTAAATATTAAAGATTTATGATCTGCAACATGAACAGAGAAGAAAAGTTGGCATATTTATAAATAAGTACTTTATAGAATAAATCTAATAATGACTAGTTATTTCAAATGTAGCTTTATAGAGTTCATGCAATAGATGTTAATACTTAACAATATACAACTCTAGTTTAAAAAATAAAGTAAAATGAAATTACGTACTTTAGTAATTCATTAGTCACAATAATTACTCTAAATATATAAGTAAGTGTATATTCGTAGATGTCATTTAATGTATTTATTATGTGTAAAAGTAAACAACACAGGATTGGGGCTGTAACTCAGTTTCTGCAGTGCTTGACAAGTACATGTGAGACCAGACTATGATATAGTACCCTTGGGATCCTAGGTGGAGTCAGAAGGATCAGAGTTCAAGGTCATCCTCTTCTACATAAGAAACTTAAATACTGTCTGCACTAAAGAAAACCCTAATTTTGCTTTATAAAGGAAAGTTTAAAAGGGAGGACACGATCGGAGAGATGGAAGAGCAGTTAAGAGCACTGACTACTCTTCTTGAGGACCTAGTTTTGATTTCCAGCTCCTACATAACAGCTCATTACTATCTGCAATTCTGCATTCAGAGAATCTGTCTCACTCTTTTGGCCTCCATGAACACTGAACAAACATGGTGCACAAACATAAATGAAGGCAAAACATCCACACACATATAAAACAAAAATCAATTAATAAAAAGAAATAAAAATCATCACATTGCTCATTTTAGTCTGAACATCTTTAAGATGGTGAAAAACTATGTTTTTGTATTATTCCTGTTGTAGGGATGGGGTGATGCTTTTCATTAATACAGAATAATACAACATTCTAAAATTGATAATGCAAAAAATGGAACCAATGGAAATAATTCTCAATATTAAAATGCCTTCCATGTTTTTATTTTGTATATTTGTTCATTAAGGTATTAAAGGAAACACTAAAGACTTTATTGCATGAGTTTAAAAATGAGACCTGATAGGCTAGGGCCAAATAGAAGAGGAGGAAGACCTCCCTTATCAGTGGACTAGGAGAGGAGCATAGGAGGAGAAGAGGGAGGCAGGGTGGGATTAAGAGGGGATGAGGGAGAGGGCTACAGTTGGGATGCAAAATGAACCAAATGTAACAAATTATTAATAAAAAATTATAAAAAGAAAACATATGAAAATAGATAAATAAACATGAGAAATAAAAAACGTTTCCAGTTGTTTTAAAAGTAAATTATATTCCTCATAAAGCAATGACATACCTTGTAAATTTCATTATTTTGTGATGATATACCACTTATACCTGAAATCCTTACCTTGAATTCAATAGTATCTTAAAGTAGTTTTTAAATCAATATTTTCATTTTAAAATAAATTTATGCATATTTCCTTATTGTATTACATGAAAAATATTCTTTGGATACATCTAATAAGTTTCTTCTTCTTGCCACATTTTAAATAATTCTATAATGACATTAAAATAGATTTGTCTTCAACTCTCTGTATCTAAACTTATATGAAACATCACAATGCTAATATAAGTTTAAGGAATTTTGTATTCTAGCTTGAGAAGTTTGTAGAATAAGTTTCAGAGATTAGTACTTAGAAGCTTTGGGTTCTCAGAAGACGTTTGTAGGTTTCTAACATTATTTAGAACGCTGTATCTTGGTTTACAATTACCTAATGTTTACTTATGTATTATCATAGCCTAATAATACATTATCACTGGGAAGAGTTCTGAAACTAAAGCAAACATGTCCTGAGATATCACCATATCTTTGCTATATAACAAAACCAGCATTCAACAGATTTAATAATTATGTTATTCTATAAAATTCAAACGTTTTTCTATATGGCAGATACTGGATAATAATGTATTTTATATAATTAATTGTATTATATGATCATGTTATCTCTGAGCAATGCACTTTTATATGTGATGAAAACATAGAAGTATATACAATGATAACATTTAATCTTTTTTATCTTTTACTTGTTTCATTTTAAAGCTAAGATTGAGGGTAATCTAATATTCTAATTCTATACTGATTGAATTTTCATTGTCTAGAAACTATCTTGGTGAGAGTTCTCTGTGTATATAACAATACTATGTACAAGTAACCCAAAAGGTGGTTTCCTTGAAATATTGTTCAAAGTATTTCCCAAAACACATATGAATATTCTTTTATCACATTATTTTATCAAACCTGTGCCAATGTCTTAGCAAGAAGTTGGTTATAAAAAATAACAAATAAAAAACACAAAATAACTTAAATAGCAAGTAATTTTTTTCCTTTTTTCTCCCTCCCTCACAATCCCACCATAGCCCCCTTCTACTGCCCCTATGCCCCTCCCCTAGTACATGATAGGTGAGGTCCTCCTCCCCTTCTATTTGACCTTAGCTTATCAGGTCTCACCAGGACTGGCTGCATTGTCTTCTTCTGTGTCCTCCAAAGGCTACACATCCTATGGGGAGATGATCAAAGAGCCTGTCAGTGATTTCAAGCCAGAGAAATCCCCTGCTCCCTTTATTAGGGAACCCACTTGCAAACTGAGTCTATGGGCTACATCTGAGCCAGGGCTAATTTAGTTTTTGTTTGTTCGTTTGTTTGTTTGTTTTTCATGTTCTGACTAAAATATTTTTATTGACCTCTGAATTAATTTTTTAATATTAGTTACAGATTATTAACTTTGTATCCAAGCTGTATCCCACTCCCTCCCTCCCTCCCTCCCTCCCAAAAACGGAGGCTCTTTGACCTCCCTCCCTCATCTCCTCCCTGCCCCTTTCCAAGTCCACTGATAGGGGAGGACATCCTCCCCTTTCATCTGACCCTGGTTTATCAGGTATCTACAGGACTGGCTGCAAAGTCCTCCTCTGTGGCCTAGCAGAGCTGCTCCTCCCTTGAGGGGGGAGGTCAAAGAGCCAGCCATTGAGTTCATGTCAGAAATAGTCCCTGTTCCCCTTATTAGGGTGACCCACTTGGATACTGAGCTACCATGGGATACATCCAAGCAGAGGTTATAGGTTACATCCTTACATGGTCCTTGGTTGGAGAAACAGTCTCATAAAAGACCCCTGTGCCCAGATATATTTGTTCCTTGTGGAGCTCCTGTCCTCTCCAAGTCATATTAACTCCCCCTTCTTTAATATGATTCCCTAAACAGAGAATTATTGTAAAGGAATATAGAATGGCAGAGAAACACTTAAAGAGATGCTCAACATCCTTAGCCATTAGAGACATGCAAATCAAAATGAGCCTGAGATTTCACCTTACACCCATCAAAATGGCTAAAATAAAAAACTCAAATGACAACACATGCTGGAGAGGTTATGAAGAAAGGGGAACCTTCCTCCACTGCTGGTGGGAATGTAAACTTCTGCAACCACTTTGGAAATCAATCTGGCTCTTTCTCAGACAATTAGGAATAGTGCTTCCTCAAGATCCAGCTATACCACTCCTAGGCATATATCCAAAAGTTGCTCAAGTACACAACAAGGACATTTGCTCAACCATTTTCGTGGCTGCTTTTTTTGTAATAGCCACAACCTGGAAACAACCCAGATGTCCCTCAGTTGAGGAATGGATACAGAAATTATGGTACTTTTACACAATGGAATACTACTCAGCAATTAAAATTGAGGAAATCATAAAATTTGGAGGCAAATGGTGGGATCTAGAAAATATCATTCTGAGTGAGGTATCCCAGAAGGAGAAAGACACACATGCTATATTCTCACTTATATAGACCTATAAGATATGATAATCATACTGAAATCTATACATCTAAAGAAGATAAACAAGAAAGAGGACCTTGGGTAAGATGATCAATCCTCACTTAGAAAGACAAATGGGATGGACATTGGCTCTGGGAGAAAACAAGAAACATGACAGGAGCCTACCACAGAGGGCTTCTGAAAGACTCTACCTAGCATTGTGTCAAAGCAGATACTGAGACTAATAGCAATAATTTGAACATTTCTAAAAATTAATATTAAAACAGTTGTAGACTAGTATATAGGGATTGCATGTCTTAATGTTACAATAACCCGCCACAATACCTTAACTTTTGAGTGTTAATGAAAGCATAAGCAAAGTTGAACACTACACAATGTTTCCTACTCAAGTGTAATTCCTGGGGCTGGAGAGATGGCTCAACAGTTAAGAACAGCAGTGGCTACATTTCCAGAAGACCTGAGTTCATTAACCAGAACCCAGTTCTAGTGATTCATATCTCCAATTCCAATGGATCTGACATCTTTTTCTGGACTCCATAGTATAAATACGACATAAACACAAACAAATACAAAACACACACACAAATAAAACAAATCCTTTTAAAAATAATTTTGTTTTTAAAAAGTTAATACGATATAGTGCCTTTACTATGTTTAGGTATGTGCTTCCTATACCTGTGCTCTCCAAGGTTTTAAACATAAACCAGTGTTGGATTTTGTCAAATCCTTTTTTGTTTTTTTTTTTTTTTTGGTCATCTAAAAAGATGATAATGTGATTTTTTTTCTTTCAGCTTGTTTGTATGGGAGCATTACATTGATGGATTTCTGTATATTAAACCACCCCAGCATGCCTGGGATAAAGCCTACTTGGTCATGGAGTATGATATCTTTTATGTGTTCTTGGATTCAGTTTGCAATTATTCTATTGAGTACTTTTGCATCAATGTTCATAAAAGAAATTGGTCTGAAATTTTTTGTTGGGTCTTTGTGTGGTTTAGATATCAAGGTGACTGTGGCCTCACAGAATGAGTTTGGTAATATTCCTTCTGTTTCTATTTTATGGAATAGCTCTTCTTTGAAGGTCTGGTAGAATTCTACACTGAAACCATCTGGCCCTGGGCTTTTTTGGATGGGAGACTTTTGATAACTGCTTCTATTTCCTATGGGGATATAGGACTATTTAGTTTGTTTACCTAATCTTAATTCAGCTTTGGTAAGTGTAATCTCTCAAGAAAACTGTACATTTCATTTAGATTTTCAAATTTCGTGTCATACAGGCTTTTGAAGTAGGATGATCCATTGGATTTCCTCAGTGTCTATTGTCCTGTCCCCCTTTTCATTTCTGATTTTGCTGATTTGTGTAGTGTCTGCCTTTTAATTAGTTTGGCTAAGGGTTTGTCAATCTTGTTGTTTTTCTCAAAGAACCAGCTCTTGGTTTCATTGATGTTTTGAATTGTTCTCTTTGTCTCTAATTTATTGATTTCTTCACTGCGTTTGATTATTTCCAACCATCTTACTTTTTCTATTAGGGCTTTCAGGTGTGTTCTTAATTTGCTTGTATGAGATGTCTCTAATTTCTTTATAAAGGCACTTAGTGATATAACCTTTCCTCTTAGCACAGCTTTCAATATGTCCCGTAAATTTGGGTATGCTCCGCCTTCATTTTCATTGAATTCTAGGAAGTCTCTAATTTTTTTCTTTGTTTCCCACTAATCCTGTTGTTCTTGAGTAGAAAGGTATTCATTTCCATGTGTGTATAGACTTTTTGCAGTTTCTGTTGTTTTTGAGATCCAGCTTTAGTCCAATTTGGGAAGATAAGATACAAGATTTTTTTTTCAATCTTCTTATATCTGTTGAGGCTTCCTTTGTGCTCAAATATACGGTCAATTTTGGCAAAGGTTCTGTGAGGTACTGAGAAGAAGATATATTCATTTGTGTTTGTGTGAAAAATTCTGTAAATCTTTCTCATGTCCATTTGATTCATAACATCTGTTAGTATCATTATTTCTTTGTTTAATTTCTGTTCTGTTGACCTGTCGTTTGGTGAGAGTGGGGTGTTGAAATCTACTACTATAAATGTGTGGGAATCAATGTGTGGTTTAAGCTTTACTTATGTTTCTTTTACAAATGTAAGTGCCCTGGTATTTTGCACATAGAGGTTCAGAATGGAAATGTCTTCTAGACCATATACAGCAAACCTATAACCAACATCAGATTAAATGGAGAGGAACTTAAATCAATTCCACTGAAATGAGAGATACTACAAGGCTGCCCTCTCTCCCTAGCTCTTAAACATGGTACTTGAAGTCATAACTAGATTATTAAGACAACTAAAGTAAATCAAGGGGATACAAATTTGAAAGGAAGAAATCAAAGTATCATATCATTCACAGATGATATGATAGTATACATGAGTGACTCCAAAATTCTACCAGAGAACTCCTACACCTGTGAAAGACCTTAAGTAAAGTGTCTGGATACAAAATTAACTCAAAAAAATAGAGTCCTCCAAAAGACAAATGGGCTGAGAAAAGAAGTTAGGGAAATAACACTTTTCACAATAGACACACACACATACACACACAAAGTATCTCGGTCTAACTCTAATAAGCAAGTGGAAGACATGTATGGAAAAAAATTCAATTCTCTGAAGAAAGATATTGATGACGATATCACAAGATGGAAACAACGGTCTTGTTCATGGATTGGTAGGATTTACATAGGAAAGTTGGTCCTTCTACCAAAAGCAATTTATAGATTCAATGCAATTCCCATCAAATTACCAACACAATTCTTTATATATCTTGAAAGAAAAATTCTCAGATTCATAGGGGAAAAAAACATAATAGCTAAAACAATCCTGTACAATAAAAATCTTCTCGAGGTATTTCCATCCCTGATCTCAACCTGTGCTATAAAGCAACAATAATAATCACTTCATGATACTGATGTAGAAAAAGGCTGGTGGATCAATGGAATCAAATTGAAGACCGAGAAATATATCCATGTATTTATGGTTAGTTGATTTTTTTTCTCTTGGTCAATTTTTTAATTTTTATTTTTTTATATTAATCATAGTTTATTTACTTTTTATCCCCGCTGTAGCCCACTCCCTCATTCCCTCCCAATCCCACCCTTCCTGCCACATCTCCTCCCTGCACCTCTCTAAGTCCACTGACAGGGAGATCCTCATCCCCTTCCATCTGACCCTAGTTTATCAGGTCTCATAAGGACTGGCCACAATGCCTTTCTCTGTGGCCTAGCAAGGCTGTTCCTCCATTGAGGGTGGGAGATAGAGAGCCAAAGAGCCCACCACTGAGTTCATGTCAGAGACAGTCCCTGTTCCACTTATTAGGGAAACCCCCTTGCATGCCAGGCCATAGTGGAAAAGGATCCAGGCAATCCTAATGAGACATGATAGGCTAGGGTCAGATGGTAGAGGAGAAGGTCTCCCTTGTTCTATGTTCTAGAGGAGGGGGATAAGGAAGAAGAGGGGGTGATGGTGGGCCTGGGAGGAGGCTACAATCAGAATATAAAGTGAATAAATTATAAAAAAGAAGAAAAGAATACAACCACGCAAATGAAAACACAAACAAGCATACAAGTCTGTTTTATTATGATTTACCTGATATAAGAATACAAAATTGTATTTTATTATGTACACAGAAATCTCTTCTGGATTAGTATTCTTTCCTAGTAATAAAATGAAAAATTATTATAATGCAAATATGGGAAATGGCATAATGTAATCCATACTTTAGTGTAAAGTGTATAATCACAGTTTTTATAGTGTTGATATTATTTTCTTGCTTCTTTTTCAGAAATGCTTACTACTATACTTCCAAAATTAGAATGGACAGTTTGGGGATATTTCTGTATCCCATTGCAGTTAGCTGCTGCAAGAAAATAGGTAATTATACTGCTCATAGGAATTATGAGTTGACATTCAGAAAACAATTGAGATACAGGTATAATTCTGATCTTGTTTTCTTTTCTTTAGAAGATATATTTTAAAGTGAGTGAGTGTGTGTGTGTGTGTGTGTGTGCGTGCGTGTGTGCGTGCATGTGTGTGTGTGTGTGTGTGAATATGGGCACAAATGTGAAGGTCAGAGGGCTACCTGAAAGAATAGGCTTTCTTTCCTTCCACCATGTAGGTCCCTTGACCTAATAAACCATGTTGCTAGACCTAGTAGAGATTCTAATAAGATATTTTGTCAATAAATGAAAAAGCAAAAAACCTTGTAGCTATAGCATTTATAATTACTAAACAAACCTTTATCACATTCAACTCAAGTGTATACACTAAATAAATAGAAAGTTTATTTTCAAAAGTAGTTTTTATACATTCAATTCTTTCACTCATGGGTGATAATGCAGAGACCTCACTGGTAAATTTACTACTATGACTATTTCAATCTTAACATAAAACAAGATACTAATTTGTAATTTTATGACTTTGAAGAACAAAGCAATAAAAATGACTATTTTGTGTCTTTTTCTCTTAAACTACATGCTTATTTATTTTTCTTAACATGATGATCTCTAGTTTTATGTATCTTTCCTGGAAATATTATATCATTATTCTTATGTAAAAATAACTGTGTAACATTTTCTTTATCCATTTAGTCATTAACAAGTTTTCAAATGAACTGAGTAACTTAACAATTGTGAATGGTATCACAATAAAATAAGTATTTAAAATATTACTTTTGGTTTATGATCGGTGTTTTGCCTGTATGTTCTGCTGTGTACCATAGGCAGCTCCCACTAAGACCAGAAGTGGCTGTAGTTCTTCCGGAACAGAAGTTGCAGAGAGCAGTGTACTGCTGTGTGGACATCAGGAAGTCAACTACAGTCTTGTGGAAGAAACACCAGTCATGAGGCATCTATCTAGCTCCTAAGGTAGATGTCCATTTATATTTAAAAATGTCATTATTGTATTTTTATGGAAGATTAGAAGAGATCTAATATAGAAAAGGAAAAAAAAAAGGAAGGAAGGAAGGAAAGAAGCAAGCTTATAAATCTTCATGATTAATGTTTATTCAAAGTTTAATTTTAAGTAATAAATAGGTATTTATCAGGTAACCACTATTAATCAATATGTATAATTATATAGATATATTTATGTTTATTGATATATCAAATGTGTATTGTTCTACATCAAGAAATGTCAACCTTCTAATGCATGTTTTGTTTTGTTTTTTTAACATTTTTATCTCATTTCATATTAATCACAGGTTATGTACTTTGTATTACAGTCGTAGCCCCCTCCCGCATTCCCTCCCTCATCTCCTCCACGCCCTTTTCAAAGTCCACTGATAGGGGAGCACCTCCTCCCCTTCCATCTAATTCTAGCTTATCAGGTTTCTACAGGACTGACTGCAATGTCCTCTTCTGTGGCCTAGCAAGGCTACTTCTCTCTCGGTGGGGGGTGAAGTCCAAGATTCAGCCATTGAGTTCATGTCTGAAATAGTCCTTGTTCCCCTTACTAGGGTATCCACTTGGATATTGAGCTACCATTTGCTACATTCAAGCAGGGGTTCTAGGTTATATCCATACATGGTCCTTGGTTGGAGAAACAGGCCCATAAAAGACCCCTGTGCCCTGATATATTTGGTCCTTGCGGAGCTCCTGTCCTCTCCAGGTCATACTAACTACCCCTTTTTTCATATGGTTCCCTGCACTCTGCCAAAGGTTTGGTTATGTGTCTTAATATTTGCTTTGATTTGATACACTGCTAGGCAGAGTATTTCCGAGGCCCTCTGTGGTAGGCTCTTGTCCTGCTACTTGTTTTCTTCTACATCAAATGACCATCCCATTTGTCTTTCTAAGTGAGGATTGATCATCTTACCCCAGGTCTTCTTACTTGTTTATCTTCTTTAGGTGTATAGATTTCAGTATGTTTATCCTATCTTATAGGCCAATATAAGTGAGTATATAGCATGTGTGTCTTTCTGCTTTAGGGATACTTCACTCAGGATGATCATTTCCAGGTCCCATCATTAGCCTGCAAATTTCATAATTTCCTCATTTTTAATTGCTGAGTAGTATTCCATTCTGTAAAAGTACCATAATTTCTGTATCCATTCCTCGACTAAGGGAAATCTGTATTGGTTCCAGGTTCTGGTATTATGAATAAAGCTGCTAAAAACATAGTTGAGCAAATGTACTTGTGTACTTGAGTATCTTTTAGATATATGCCTAGGAATGGTATAGCTGGATCTTGAGGAATCACTATTTCTAATTGTCTAAGAAAGCACCAAATTGATTTCCACAGTGGTTGTACAAGTTTGCATTCCCACCAGCAATGCAGGAGGGATTCTCTTTCTCCACATCCTCTCCAGCATGTGTTGATCTTAGCCATTCTTGTGGATGTAAGATGAAATCTCAGGGTCGTTTTAATTTGCATCTCCCTGATGGCTAAGGACTTTGAGCATTTCTTTAAGTGTTTTTCTGCCATTCTACAGTCCTCTACAGAGAGTTCTCTGTTTAGCTCCATATCCCATTTTTTAATTGGATTACTTGATTTGTTGCTTTTTAACTTCTTGAGTTTTTTATATATACTGAATATTAGCCCTCTGTCAGATATAGTGTTGGTGAAGATCCTTTCCCAGTCTGTAGGCTGTCATTTTATTTTGATGACAATGTCTTTTGCTTTACAGAAGCTTTTCAATTTCATGAGGTCCCATTTATTGATTGTTGCTCTTAGAGTCTGTGCTGTTGGTGTTCTGTTCAGGAAGTAGTCTCCTGTGCCAATGAGTTCTAAGTTCTTCCCCCCTTTTCTTCTAAGCAATTTAGTGTGCCTCGTGTTATGTTGAGGTCTTTGATCCACTTTGATTTTAGTTTTGTGCAGGATGATAAATATGGATCTATTTTCATTTTTCTGCATATAGACATCCAGTTGGTCCAGCACCATTTGTTGAAGATGCTGTCTTTTTTCCATTGAATGGATTTGGCTTCTTTATCAAAAATCAAGGTTCCATAGGAGTGTGGGTTTATTTCTGGGTCTTCTATTCCATTCCATTAATCCCCTATTCTGTTTCTATGCCAATACCATGCAGTTTTTACTACTATTGCTCTGTAGTACAGCTTGAGGTCAGGGATGGAGATACCTCGGGATGATCTCTTGTTGTTGTACAGGATTGTTTTGGAAATTCTGGGTATTTTGTTTCTCCATATGAAGTTGAGAATTTTTCTTTCCAGGTCTGTAAAGAATTGTGTTGGTATTATGAGGGGAATGCATTAAATCTGTAGATTGATTTTGGAAGAATAGCCATTTTTACTATGTTAATCCTACCAATCCATGAGTATATGAGATCTTTCTACCTTCTGATATCTTCAATTTCTTTTTTCAGAGAGTTGAAGTTTTTCTCAGACAGATCTTTCACTTGCTTGGTTAGTGTCACCCGAAGGTACTTTATGTTATTTGTGACTATTATGAAGGGTGTTGTTTCCCTAATTTCCTTCTCAGCCCTTTTGTCTTTAGTGTACAGGAGGGCCTCTGATTTTTTTTTTTGAGTTGATTTTGTATTCAGCCACTTTTCTGAAGGTGTTTATCACTTGAAGGTGTTCTCTGATTGAATTTTTGGGGTTGCTCATGTATACTATCCTATCATCTTCAAATAGGGATACTTTGACCTCTTTATTTCTGATTTGCATCCCCTGGATCTCCTTTCATTGTCTTATTGCTCTAGCTACGACTACAAGTACTATGTTGAAGTGATATGGAGAGAGTGGGCAGCATTGCTTTGTCCCTGATTTCAGTGGGATTGATTTAAGTTTCTCTCCATTGAGTTTGGTGTTGGCTATAGGCTTGCTGTATATTGCCTTTACTATGTTTAGGTATGTGCCTTGTATCCCTGATCTCTCCAAGACTTTAAACATGAATGGGTGTTGGATTTTGTCAAATGCTTTTTCGGCATCTAGGGAGATGATCATGTGGTATTTCTCCTTCAGTTTGTTAACATGGTGGATCACATTGATGGATTTGCGTATATTGAACCACCCCTGAATGCCTGGGATGAAGCCTACTTGGTCATGGTGGATGATATCTTTTATGTGTTCTTGGATTCAGTTTGCAAGTACTTTATTGAGTATTTTTGCATCAGTGTTCATAAGGGAGACAGTCCTGAAATTCTCTTTTCTTGTTGGATCTTTGTGTGGTTTAGGTATCAAGGTGACTGTAGCTTCATAGAATGAGTTTGGTAATGTTCCTATTGTTTCTATTTTGTGGAATATTTTAGAGAGAATTGGAGTTAGCACTTCTTCGAAGGTCTGGTAGAATTCTGCACTGAATCCATCTGGCCCCGGGCTCTTTTTGGAAGGGAGACTGTTGATGACTGCTTATATTTCCTTGGGGTTGTATGTCTATTCAATTTTTCTACCTGATCTTGACTAACTTTCAGTAGATGGAATGTATCCAGAAAATTGTCCGTTTCATTTAGATTTTCAAATGTTGTGGCTATGGGCTTTTGTAGTAAAACCTAATGATTGTTTGGATTTCCTCAGTGTCTGTTGTTATGTCCCAATTTTCATTTCTGATTTTGCTGATTTGGATTGTTTCTCTAGTTAGTTTGGGTAAGGGCTTATCTATCTTGTTGATTTTCTCAAAGAACCAGCTCTTTGTTTCTTTGACCATTGCTTACATATAATATTCACTGTTTGTTCCCTGAATCTGAACTTCAGACTGGAACCATCTTACTCTGGTGTCTGTAAAATTCTTTAGGAAGATCAGGGAGGTCCTCTGTTTGAGCATGTGTGCTCTTGCTTCAGTTGTACCTGAGGGAGAAAAAGTTATTGGCACAAAATCGAAATTGTGTTCGTGTGTGTATGTGTGCGTGCATGTGTGCGTGTGTGCGGACATGAGTGCAGGGATGTTTGTCTTAAAGGGGAGTGCTGGAGTGTGTAGCTGCTTGGGATATATGGGTTTGGAGCAGGCACAGGAAGGGATGTGGATGCTAGTGCAGTTAGCAGGCACAGATTGCAGGTGTAAGGCACCTTCACAGGTTTCCTAAATACCCGGTGGTCTACAGTCTGTGTCAGGGTCAGCAGGCTGAAGGTCTGAGGCTGAGACTGTAGGCGGGACTCATACTCTGTTGTAGGTTCTGTGAGTCAGGCCCTGTCCTCTGAGCTAGGAGCTGTGAGCCATTAGCAGGCACAGATTGCATGTGCAAAGTGCTTGTGCAGGTTTCCTGAAAACCCAGTGGTCTATAGTCTGTGATGTGGTCAGCTGGCTGGACTCTGAGGTCTGCGGCTGATGCTGGAGGAGGGACACATACCATTTTGTGGGCTCTCTGAGCTTGGCCCTGAGTTCTGTGCTGGAAGCTGTGAGCCTGGCAGGCTGCACTCTGCTCCCTGAGTTGGGAATCACTATCTGCTTCCTCAGCCGCTACCCCCTCAGACAAGGCTGTGGGGGAATGCTGGAGATCTGTGCTTGGAGCATGCAACACTATGCTCCTTGCAAGTTGCTGTGTGCACTGTGGGCTGCCTCCTCTGCTTCAACACTGGTTGGGGTACCTCTGCTGCTGCCTTCCTGCTGGCTGCGATATCTCCCCTGCTTCTGCAGGCTTGGCTATGTCCGCTGCAGGCTTGTCAACCTCCGCTGCTGCTTCTGCCTGTTAAGGGGAACTGCCCAGTAATCGATTCCCCAGGAGAAGTCCATGGAGATGTCCAAGGTTGACCTGTGTCCTATTGGACTCATATCAGGTTTTGTCCCCCTTCTCCCCAGGCTCCCCGTATGGTTGTTTTGGGTTCCCCAGCCCCTCGACTCACCAATTCGGAGTTTCAGCTCCTCTGAGTACGATGTGTGCTGGTTGCCGCAATCTTGGATTCCTCCCCAATGCATGTTTTTGATAACTTCATAAAGAATTAAACATCTGTAGCATTTTGGCTTTATTTGCCTGTCCTCGATTTTATTTCATTTGTCTAGTGCATGTTTTTATGCCAATGACATTCACTGCATTACTGTTTTAATATGTTATTAATGTGACACTATTTTAGATCCTACATGCCTGTCTCTGTAGCCCAACCAAACTTCATCATCTTTCTTTCTCTCTCTATCTCAAAAACAAATATATGTGTATGTATATGAATATTTGTAATCAAAATGCAGTTGATAATATACGGTTGATATACCCAGTTATCCTCCATTGGAGAAAATTGGTTTCCTCTTTCCCAGCAGATATCAATTGCATATGGCTTTTTTTGTTAGTGGTGGGACTTTGTGTCCAGTTCCCCTTTATAATGCTGGAATTTGATCTTGTTTGAACCTGTGCAGGTTTAATGGTCCCTGACAATTTCACATCTCTTTTTTAGTATTGATACCCACTAGTCTAGTTTGTGCTGATTGTATGTGTATAGGCTAGGGGCTCTCCCCTGATACACACATGAAAGCTATCAGCTGCCTCTTTCTTTCTTTCTTTCTTTCTTTCTTTCTTTCTTTCTTTCTTTCTTTCTTTCTTTCTTTCTTTCTTTCTTTCTTTCTTTCTTTCTTTCTTGTCGGGAGCTGGGTCACATCCGCTTTTGGTGGCTGTTTGTCATTCAAGTCTCAGCAAGGAAGACAGGCTTTTACCAGGCCTTCCCTTGGAGTCAGGGAAGAATTTGCAAGTCCATCCACCTTTTGTTTTGTGACAGCAGGTGGGAGAGCTTGTTTAAAATCTCAACTCTGCCTCACTTCCTTGTAAAGTTAACCCATTGTGTAAGCTGTTTGTATAAATAAACAAGACTATCTGGCCTCGCTGCTTTTCAGGTACAGGGTGCATTGGCGCCAAGAGAAACGGCCAGAGGCCTCTCAGAACATAATATGTGTAGTGTACTTTATTCATTTCAATCCTCACTCCCGACTCAGAACCCCGTACTGCTCTGGCACTTTCTTTCTTTCTTTCTTTCTTTCTTTCTTTCTTTCTTTCTTTCTTTCTTTCTTTCTTTCTTTCTTTCCTTCCTTCCTTCCTTTCTTCTTACTTTCTTTCTTTCTTCCTTTCTTTCTTCACTTTATAACCTGATCCCAGCTCTTTTACTCCTTTTCTCCCAGACATACCCTCATGCTCCTCTCACCCCATATACCCTTCTCTTTCTTCTCAGAGAAGGGGAGGTCCCCAAGGAATATCAACACACCCTGGCACCTCAAGTCAAACCAGTGCTAATGGCCTCCTCTCTCACTGATACCTCACAAGGCAGCCCAGCTAGAGGAAAAGCATCCAAACGCAGGCAACAGAGTCAGAGACAGCCTCTACTTCCATTGTTAGGAAGGCCACATAATAACCAAGATGCACATTTGCTACCTATGTGTAGTGGGTCTAGTTCTAGTCCATACATGCTCTTTGGTTGGTGGTTCAGTCTCTGTCAGGTACCGTGGGTCCAGCTTAGTTTATTCTGTATGTCTTTTTATGGTGTCTTTGACCCCTCTGTCTCTACGGATCCTTCCTTTCACTCTTCACCAAAACACCTAAATCTTGGTCTATTGTTTGACTGTGAGTCTCAGCATCTGTTTCCACCAGCTTCTGGATGGAGCCTCTCAGAAGACAGTTATGCTAAGCTTCTGTCTCCAAGCATAGCAGAGTATCATTAATAGTGTCAGTGGTTAACTCATTCCCATGTGGCTGGTCTCAATTTGGGGCAGTTATTGATTTGGCATTCCCCCAATCTCAGATCCATCTTACTCCCTACACTTTTTTGAAGGCAAGACAAATTTGGGGTAGATGGTTTTATGGGTGGGTTGGTGCCCCCTCCCTACAGTGGAAGTCATATCTGGCTACAGCAGGTAGCAACTACAGACTCTGTATTAGGAATGTCAGCTAGGGTCACCCACATAGACTTCCAGTAGCCTCCTCTATCCCAGAGATGACCCCTCCCATTTCAGTTCTCTTTCCCCATCCTTGTCACAAACACTGCTCTTTCCATACCTGATCCGCATTCTCATTATGCTCCCTGCTCCTCTCCTACCTAGTTCCCTTCCTCAGTCTACTTTAGATGTCCTCTTTTGAGTGAGATTTAAGCATCCACTCTTGGGTCCACCTTGGTTTCTTTAGGCCTGTGTATTATAACATGGTTATCTAGCAATTTATTACTAATCTGCACTTACAAGTGGATGCATGTTTTTGTGAGTCTGGGTTACCTCACACAAGATGATATTTTCTATTTCCATCCATTTTCCTGCAAATTGCAAGATGTCTTTGTTTTTAATAGCTGAGTCATATTCTAGTGTGTAAATGTACCACATTTTCTTTATTCATTCTTCGGTTGAAGGAATTGGTACGGGGGAGGGGAAAAGAGAGAATGGAAGGGGGAGGAGGAGAGGTGGGAAGGAATGGGAGGAGGGGAAACACAGAACTTCCTCAGGATATAAAGTAAATAAACTATTTCATTTAGTGTATTTGGTTTCATGATGAGATTTTTGATCCACCTGGATTTGAGGTTTTTTGTAGAGTGATAAATATGGATCTATTTGCATTCTTCTGCCTGCAGACATCCAGTTAGGACAGCACCATTTGTTGCATATGCTGTCTTTTTTTCTACTGTACGGTTTTGTCTTCTTTGTCAAAATCAGTTGTCGGCAGGTGTCTGGGTTTATTTCTGGGTCTTCAATTTGATTCCATTGATAACCTATCTGAAATATTACCATCCTTGATTTCAAGCTATAGTATAGAGAAAAAGTAATAAAAACTGCAAAGTATTGGCATAAGAACAGCTGTCATATTCATAATAAAGAAGAATGTTTCCTCCCCCATCAATTATCTGCTGTCCATAGCTCCTCAGTTAGGAATCTTTGCCAGGCTTGGCTGGCTGGATCTTATGTAGGTTGTGTACAGGCATCGATAGTTACTGTGAGTGTGTGACTGTGATAGACAAGCCAGGGACTAAAAAGCAGCTTTTCACAGCCTCCCATCTTCTGACTCTCATGTTCTTCCTCAGAGCCTTGTTGGTGCTGGCTTTCCAATCTCTACACTAATTTTAGAATTCTTTTGTAACTTTCAAAAACTGTCCAGAATTTCTGAAAACAATAACAACATCAACAAACATTATCATAGAGCAAAATGCATAATATTGCAAGTTCCTTAACATAAAACTGGACCTACTCTTAATACAGAATTCATTTTTACTGGTATAATGGAAACATTACTTTATTATGTAGAAATTTGTTCTGTATGACAAAAACATTGGTCAAAATTATTTAAATGTTGTCATATTCACCTCTTTAAAATAGTGTTTTAATTCATTTCACTTAACTATAATTGAAATAATGTAATAAGATATGAAGGCAATTAGAATAATTGACAAATAACTTATTAAAACTCTAGGCAATGATTAAAGTGATATAACAATACTTAACAACTGCCATTCAAATGAAGGAAGAGAGGAAGAATTACTGGTTCTTATGTGCCATTTCTTGTGTGCTGGGTATATTTTGTATTTATTCTCAACTCTCATTCTCGTTAATACTCTTAGCTACACATCTTGATAGATTTCATTGAGTGTCTTGCCCTTCAGGCTTGCTTTACACTTCTGAGCAACCAAGCACATATATTTTGAAAACTTAAACTCTATTTTTCTGCTTGATTAGTTTCTCTAGGTGAGCCAACATGCAAGCAGTCATCCCACAGCACCTGTGGGGTTTGCTATGTCATCCACTGACAGCTTCCCTACAGGGGTCACAGCATCCCTGCCCACCCCGTGCCTCAGCCATGTACTTCTACTGGTTTTACTGCCAAGCTCAGTGCAAGGAAAAAAAAATAACCAGCCATAAGCAACATCTACTCCTTCTGCGGTCTATCAGCTCTATCAGGGATGCGATTTAACCTCTTCCTGTGTCTCCTCACAGAAGATTTAATAACAACTTTGCTCATGAGTTACTAGATGAGTTTAGGATACTTATAATACAATCAAGTTGATAAGAAATTAGAATTTGTTTACATCTAATTAACAAGAAGGGAGTACAAAATAAAAAGCTTACATCATAGAATACAGTTTGAAATTGTTTCTCTGAATGAAGTATATTTTCCCAGAAAACTATTCATTTATAGAAGGTTTTCTTTTTATCTCTACATTTAAGGAACACAAATGTGACCAACTTATGGAGTGGAAGGTCTAGTTTCTAAAAAAATTACTTCAGGACATTTAAAACAACATTCTTAAGTAATTTCTAATTAAATTATCTTTCTACTCTAGGCTTAATTTTCATACTGCACTAATTGTTGTCACTCTTCTTGACAGTTATAACGTTCAAGAAAATCTTGTTAGTTTAATTATTAATTAGAAGGCAGAAATAGTATTCATGCAGTAGATATCACAATTCACAATAATTATTTGTATTCTTTTTTTTAATAAGCAAGACTTTCTATGAGGCTCAATTCATGATTGACCTGTAAGCTCATCTACCATAATTCAAATATCTTACATGTATTGTGTATTTATAGCATATTTTAAAATTGAGACTACCCAAACACGGACTTTACCAGAAGTCTTTGTCAACTTTCGCAGTAAAATAACGTTTGTTATTAGTTAGTCGTTATGTGTTCTGTATTGTATTAATCATGCATATTTGTTTTTGTTGTTGAAACCTTATACAATATGTGACTATTGGGGATGTCTCAATGACTGTTTTCTTCAAAGCAAACTAGATAGATGTGAGCAAAAACAAAGAGGTGATATCCTTTTTTGCTACACTTGAAAAAAGATAGCAGATGGGAGGGTGTGATAGCTGGGGTTACACAGAGAGATGGTGGGGAATGCAGCTATGCCACTGAGTATGTAGTTCACGTTTCCTTTAGGTAAACATCTCCATTTAGACTGTTTCATATAAAATGATGGAGTCCCAAAGCAAGAGCTTTTGTTCTTTTGTACCAGGTAAATGGAGTTAATCTTAACAGCAAATTCCTATGCTAATGAGTAAGGAGATTTCCCTAATCTTTATTCCTAATTACCCAAATACTTTCCACTAATAATCCTTATATAAATAAAAGAGAAGTTGGTTAATTGGAGGCAGGTAAAGTAATTGCTTATAGAAACTATTGTGGAAAATTGGAATTTATGTTTAAACAACACGAGTTGATTTCTTAAAAGGGACATTTAGTCTTCATAATTTATTTCTCTTCACTTCACTTGTTTCAATAGTGCATGTTGCCTTGCAGGCATCTGAGTTTCCTGTCCCTGAATCCAATGACTGTTAATGTCTCCTTATATTTGATTCTGGAGCTATATTTGGATAACTCTGAAAGTCTGAATCATACACTATTAAAACTGCCTTCCTAAAACTGACATCTTATGTGTTCATGGACTTTATAGGCTTTTAATGGTTACTCTATCAAAGCACTTATAATACTAATAGGAGGTAATTACAGCTTTAAAAGAACCCAACCATTTTGAATCTTTGCCAGGGAATTACTTGTAGATGTCCTTGTTGGACTCCCAAGGTGGGAGACCCTCCGTTCCTTGGGATAGATGCCAGACCCCAATAACTCACAAAGACAAGGCTTGTTGCAAACAGCAAGAGGTATTTACTAGTAGCCTGCATGCTGGGGCTCTGCACACAGCTCTCACGCAAGGGGGTGGTACAGAGCGCTGAGCTGCAGAATCACAGAGTTTATAAAGGCAAAAACTGCAAAACAGGAGGGGGTCTAAGGGTAAGGGATTTTTCTAACGGGGGGAGGGGGAGTCAGAGATTGGCTGTGCCCAGTTGTGGTGACTAGGGGACAGTTAGGGACTGTTTGCACTTCTCAGTCCAGGAACAAAGAAAAGTGTTTAGGGCCAAGTTAAAATTCTCTACCCTTGCATCCTAAAATACCTTTTATTCTGGAATTCAACATTTCCAATGATTTAGTTCTCTAAGCCTAGTATATTCATCTATACATGCCAACACAGCAAGGTTAAAATGGAAAGCTCAATTGAAAATATATATTTTACACTGTGTGAAGTTGCAAGCATTTTGTAATGTTAATGATTACCCATATCCAATCTTTTATTGACATATAGTTAACATATAGTTAACATAATACTATTTGGTTTAAAGGCTTCATTTTGTACATTAATTTTCACCATTTGAAGCAGCCATAAAGTGTACACCAAACAGTAAAAGTAGGGGCTACACGGATGGCTCAATGAGTAAGAATGATAGGTTTGCCAGGATGAGGATCTGAAGACTGGAATTCAAATTCAAAGCATCCATGAAAAGCCAGGCATGAATGCATGTGTCTATAATTGCAACACTGGGTGGCAGAGACAGGCAGATCACAAGAGGTTAACAAGCATATCTGGTAGAGGCAAGCTCAAAGTTTGCTGAGAAACCCAGTATGAGCGTATTATGGCAAAGAATGATAAAGACTTCCTGGCTTACCTTTCTTTTGGTTTCCATATGCCATGTGAATGGAGACACACTCATGTGCACACACTACACACTCACATCCAAACACAAAAGAAAAAAAAAGAATTTTATATTTGTATTAAAGTATTTATTATTGAATTAATTTATAAATGAATCAACTGGTGTTAAAATATATGAATTTCTTAGACACCTTGACAAGAATTTCCAAAACTGGCTGTGACCCAAAGCTGCCTCAGAGTAATAGAGTAATCACTCCGTTACTGATTTCCATTAATTACTCGTACAGAGTCCATTTCCCCATACTACCTTCTTTGTCAGGCTTTGCACTTTTTATCTACTTCTCCTTAATTTGTCAATCAGTTATAGCTATCACATATATAGCAATTAATATCAAGTGGCTAAAGTCCATGGACAACTGATTTTCTCAAGTTTTGGGGTAAAAATTCCACTGGTAGTAGCGTGAGTCTTCCCACTTCGAATCATCTACTTAAGAAAATTCTTCACAGGAGGGACCAAGGTCAACCGGCACAGCTTATACTTTAATAAACTGGAGGGCCTGAAAGGTCATTTTCAGTATGTTGTGAAGAGAGGCCTCTCTGTGTGTGAGTGAGTGTTCATTCATGCCTTTCTGTGAATAATATTGGTTGTGAACTTGATTGGCTCTAGAATCATTAAAATGAACTTATTTGGAAACTCCATTGAAAGACTTTGTGATCAGATTATTCAAATGGGAAGATCCACCTTAATTGTTCATGGTAACTGCTGATGGTGACAGAGGAAAAAAAAAGAAGAAAAAAAAAAGAAAGAAAGAAGAGAGAAAGAAAGAAAGAAAGAAAAAAGGAGAGAGAGAAAGAAAGAAATAGAGAGAGAGAGAAAGAGAGAAAGAAAGAAAGAAAGAAAGAAAGAAAGAAAGAAAGAAAGAAAGAAAGAAAGAAAGAAAGAGAAAGTAAACGGAAGAAGGAAACTTTGCTTTGGCCTGCTTGCCTCTCCTCTACTCACACTGGCAAATGCAACCATCTTGTTGCAGCATTTCTCCACAGAAATTAGAATCAGCTTCTTCAGACTTCCAAGTTCACTATTTGAGTAACCCTGGAGGATTCCTGCATAACAACGAGCTTTTTTTGTTTAATTTATTTTATTTTATTTTTATATTAATCACAGGTTATGTACTTTGTATCTCAGCTGTAGCCCCCTGCCTCATTCCCGCCCATTCTCATCCTCCCTCCCTCATCTCCTACCTGTCCCTTTCCAAGTCCACTGACAGGAGAGGACCTCCTCCCCTTCCATCTGACCCCAGCTTATCAGGTCTTTTCAGGACTGGCTGCAATGTACGCTTCTGTGGTCTAGCAAGGCTGCTCCTCCCTCAGAGGGGGGGTGGTGTCGAAGAGCCAGCCATTAAGTTCATGTCAGAAATAGTCTCTGTTCCCCAGAGGACCGGGGGTAAGATGATCAATCCTCACTTAGATAGACAAATGGGATGGACATTGAATGTAGCAAAGAACAAGCAACAGGACAGGAGCCTACCACAGAGGGCCTCTGAAAGAATACCTAGCAGTGTATCAAAGCAGATATTAAGACAGATAACCAAACTTTTGGCAGAGTTCAGGGAATCATATGAAAGAAGGGGTAGTTAGTAAGACCTGGAGAGGACAGGAGCTCCACAAGGATCCAATAGATCAGGGCACAGAGGTTTTTTATGAGACTGTTTCTCCAACCAAGGACCATGTATGGATATAACCTAGAACTCCTGCTCGGATATAGCCCAAGGTAGCTCAGTATCCAACTGTGTAGCCTAGTAAGTGGAACACCGAGCTTTATAGTGATAGAATTTGGTTTTCTTTTGGCATGATTGTTCCCTGTTTCTTCCCTTTTGCAATAAGAAAATATGGAACTTAATTTTAGATTTCACATAAACCCACAGTTCTGAGACCTTGAATATTTTAGAAAAGTTATAAAATTTTAAAAAATGATATTCTAAAGGAATAAACTTTTAAAATGTTTGAATGTTTAGGACTATTAGACTATCAAAAGTTAGAGTCCTTTATGTTTTGATAGTAATATTAATTTTAACATACTTTAAAAATTACTTTTAAAATAAATGAGACAACAAATATTATTTAATAGTTGTGTATGGGTGTGTTAAGTTGACAAGAGGTCAAATGCTTGGATAGTTGTGTTTTGTTTTGCTTTGTTTTGTCAACTTGACATAAGCTAGAATCGAATGGAAAGAGAAAGATCAATTGAGAAAATCCTTCTATCAGATTGCCTGTAGGCAAGGTAGTGGCACATTTTTTTGATTGCTAAAGGATAGAGGAGAACCCAGCCCAGGTGTTCCTGAGTGGTATTAGAAAATGGTCTGGTTGATTGTCAAAGTGGTTGTACAAACTTACATTCCAACCAGATATGGAGGAGGGTTCCCCTTTCTCCACATACACTCCAGCATGTGTTGTCACTTGAGTTTTTGATCTTAGCCATTCTGGTGAGTGTAAGGTAAAAATCTGCAGAATGGCTCTGTTTGTTTGTTTTTTCTTTTTTTAATTTATTTTTATTTTTTATATTAATTACAGTTTAATCACTTTGTATCCCAGCTATAGCCCCCCTCATTCCCTCCCAACCCTACCATCTCTCCCTCATCCCCTCCCATGCCCTTCTCCAAGTCCTTTGATAGGGGAGGTCCTCCTCCCTTCCATCTGACCCTAGCCTATTAGGACTGGCTGCATTGTCTTCCTCTGTGACCTGGCAAGGCTGCTCCTTCATCAGGGGGAGGTGATCAAAGTGCCAGCCACTGAGTTCATGTCAGAGACAGTCCCTGTTCCCTTTACTAGGATACCCCCACTTGGAGATTCAGCTGCCATGGGCTACCTCTGTGCAGGGTTTCTAGGTTATCTCCATGCATGATCCTTGTTTGGAGTATCAGTCTCAAAAAAGATCCCTGGGCCCAGATTTTTTGGTTCTGTTGCTCTATTTGTAGATCTTCTGTTCCCTTTACGTCTTTCTATCTCTCCTTTCTTTATATCTCCATGAGCAGTAGAAGATGAAATATGTCTAGAGTAGTTTATTTTGCAATGGATATATGGTTAGGGAATATCTCCAGAGTACAGCTGATAGAAATATTTATTGGACATGTTGCTTAAGTGAGCTATGCTTTGAACATCTCATCAGAAATGTTTTCAAATGCAAAAACATTCAACATTCTTAGCCATTCTGTCTTGTATACAACAGAATCTTAGAATCATTCTGATTTGGATTTCTCTGATGGGTAAGGACATTGGGTATTTCTTTAAGTGCTTCTCAGCCATTTAAGATTCCTCTGTTGCAAATTCTCAATTTAGGTCTGTACCCCATTTTTAATTGTTTAATTTGTTGATGTATAATTTCTTAAGTTCTTTGTATATTTTAGATATTAACCCTCTGTCTGATGTAGGGTTGGTGAAGATCTTTTCCCAATCTGTAGGATGTTATTTTGTTCTGGTGAAATTGTCCTTTGACTTACAAAAGCATCTCAGTTTCATGAGATTTCATTTATTAATTGCTGATCTCAGAGCCTGTGCTGTTGGTGTTCTGTTCACGTAGTGACAATACATGCTGGAGAGGATGGGGAGAAAGGGGAACCCTACTCCATTGCTCGTGGGACTGCAAACTTGTACAATCTTTCTAGAAACCAGTCTGGTCTTTTCTACCTCAATACTCAGCTATACCTCTCCTGGGCATATACCCAAAAGATGCTCCACCCTACAACAACGACACTTGCTCAACTATGTTCATAGGGGCTTTATTCATAATAGCCGCACACTTGAAACAACCTAGATATCACACAAACAAAGAATGGATAAAGAACGTGTGGTACATTTACACAACGGAATACTACTCAGCTATTAAAAACAAAGATATCATGAAATTTGCAGGCAAATGGGTGGAACTAGAAAAGATCATCCTAAGTGAGATAACCCAGACCCAGAAAGATGCACATGGTATTTACTCACTTATAAATAGTTGATCTATAGTAGAGGGTAACCATACTATAATCCACAAACCCAAAGAAGCTAAGTGACAAGGAGCACCCAAGGGAGTCTGCCAGAATGTCATTCTGAAGGAGAAGTAAAACAGACAGCAAAAGTAGATGAAGAGAGGGAATTGGGCAGGAGATGGAATGGGAGGGGAAAGAAGGATGAGGATCAGATGTGGGGAGAACAGGGGTGGGTAGGTGAGAGGGCTGGGAATAAAAAGGTAAACTGAGGTGGGATATTTATTTGTCAAGCTGGAGAACTGAAAAAAGGGAGGTTCCTGGGAACACATGGGTGTGAATCTAGTGAGACTCCTAACAGGAGGACATGAAGACTCAAGTGACCATCTCCTAACCAGTCAGGACTAGTGGAAGGAAGGGAACAGCAACCCACCCATAAAACCTTTCATCCAAAAAATAGACTGCCTACAAGAAGATACAGGTAGAACAAAGATTGAGGAAAAATCCAATCAATACTCTGCTCACCTGAAACCCACTCCATGGTAGAGGGCATGTCCCTGACACCAATAATGATACTCTGCTAAGCTTGTAGACAAGAGCCTAACTTGACTCTCCTCTGGGAGGCTCCAGCCAGCAGCAGAGGGTGGAAGAGCTAGATGGTGGGACTTACAGCCAAGGTTGGGGCAGAACTCAGGGGATATTTTGGAAGTGCTGGGGGGAAAGATGGAAGGACCTGGAGGGGTCAGAAACCTCACAAGTAGACCAACAGAGACAACTAATCCAGTCCCATGGGGGCTTACAGAGACTGAGACATTAACTAAGGAACATATATGGTCTGGACCTAGGTGCCCTGCACATATATGACTGATGGGCAGCTTGGTTTTAAGGTGGGTCTCCTGCTGAGTGGAGCAGGAAGGGAGGGCTCTTTTGAACATGGACTATCTTCTTTTGGATCACTTACCCCTGGTAGCCCTACCTTGCCCGGCCTCAGGGGATGAAGATATGTACAGTTTTGATGTGAGTTGATATGCTGATGAAGGTTAATACAGAGGGGGAGTGGATGGGTCCTTCCCTTTTCTGAAGGGAAAGGGGGAGGGGGAAGAAGGGGAATGAGGGACTGGGAGGAGAAGAGAGAGAGGGCACCCTTGGGTTGTAATGTAAAATGAAGTGAAATAAAAATTTATCAATTGAATTGATCTCGCATTTGTGCTTTATGATTCCTTGCTGAGCTATCATAGCATGTGCTTATCCATAAGCTGTGAACCAAGAAAGAAAAGCTTTGGGATCTACTGCATTTCGGGGTACAACTGCAGGAAACAAACCTATGTTTTATTACTCTAGCATTTGCTTTATTCTGCTATACTCCTCATATTATCAACTTGTTACTAACATACTCCTCTCACTAATTCACTTTCACTTGAAACTTCTTTCATCCTTTATCCTCCCTCTGGCCCAAATAAAATTCCTCCTTATGATGCTGTACGTTTACAAATTAATGACTGAACAAATTGAGAAGAAAATGTTGTCAAACCTTAGGAAGATAAAATTGCACTGTATGTCTATTAAACAACTTTATTTTACTGCTCACTTATTCAGAACACATAGAAAGAAGAACCTGATTATTTCACCACTAAAATTAATGGGAACTTAGAAGCACAGGTGAATCTGAGTGTGATAACTTGACTAAGTAGCTCCAGCACTTGAGACAAAAAGATCAGGATCAGGAGGAACAGGAAAAGAAACAGCAGTCACAATGGCAAGGAAGGAAGGGTAAAAGGACAATTTTGAAAGGTTTTTTTTTCCCCTAAAAATTTATTTTTAACAAACCCACGATGAATAGTTCTGAAAGATATTTTCTTGAAGTTTAGTTTTAACATGCAAATTTTTCTAAGCCTTGGCATAAAATATCTGTTATTATTTATACTTTGTAACAAATTGAGATAATTAACTCTCAATCAATATTTGGTTACTTTACATAATGACTACTTTCTTTACTCTTGTGTAATAATAGTAAACAAATAGAGAATATGCTAAAATTAAACAATCAGGACACTGAACACATAACATTCAATGTATTGATAAATAATATTATATGATCACAAACACCACCTTATATTTACATGTCTCATTACGTTGAATGTCTAGTTTTGAATTTTTGTGGTTTGATAGTATCAAAACTGTATTGTTGTTTTAAAATGCCCAAATGCTAAGTCACAGTTCACAAAATGCCCAGTCCTCTCTGTCATATACTGAAATACTTTTTGAGTTAAGTTGTTAAATTATCATAAAGTTCTATGAGAAATAAGATAATATTATTCTAGAAGCATGAAGCTATTGCTAGCAAAATATTAGCTTCATCTTCACTACTTAACATCATTACCAAGACGTCTATTTTTCTGAAAATGTTTCCTGAATCCTAGATACATCAAGAAAGTCAATTTGGACCATGTTCATTCAAACATTAAGAGACCTCTTTGCTGGACTTAATACCCAGAAAAAAATTGATATTTGAGTTATAAATGAATCCAGTTGTCTAAGAACAATTATGCTATCACACATTCAAATCACACAGTAACTTTTATTTCTGATTCTGTGCTTACCAAAGACATTGCTGATTGTAATTTGTCTTTCAGCATATGTGCAGACTGCTTCTTAGTCATATTTGAGCCTTTAGCATAGCTTTCTGCAAAACATAAAATGTGCTGATCTACCTTCCAGTTCAGGCATTAAACATCTGTCTCTGGGGACTTGGTTAATGTGAGCCTGTTCCCCTGAGACAAATCTATTCTTGGTATGTTGATACATACAGTCCTTGTGCTTGCCAAGGCTAAAGAGCTGACTGCAGGCAGCTGCAGCAAACACTCAGAAGTAATGAGGACAGATGAGGCAGCCTGGAGAAAGCCGAGGCCCAGCTTGCAACTCTCATGCCCACAGCAACTTTTATTTCAACTTCAATCGTAAGCATTTACTATGTATTCAGAATCATACTAATTGTTCCTGGGAATTCATTAGGAAGCTGAGGCCTCTTCCAAGGAACTTAAAAATGGTGTGTACGAAATAATTTTATTATTGTCCTATGAAAGGCAGTGATTGGGACCTCTAAAGATGAAAGACAGCGTAGTGCTGAGATTAGAATAAGTCGTGAGAAGGAACGCATGTAATTCCTGCATTTTATATTAACAAAAGGAAGAAACTGCTCGTTTCTGATTTCCAGTAGCTAGAGTCATCATCTTAAATCACATTTGGTAATCCCTCCTTCAAATGCTGTAGCGGCCTCCCAGTACGCTCAGAATGAAACATATTAGTCGGTTTGCTTTTCCTTTTCATTGAAAAAAGTTTCATAAAATGTATTTTGATCACACTTTTCGCTCCTCAACTCTTATCAGATCCTTTGCACTTCCCTACCCACCCAACTCTAAGCACCCAACCCCCAGCTACTCTCCCTCTCTCTCCCTCTCAGGCAAAAACAGCAAAACAAAACAAAAACAAAAAAACGAAAACAAAACAAAAAGTAGGTTGTGTGTTTTTTCCTTAGCCTAACCTTCCAGGCGCATTTTCCCATTTCCACTCTTTTCTGACAATCCTTCAGTTTCACAGGCTCTTTTCTTTCTAAAGCCAGGTTCCCTGCCAAGGACACTGACAGCTGGAGCCAACTTCAGAGGCTGCACGTGGAATTTTGTTGTGCTGTTGTTTCTTTTTTTCTTTTCTTTTCTTTGTAACTGCAAGGAGAGAAATTAAGCAGGAAGAAACAGGGCTGAGCAGAAGGAACATGGAAATGCTGTGAAAACAAAGCCCCAGTTGGTCCCAGAAGAAACTTGGGGCTCCAGGGCCCCTTCAGAGATTCCTCATGAGTCAGAGGGTGCAGCCCTATGGCCTAATCTCACATATTCCACCCTGTGTGAACTGGTCTTTGACAAGTCAGGTCATCACTGTTTTTGTCTTCTTTATGTTGGAAAAGCCCTTTTGGTCCACACAGCCACTGTGCCTACACGTTTTGATTTACTTTTCTCATTGTCTTGCAAGCAAAGATGACTTACTTACAAAGCTCTTATCCAATTCCAGAATCTAAATTAGACTAATCAAAACCCTCCTTGGTAATAACTTATAATTTGCGTTCATAAAACTTTTTAAAATGTGTAACTTCAGTTTCCTTGTATTTATGTTGATTGTAGCTCTTTACCAGTTCTTTTATAATGTTATCTTCATGAGTAAAGCTATCACATCTTCAGTTTGCCCCAGCAAACTGAACAGAGATTTGGTAAACATCTTAAATGAATCAGTGTGGGTCATGGCTCTCTTCTTTAGACCCAAGGAGTGGGTGGTATTTGTTAGTAAAATGGTTATAATTTAATTCTGCCACTTAAAAAAGTAAAGAATAGCCTTTTGTATAAGGCTGTGTAAGCCATTTTAACACATGCACACATACATATATGCAGGCACACATGCATGCAATAATGGCCTGAGATCTTTCTCAGAGCAATGAGTCCTAACACCAGTGTCTGTTCTATATGTCTGAGGGAGGTACCCGGCATTTGTCTCTACTGCTGTCCTAGACTTTGGCAGTTTGATAACTAATTCAGAAATACAGTTCCACAAATATACACTGAAACATTGATTTATTATGAAAATGAAAAGTCAAAAAGAGTTATCATAGATTAACTTAATGTTAGGAAACTCATTAATTAAATTGAAATACTTTATAATAATCTAGGGAAAAAAAGTACTATCCATAAGCCCTCATTAACATGAACCAATGGGTGGCCACCATAGCTAGAGGGTGTCAAGACAGATAACACAGTCCTTACAAGGAAGGAAAGAGCTTGGACTGTATTTAAAAGTAAGAGAGAATCAGTAAATTCAAGAAACAGGCATATTAAAATGTCTAAGTCATAAGTGATATATTCTATCCTCCTGAACATGTCACTTTAAGAAAACTATAGTTAAATATTCTCCACCTAGAAGTGATGTCAAATACAATTCTAAAATGATTTTGTAAAAATAATTACCAGGAATCTTACTTATCTTGTGGTTTATTAACGTGGGAAATTATTTCATTCTGGAAAGGAGCAGAGATAAACACACAACTGCTGTTATTGCTTCCTGATATGGGTGGCCTCAGGTCGCTGGCGCATGGTCACATGTCTCTCTTGAGACATGAGACATCATCAGTCACTGATCTCATTCCAGACAGAGCAACACAGGTTTACTCTCCTCCAACAAACCTCAAAAGCAACTGTGATAGCTGGATATTAAAGAAAGAGTTTCGTGTGTAAAAACAGTCATTTGAAACTTCACTTTACCCCTCAGACCTGAGGGAATGGCATAGGACATGGGTATAAACTTGTGGAAAAGGGATCCATGGATAGTCTGGTATTGTAGGAACCAGGAGCTTCTTTATGAGGCTTCCAGAAATTTCTGGTTTTGGCAGCTGCTCCTCTAAGTGGCTTCTCATGGTCATACCCATGTGCTTCCTCACCACACACAAAGCAGCTGTATATATTACTAAGGAGTCCGCACACTGTAGTGTCTTTGAAAGGGTTTAAATTTAAACCTTTGCTATTCTCATGCAAATTTCAATAAGTTTATAAATACTTTTATTTCTTCAGATATTCTCCATCACATGTCCTTGAGATAAAATTATTTCTCATAATTTTATTACCTCATTAAATTCAGAAATTATTTTAATAATTTCAAAGTGAATTCCAACTCTATCTCAGTTACATCCTACTTAATACCATTTTTGAAAGGGTCACACAATTTCTAAATTTCTGGATATATATTTTTCTCGTCTAATAATTTACACAATATCATTCAGGTATAAGCCTAGCCACATCGACTCAACTACCAACTAGCTAATTCAAAACCATATTTCCAATTATACTTCTGATATCTCTACCTGGCAGCTTTCCTTCATTTCATTTTATCCTCAGTCACAATATTAGTAGAATATGTTCAATAATAAGAGCAATCGCTACATTTAAACAATAGATGGTTGTGTAATCAACAAGTGCTCAAGTCTCTCTTCTTTTTGAGGCACCTTGTTTTTGCATAGTTTCATATGCTGAAAGAAGTGGAAACTTAAAGATATTAGCATCAATCTGTCTTTGGGGTCTCTTGTTTTTATTGCTGCAGTGCAGGTAAGATATAAATCCATATTCACATGATCCAGTTTAGTAATGCCAGCTTTTTCTCAGTTCAGTGAACAAAGTCCATTCTTTAGAGAAGATGTTAAAATGAAGGTAGAAATTTATACACAATGCTTTTCATATGAGGAATACTTGGTATTGCTGGTAACAGATTACTCACAAGTGGTGTATGATAATCTCATAAGGCATTAGTATTGTGAGAGAACAATAAACCATAAATTAAATATGTTAACACTTGTTAACAATATAGGTAGGCTTGCACGATAAATAATTCCTGAAGATGTTAAATTATATGATTTATTCCTTGGCAATAAACCATTTCATGTTATTTACATACCAGCTTTGGGAAGCTGAGAAATGCACAAGTTTTGATGAATAAATAAAAGCTCTTATTTAGGAATATGAATGACATTTTCCTTCAATCTACATTTAATTGGAACATGATTTTCTGTTTCTCTTTGATCATTGTAGAATAATTTAAATGACTAGTCTTGAACTTGAAAGTAACAGTAATTATTTGAACAGTAGAAGTCTTTAAATCTGTTCTTATAGTTTCCTTGTTTAGTATTCTGTTGAAAAACTCAGTGAAAATTCATGTAACATAATCACATCAGTTTTTCTGTTTCTGTAGAAAAGGAATGCTTACACACTAGCCGTTACTAAAAGTACATTAAAATCATTATTCATCATGGAATCACATAAATTGTGAATAATGTGGAATAGTAGATAGGTGTTTCAAGGCAATGTAATATCACTTAGAGTCATTTGCCCCCAATTCTACGAATATATCAATCACTATTGCCACCCAATGACATTTATCAATATGAAAAAAAAGTTGCTACCTGGATGAGACTTATAAAACTGTCAGGTTAAATTCATGATTTCCAGAGGAGGAAAACTATTATTTCTACTTAATTTAGTAAATTAGCTCTAGACATTCCAGAATAAGATAGAATTAATTTTATTTAATTAAAACATGTATATGAGTTTTTTTCTTTTTTAATGTAATTTATTTATTTTTATATTAATCACAAGTCTTAGCCCAGACTTACATTGTATCCCAGCCTTAGCCCCCTCCTTCCTTCCCTCCCACTCTCCCCATCACTCCCTCATCTCCTCCCTGCTCCCCTCCAAGTCCAATGATAGAGGAGGACCTCTTCCCCTTCCATCCGACCCTGGCTTATCATGTCTCTTCAGGGCTGGCTGCAATGCCCTCTTCTGGGATCTAGCTAGGCTATTCTTCCCTGGGGGGAGGGCAGGAAGAGTCAAGAGCCACCCACTGAGTTCATGACAGAAATAGTCCCTGTTCCCCTTACTAGGTTACCAAGTTGGATACTGAGCTACCATGGGCCACATCCGAGCAGGGGTTCTAGGTTATATCCATACTTAGTTTGAGAAACCATCTCGTAAAAGACACCTGTGCCCTGATCTATTTGGTCTTTGTGGAGCTCTTGTCTCCCCAAGTCTTACTAAATCTCCCTTTTTTCATATGATTCTCTGGCCTCTGCCTAAGGCTTGGTTGTGAGTCTTAATATCTGCTTTGATACATTGCTATATAGAGTCTTTCAGAGGCCCTCTGTGGTAGGCTCCTGTCCTGCTACTTGTTTTCTCCTACGTTCAATGTCCATCCTATTTGTCCATCTAACCGATGACTGATCATCCCACTCTTGTATTTGTTTATTAGCTGTATTAACAGATGTTACAGTCTCTAGGACTTGTAAGGCTTTAACTATAAAATGGCTATCAGTGTACAAGTTAAAAGAGGTAGAAGCCATATTTTTAAAGACTGTAGCAACAGTTCATAATTCTACAAGTTGAGCTGAGGCTGGCAAAGTTTGTAAAACAAAAGCTTGTCCTTCTAGTACATACACAGCTTTTCCATTTGAAGATCCATCTGTGAATACAGTTGGCACTTTAGGTAATGGCTTCTGTTTAATTATTTTAGGAAATACAAAAGCATGTTCATTAGCAAACTGAAGTAATTTATATTTTGGATAATGATTGTCAATTCGTCCTGAATAATGAGCAAAGGCTATTGCCCAAGAATCTGTATTTTGAAATAACCAATTTACTTGCTGTTTGGTAAAAGGAACTCCAATTACGGAGGGTTCTTTACCAAAATACTTGTGAGATTCTGTTCGCCCATATGAACTAGACTAGCCACTGTATCATAATATGGTGTCAGAACTCAAACAGGAGACACAGGCAAATGTAACCATATAATGAATAATACACACAAAAGAATATGCTTCTCTAGTTTTAAAAATAGCTTGAGCCACAAATTTTTGACATAAAGTCGGACTGTTTGCCATACCTTGAGGTAATACAAGCCAATGATACCTCTTCATAGGCTCTTTAAAATTTACTGATGGCATGCTAAAAGCAAATCTTTTACAATCTTGAGGAGCAAGAGGAATAGTATAAAAACAATCTCTTAAATCAAGTATAATTTTAAAAGTATCTCTAGGTATAGTAGAAGGGGTAGGTAATCTAGGATGTAAGGCTCCCATTAACTCCATGGTTTTATTTACTTTTTTTTTATTTCTTTTTTATTACAAAGATAGGGGAAT
>CM053766.1:11890633-11927178 GCA_028658305.1 Pachyuromys duprasi | reverse complement strand
GGATGATCATTCCTAGGTCCCAGCATTGGCCTGCGAATTTCATGATTTCCTTTTTTTAAATCGCTGAGTAGTATTCCATTGTGTAAAAGTACCATAATTTCTGTATCCATTCTTCGACTGAGGGACATCTGGGTTGTTTCCAGGTGCTGGCTATTATGAATAAAACTGCTACAAACATGTTTGAGCAAATGTCCTTGTTGTGCAATTGAACATCTTTTGGATATATGCCTAAGAGTGGTATAGCTGGATCTTGAGGAATCACTATTCCTAATTGTCTAAGAAAGAACAAAATTGATTTCCAGAGTGGTTGTACAAGTTTGCATTCCCATCAGCAATGGAGGAGGGTTCCTCTTTCTCCACAACCTCTCCAGCATGCGTTGTCACTTGAGTTTTTGATCTTAGCTATTCTGGTGGTTGTAAGGTGAAATCTCAGGGTCATTTTGATTTGCATGTCCCTGATGGCTAAGGATATTGAGCATTTTTTAAGTGTTTTTCTGCCTCTCTAAAGTCCTCTACAGAGAATTCTCTTTTTAGCTCCATAATCCATTTTTTAACTAAATTACTTTATTTGTTGCTGTTTAACTTCTTGAGTTTTTTATATATACTGAATATTAGCCCTCTGTCAGATGTAGGATTGGTAAAGATCCTTTCCCAGTCTGTAGGCTGTCGTTTTGTTTTGATGACAATGTCTTTTGCTTTACAGAAGCTTTTCAGTTTCATGAGGTCCCATTTATTGATTGTTGATCTTAGAGTCTGTGCTGTTGATGGTCTGTTCAGGAAGTAGTATCCTATGCCAATGAGTTATAGGGTCTTCCCTACTTTTTCTTCTAACCCCTTTAGTGTGTCTGGTTTTATGTTGAGGTCTTTGATCCACTTGGGACTTTAGTTTTGAGTAGGGTGATAAATATGGATCTATTTTCATTTTTCTGCATGTAGACATCCAGTTGGACCAGCACCATTTGTTAAAGATGCTGTCTTTTTTCCATTGAATGGTTTTGGCTTCTTTGTAAAAAAATCAAGTTTCCATAGGTGTGTGTGTTCATTTCTGGGACTTCTAATTAGTTCCATTGATCCAGTGTTCAGTTTCTATGCCAATACCATGCAGTTTTTATTACTATTGCTCTGTAGTACAGTTTGAGGTCAGGGATGGAGATACCTCGGGATGATCTGTTGTTGTACAGGAACGTTTTGGAAATTCTGGGGATTTTTGTTTTTCCATATGAAGTTGAGAATTTTTCTTTCAAGGTCTGTCATGAATTATGTTGGTATTTTGATGGGAACTGCATTGAATCTATAGATTGCTTTTGGCAGAATGACCATTTTCACTATGTTAATCCTATTAATCCATGAGCACAGGAGGTCTTTCCATCTTCTAATATCTTCTTCAATTTCTTTCTTCAGAGATTTGAAGTTTTTTTTCATACAGGTCTATCACTTGCTTGGATAGAGTCACCCCAAGGTACTTTATGTTATTAGTGGCTATTGTGAAGGGTGTTGTTTCCCTAATTTCTTTCTCAGCCCTTTTGTCTTTGGTGTACAGGAGGGCCTCTGATTTTTTTGAGTTGATTTTGTATCTAGCCACTTTATTGAAGGTGTTTATCAGTTGAAGGAGGTCTCTGGTTGAATTTTTGGGGTCACTCATGTATATTATCATATCATCTGCAAATAGTGATACTTTGAATTCTTTCTTTCCAATTTGTATCCCCTTGATCTCCTTTAGTTATCTTATTGCTCTAGCTAGGACTTCAAGTACTATGTTGAAGAAATATGGAGACAATGGGCAACCTTGCCTTGTCCCTGATTCCAGTGGGATTGATTTAAGTTTCTCTCCATTGAGTATGATGTTAGCTATAGATTTGCTGTATATTGCCTTTACTATGTTTAGATATGTGCCTTGTATCCCTGATCTCTCCAAGACTTTAAACATGAATGGGAGTTGGATTTTGTCAAATGCTTTTTCTGCATTTAAGGAGATGATCATGTGGTTTTTCTCCTTCAGTTTGTTTATATAGTAGATCACATTGATGGATTTCCATATATTGAACTACCCTTGCATGCCTGGGATGAAACCTACTTGGTCATGGTGGAAGATATCTTTTATGTGTTCTTGGATTTGGTTTGCAAGTATTTTATTGAGTATTTTTATGTCAATGTTCATAAGAGAGATAGGTCTGAAGTTCTGTTTTGTTTTGTTTTGTTTTTTTTTTTTTTTTTTGTTGGGCCTTTGTGTGGTTTAGGTAACAAGGTGACTGTGGCTTCATAGAATGAGTTCGGTAATTTTCCTTCTGTTTCTATTTTGCAGAACAGTTTAGAAAGAATTGGTGTTAGGACTTATTTGAAGGTCTGGTAGAATTCTGCATTAAAACCGTCTGGCCCAGGGCTTTTTTTGGTAGGGAGGCTGTTGATGAATGCTTCTATATCCTGGGGGAATTTCGGTCTATTAAATTTTTGTACCTGATTTTGGCTTAATTTAGGTAGATGGAATCTAGCAAGAAAACTGTCCATTTAATTTAGATTTTCAAATTTTGTGGCATATAGGCCTTTGTAGTAACACCTAATGATTGTTTGGATTTCCTCAGTGTCTGTAGTTATGTCCCCTTTTCATTTCTGATTTTGCTAATTTGGATAGTTTCTCTCTGCCTTTTATTAGTTTACGGAAGGGCTTGAGTATCTTGTTGATTTTCTCAAAGAACCAGCTCTTAGTTTCATTGATTCTTTGAATAGTTTTATTTGTTTCTAATTGAGGGATTTCAGCCTTGATTTTGATTATTTCCAGCCGTCTGCTCCTCTTGGGTGTATCTACTTCTTTATTTTCTAGGGCTTTCAGTTGGACCATTAAGTTGCTTGTATGAGATGTTTCAAATTTCTTCTTGAAGGCACTTAGTGCAATGAACTTTCTTCTTAGCACTGCCTTCATTGTGTCCCATAAGTTTGGGTATGTTGTGCTTTCATTTTCATTGAATTCTAGGAAGTCCTTAATTTCTTTCTTTATTTCTTCCCTAACCAAACTGTCGTTGAGTAGAAGGATGTTCAGTTTCCATGTAGGTGTAGGCTTTTTGCTGTTTCTGTTGTTGTTGAGGTCCAGCTTTAGACTATGATTGTCAGATAGGATACAAGGGATTATTTTAATCTTGGACTTGCTGTGGCTTGCTTTGTAACCAACTATATGGTCTATTTTGGAGAAATTCCATGAGGTGCTGAAAAGAACGTACACTCTTTTGATCTGGGGTAAAAAGTTCTGTAGATACCTATTAGGTCCATTTGATTTAGGACCTCTGTAAGTGCCCTTGTTTCCCTGTTTTGCCTCTGACCAGATGATATGTCCCTTGGTGAGAGTGGAGTGTTGAAGTCTCCCACTATTAGGGTGTTGAGATCTATATGTTATTTCAGCTTTAATAATGTTTTATTTACAAGTGTATGTGGTGTTGTATTTCAGGCATAGAAGTTCAAAATTGTGGTGTCCTCCTGTTAGAATTTTCCTTTGATGAGAAGGAAGTGCCCCTCCTCATCTTTCTTGATTAACTTTGGTTGAAAGTCTATTTTATAGAAACTAGGATCGCTACCCCAGCTTGTTTTCTGGGTCCATTTGCTTGGAAAATATTTTTACTGCCCTTTACTCTGAGGTAGTGTTTATCTTTGTTTCATAGGTGTGTTTCTTGGATGTAGCAGAATGTTGGATCCTGTTTCCGCAACCATTCTGTTAGTCTGTGTCTTTTTATAGGAGAGATGAATCCATTAATGTTGATAGATAATAGTGACCAATGGCTATTAGTTCCTTTTATTGTGGAGTTGGTGGTCTTACTATGATTCATTGCTTTTTTGTCCTCTTTTAATTTTTGCTGGGAGAGTATCTGTATCCTAAATTTTCTTTGGTGTAGTTGTTTTCGTTGTATTGCAGTTTTCATTCTAGTATCTTCTGTAGGGCTGGGTTGCTGTGTAGATATTGCTTAAATATTTTTTGTCATGGTATTTTGTTTTCTCCATCTATGTTGATTGAAAGCTTTGCTGGGTATAGTAGTCTTGGTTGTCATCTGTGTTCCCTTAAAGACTGCATGACTTCTGCCCAGGCCCTTCTGGCTTTCATAGTTTCTGTTGAGAAGTCTTGTGTGATTCTTATCGGTCTACCTTCATATATTACTTGACCTTTTTATCTTGCTGCCTTTAATATTATTTCTTTGTTTTGTAGGTTCAGTGTTTTGACTATGGTGTGACATGAGGTATTTCTTTTCTGGTCTAGTTTATTTGGTGTTCTGTAGGCTTCTTGTATATTTATGGACATTTCTTTCTTTAAGTTAGAAACTTTTTCTTCTATGCTTTTCTTAAAAATATTTTCCGGTCCTTGGAGCCTGGAGTTTTCTTTTTCATCTATTCCTATTATTTTTAGGTTTCGTCTTTTCATGATGTCCTTGAATTCTAGGATGTTTTGTGTTTAGGACTTTTCTGATTTTATTTTTTTCTTGAATGAGGAATCCATTTCAGCAAGTGTATCTTCAGCACCTAGATTCTCTGTTCCATCTCTTGTATTCTATTGGTGATGCTTACCTTTGTGGTTCCTGATCTTTTCTCTAAGTTCTCCAGTTCCATGTTTTTCTCTATTTGTGTTTTCTTTATAGATTCTAATTATGTTTTCATGCTTTGTACCATTTCCTTCATCTGATTGAATGTGGCTCCTATTTTTTTTTTTTTTGGTTTGTTTCCTCTCTATATGTCTTTAATTGTTCCTCTATGTGGGTAGTTATATTCTTCTGTATTTCTTTGAGGTCCTTGTTCATTTCTTCTTTTTTTCCTCTAATAAGTGCATAAGCATAGCTTTAACATAATTTTCCTATGTTTCCACTGAATTAAAATCTCCATTGCTTTTGGGTGTTTCTAGTCTTGCCATGGTGTCCTGATTTTTGATGGGTTAGTTCTTATGTCTACCTTTGGCCATTTGTTTATATATAATCAAGAAGCTGTTTGTGCTTTAAGGCTGAACTTCTAACTGGAACTGTTAATCTCTGGTGTCTGGAGTATTCTTCAAAAGATCAGGGAGTTCCAGTGGTTTGAGAGTGTGTGTTGTTGCCTCAGTTGTACTGTTTTGTGGGATCTGTGTGCCCGGCTCTGTGCTCTGTGCTAGAAGCTATGAGCACAGCAGGCTTGTCTCCTCTCTGGTCTGGAGGCTTCGCTCCTCACTCTGTGCCAGAGGCTGAGTGTCCCGGTTTGAGATGACAGCTGCGGGCCCTGTTCAGGTCTGTAGGCTCCATGCTCGGACCTGGGCTTGCTGCTAAGGTCTCCCCTCTGGTCTGGAGCCTTGGCGCCTCCTTCTGAGCCAGAGGCTGTGCACCATGGTCTGGGATGGTAAATGGAGGCACCTCAGTCTGGACCTGATACTATTCCATTCTGGGATGGCGGTTGGTGGCACCCAGGGCGGTTGTGTGTTCAGATCAGTGCTGTGAGCAGCTGGTCATTAGGAATTTTTCCAGGGAATAACTGGATATGCCTAGGGCTTTCCCACTTGATTTCCTCACTATAGGGATTCTGCTCACCTGACAATCACAAACACTGGTGTTTTAGCTCCCAGAGTTCAGTCTCGTGGTCGCTGTGCTGACACTGCTGTCCTACTCCTCAGACACAGTGTTCTCCCAGAGCTACCATCTTGGATTCCCCCAGTTATTTTTCATTCTGAAGTTTTAAAGATATTTAAATTTTATTTTTTCGTTCCGTATATATGCTTGAGTATGGTCTTTTGCATATGAGTACATTGCCTACAGAGGCCAGAAGAGGATGTAGATCCCCTTGGGATGAAGTATCATGTGGTTATAAGCCACTGGAGTCTGTGCTGGCAAGCAACCTTAAGTCCTCTGCAAGAGCAATAAGTCAACTTAACTCTGAGGCATTTCTCTAGCTCATCAAAATAAATGTACTATTTCAGATTTTTTTAATTTATAATTTAATTACAAAATCTCTCCTTCCAAACAGTCCTATATTGCCCTTATTGCACTACTACAAATCCTGGCTTCTTTCTTCTCTTAAATATAGCCTGTTGAGTGCATGTGATAAAAGTTATATGTATGTTTTCAGGTTTGGAGTTTTGGTGCTGAAAAACCAGATGGTATGATCCTCCCCAGAGTGGACACCTCTCCTGCTCTCAGATTTACTCTGTTTTCTGTAGTTTTTATGTAGGGTTGAGGTTTATAGGTTTTTCCAAGTTTATTGTGGCATGTTAGTTAATGCTATCTTGATTCTGCTTTTATGTTAGATTTTTTATAGCTAAAATATTTTATCATAAACACATTTACTAGAGCAACAGAATATTTTCTTAAAATTTCTGAAAGAGTATTTTAAATGTTGTGAATAGAACCTACAGGAATAAGGGTCCCAAGTGACAAGGACTATGAATAAGAAACCACAAAAAATATAAAGCTAGGATCAGGAGGTATTGTGTAAGCTGACAACTTATGCCAAGCAAGTTTACTAATTAGAAATCTATACATTTTCCTTACTAAAATATACCCTTAAACTTTTAATCAGGATGAGAGTAGAGACTCTCAGTAACAATTATTTTTTTAAAAATTTAAAATGCGTGGTTAGATCTGCAAAGTTAGAAACAAGTAGATAAGATGTTTGATAACCAAACATTAGATAAACATAATTGTGAATACAGAAGGCAATAGGACATTTTGGCTGAAAAATACTCAAAGGCTAGATCCTGTCGATTTGTTTCTTATTGTGAAAGCTACGAAGCCACAACTGAGATGTGGGCAGAACCAAGATGCACTCCTCCTTTCAGATACCTTTTGTATTGGCAGATGGAGGAGCATGAGAAAGCTAGCCAATTTCCTACAACCATTTCAGGGAACTAATTGCTTACTAGTCATTATGAAAGTGTTTCATAAAGTGCCATTGTTTTTAATAACTACACAATAAAATTGGATTTTAATATTCATTATAGAAACATTGAAATCATATGCACTGTACTAAACTCCATGGAAAGGGCAATTTGGTACCTTGTATAGCGACTCATTTTAAATACATAAATATATAATATGCACATCATTAAATTTTTAAGAAGCTTTTGTTTCATTTTATCTAAAGGTAATATTTAAATATTCTGTTATCCTTATTTTGGTTTTGAATGTTAAAATAGTTAAACCACATTTGTAGATAAACCACTTACTCTTGTAATTCCAGGAGACAAAGTGATCGCTCTATACTACTTTTCTGGAAAATGTCTCCTACAATGCTGATCTCTAGTGATTCATGTAACAAAAGGCATATTGAATCAGGTAGACGAATATTTATTTCTAATTCATTTTTAAATGTTTGTTATTCAGAAACAAGTGTCAGTAAGAGCAATAGAAATGTAGCTTTGCTACAGGTTGGGTACTGCTCACCATGAGGACTTTATTGGAAATATTAAAATAAAGGAGAGATCTAGACATTACCCTCAACACCTGTCTACCCATAGAGATATTTTCCCTGCTATAGTCAAGGTCTATGGCCAGGGATATTACCAAAGCCTGTATAAATGATTTTGTTTTACTTTCATATATTCCCTTCACTGTTGCTAGTAGCATCAAAGTCACTCTGACCTTCCAGGATTTATAAATTCTCTAATTGGTAATACTTGACTTTCATTTCATGACACATACCAAATAACGATGACTTACACTCAGTCAATGTAACAGAACAATATCACAGTTTTGAATTAGAACAGCCACTATGGGAATGACAGGTAGTACAAGCAGTGTTGTTTTTCTTATATCAAATTAAATTTTGTTGACCTGTCCAATGCTTCTTATGCTGTAACTAAATACCACTTTATTCATTATTATTATAAATCAGTTTTTCTTTTTTAATTTTATTTTTTATATTAATTACGGTTTATTCATTTTCTATCCCAGCTGTAGCCCATCCATCTTCCCCTCCCAACCCCACCCTTTCTCCCTTTTCTCCTCCTATGCTCCTCTCCAAGTCCAAAGATAGGGGAGGGCCTCCTCCCCTTTCATCTGACCCTAGATTTTCAGATCAAATTTGAACTGACTGGATTGTCTTTCTCTGTGGCCTGGCAAGGCTGCTCCCCATCCAGGAGAGGCAGTCAAAGAGCTAGCCACTGAGTCAATGTCAGAGACAGTCCCTGTTCCTCTTACTAGGGTACCTACTTGGATACTGAGCTGTCATGGGCTACATGGGATTCTAGGATAAATCCATGAATGGTCCTTGGTTGGAGTATCAGTCTCAGAAAAGATCCCTGTGCCCAGAATTTTTGGTTCTTTTGCTCTCCAGGTTTTTCTATCTCTCCCTTCATTCAATAAGATTCCCTGCATCTGCCCAAAGTTTGTTTATGAGTCACATTATCTATTTTTATACAATGCCGGTTACAGTCTTGCAGAGGCCCTCTGTAGAAAGCGCTTGTCCTGTTTCCTGTTTCAGTTTTTCAATCTACAAAGAATCAAACAAACAAACAAAGAGGGCCAACTCTCAAAGTTAAGAGGAATTTTTGTATTGTGTAGGCAGGCAATAAGTTTCCTGGGTCAAGTGCCATGTTGTCTGTAAAATGTAGATTCTACAGCTGCTCTAAGATTATAGAGTATGTATATTTTTCCAACTCTTTTCCATGTGTTCTCTTCCAGTGTGCTGCTCAGTTCTCTGCCTATTACTTGAGTGATAGATCTTACAGTCATGCATTGGGAGGATCTCTATGAATCTGTAGAGCAGATTCTAGGAAAGTCAAACAACCACAAGCACTCAGTTTACTTGGAAGGTGGCAGAGCTATCTCCTACTGCCTCAGAGACCTCCATGTATTACACCTTGCTTTTCACTTGCGTCCCTTTTATTTCATATTTTCAGGTCTTCTTTTGGAACATCTTATGGTCTTGCTCATTTTACCATGCATGTTTAACTTTTTCTCTAAACGTGTTAGGAATTTTAATGCAAAAGTAAAGTGTATTTTTCCTAGTGAGTTTCTTTCTGTATGTTAATGAGAGTTAAAATCAAAGATGGTATTGATTTGAAGTTGACACAGAGAGGAAAAAAGGTAAGAGAGATGCCTCTACAAAAGGAAATGAAAAATAATTGTGTTTCACTTTTTCTTTGTTCATGACAATTGCATTCTATTTCTATATCATAGGGGATCAGATTTTCAATTTCCTATGCATTGCATAGCAATAATAAAATGAATTTTCATGCTAGGATCAGACTTTGAGAGAGTAAGGAAAATAGACAACATTCCCAAATTCTATATAGAAATATTCCAGAGAAACAGATATTCTCTGAGAAACATTTTTTATTGAAAAGAAAAGAGGATAAGAATTTATTAACCTTGTAATGTTTTACCAAACTTGATTCTTAGTTTTAATCAACAACAAGCTTCTGTGTGGTATGAATTTCCCACTCTTCTCATTCTATTGAATATTGGCATTATATTGAGATTATTCTGCAAGTAATAAAAAGAAGCATCCTTTTCTTCTTTAAGTTCTTTCTTTCCAACTAGCTATATCCACCAGTTTAACTCTCAAATATGTTTTATTATATCTATGTTGTGATTATGAAATAAAAGGTTATGGATGTTTTTCAACTTGTACAGACAGATAAGATAGCAATACTGTATACCAAGCTGTATTTGAGGCTTAATAAGTCACTGCTAACTAGCCTTAAAAGTTACATTTACCAATACTGAAATTAACTATGATAATAAAGGAACATTCATGCTTAAATATTAGAAAATCACTGGATATCCGAAAACAAGCTGAGGAAAATTTTAGAGCTATCAAATACCAGAAAAATTCCCTAGTGTTAAGTAAATTAATTAAATTACATTAAATGCATTAACTTTTAATATGATGCTCATATCATTAAGAATGCTTACAAGATCAAAAACTCATGCTGTAGAGGTTGTGGAGAAAGAGGAACCCTCCTCCATTGTTGGTGGGAATGCAAACTTGTACAACCACTCTAGAAATCAATTTGGCGCTTTCTTAGACAATTAGGAATAGTGATTCCTCAAGACCCAGCTATACCACTCTTAGGCATATATCCAAAAGATGCTCAAGTACACAACAAAGACATTTGCTCAATTATGTTCGTAGCTGCTTTATTTGTAATAGCCAGAACCTGGAAACAACCCGGATGTCCCTCAGTTGAGGAATGGATACAGAAATTATGGTACTTTTACACAATGGAATACTACTCAGCAATTAAAAATGAGGAAATCATGAAATTCGCAGGCAAATGGTAGGACCTGGAAATGATCATCCTGAGTGAGGTATCCCAAAAGCAGAAAGAAACATATGGTATATACTCACTTATATAGACCTATAGGATAGGATAGTTAGCTGAAATATATACACCTAGGGAAGATAAACAAGAAGGAGGACCCAGGGTGGGATGATCAATGCTCATTTAGATGGACAAATGGAATGGACATTGAATGGAGGAGAAAACAAGCAGCAGGACAGAAGCCTACCAAAGAGGGCCTCTGAAAGACTCTATATAGCAATATTTCAAAGCAGATATTAAGATTCACAACCAGGCCTTCAGCAGAGGGCTGGGAGTAATAATGAAAATAGGGGGGTTAGTAAGACTTGGGGAGAACAAGAGCTCCACAAAGACCAAATAGATCAGGGCACAGGGGTCTTTTACAAGATGGTTTCTCAAATCAAGGACCATGTATGGATATAACCTAGAACCCCAGCTCAGATGTGACCAATGGTAGCTCAGTTTCCAACTGGGTAATCTAGTAAGGGGAACAGGGACTATTTCTGTCATGAACTCAATGGCTGGCTCTTTGACCCTCCCTTACACATGCCTGGGAGTAACAGCCTAGCTAGATCCCAGAAGAGGACATTGCAGCCAGCCATGAAGAGACAAGATAAACTAGTGTTGGATGGAAGGGGAGGAGGTCCTCCCCCATCAGTGGACTTGGAGGGGGGCAGGGAGGAGATGAGGGAGGGATGAGAAGAGTGGGAGAGAATGAGGGAGGGGGCTATGCCTAGGATACAAAGTACCTAACCTTTGATTAATATAAAAATAAATAAATTACATTAAAAAAGAATGCTTACAAGACAATAAAATAACTGTTTTCAAAAATAATGTTAGTTTTGAGAATATATCACATTTTCCTGTGCATTTTCTTGACAGCTCTGCCAAAAAAGTAAATGTAATTTTAATTATTTTATATGCTAATTATCTGCTATTAATTTTATCTACTCTCATTTTCTATATATTGACTAAGTGATTTCTAGCACCTCCCCAAATATAATGTCCAAAATAAGAAGAAGATTATTTTGAAAATTAGAGATAAAAATCTAAGCATTACAAATATTTATTTGAAATAATCTTTTGAACTGTTGTTAGTTTATGTAAATATTTATTTTGATTTTTCTTATGAAACATGTATTCCTAGGTTCAAACATAAGTATTATGAAATTTCCAGGCACAAAGGAAAATTGATGTCTAAGAAGTATTTTGTTAAAAGTGTTTAATTTTAATCAACAAAAATTATATTTCTCAATTTTTTGGCATCTTTTACCTGAAATTTGATAAAATAATTTTCCATTATTTCCAGTTCAATCAAGCTTTCATAAATAGATATATGTGAAATCAGAATTTTATTACTTATGTTAGTATTTTGAAACTGTAATATGTAGACTGTTTATCTTTCTCAATAAAACTACTATCACATTGGTCTAATAGTTGATGGAATCAGAACTCTAGCTAAATAAGATTATATAAAAATTCAGCGAGATCTTTGATTAACTTGGACTTTACTTTTATGCAGGGTGATAAATATGGATCTATTTGTATTTTTCTACATTGAGACATCCAGTTGGACCAGCACCATTTGTTGAAGATGCTGTCTTTTTATTTCACCGTAAGGTTTTGATGTCTTTGTCAAAGATCAAGTATCCATAGGAGTGTGGGTATATTTCTGGGTTTTCTATTTGATTCCATTCATTCACTATTCTGTTTGTATGCCAATACCATGCCATTTTTATTACTGTTGCTCTAGAGTACATCTTGGGATCAGGAATGGAGATCCCTTTAGAAGATCTTTTATTATACAGGATTGTTTTAGCTATTCTGTGTTTTTTTTGTTTTTCCATATGGAATTGAGAATTGTTCTTTCAAGGTATGTAAAGAATTTTGTTGGTATTTTGATGGGAATTGCATTGATTTTGTAGATTGCTTTTGGTAGGATGGCTATAAAACCAGACACAATAAGTCTGTTAGAAGAAAAAGTGGGGAAGAGCCTTGAACTCATTGGCACAGGAGACAACTTCCCCAACAAAACACCAACATCACAGGCTCTAAGAGCAACAATCAATAAATGGGACCTCATGAAACTGAAAAGCTTCTGTAAAGCAAAGGACACAGTCACTAGAACAAAATGACAGCCTACAGACTGGAAAAAGATATTCACCAATCCTATATCTGACAGAGGGCTAATATCCAGAATATATAAAGCATTCAAGAAGTTAAATACCAACAAACCAAGTAATCCAACTAAAAAATGGGGCACAGAGTTAAACAGAGAATTCCCAATCGAAGAATATCGAATGGCAGAGAAAAACTTAAAAGAAATGATATCATCTTTGTCATCAGGGAAATGCAAATCAAAATGAATCTGAGACTCCATCATACACCCATCAGAATGGCTAAGATCACAATCTCTAGTGACAGCACATGCTGCCAAAGATCTGGAAAAAAAAAGGAACACTTCTCTATTGCTGGTGGGACTGCAAATTTGTTTCAACCACTTTAGAAATAAATCTGGCACTTTCTCAGAAAATTGGGAATAGTGTTACCCCCAGACCCAGCTGTACCACTCCTGGGCATATACCAGAAAGATGCTCTACCATACAACAAAGACATTTGTTTAACTATGCTCCTAGAAGCTTTATTCCTCATAGCTAGTGTCTGAAAACTACTTCAATATCCCTCAGCTGAAGAGTGGATAAAGAAATTTTGGTACATTTACACAATGGAATACCACACAGCTATCAAAACCAAAAAAAAAAAAAAATTATGAAAGTTGCAGGCAAATGGATAGAACTAGAAAAGTTCATCCTGAGTGAGGTAACCCAGAACCAGAAAGACACCCATGGTTTATACTTACTTATAAACAGATATTAGGCATATAATATAGGATAACTATACTAAAATCCACAGACCTAAAGAAGCTAATAACAAGGAGGATCCTAAGGAGAATGTTTAATTCTCATTCAGAACAGCAAGTAAACACGTGAAGTGGCTGAAGAGAGAACAGGACAGAAGCCTACCAGAGATGTCCTCTGAAAGAAAAAGAATCCACCCAGCAGGGGATCAAAGAAGATACTGTGACTCTGCTAAACTCTGGGCAGACCACAGAGTCTTATGCAACATTTGAGGGAATGAAAGGGCCCTGAGGGGACATGAGCTCCACCGGAAGACTAACAGAGCCAATAAATCTGGACCCAGGGGTGGCTGTGCAGACTGATGCACCAACTGAGGACCAAGCATGAAGAGGACCTAGGTCCCTGTTCAAATGTAGCCAATAGGCAGCTCAGTCACCATGTGGGTTCCCTACTAAGGGGAGCAGAGGCTGTCTCTGACATGGACTCTGTTGTCTGCTCTTTGATAACCTCCTCCTTAGGGGGGCCACCTTTTCAGGTCAAAGAGGAAGTAGATTCAGACTTGATAAGCTGGGCTCAATTGGTAGTGGAGTAGGGCTCCCCCTTTCTGAGGACTAGTGGAGGGAGTAAGTGGCTGAAGAGGGAGGGAGTATGGGATTTGGATGAGATGAGGGAAGGGCTATGATTCGGATATAAAGAAAATAAATTAAAAATAATAAATTTAAATGAAAAGAAGAAAATATGACATAAATGCCAATGCAACTATTTTATATCAATAAAGTTATAAAACTGTTCATTATACCCATTTATATTCAGAGAAATTTACTATACAACTTGGGTGATCACATTTGTTTTCTTAGCCTCTGATGCCATACATAGTATGTATGAAATATATACATATATATGTGGGGGGTATATACATATATACCCATATTGTGTCAATATATACATATACATATAAATATGTGTATAAATATTGCTAGAAATTTATTTTTATATATTTATTGTGAAAAGGAGAATTGTAAGAATTTAATGCAATATAGAAGTAGCAGCTTCAGGTCTGGAAAAAAAAATCAGTGTTTTCTATAAATCAATTTCAACACACATTTTTAAAGGGGTTCACATAAGTATCTTTTGAGATTGATGTTAAAATTTCTTTGATACTAAAGTAATTTTCTCAGAAATATTTTATGCTGGTAATCTTTGTTGTTTCTTGTCACCTATAGCGGGGTAAGAGCCTGTGTCCTTATAAATGAGCGAGAGAAATCTTCATGAAAGATTTATTTCTGCTGCATCATTTTTCTTATTTATTTCTAACAGTCTGCCCATTTGCCATGAGCTTCCTCACATTTCAAAATCAGCTAGTCGTCTTCGAGAAACAAATTGTGCTATTTACTTCTGTCCTTAGAGAAAACAAATGTTGGAGTGCCTGAGATGTCCAGAACAATGAGGACCGCTGTACTGTGCATTACCACAGAACGAATACATCTTCGTAAATAACTCCCAGCCCAATTGGGGCAGGTTTCAGAACTTAGCAGTTACATTTTTTTTTCTTTATATAACTTTAAAGTACTTCAAAAGAAAAATCAACAGAATATGGTTAGGGTGATGTATAGACTTGCCACAAAGTCATGGAAATCAAATGTTTCTAACAGCCAAGGTTTTAGCTATATTTTTGTACAACCCACTGTACATGGCCATGCTAGTCAAATAAAATTTCAATGAACACATTACATATGTACATATTCAAATATTAACTACTCAAATTTAATATACAATAATCATGTAGCAAATGAATAGAAAGGAAAACAAATATTTTTATCTGGTTAGGCATCTCAGTAATAGAGTGTTTGTCCATCTTTCACAGAGATGCCTGTTCAATTTCTTCTGCTACAAAACAATAATAAACAAATGAAAGAAATATTTATAAAAATGTTGATAAGAGCTTATGTGTGCTTTTGAATTTCTATGATATAAAAGAGTTTAATTGAACAATATATATATTTCCATATGAATGTTACTTTCCACTAAATAATTCCTGCTACATAAATATGAAATTTTAAATAGTTTGAAGCAGTTTATAATTTTGAACTTCAAAATATTGAAAGAAAAGCTAAATTCTGTTACTGTGTTCATAGGATGTGATAGCCTTATTTTGTAGGATATTTTAATTCTGTTTTAATTTATTTTATTTTACTTTTTTGAGACAGGGTTTCTCTGTATAGCTGTGTCTGTCCTGGACTCTATAGATCAGGCTCACAGAGATCCACCTGCCTCTGCCTCTGCTCCCCATGTTCTGGGATTACTGGTGTACATCATTGCATTTGGCTGTAAATTTTATTTTACCAACTTTCTAGCCACAACACTAATGTGGCAGACATTTTTTATTCCTTCTACACAGAAATGAAAATCAAAACTCAATAGATGCCCAACAACTTCTCTTAGCCTTTCCCCAGTTCTTCAAAAGGGAAATAAAGTGATATTAGTTTTTAAAATAATGAATGTGTTTCTTATCTGGAATTTTTGAGGACTTATCTGCTATTTGATGCTGACCACTTTGAAATTCTCTAGACCACTATCATGTGCCATATGAAGTGCATATCATGGAGTCCTAAAAACATCCCTTAGTACTAATACTTCAAGGAACTCAGACTATACTGAAAGGACCAAGGTTTTAAAAATTGCAAGGAAAGGGGACATAAGCCAGTGAACTGACCGAAGCATCTTCTTTTCCTTTATCAACAGAAAAATTCTATAACACTCATTTCTCCCAACAGTAGTTTTATAAAAAGTACAGAGAGTGTTGCCAAGCAGAGCAGTGATGCTAAGTTTCGAAATCTAGAACTTGCATTGGAGTTCTAAACATGGTAGAATGCCAAGTGACTGATTTTACACTTCAAAAACTGCAGTTTAGGTAGATATTAGAAGTTTATGGTCATTCCAGATAAAACACACTGTTAGTTGTGGTGGTTTGAATGTGGAAAGCCCCATAAACTCATGTTGTAAATGATCAGTCTCTAGCCTATGGTGGTCCTTTGGAAGCAAGCAAGCTTTACGACATAGGAGTCAGCTTGGCAGAAGGTCATAAGAGAAAGATAAACATCTCTCATCCTTCATCCTGTTGGCTATAGGTCACATCTGACATGATGTGAAACAATGCTTCCACAAGCTGCTGGCACCACAAATACTACTTTACTTTCCTTGCCTTGATGGACCATAGTCTTTTTCACCATAAGCTAAAATAAATATATCCTCCACTGTGTAGCTTCCCATAGACATTTAGGAATGGTGGCATACGTGTAACTAACTCATTAAGTTAGATTTTTGGGAAAGTCCAAAAGTTATAGTATGAACAAAGGTACTATAAGCAGCTCATACATTCCAAGGCCTTCCAAAATTACTCTCCGGAGTCAGGTCTAAGAATGGAACTTCATACTGCCAAAGTTACCCTTTTACCTTGCAAATATTCTTTACACAGATATTAATAAATAGAAGCATGCTCAGTGAAATACATTTCAAAGATCAAATGACTATTTGGCTTCCAATCTGTATACATGACATTTTGATTTTAAATTACAGAATAATAAATGGGTTCAATGGCTTTTTATATCAATTATTGTCGTTGTTGCTGTTAAAATGTTATTTTATTGTGTTTAACAATTTGCGTGTGTGTGAATATGTGAGTAATGGTACCTGAAGAGGCCAGAGACATTAAATGTTCTTGGAGGCTCTAAGCTGTCTGTTGTGGTGCTGGGGATTCAGCTGGGTTCTCTGTTGCAAGCACTATGTGTGATAAACTGCTCTTCTGTATCTCCATTTCACAATAATTATTTTGCCAACTCCAGTTTTTTCATTAATTCTATGCTAAAGGATTCTTAAAAGAGCATAGTAAAATTTCTGATTGAATGAATTTATAATTTCATTTAAAATTTTAAACTTATAAACATCTGTTAAGCTTTTTATTATTTATTACAATTTATCCACTTTGTATTCCTTCTGTAGCTCCTTCCCTCTTCTGCTCCCATTCCTTCCTCTCTCCCTTTTCTCCCCCTATGTCCCTCCCTAGTCCACTGATAGGGGAGGTCCTCCTCCCCTTCTATCTGACCCTAGCCTACCTGGTCTCATCATGATTGGCTTCAATGTCTTCCTCTAGAAGGGCAAATGGGATAGACTTCAGAAGCCCAAAAAGAGGGGAGGAAAGGGATCAGGCCTATAAGAGATGGCCTCTGAAAGACTCTACTGATTGGGATATTGAGGCAGATGCTGAAACTCATAGCCAAACTTTAGGCAGAGTGCAGGGAAACTTATGAAAGAAGGGAGGGATAGAAAGATCTGGAGGGGCTTATTAACATCTTAACACAGTAAACACCTGACTTACTGTAACTGTAACTTCTAGTTCTTGATGTACCTGACATACTACTTGCTTGATGTTTTGAGCCTGGAACAATGTTTTCTCTCTTTTAGTCTCATAATTTAAGATTATAGTTATTTTCTGGAATGTCCATCATCACTTCAGTTTTATTAGATGCTCAGTATTACATTTTTAATAACAGGATAACATATCTATAAGTATATCAAGTCCATCTGTATTCTTTTGCTTATTTGTATAATGTGTTCGTTTTCTCCACTTTAATGTATACCCGATGTTTTTAATTTATTTAGTAATTTATGGGATCTTCCAATACACTTTTTTTTAAAACTAAAATCATGTAAATCAACATGGTATACTTTCAACAAAAGTGCAATATTGTAAAAGCCGTATCTGATAAAGTCAACAAAAATACTATTATTTCATATGATGAGATCTAATGTAAAGCACTTCATAGTAAAACTCAAATTAATGTGTGTTGGTAAATCTTAATTGTTAATTCGATTTGGTTGAGAAATCCTTAAATTATTAAACTACAGCTTCATTTATGAATGTAAATGTATTTCCAAAGAATGTATGCTATGGTTACACATCTGACCCAGAATATGATTAGCATCATAACACAAGCTGAGGGCATAGATGGAAGAAGAAGAAAAAAAGTAAACCCTATTATCTAAAGGCTTTCTTTCTCTTTGTTTCCTGACCACTCCAACATGTATTGGTATTTTGCCTTGCTTTCTTCATCATGATCGATTGAAACCTCTGAAAACGTGGATCAGAACAAAATGTTCTCCTCTAGGCTATTAAAATCAGACAGTCCATGACAGAAAAGTAAAATGTAACAGGAAATCTGTGTGATAAATGAAGAAATCTGTGCAACAAAGCATGTTCAATGTTCACATGGTTACAAAACCTTTTATAATCATCTGTGAGAAAATTCAGACAATTTAGCAATAGAGGATACTGAAGCTGTAGGTCTGCTCTTGTTTCATTCAAAAAAACAAGACATAGAGGTTAATTAGAGACCCAGCTATACCACTCCTAGGCATATATCCAAAAGAGGCTCAAGTACAATAACAAGGACATTTGCTAAACTATGTTTGTAGCAGCGTTATTCGTAATAGCCAGAAGCTGGAAACAACCCAGGTGTTCCTCAATTGAGGAATGGATACAGAAATTGTGGTACTTTTACACAATGGAATACTACTTAGCAATTAAAAATGAGGAAATCATGAAATTTGCAGGCAAATGGTGGGATCTAGAAAAGATCATCCTGAGTGAGGTATCCCAGGAGCAGAAAAGACACATACAGTATATTCTCACTTATATAGTCCTATAAGATAGGATAAATATACTAAAATATGTGCACCTAAAGAAGATAAGCAAGAAAGACGATGCGGGGTAAGATTATCTATCCTCACTTAGAAAGACAAATGGGCTGGACATTGGAAGTAGGAGAAAACAAGAAAGAGGACAGGAGCCTACCACAGAGGGCCTCTGAAAGACAACCTAGCAGCTTATTAAAGCGGATGATGAGACTCATAACCAAACCTTCGGTAGAGTGCAGGTAATCATTTGATAAAAGGGAGAGTTAGTATGATCTGGAAAGGATAGAAGCTCCACAAGGACAAAATATATCAGGACATGGGGTCCTCTATGACCCTGTTGCTCCAACCAAGGACCATGTATGGCTATAACCTAGAACCCCTGCTCAGATGTAGCCCATGGTAGCATAGTACCCAAGTGGGTACCCTAGTAAGGGGAACAGAAACTATTTCTGACATGAACTCAATGACTGGCTCCTCTACCTGCCCCCCACCCTGAGGGAGGAGCAGCCTTGCCAGGCCACAAAGGAGGAGATTGCAGCCAGTCCTGAAGATACCCAATAAGCTAAGGTCAGATAGAAGGGGAGGAGGACCTCTCCTAGCAGTGGACTTGGAAAGGGACAGGGAGGAGATGAGGGAGGGAGAGTGGGATTTGGAGGGAATGAGGGAGGGTCTATGTCTGGGATACAAAGTAAATAACCCATGATCAATATTAAAAAATAAAAATTAAAGAAAGAAAGAAAGTTAATTAGAAATTGTTCTGAGAACATTTGCATATTCTATGGCAAAGAACATCCATATGTTTTACTCATGTCCTAAGACTTTGAAGGGACCTGAATTTTAAAGTGAAGTAGTAATAAATAGTATTAATAAATTCAGATGAGAAATTTCAAGACAGCCAGCCTTGAGGCTTTGTGTGGCTACCACTCCCTGTTCAGGATTATAATGCAAAGTGGTAACAACAGACAAGATGGAAGGTTTGATAAAACAGACAAATTAAACACATAATTTTCTGAGAGAAGTGTGTGAAAATTTAACATCAAGTAAAGTGCAATTGCAGAAGAACTTAGGGCTACTACAAAAAGCCAAGTATCTGTACAGGCACAATAGATGGTTGTACTAATGGCAATACAGAAGTTGGCTAGACCTAATTTACCACAGACTCAAGGAATTAAAGTTTATATGAAAAGCCAGTAAGGCTAGACAATGTACGCAGTGAAGTCAGACTTTACTGAGCAAGTGATGTTTGAAGCTATGACGATGACATCAGAGACATAATGTAGACTTTGGAAAACAGGAGGTGATAAAGATATGGAAAGCCATCAGGAGATATCATAAGGAGCAAACAGAGCCAGATGAAGAGTAAGGCCATGCATATGGTAGCAAAGCCACAGGTAGGGAAGACCAAAAGCTTTGGCATGAATGTTGCTGCTAAAATGTGCCTCAGATGCAAGGCAAATAGCCACAGGATTTGCTATTGTTCTGCTTGGTTTTGATCTTACTTTGTTCACATTCCCTTCTTGTTACTTCCCATTTCTCTTTTGAATGAGAATATTTACATTGTACCTTTTATATCATATGCATGTAATTATTTTCATTTTGCAGGGGCTTACACCTATGAGGTTAAGTAACAGAAGAGATTGAATATAGTGTTATATGTAATGCTGTGATTATTAAGTCTATAAAGATCCTTTAATATACACAGAAAGTATTATTTGTTGACATGTTTATGAGTCATTGAGGGCTCAAGGACAAAATACTGTAATTCTAAGAGATGTGTTTTATGTAAAATTAACAGAAGTTAGGCTTGGGAAAGTTAAATTTAATTGTGAACTTAATTGCATTAGGAGTACCTACATAGTTAGTAAAAATGCTTACAGGGATTTTTAAGAGAACTTAATAAGTGAGGAAGACATTGCTGAACTTGAATAGATCATGAGGCAAACTTGGAAAATGGATAAAAGAGAAGGAGAGACATATTCTCTTTGTAATTCTTGAACATCAGGGTGTGAATTGCTTTGTTCTGTTAAACATTTTCCACTCTGATGGTTCTGAAGCCTCTAAATACATGAATCCTTCCTCCTGAGATTTTGTCATGAGGGGGAAAATGTCTAATAAAATGTTTCATAGGTTTTGTTGTTGTTGTTTGTTATTTGTTCTTCCAGACAAACTTTTTTCTATTTTAGCCTTGTCTGTCCTGGAACCCAATCTGTAGATTTGGCTGGACTTGAACTCACTGAGATCCACCTGCTTCTGCCTCTCTAGTGCTGGTATTAAAGGTATACACCTCCACCACCCAGCTGCTTCATAGTTTTCAACCCAAAATTCTCTCTCATTTATTTTTTGAGGAGTTCAATAATGTAAGAACAACAATAATACGTGTACAGAAGCACAAACTAAAAATTTGTTTTAGGATCCTTGCTGAACTTTCATGATCATGTTATCTTTCCATGTGTTTCATGTATTCCAAATGTTTTATGCCTATGCAAAAGATAAGCTATTCCTTCTGTTATATTGATAAATTCATGTCCTTAAAATCTATAAAGGCCAGGACTCCATCAAACACACTTTGTTATTTTCAGTGTATCATCATAATTAACAACATCTTCATCATCATGATGCAGGTGTTGTTTAAGAACAACGGTTACAGCTTGGAAATATAAAATTCAAAAGAAATGAACTTCCTGGTGCAGCAATGAAAGGCAGTCATTGGTTTCACTGATTTTTAAATTTCTTCACAAATGCATTGATAATTAATTGATTTTGGTAGATTTGCAAGAAATTATACAGAATCACTTATATCATCAAAATTTTTCCTCTTAGAAAAAATATAGATCATGAAAAAACCAAAACTCATACCCTAGTACTGTCAATATTTATAGTTTAAGTGTTCTGTAATTAGTTAAAAATTCAGTGAGAACAGAAAACAGATTATTGCAGTTTCAAATCTCAATGGATGTTTGCTGTTGATTGTATGTTTTACCAAGTGAAAATATATCCCATTTCCCTGTTGCTTATTATTTCAATGGTATTGCTGAAACTTCCAAAGCATTTTTCAGAATAATAAGTCTCAGAATTAAAATTACTCATTGAAATCTAAATCTAACTAGAAACTCAAATGTTAAGCACTCATTAGGCAATCTGTCTTAAAAATCCAGATTTTAAAATTAAATATTTTAATTTATGTATTGCTTTATAATAATTAGTTATATTATTGCATTAGTTACTTACAATAATTTCTATTATTTTTCAAAATACTGTTGTACAGCTATAAGGTTGCTGTAACACACAAAGATGGCTCTTTACAATTACATACCAAGATTTAAACCATTATTTAAATAGAAGATGAATAAAATAAATAAAATTCTCTAAACTATGCATTACAGTAGAATACTTATCAAAACTGTAATGTTAGGATTTTACTCATTTCATGTACTGTCTCATTCCTGTGTGCTAATCATATCATTTCACTAGCCTCCTGCTGAGAAGAGTTTTAACTAACCCTGTTATATCGTGGTTTTATGTACAAAAATCCCAGAATTACTTTAAAAGACTTCAGTGGGTTTCTCAGAGCTCTTCATCAAAGAACCTGAAATTTACATATATACTTGGTTTTCTGTTTGGATCTCTGTTACTATCCTTTATATTATTTTCAAAGATGAATTGCCTGTTATGCATATGATATTTTAAATTTGACAACCCTAATTTCATTCCCTAAACACTGTATTAGAGTATGATATCTAGGGTATGACTTACATTTTTTTAGGGATTTATGATTGTCATTTGCATTTACCTTTTATTAACTTTACTGAATTTTCATGGCCATGTTATGATCTTTTGCTTTGTTTCACATCTTCCAATCATATTTCCAAGATACTCCTCAGAAGTGTTCTAGTTTCTGTATTTATGAGATAGAATTTATCATAGACTATTCAATATAAACTATGAAAATAATGACATAGAAAAAATACCTAAATATGTAGATTATTCCTTAGAAATTATCCTACTAATTAAATGTTTTACATCATATAGAAATCCATTTTGACAATATTAAAATATGGATAAAGTTGTCCAGTCTTAAACAATACCTTTTTACACAAAAATATAGTAATCATCTTAAATATATCTATAGTGTAAAAACAAAAGACCATTTCCTCAACTCAGTATGAGGTACTTCTTTTCATTATCAGAATATCACCTTCATAATTATTATGCTCCATAAGTATGTTAAAGGCTCCAACAACAGTAATTAAGTTTACAAAAAGAAACTATGAACTCAGCTTTGAGATGGCCAAATTAGCTTTTATGGTATAAGACTTCAGACAATAATCACAAACTCTGAAAATGATTTTAAAGTTATTACTGGAAGGTGTGACAGAGGAAATAAAAACAAGAATACATGAATAGAAATAAAGCCTTTGCAAAAAAAAAAAAATGAAGTTGCAGAGCATTTGTGTAGCTCCCATCTTGATTAGCCACACAGGGAAAGAGACATCCACAAAGAGAAAATGCTTGAAAGAAAGATCTTGAAGTCCCTTTAAAAATTGAACCAATAAGTGATCAAGTGAGAGCAAGTCTCCAATGATAAGTACCCAAACCCATATTTCAATTGTCTCCCAAATCCCAAAGTTTGCAATTAGAATCTGAGCGTGACTAGCTACCTACCAAAAGAAACAAAGATGACAAGGAGGATGCCCACTCAGCTTAAAATAATCCAGTGTTTCCACACAATTGTATTGATGGTCTTGGAAACACATTAAAAATAACCTAGTAACATAAAAGAAAAGACTCTCCCCAGCAGTGTATCAAAGCAGATACTGAGACTCATAAACAAACTTTGGGCAGAATGCAGGGAATCTTAGGAAAGAAGGGGGGGGATAAGACCTAGAGAGGACAGGAGCTACACAAGGATAACAACAGAACCAAAATATCTGGGCACAGGGGTCTTTTCTGAGACTGATATTCCAACAATGGACGATGTATAGATATAACCTAGAACCCCTGCTCTGATATACTCCATGGTAGCCCAGTCTCCAGGTGAGTATCCTAGTAAGGGGAACAGGTACTGTCTATGACATGAACTCAGTGGCTGGCTCTTTGACTGCCTCTCCACTGATGGGGGCGCAGCCTTGCCAGGCCACAGAAGAGGACAATGCAGCCAGTCCTGATGAGACCTGATAGGCTAAGGTCAGATGGAAGGGGAGGAGGACCTCCCCTATCCCCTGACTTGGAGAGGAGAAGATGAGGGAGAGACAGTGGGATTGGGAAGGGAGGAGGGAGAAGGCTACAGCTGGGATTCAAAGTGAATAAACTGCAATTAATATAAAAAATTAAAATTTTTGGTGGACTTGGAGGGGGCGCGGAAGAAGGAGATGAGGGAGGGAGTGGGAGGGTAGGAGGGAATGGGGGAGGGGGCTACGCCTGGGATTCAAAGTACGCAACCTGTGATTGAGATAAAAATAAATAAATTAAAAAAAATAATAAAATAAAATGAAAAAAAATTTAATTTAAAAAATCAAAAAAGAAAATTGTGAACATATGAGATGGAAAACTGTGAGACTAAGTGAAAATGACACAACAGAATCCAATCATAAAGTTAACATGTACTGCGCTGGAGAAAAATGCCTTTTAAAATGGAGTTTATAGATGTATTTAAAAATGAAAGGGAGTATAATAATAATAATTAATACAAAAACTTTAACCTTTACAGAACTTGTAGATATAAGAAAGAATCAAGTAGGAATTTCAAAATGGGAAATTGTCATATCTGAAGGCTAAAAATTTGTGCAGGGTGGAATACAGAGCAGGAAACACAAATGAGGGCAGAGAGTGACACAAGCTCAAAAGATATTTATCGAAGTTATCCAGACCAGAATAATCTGAGAAAAAAATGCATGAATGAAAATTACAGTTACTAAATCATCATAGCTGAACAGTTTTGGGATTCATTTATTTAATATTCAGCAAATCAAAAATAATTTTAAACTTTTGGTATTGTGGTTGTTTGGGTTTTGTTGCTGTGAAGAGACACCATGACTGATACAAATATTATAAAGGACAATATTTAGTTGGGGCTGGTTTGCAGATTCAGAGCTTTAGTGCACTGTCTTCAAAGTGTGAAACATAGCAGCATTCAGGCAGACTAGACATGAGCTCTGCATTGTGATCTGAAGGAAGCCAGAAGGAAACTGTCTTCCACAGGCAGCCAGGAGGAGGCATTGAATCACACTGGCCTGACTTTACCAGATATATGAGACCTCAAAGCTATGCACCAAGAGTGACATATTTCCTCTCACAAGGCTATACCTCTTCCAATAAGGTCACACCTCCTAATAGTGCCTCTTCCCATGGGCCAAGCATACTCAAACACATGAGTCTACTGGGACTAAAACTATTCAAATCACCACAGATATATTTAAATGTTACAAATAATTTGTGAAAACCAAACATTTTCAAATATGTCCTGCATCATTATCCTTTTTAGCAAAATTTTGCTATTTGAAGTTGAAGTCTGAAGTTTCTGGAAAGCCTCTGAGCTGGTCTATAATGGTAGACTCCCTTTATCAGTTGAGTTCTTTCTTCACCTGATCTGGGGAACCCCAGATCTTGTAAGGAGAGTCCCATAGCCCTTAGGGAAGATTACAGCACTGGTCAGTTTCCCGATAAGAAACTTGCTTAGCAAGTACCTGGGGACCTCACCCTATTCTAAGGAGAATTTAGTTTTCAACAAATGACCTTCCATGTTACATGGAGATTTCTCCCCACCCATAGGATAATTAAGTATTGAGTTCTCCTTCGTGGGATAAGACCTTGCTACTACATATAAATGAGGTACTATACCGATACATGTAAATCAAAAATCCCTAGCACCTCTAGCCCAGCCAATCAAATATATTCACTCTGGAACTTCTCCCAGTCCCCAAGGTTTATAAATACCTGATTTCACATGAAGTAATGGTGCTTGCATGATGCAATCAGCTTTCCACCATGGGTGCCTGAGCTTCCATTTATTCTGGGGAAGGGAGGGCACCTTCCTTCCAGGGAAAGTCCCCTCCTCCCTGGAAATTCGCAGCTGAATTCTAGGCAGGCTGGCTGGAGTCTGCCCCACCATCAGAAGCTCAATGACTACCCAGGGGAGCATCCACTGGACCTGGACCCGCTTTTCAGACCAATGGACCTGAGCCTTCTCAGGCCTCTGTTTCAGCTGCAAGCCAACCGGGTGTGGACTTTCGCCTGTACCCCTGCTGTTACCACAGCAGCTTAGGCAAGGGCCTGTAACCCTTTGGTAATATAGTATACTGACAATCACATTTAAAAGAGCTAACTGTAACACCAAGAGGAAAACTCATCTATACCTCCCCCTGTGAGACTGTGAGGCTTCCCCTAAAGTGCTCTAGCCATTCCAGAGAGAAACAGAATCTTTGATCTTGGGGTAGCTCTGTTCTTTGTCCAGAAACCCACAGCCAAATCCTGGACCACTGCCAGAAGAAGAAAGACAGTTGAATATATAGAGGCCAGGAACACACGTGGCAAGTCTTTCATTACGCCAGTGATACTTTTTGTTAGATGCTAAGAAAATGCAAAGAGGTAGGCACAAAGTTCCACTCCTGTATGACAAGTATTCGATAGCTGTTGCGAGAAAGCAAGTCAGTTTCTTTCAGTGGTTTGACAGATGGTATATGGATCACACTTGAAGGCAGCCACATACAGCAAAGATGTTGGACAAACATATACTACACTTGATGGGCTGAAAGTGTGTGTGGGGAGATAAGACACAGGAATTTGATTGGATAGGTAGGTGGGGATGGATCTTGGAAGAGTTGTGGGAAGGATCATATGATCAAAATACACTGTACAAAATTCTCAAAGAATCCATAAAAGTATTACTAAAAAAAATTATAACACACTATGTTATTCTACATGTAGGAAGAAACTGGCAATAGGTTATAATTTTCATTGATTTTATTTCCTTCTGATTATTTTATTTATTGTAAAGTTTTTATTTTGATCGACATGCTATCAAACTTTTTAATATTATCTAACACAGCATTGTAGCTTATCATTCAGTTTTTGTGTGAATTATATGATTGTTTTTAAGAAAAGGTATGATAGTTACTTAATCTCTTTCCCTTTGTTCTATATTCAGCGATAGTACAGTGGCTTTTGCTTTCTAAAAAAAACCCTGGAAAGATGCTCTAATATGATAATTGGAGTTTAATTCATTTCTTGAAGCTTGTCATGGAGCCCAGTATTTGTACTTATGAAGTGTAAGGGATTGGGACTATGCCTACTGGATGATGGAATTGTCAGAAGTTTTCTACTGGCCAGCAGGAGTTGCTTCCTTTTTGCTATTGTTATGAGTGAAAGGAAGGATAAACCTTTGTTATGGATCATGTGTAAATCTCCATACAACAGAACAAAGTGCAGAAAGAAGAAATCTTCTTTCTATATTAAATAATGCACTATAAATAATCAGGGTAACAGCTTTAACCAGCTAGTTCCCAATGACAGACACAGAAAGACAATGATTTATTTTTAATCTGTAAGTACTAAGCTGGGCAGAGTCTGAGCTACTCTAATCCTAGTACCTTTAAAACTCACATAAAGCCAATACTTGACAATCTGAGGACTCCCCAGATGGCTTCTGCTCCATCAGTCCATTACTACGGCCAGGTGCTCAGGTCCCTCCATGTCTCCTGGAGAAAGGGCCTTTCTCTCTCTTTTCACAAAGCTCCTTTCTCCCTACAAGAAATACCCACCTTCCACTTTCTGTCCTTCTGCACAGCTGATTAGCCAATCAGCTCTTTATTGACAACTGCTATATTCATATAAGACATTCCGCCATAACAAAGGCTCTTCAGTTTCCTGATGAAGATTATAGAGCAAGAAACCCATCTTACAAGAAGCAGGGTATAAATGAATATGGCTTTTTTATGTTACAAAGACAAAAAAGAAAACCTTCAACAACAATAAAAACAAAAACTCCTCTGGGAAATGCTAATGACAGTGTTTTAAAGGAAAATCAGGCAATGAGTAGCATGAGAGAAATTGTGGTATAGAATTTGATTATTGATAATATACATCAATAAACATATTGTTTGTTCACTGCTTTGCTGCTCTCAATCAAAGAATAAGATACCTCATTAAGCATGATTTAGGGGTAAAAACTCTAAATTTTATGTTTTCCACTTAAAATAAATGCCATAAGGTAAGGATTGTGACAAAGTGCTATGATTTTATATAAGAAATTCAGTTGTGTAATCATGCTGTATTCATATATTTTGAATATAATAATTCATTGTCTAACTCTTTCTGAGATAGAGACAATGTGTCTTTAGGGTACATGGTTAACGGACCCTGGGACTGTCTACATGTCACTGCCAAAATGTTTGCTTTGATCACCTGAAAGCACCTGAAAGACGCACATGGTATGTACTCACTTATAAGTGGATATTAGAGCTACAGTACAGGATAACCATACCATCAGCCACAGACCCAAAGACGCTAAGTAACAAGGTGGACCCATGAGAGTGTGTCAGAACGTCATGCAAAAGAAAAAATAGAATAGACAACAAAAGTGGATGAAGAGAGGGACTGGGCAGGAAATGAAAAAGGGAAGGAAACAAGGGTGGATATTAGATGTGGGGAGAAAAGAGGTGGGAGATGAGAGGGCTAGGAACAAGGTGGGAAACAAGAGGGGATCATCTCTTTGACAATCTGGAGACCTACAACAGTATAGGCTCCTGGAAAGACATGTGACTCTAGCTGGGTGTGACTCTAGCTGAGATTCCTAACAGCAGGGAACATGGAGACTGAAGTGACCAACTTCTAGCCAGGCAAAACTAGTGGAGGGAGGGGAACAACAGCCCACCCACAAAACCTTTTATTTAAAAATTATCCTGCCTATAAGAAGTGCAAGAATAAAGAGAGAAAAAACATTGAGGGAATGTCCAACCAATGATTGGCCCAAGCTGAGTAGTGGCCCATCCCACAGTAGACAGCCAGCTCTTGACATTATTAATGATGCTCTGCTCTGCTTGCAGACAGGAGCCTAATATGATTGCCCTGGGATGCTTCACCAAGTAGTAGACTAAAACAGATGCTGGGACTTGCAGTCAAGCATGGGACAGAGCTCCTGGGGTCTTATGGAAGTGTAGGGGAAAAGATGGAAAGACTTGGAGGGGACAGAAACTTCACAAGAAGACCAACTGAGATGACTAACCCAGACCCATAGGGGTTTACAAAGACTGAGACATCAACTAGGGAACATGCATGCTCTGTATCCAGGTGCCCTGCACATATGTGGCCTAAGGGCTGCTTGGTCTATCATGTTGATCCCTGGTGAGTAGCAGGAGACGGAAGCTATGTCTTTCTCTTTTTTTAATTTAAAATTTTAAATATTTTTATTGATTACACTTTATTCACTTTGTATCCCCCCTGTAGCTCCCTCCTCCCCTCCCAACCTCTCCCTTCCTCTCCCTTCTCCATGCATGCCCCTTCTCAAGTCCACTGATAGGGGAGATCTTCTTTTCCTTCCTTCTGATCCTAGATTATCAGGTCTCATCAGGACTGGCTGTATTGTCTTCCTCTGCAGCCTGGTAAGGCTGTTCCTCCCTCAGGGGGAGGTGAACAAAGAGCAGGGCAATCAGTTCATGTCAGAGACAGTGAGGGAGACTATTTCTATCATGGACTCTATTGATTGCTTTTGGATCATTTCCCCCTGGCAGGACTGCCTTGCCTGGCCTAAGTAGATGAAAATATGTTCAGTCTTGATGTGACTTGATGTGCTGGGGAGGGTTGATATGGGGAGAGGGGGCTCTCCTTTTCAAGGGGCGGGGAGGAAGATGGAAGGGAAAAGAATGGGGAGAGAGGGACTGGGAGGAGAGGAAGGAAGGGAACACCTGGTATGTAAAGTAAATAAACTTAAAAAAAATCTGCTTTGTAGGAGGGTCTCGGCTTGGCGCTGGAGGAACTGAGAATTCTACATCTTGATCCAAAGGCAGCCAGAAGGAGACTCATTCCACACTGAGCCCACCCCCACATTGACACATTTCTGCCAACAAGGACCTACCTCCTAATGCTGCCACTCCTGTGGGCCAAGCATTGAAACACAAGCGTCTATGTGAGCCAAACCTACTCAAACTACCACAGATATAGTTTGTTATGCTTCCAGGTTAATGTTTAGTATTAATACATATAACTTCCTCAAAGTACAGTGTGAGTACCCGAGAGAAGCCAGTAAATACAAGTTGAAGGTGTTGACATTGAGATGAACTATGATCAAATTTCATTAAGGTATCATCAAATGCATGGTTTTTTAGTGTTAGGAAGAACTTAAATTCATACATAATATCCTGAAAGAAAACATAACAGCAATGCTTAATTTATAAATCGAACCTCTTTGATTTCTATTGAATTGGTCAGTAATTGTTTTCCAGAACTTAAGCTTCCTATTCACAGTGCCACATGTGCTCTGCCACCTGCCAATGGCAACCTTCTTTTTCACATTTCAGCAATCACAGAAATTGTGGCAGCTTCTTTTTTATCTCAGTATTTCTTATTTACTCTCACAATAAACATTCTTCTTCACTTTCTCAAGAATTACATATTTTATATTTGATATTCCATTAATATGTTTTTATTATTTTTATATTTTATTTATTATTCTATTAATTTTGTTCTTTTTGTATCCACCAAATCACTGAAAACTTACTAGTAATTTTAACTGTATTAAGTATTCTTAAAGCTGGGGTGTTGTGAATAAGTCATTAAAATCTGTTGGAGTGACTTACTTATTACTCAAAAAGGCTTCTCTTTGGATCATTTAAGGACATACTTCTCTTCTCAAGATTTCCTTATTATTTTTTATTTAAAGCCATACTAAATATATGGCAATATAATTTGCATTTCAAATATAATTATTAAAGGAGTGTGTTTATACAGTTTATTTAAAAGAAAGGGAAAATATTTCAGGTTCCTAAACTCTGCCTGTACAAAACAATTTTCAAATAACTTTTTCTAAGTAAATCGCTATAGCAAAAGTACTCAGAGACTTATCATATCAGTTTCCTATTTAACTGATAGTAAATGGAATATGTTTCCAGTCACTGCCTCCAAGCAGTGACACTTGTTGGAAAACAAAGACAATCTTTGCAGACATCCAGCATCATCTTTTGTTTTTGTCTCTTTTCTATTGCTATGATAAGACACATGACCAAGGTAGTTTATTAAAAATAATTAATATGACATTGCAGCCAGTCCTGAAGAGACAAGATAAGCTAGGGTCAGATATCTGTAAGAATACTCCTTAAATGCTTTGGTGAAGATAAATTCTATATTAAGTTAATTGTTCTAATTAACATATGGGATTTTCTATTAGAAGAGATTACATAAGGAAAGATTCCTATAAAAAAATTGGGGTTCAGGGGTCTTTTCTGAGACTGATACTCCAACCGAGGACCATTCATGGAGGTAATCTAGAACCCCTGCTCAGATATAGCCCATGTCAGTTCAGTGTCCAAGTGAGTACTCTAGTAAGGGGAACAGGGACTGTCTCTGACATGAACTTAGTGGCCAGCTCTTTGATCACCTACTCCTGAAGGGGGAGCAGCCTTGCCATGCCACAGAGGAGGACTATGCAGCCAGTTCAGATGAGACCTGATAAACTAGGGTCAGATGAAAGGGGAGGAGGATCTCCCCTATCAGTGGACCTGGAGAAGGGCATGGGCAGAGATAAGGGAGGGAGGGTGGGGGAAATAAGGGAGGGAAGGCTGGACTGGGAAAGAATGAAGGAGGGGACTACAGCTGGGATACAAAGTGAATAAACTGTAATTAATATAAAAAATAAAAATGTATTTAAAAAGAAAATAAATTTGTAATGAATCTGTAAATTCTAAAAAAAACCATTTATAACATAATGATTTATATATTCTGCCTCTTTTCTAGAATCCCCTCCTCATATCTGTGAAGTAAGGTATTTTTAAAAAATTCTTTAAAAATTTACTAATTATGCAGAACTTTGGGAATCCTGCAGAAGAGAGGGTGAGGTGGATAGTAGGAGCCAGAGGCATCAAGGATATCACAAAAATAAATAAATAAATAAATAAAGCAAAACAAGAGTAAAATAACCTGAGCCCATAGAGGTTCATTAAAAATGAACCAACAATTGGGAGCCTTCATGATTCTGACACATGTCCTCTGCTTATATGTTACATTTCTGTAGCTTGGTGTCCTTGTGGGATACCAAACTGTACAAGTGGGAGCTGCCTCTGAGGCTTTTTTCTGATCTTGGGAGCCTTTTCCTCTTACTGAGTTGTCTCTTCCAGCCTTAATATGAGGGGGAGTGTCTAGTCTTTTTGTAATCTGGTAATCCATGTTTGGTTGATATGCCTGGGAAGACTGCCCTTTTTGTAAGGGAAATGAAGGAAGAGTGGATTGGAGGGAGAATGGATGTGGGAGGGACTGAAAGGAAAGAAGGGAGAGAAACTGTGATTGAAATGTATTGTATGAGAGAATAAATTAACATTTTTAAAATCTACTAATCCAAATAAAATATTAAAATTTTAAAGTTAATACATATTTAAATCTTATGACCATTAAATTTTCATGACACTGTATAAACAAAACAACAAAGTTTTAATAAGCTTTAAATGAAGTTTCCATGTCGGTAGATAAACATGTTCCTCCACTTTCATGTGATGGACATGACAACAAAGATAAAACAAAACAAGTTCTAGTAATTTTATGCTCATTTTAAATAACTTTTCAATTTAATACTTCTGATTCCCATTTATTTTAAGAACTTATTTGTGCACAATATTTCCTGTACTAAATTCATTTTCCTTTGCAGATTCAGAAATGTGTTAGTCAGGTATAGAACATGACAGTATTTATATAAACTTAGGCTGCGTGTATAAGTACACTATAGATAGATAGATGACAGATAGGTAATTTAGGTATCATATATATACATATATATTTACATATTTGTGTATATGTATATGTAGTTTTGACAGAATTCTATCCACATTTTTCTTATCCCCTTTGTGGTAGATTAGTGAAACAATAGTAAAATTAAAAATGAAATCTAGGTACTAACCTGCCCAAATTTCAAGACAATACAAAGTCACTGTAACAAAGGTGATGTCTTATTTAGGTAAGATTATACATAACGACTGATAAGAGAAAGTGATAAAAAGTACAGAATTAGGTTTTTACTCTTTTATCATTTTATTCTTTTAGTATGACTAAGAAATTTCAGTCAAGATAGGAAACTAATTATAATACATAATATTAAGCATTTATATTTACCTATAGTAAAACTGAGGTCTTGACCTTGTTCTAACTCCAAAAAGTAATTTTATAGGGATCGTAATTTAGCATTGAGGTGCACATGGAGTCTGTGGCAGGAGCCACGCCTATGAATTTGAAGACAACCTGAGCAAAAATCCCTGCAACCAACCAACCTGGGATGCATTTTAAGACACTGCTAAAAATAAGAGATGCAAGAGTGTGAGTGTCAAGTAATTCAGTTAAAAAATGGGGTATGGAGCTATAAAGAGAACTCTCTGTAGAGGATTGTAGAATGGCAAAAAAACCCTTAAAGAAATGCTCAAAGTCCTTAGTCATCAGGGAGATACAAATCAAAATGACCCTGAGATTTCACCTTACATTCACAAGAATGGCTAAGATCAAAAACTCAAGTGACAACACATGCTGGAGAAGTTGTGGAGAAAGGGGAACCCTCTTCCATTGGTGGTGGAAATGCAAACCTGTACAACCACGCTGGAAATCAATTTGGCGCTTTCTTAGACAATTAGGAATAGTGATTCCTCAAGACCCAACTATACCACTCTTAGGCATATATCCAAAAGATGCTTAAGTACACAACAAAGACATTTGCTCAACCATGTTTGTAGCAGCGTTATTCGTAATAGCCAGAAGCTGGAAACAACCCAGATGTCCCTCAGTAGAAGAATGGATACAGAAATTGTGGTACTTTTACACAATGGAATACTACTCAGCAATTAAAAATGAGGAAATCATGAAATTCGCAGGCAAATGGTGGGACCTGGAAATGATCATCCTGAGTGAGGTATCTCAAAAACAGAAAGAAACACTTGGTATATACTCACTTATATAGACCTATAGGATAGGATGGACATGCTGAAATCTATACACCTGGGGAAGATAAGCAAGGAGGACCCAGGATGGGATGATCGATCAATCATCAGTTAAATGGACAAATGGGATGAACATTGAATGTAGGAGAAAACAAGCAGCAGGACAGAAGCCTACCACAGAGGGCCTCTGAAAGATTCTACCTAGCAATGTATCAAAGCAGATATTAAGACTCACAACCAAGCCTCAGGGCAGAGTGCAGGGAATCATATGAAAGAAGGGGGAGTTAGTAAGACTTGGTGAGGACAAGAGCTCCACAAAGACCAAATAGATCAGGGCACAGGGTTCTTCTATGAGACTGTTTCTCCAACCAAGGACCATGTATGGATATAAACTAGAACCCCTGGTTGGATGTGGCCCATGGTAGCTCAGGATCCAACTTGGTAACCTAGTAAGAGGAACAGGGACTATTTCTGTCATGAACACAATGGCTGGCTCTTCGACCCTCCCGCCTCCCCCTCCCCCGGGGGAGGAGCAGCATAGATAGATCCCAGAGGAGGACATTGCAGCCAGCCCTGAAGGGACATGATAAGCTAGGGTCAGATGGAAGGGAGAGAGATCCTTCCCTATCAGTGGACTTGGAGAGGGGCAGGGAGAAGATGAGGGAATGATGGGAAGAGTGGGAAGGAATGAGGGAGAGGGCTACAGCCGGGATACAAAGTATAAAACCTGTGATTAATATAAGAATAAATAAATTACTTAAAAAAAAGAGTGTGAGTGTAAACTTAAGTATAAACATTAAAACTATAAAACTCAAGACCTGGAGAGGACAGGAGTTCCAAAAGGAGACCAACAGAGCCAAAACAAAGAAACAAACAAAAACTGCTAAGCCATGGGGGCTCTAAAGAGAATGATAATCCAACCAAAGAAAACACATGGAGAGGACTTAAAATCTCTGCTCAAATGTAGCCCATAGACTCAGCATCCAAGTGAGTGTCCTAGTAAGGGGAGCAGGGGCTTTCCCTGGCATGAACTCAGTGACAGGCTCTCTGATCACCTCCCCCTGGGGGGTGGGGTGCAGCTTTGCCAGGCCACAGAGGAAGATAATGCAACCAGTCCTGATGAGACCTGATAGGCTAGGATCAAATAGATGTGGAGGAGGACCTTCCCTATCAGTGGACTAGGGGAGGAGCATAGGAGGAGAAGAGTGAGAAAGGATGGGATAGGGAGGAGATATGGGAGGGGGCCACACAGGGACAAAGTGGAATAAATTGTAATAAATGATAATAATAATAATAATAATAACCTGTAATAGACCTGGAAGAAAATGTAGAAAAAAATTTTATGGATTTTCACAAACTTCATCTCTATTCTTTTGTTCAAAACTTCTTAAATGAATCACTGTTACATCAAAGGAATGTAGGATATTTGTTATTTCACACTAGTTATCCAATCTATACATAGTGATATTATTATAATATAATAAGTTCATAGATATATACAATGATTTAGGCTCAAATTACAAAACCTAAACATCTTTTGTGATTCCACCCTTTTTTATTTTTAGTCTCTTGCCCAGGATAGCTCAGCGTCGAACTGAAGACACTAGTAAGGGAAACAGGGACTGTTTCAGTCTTGAACTTGATGGCTGACTCTTTGACCCTCCCCCATACATGCCAGGGAGTAACAGCCTGGCTAGATCCCAGTGGAGGGCATTGAAGCCAGCCCTGAGGAGACAAGATGATCTGGGGTCAGATGGAAGGGGAGGAGATCCTCCCCCGTTGGTGGACTGGGGGGGGGGCAGGGAGGAGTTGAGGGAATATGGGAGGGAATGAGGGAGGGGGCTACGCATGGGATGCAAAAAACCTAACCTGGGAAAAGGATCCAAGATGGCTGCCCCAGGAGGACACTGTGTCTGAGGAGTAGGACAGTAGTGTAGGCACAGTGACTGGGAGACTGAGATCTCAGACCTAAAACACCAGCTTTTGCGACTGCCAGGTGAGCAGAATTCCTATGATGGGGAAATCTATTCCCAGGAAAAACTCTGGAGGGAGACAGGCTGCACACAGCCAGGCAAGGCGCCTAAGCCACCATCTTGGGCTGGGGCACAGGGTACCCCAGACGGACTGAGTTTCACCCAGATACCACGGGCTGCACTGCGCGGGCCCACAATCCTCTGTGCCAGCAGCCGCCACTTTGGGCTGGGGCACACGGTACCCTGGACAGACTGAGTTTCACCCAGATACCGCGGGCTGCACTGCGCGGCCCCACAATCCTCTGTACCAGCAGCCGCCACTTTGGGCTGGGGCACACGGTACCCCGGACAGACTGAGTTTCACCCAGATACCGCGGGCTACACTGGTCAGAACCACACCCCTAGGCACACCCAGCCACCACCCCAGATTGGGACTCATAGTATCAGGTCCAGACCGAGGTGCCCCAAATACCATCTCAGACCGTGGTGCACAGCCCCTGACCCAGAAGGAGGCACCAAGGCTCCAGTCCAGAAGAGAGCCTTTAGCAGTAAGCTCAGGACAGAGCTCAGAGCCTCCTGCGGTCATATCAAAGGGGGAAATGCAGCCTCTAGCACGGAGCACGAAGCCAGGCACACAGATCCCACAACAGAGTTCAACTGAGGC
>CM053766.1:11871752-11890133 GCA_028658305.1 Pachyuromys duprasi | reverse complement strand
TGGGAAAGGGGCTGTCTCTGACTCTTTTGGCTGATGCAGGGATCCTTTTTCCTGTCCTGGGTTGCCTTGTTCAGCCATCATAAGAGAGTTTGTGCCTTGCTGATATCACTGGTATGCCTTCTGTTTTCTGAAGGCAGAGGAGCAGTGGATTTGGGGGAGAGGAGAATAGCATGGAGACGAGAAGTGTGGAGAGAAGAAAAGATGCCGTCTATGTATTATATGAGAGAAGAAAAAATAAAATCATTGTCAATTCTCCCATCTCAAAAAAAGCTTGAACTCACCATTGACTATCTCTTCTCTTTAGTCTTATATAGCAATTTGAAAAGTTCACAGTTTATCTTGCTGTATTATTATTTGTTTTTATTTATTTTGGTGTAGTGAAACATTTTATCTCTATTACCAAAGCCCTTGAGGTTATAAAATATACATTAAACTGCATAAAATTTATCATCATAACAATCTTAAGTGTGCAGTCCTACAGGAGTAAGCATATTTAATATTTTGTATTACTATCATCACTATCAAAATCTAGAATTTCATCTTTTTCAGAATAAAACTTTTCCTTTCACACTAATTTATGTATGGGGATTATTACAGGCCTTCCTTTTCATTCTCTTTTTTTTCAAATTTATTTATTTATTCATTTTACATCCCAATCACAGTATATCACAGCATATCCCCACCTCAGCATATCAACTCACATCCAGGTTAAGCACATCCTCTTCCACAGAAGCCAGGCAAGAAAGCCCAGTTAGGAGATCATGATCCAAAAGCAGGCAACAGAGTCTGCTTCAGAGACAACCCGGGTCAACTTGCTAAAGGATCCACATGAAGACCAAGCTGCCCGTCAGTACATATATGTTGGGGGCCTATGTCCAGTCCATGTCTGATCTTTGGTTGGTGCTTCAGTCTCTGTAAGTTCCTATGGGTCTAGGATAGGTGACTCTGTTGATTTTCTTGTGTAGTTCTTGACCCCACTGTGACCTTCTATCCTTTCCCTCATTCCCCGGAGCTCTGCCTAATGTTTCCATGTGAGTCTCAGCATCTGTTTCAATCTCCTGCTTGCTGCTTGGGTGGAGCCTCTCAGAGGACCATTATGCTAGACTCCTGTCTGCAAGTATAGCAGAGTATCATTAATAGTGTCAAGGGTTGCCTCTATCCTACAGGGTAGGTCTCAGTTTGGGTCACTCATTGGTTGGCTCTTCTCTCAATCTTTGCTCCATCTTTATCACTGCATTTCTTGTAGGCAAGATAAATTTTGGGTCATAGGTCTTGTGGGTGAGATGGTGTACCCCTCCTTCCACTGAAGACCTATCTTGCTCGAATCATCCTGAGTGAGGTAACCCAGAAACACATGGTATGTACTCACTTATAAGGGGATATTAGCCATATAGTACAGGGATATCATACTATAATCCACAGACCCAAAGAAGGTAAGCAACAAGGATGCTTGAACCCCATTCTGAAGGGGAAATAGAACAGACATTGGCATGTAGCTCATGGGCATCTCAGTCCCTGTGGGCTCCCTAGTAAGGAGAACATGGGCTGTTTCTGACAGCAACTCGGTTGCCTGTTCTTTGATCACTTCCCCCTGGCAGGGTGACCATACTAGACCACAGAGAAAGAGGATCCAGACAGTCCTGATGAGACTTGATAGGTTAGGGTCAGATATGAGGGGAGGAGGACCTCCCCATTTCAATGGATTAGGAGAGGAGGATGAGGATAGAGGGAGGGAAGTTGGGACCCACCCAGAGGAGATAAAGGAGGGGACTACAATGGTGTTAGAAAGTAAATAAATTATAAAAATACTCAGACAGACAGACAGATAGATAGATAGATGATAGATAAAATAAAAAATTTAAAAAGAGACAGAACTGGGTGGCACAGGGTGTGGGGAGGGGAAGGAGGATGGAGACCAGATAGGCAGGGAATGGGTGGGAGAGGGAAGGGAGACTGAAGGGGGAGGGCATCTCTGAGAAAAACTGGAGATCTGCAACTAGATAGGCTCCTGGGGGAAATGCGGTGACTCTAGCTGAGACTTTCAGTTGTGGAGGACAGAAACCATGACTTCGTTTTGTAAGTTTCCCCCACCCCGCCATGGTCACCAAGGCTTTTCTTACACAGGATACCTAAGAACTAAACCCTCCCTGTCCTGAACTCGTTTTCATTTTGGAGAGGAGATTATTTGTTTTATTAATCATCATTCCAAACCATGTCATGTGCCCTTTTCTGTGGAAAGAACTTTATTGCCATTTTAAGTATTCTTGGCAATTGGATTATAAAGTACACACAAAAGTTATATTCTAGTTAGAGCAAAGACTTTAACAGCCATCATGTGATTTTTTTTTTCACTTCTGGCTCTTCTAATTTTAACATGAGAGTTCCTTGCTCCAGGATAAGATTGTCATTGATCTTTGATCCTATGAAAAAAATAACATATGAATAGCAGAGAGACAACTAGAGGCCAACTCTGACTACAAAGCAATATGAGGTACAGCAATTACCAAAGGACTGATTGCCCCATTTTTAAAAATATTTTCTTGTTTTTTCTCACGAAGTAAAACCTGGTCTCTTTTCTTATCTTTATTAACACTAGAACTCATAATATCAGATATATGGTTGATACTAGTTCTTGCATAAGAAACAAAGTGATGTCTAAAAGCATTCAATAAACTTAAACAGATATGCTGCATACAAAACAGCAGCATTGCCAGTATAAGTTTGAAAAATATTAAATTTCTGTAGCTAAAATAAAATTATTTTAAGAATTTTGAATTTTGTGGTGTTTTTTTTTTTTTTTACTTCATTAGTCTCCATCTTATTTAGCTAAGAGCTTGGAATGTAGTAAGTGCTTAATATAAATCTTCCAATGTAATTAAATTACCATTTACCAACAGTTGGTGTCACAGACTACCAAAGCTCAAGCATGTTCCTGAATTATTAATGACTTTCTAAAGTAACATGAATTTTAATCTTCTCACAGATTATGGAAGATATACTTTAATTGACTCAAGCTATCTACTGATGATGTGAATACTAATAAATCCCCTCTAGGCTCCATTTGGAAAGATCCTGAACTCTCAGTCTTGTTAGCAATTTACAATTAAGATTAGGTTTGATTCAATATTCCAGCAAAGATGGTTTGGGCACACATTATTACAAGCATCATACGGGGTGCTATGAAAAAATAATTTAAAGGTAATTACAGATGCATATGTACTGTATCAGCATGCTAGTTAAGTAACCTGAATTAAAGTGAAAAGGCATATTTGAACAAGTAGGCACCTTAGAGTCTTGTTTGGGTCCTTCATATGTTTAACATATGTAAAAACTTTACTTAAATGCATGATTTTTTATAGATTGAGTATGCCTCATGTTTACGCTAGTGACAAGCTCTCTGTAGTAAGGTAATTCTAAAAGGATCTTCCTATCAACACTCTTTCAAACAACCACTTCTTGTAAAAACAGAAAATAATGGATCCACCCTTTAGAGAAAAAAAATAGTAATGAGGGGCTAGAGAGAGTAGCCAGTTGTTAAAAGTGCTTGATGCACAATTATGTAGACTGTAGTTTAGAACCCAGCACCCACATAAAAAGCTTAGAACCCTGCTGAAACCTGTAATCCCTGTTCCAAGGGGACCAGAGAAAGGAAAATATGTGGAGAAAGCTGGCTTCCAGCATATTTAAGGTAAATGGTAGCCTTGGGCTCACGGAGTAATCCTGCCTTAAATGAACATGGCGGGAGTGGTAGACAAGAACAACCAACATACTGTTCTGGTCTTTGTCTTACAGGCGTCCACACCCATGAAGACATATGCACATACCTATGCACCCATATGCATACTTACAAAGATAACTGAATACATAAAATATTCACAAAGTGGCTCCCTTAAAAAGACCTACATGGCACAACCAATTGACATGTAAAATTGGATGGGAAAAATCCTATTTGAAGATATAGGGACAATTAATAGCTGGTCAGAGTCATGTTTCTACAGGGATGAGTTGCCTGATGAGTTATAAAATCCTAAGCAGTCAGCCTTAGGCAAATGTACTTAATAACAACACTATTATATAACAATAATAATTATTGGAGGAGCAACCATGAATTTGTTAGGGAGTGGTAGGGGGGCAAAGGAAGAGTTGGAAGGGGGAGAAAAGGGGATGCAAATGATATGAATGTTGTGCTATGAAATTCTCAATAATGTTTACATTCAAAACAACTTTCTTTGGTAGGCTCCTGTCCTGTTTTCTGTTTTTTTCCCTCTTCTGATGTCCATCCTCTTTGCCTTTCTGAATGGGGATTGAGCATCTCAGCCAGAGTCCTCCTTCTTGATGAGTTTCTTTAGGTGTACAAATTTTAGTATGTTTGTCCTATATTATATATCTAATATCCACTTATGAGTGAGTATATACCCTGTGTGTCTTTCTGTTTCTGGGATACCTCACTTAGGATGATCTTTTCCAGTTACCACCATTTTCCTGGAAATTTCATGATTTCCTTGTTTTTTATTGCTGAGTAATATTCCATTGAGTAGAAGTACCACAATTTCTGTATCCATTCCTCAGTTGAGGGGCATCTGAGTTGTTGCCAGCTTCTGGCTATTACAAATGCAGCTGCTACAAACATGTTTGAGCAAATGTCTTTGTTGTATACTTGAGCATCTTTTGGATATATGCCTAGGAGTGGTACAGCTGGATCTTGAGGAAGTGCTATTCCTAATTGTCTGAGAAAGTGCCAGATTGATTTCCAGAGTGGTTGTACAAGTTTCTGCCCTGCAGGGTATGAAAGCAGATGATGAGACTTATGGCCAACCACTGGGCAGAGTGCAGGAAATCTTATGAAAGAAGTGGGAGGTAGTAAGACCTGAAGAGGACAAGAGCTCCACAAGGAGAGCAACAGAACCAAAAAAAAAAATCTAAGCACAGGGGTCTTCTCTGAGACTGAGGACCACTGATGGAGATAACCTAGAATCCCTGCACAGATGTAGCCCATGGTAGTTCAATGTCCAAGTGGATTCCATAGTAATGGGGACAGGGACTGTCTTTGACATGAACTCTTTGGTCTGCTCATTGATCACGTCCCCCTGATGCGGGAGCAGCCTTACCAGGACACAGAGGAAGACACTGCTGCCACTCCTGATGACTAGGATCAGAAAGAAGGGGAGAAAGACCTCCCCTACCAGTGGACTCGGGGAGGAGCATGATCAGAGAAGGGAAAGGGAGGGTGGGATTGGGAGGGGAGGAGGGAGCTATGGGAGGGATACAAAGTGAATAAATTGCAATTAATAAATATAAAAATTAAAAAAGAAAAAACCCACTTTCTTAACTTAAAAGTACTATATTTTAGAGAGATCATATATAACTGGGAACTATAAACTAAAAACATTAAGAATGGATGTAAACAGTGTAACTTCAGACTCAGCTGGGTATCTAACATGGGTCATACTTGAACCAATTTACTCAAGCAGCACAATAACTGCAGCTTACAAAGTGAAAGTAAAAGAGTCCATGAGGTTACAGATATTGTATCTGCATCATTCGAATAAGTTAAATTATATTTTAAAATGAAAAAATTAAAAATTGAAACATGGGAGAAGCAATTCATAAATGAAGTAATATTTGAAATAATATAACCTGATCCACATAGGATCCACATAATTATCTAATATTTATATATGTATCAGCTTTATGTATTAGTAGTTTAAAATGATTTTAGACATGGCAAACACTATGTCCTCATAAATAGATGTAATAACAAAAATATCATGTGTCTAAAATTCTAATAAATTATCCTAAATAATATGATAGATAGTATTGTTTAGTATTCTCATATTCTTTTCCACAGATTATTATATCCATATTGGAGGTGAAGATATGGAGATAATCATTGATCTTGTCTAATTCAGGTGCTTAGTAAAAAGGATACGGGAAAATAAATATATTATTAAAATTTTCCAAGCCAGTATGTTTTTCACTATGCCAAAAGTAAATGTTTCCCAAACATCTTGATGCAATTTTAAAAAGAAAAAAAAAGAAAAGAAAGAAAGAAAGAAAGAAAGCCGTTTTTGTTCCTTACTTAAAGATCTTTAGGAAAAAAGGGGGATAGCCAAGTCAGTAAGTCTTTAAAATGGTGACATTTATTATTCCAGGAAAAAATGTGGAGTGCTTACGTTTTTAAAGTCTGGACACACAACAACGGTGCTATGTTTTCCCTGCTTGCTGCCAAGAGTTGAAGAGAAACAAATGGCCAGGTCTCCGGAAAAGCAGGTTTTTCACAGAATAAGGTGCACATTCAATGAGCAGCTCCAACTACACTTTATGAGTATGATGCTGCTGGCCTGAAAATCGAGGGTCACTGGAGGCTGGTCAATGAAAAGCTTAGCAGTTACTACGAGCAATCTGAGCCTAAGACAGATGTCTGGATCCAGGTGATTCTATGAACAGCAGAATGACTTAAGCTTAAAATGACAGAAGCTCACACAGTGGTCAGCTCTGCTTCATCCCTCATGGAATATTAATACGCTTTAGCAAAACATGCCCACATTATGCCTTGGGTTTTGTGGTAATCAGTTCCCTTGAAAGCAGTCTTTAAAAGGTGTTACATAAAGTTTTTATTGCATGTTGTGATTCTGTGGGCCAGAATTAGGTAGTAATGTGATAGAAAAGAATATGAGGGGCACTGAGATGCATAAATCTGCTGTCCAATAAATGTGTGCTTGCTCACTCTAATAGGACCTCCTGGGGAGCCATGCATTGCACTTTAGAACTGAATGCCCAGCAGAAGAACAAAAGAGATTACATACTCTTAGTGTAAGGATGTGTGTAGGGATCATTACGGTAAGTGACCTAAACAAAGCAGGCACTCTCCTTGCCTCATGGACTGCCCGGTTACCTCAATGGCAAAGTCCCAGTGCAATTCGTCAAGAGAGGGTGCACCTTGAGGTGCAAAACTGGTCACCAAAACAAGAGACCAGTGAGAATAGCATAGTATTGAATGCACAGGGGACTTTTCATATCGAGCTCTTCCTTAGAATCCACAAGTTTGTGGCCCTTTATTAAGGGTACTGCCAAGAAACACGGAAATCTTCATAGCAACCAGCTCAAATGCTGACCCAAAGTGTTAACTCTAATTCTTGTGATTCAAAGATGAGGTATGTAGTTAATTCATATATGTATATGTATATATGTATATGCCTATTTGCATATATATTTTATGTGTAAAGTATGTATATCACATATATGTACATATATTCATATATATTTCTAAATACATAAATAGAACCTTTCCTGTTCATAAATGTTGTTCATTTTATGTATAATCTCAAAAATGAAATAATTTAAAACTAACAAATATCCTTTAAAACTTTTTTAAAGACTAGAATGTGTGGTTCTTTTTTTCCTGACATCCTGCTTATATTAGGTAGCCTGTTACCTAATATCAATTGTAACTCCATCCTCATACTTCAATGTTCTATGAAATCTTAATGCCCACTTGCAGTAGCAGAACCAGCATGCTTCTACTACCATGTCTCATAAATTAAATCACGTGAGGATTGATACAAACTTACATCTAGCAAACTGAGCCCTTTAAAATTGACACTTATTAAAAAATAAATTGTGTTTTCTCTCCGCCTATTCTCATAAATTTTCTTAACAATGTCAGGACCCCAGCCTGGTTATAAGGCCTGGATATTTGAACAGAATGTCCTAGACAGAATGAAGGTAACATATCACCTGCTTGAAAGGCCAGGATGCTTGCAAGCTAAGAACATCATTCAAAGCTGTATCAAGACTGACAGGGCCCAAGGCCCAGATGTTAGCCATTTTGGACTGCACAAGCAATAGTGTCCACTCTTTTGTTTGTTTGTTTGGTGACCAGTTTGTCTTCCGTTGTCAGAGACGAGATGTTTCCCATTCCCATCTTCCTCAACTTATCTTCCTGTCTCCAATTAAGATTTTCTGGGAATGTTCATTCTCCATCTGGCATGATTTAATTACCACTGTTATTGAGTCAGACCATCCCTTAGTTTCTGATAACACTTCATCACAGAATTTCCATGAAAGGGAATGTCCACTTAAGTTTCTAAAGGATGGAGGAAAAAAAAAGACAGAAAAACTTAGGGAAATGAATCTCATGGTTCCATTGCTGTTTTTGTTTGAGAAGACATTCATTTTTTTTTTCAACTGTGGATTTCATTTGCTCAAAACTCAGTCAGCTTGCCTCCTCTCTACCATTGTTCTTATTGTTAAAAAAGGTTGCCTTGGAGTACTTCCATATTTTACTCATGCCAAGGTGAGATGGCATTAATTCTGGAAACCTTCTCCCCAGTGTTTTGTGTCTAACTGTATTTTTCATGTTCCTTTTTATTTCTGTTCTGGGCTACTGACAAAACCAGGGCCCAATTACTTTTACCAATATAATAACTAACTCTCTGTCCCTGCTGAACTACCAACATTAAACACTTCTAAGCTTTATTATATTCCTCTGAAGAAGCGTTCTATTGCTAAGCTTCTGGACAACAAAACCTAATGTGCTTAATGCTTTTGCTAGTATCCAGAAGCACAGTGTGTTACTGGGAGGAGTCAGTACTCCTAGCTGTTTCCTACATTCCATATACTCTAGAAACAGTTCACATACATCAGCTTGTTCTTCATTACATAGTCAGGCTCATGGCAATCATATCCCAGTCCTTGAGTTAGTAGTGTTCTGACACCATATTTAACTTCTTCGCAGACACCCTCACTGCCTCATAGCTCAGCTATGTTGGGACATACAAAAATGGCGTGGCTTCTACAAATGTATAGTCATTACACCACCTCTTTTACCATAAAACACATTTTGTATTTGATTCAATGTTATATTCTTCTTGGATTACACTTTTTGTAACCCCCAGGCCAGGAGAACACAATGCCAGAAACACTTCATCAGGGGAGGCAAATCTAAAAGCAGGGTGTGAGGAGCAGCACAAGGTTTGAGCATGTAGCAACTTGTTTGCTGCCTAGTCCTTGAAGATAATAATCAGACCCACAGAGAAGAAACACTGTAGCAGTGCTTTTTTGTGGTCTGGAATCAGTGTGATTAGTACAGAAATTTAAGCATAGGGATTAAAAGAAAAATCTTTGTGTGTGTGTGCGTGTGTGTGTGTGTGTGTGTGTGTGTGTTTTGTTTTGTTTTCGAGAAAGGGTTTTCCTGTGTAGCTTTGGCTGTCCTATAATTTCTTTGTAGACCAGACTGGCCTCCAACTCACAGAGATTCCCCTGCCTCTGCATCCCAGAGTGCTAGGATTATAGGTCTGAGCCACTGTACCTGGCTTAGAAGGAAACTATTTAAATCAGGTTTTAGACATTTGAGTCATTTCTTTCATTTAGAAACGTTATCTTCTTTGCGTTGAAGTACTCTATAAAATTTTACAATTTACAGTCCATGATATTTTTCTTCATAGATTATAGTAAAACAAACCAATGAACCTATGATGTAGAGGAACAGGAAATGTTGTTGCTAGAATGAGCATCCTAACCAAGCCTAAAATCAGCCACAAGGGATTATTGCAATCACACCACTGCTCCTTAGTAACCAGAACTCTGAATCATTTGGTGATATTTAGATGAAGATTTTAGGTGTAGTCCAGAGCATTAAGTGATGTCAAAACAGATCAAAGGCAACACTGACATGACTCTCCCATTTTGGCCCCTTGAAAGCCGTCTTCTCTGTCATCAGACCTGCTCAGCAGCTCAACAACAGAAGAGCTTTACCCTGAGGTGACCTGCCCTTATCTTGTTAAGTGTTTGGTCAGCCACTGCTTTAATCCTGGCTGTAAACCTCCTTCTTATTAATTATAAAATTCAAACACCCTGACATGTCAGCAACTGACAATAGCTTTTCCGTAGGGAGAATCCAACTCCGTAAAAATTACACTTGTTCACACAAATTGCTCAATTTGAACAATACATTGTGATCAGATTCAGAACTCAGGTTCTTCCAGATCCTCTCCACTCCCTACACACCCAACTCTGTTTCCTCCCTCTTTAAAACAACAAACAAACAAGACACAAAACAAAGTGGGGTCAGAATTGTGATGGCCAACTTCTCCTGAGTATGAGGCCTGCTCCAGAGGGTGGTTGATGTACTCAGTGGCATCTCAATGATTTTCCTCCCTTTTAGCTAACATCACTTTCAATTTGCTTCTAGACTGGGGTTGGGTATCTGTGCCCACCTTTCCTCCATGGTGATGACGTCTCAAGGGGAATGAATGAGCCAAAATAACTATGTATGTTCTTTTAAATTGCAGGATTTCCAACTGTGTACAAACATAACAGTTAAAATAAGAAAACAGACTCAGTACTTGTTCATGTAGAAAATCAATTCCTGGTGATTTCGAAAGGAAGAACAAAGAACCTCAGGAGTGCTGAGTTACATGTTTAATATAAACACCTAACTGTTTGAAAACAGGAATATTGTATTTCAAAAGGAAGTGCTTAAAATGTTGGCTATTCCTCTAACAAGCATTCAAGATGAGTTAGAGGAAAGTGCAAACATTGATAGCAAAGATCTGTGAAATAATCTGCGTTAAATCACCTGTCAGTCATTATCTCTGCAATAGTTCATGGGTCCCTAGATTTTACAGTTTCTTCATTTCTTAGTTGCCTTCCACTAATAATAGGATGCTTATATTATTGTAAATCATTCAGTTATACATACATATATATATAGTCATTCAGTTATATGTATATAATGTGGTGCGTTTGAAATTCAAAGTCGATTTTTGAAGAACAAACTCTCAGTTTTTTATTTTCCAACAATTACGTAGGATAGCTAGTATTTTTCAGATATTTTAAGATGAGTAATTGAAATACTGGAAAATTTAAAGCTGTTACAAGTCTAAATGTAAAGTTTAATAGTAAATGCTTTTAGTGGATATTAAAGAATAATCATGAAACAGACCAGATGACAGACAGAAGATGATAAAATAAAAGCAAACGTTCAGATGCTTATTAAATTGTGAGCCCCTAAGCCAAATGAGTTATTCTGTGCTCCAATTTAGTTATCTATTAATTTAATTTTAATTAACTGTTTTTCATTATTTTTATTTTAATTTTTATATTAATTACAGTTTATTCACTCTTTATCCTAGCTGTACCCCCCTCCCTCATGCCCTCCCAATCTCACCCTCCCTTCCTCAACTCCTCCTAAGCCCCTCTTCAAGTCCACTGATAGGGGAGTTCTTTCCCCCCTTCCATATGACCCTAGCTTATGAGGTTTCATCAGGACTGGCTGCATTGTCTTCCTCTGTGGCCTGGCAAGGCTTCTCCCCACCTCAGGGGGAGGTGATCAAAGAGCCAGACACTGAGTTCATGTCAGGGACAGTCCTTGTTCCCATTACTAGTGAACTCTCTTGGATACTGAGCTGCGATGGGCTACATTTGAGCAGGGGTTCTAGGTTATCTCCATGAATAGTCCTTGGTTGGAGTATCAGTCTCAGAAAAGACCCCTTACCCAGATATTTTGGTTCTGTTGCTATTCCTGTGGAGCTTCTGTCCTCTTCAGGTCTTACTATCTCCCCCTTCATTCATAAGATACCTTGCACTCTGCCCAAAGTTTGGTTATGAGTCTCAGCATCTGCTTTGATACACTGCTGGGTAGAGTCTTTCAAAGGCCCTCTGCGTAGGCTTCTGTCCTGTTTCCTGTTTTCACCTTCTTCCAATGTCCATCCCATTTGTCTTTCTGGGCGAGGATGGATCATCTTACCCAGGGTCCTTCTTTGATCAAAATTAGTACTCAGTATAGCTAGTCACTAAATAACTTGAAACTTAAGTTGAGTTCCTTTTACAAATATTGTCTTACACATGTTAAATATGTGAATGTTTGTGTCTGTGTGTGCGCATGAGTCCAGGAGTGTAGGAGAAGTCAGATACCAGAGACAGTAGACCCTTTTGGAGCTGGACATACAGCAGGCTGTGAGCCACTTTGTAAGAGGCTGGGAACCCAACCTGGATCCTCGGCAAGAGCACTCTAAGCTTTTTACTGCTTAACCTTTTGTCCAGCCTTCACAGAAGCCTTTCCAATTTCTTCTGTGTTGGATTTGGCTTTCCAATGAGATAAGACTATTGTCCCTTGGTTCCAGTTTTCTCCACACTCTTTACTCTTTTCTGCAGAGGATACTTAGTCTTACAAGAGGAGTTTTCTACTCCTGCTTTTGTTTTCTGTGTTTTTGATACACTGGTCAAATACCCTTCCCAGTCATGAGATCTAAGGAAGTCAGTGCGTTTTCTCAAAGCAATTCCCATGGTTTCCCCTCTTGCATCTAAGGAGCTAATTCATTTGGAGTTCTTGCTTGTATTGTTATAGTTTCATGCTTCTGCATGCGCTGTTCCATTTTCTCAGACTGTTCAGAGATAACAATTAGTGGCATAAGTACATTGTTTTATTTACTGAACTTATTCATTGATTGCTCTATATTTCACTCTCTTTGTCAAGCACATGTTTGATATAAATACCATGTTATTTTGATTGCTGTAATTTAATAGTATATTTTACATGAATTATTTCTGGCTTTTTTGTTTTTAATCAAGAATGCTAGTGCAATTCCATACAAAATTTAGATTGTTTCTAATTCCTTGATTATTCCCATCAGTATTTTCATAAGATTTTTTTGAGCTAACAATTTGTTTGCCTGCTGATACTAATTTTTTTTGGTATACTGTAACCAAAATGTGTGTGTGTGTGTGTGTGCATGCGTGTAAAGGAGAAATAGGTAGGATGTATCTTTTTCTCTGTGTTTCAGAAGGTTTAGTTCATGGTTGCTTGGTCCCATGTTTTGTGTCAAATATCTTCCTGGCAGGTGGTAAAAGCCAGGTGTTCCCCTGATGGTCAATTAAAAAGAAAGAGGGTGAGAGAGGACGGAACGAGAAAGGAGAAATAGCACAGTCATCTTAGTTTTTGGGGGGTGGATTTGGGAGGAGTGTGGAAGCTGGACTTCAGATGTCATTCAAAATATTAATGTACGCCTTTTAGCAATGTTAATTCTCCTAATCCATGAGTGGTGGCTGGCTTACTCCATTTGACTTCAGTTTCTTCTCTCACTGTACATACCTTTACACAATTTGGTAACGTAGATATCTAATATGTGTTGTAAGTTTAAATGAGATATCTTTCTTGATTTGTAGTTCAGATAATCCAGTATTATAAAAGAGATAAGAGTGACTATTTTTCCTACTTATAGGACAGACATTTAGTATTATTATACTATTATTAAAATAGTATAATTTGTTTAAAATTATGGTTAATGTTCATAAATTTGTCATAATTTCCTCTAATCAAAAATCTGAGTTTAAAATTTCTACAAATAAAAATAGACACCAAGGACAAGGTAAACTACTCCCTAATTAGAAGTTCTTGAAGTTCCCTAGATGCCTTCAATTAACAAATATGAAATACCTAGCCAAATTAACTCTATGCCAATGGCAAACATCTGGAACATAACACATGGATACATTGTAACAACTACAAAAACAGTGCTGACCACCTGGTCCCACAGTCAGGAATGTTTGCAACAGCTTTTATCCTATTTATCTCTATCACAAGACAAAATGAACCCTACATCTTCTACTACTTTTGCAAGAGTGAAAGAACTTTCCCTGGTGGAGGAACAGTTATGACCAGTGCTAAGAGACACATAATTGTCATGAAATGGAAGCCAGAAAGACTCTGACCAATGTTAGGGTATGGTGTTTGGCACAAGATATTGTTTGTAATTAACCCAAATCACCTCCTTGCAAGGCACCCTGGTGGTTTAACTTTAAACTCAATAAAGGCTTTTTTCAATTGGGCTTCTCCTCTTACATATTTTCCTTTTTTATTTTTTGATTATATATATAATTTTTATTAATTACAGTTTATTCACTTTGTATGCCTCCTGTACTTCCCTCTCTTCTCCCCTCCCAATTCCACCCTCCCTCTTCCCCACCCATGTCCCTCTCCCAGTCCACTGACTCATCTTCCCTCTGATGCTGGTCTATCAAGTCTCAGCAAGACTGATTTCATTGTCTTCCTCTGTGGCCTGACAAGGCTACTCCCCCCTCAGGGGGAGGTGATCAAAGAGCAGGCCAATGAGTTCCTGTCAGAGAAAGTCCCTGTCCCCAGGACTTATTATGGAGCCCACTTGGATATTTAACTGCCATAGGCTACCTCTGTGCAGGGGTTCCAGGCCATCTCCATGCGTGGTCCTTGGCTGGAGTATCAGTTTCAGAAAAGACCCCTGTGCCCAGACTTTTTGGATCTGTTGCTCTCCTTGCGGAGCTCCTGTCCTCTCCAGGACTTATGGTCTCCTGCTTCTTTTATAAGATTCCCTGTACTCTGCCCAAAGTTTGGCTATAAGTCTCAGCATCTTCCTCTATATCCTGCAGGGTAGAGTCTTTCAAAGGCCCTCTGTAGTAAGCTCCTGTCCTGGTTCCTGTTTTCTCCTTCTTCCGATGTCCATCCTCTTTATCTTTCTGAATGGGTATTGAGCATCTTAGCCAGAGTCCTCCTTCATGATTAGCTTTCTTAGGTGTACAGATTTTAATATGTTTATCCTATATTATATGTCTAATATCTACTTATGAGTGAGTATACACCATGTGTGTCTTTCTGCTTCTGGGATAGCTCACTCAGGATGATCTTTTCTAGTCCCCACCATTTGCCTGCAAATTTCATGATTTCCTTGTTTTTCATTGCTGAGTAATATTCCATTGTGTAGATGTACCACAATTTCTGTATCTGTTTCTCAACTGAGGGGATTCTGGGCTGTTTCCAGCTTCTGGCTGGAAATAAAGCTGCAAATGTCCTTATTGTGCAGTTGACCCTCTTTTGGATATATACCTAGGAGTGGTATAGCTGGATTTTGAGGAACCACTATTCCCAGTTGTCTGAGAAAGTGCCAGATTGATTTCCAGAGAAGTTGTACAAGTTTACATTCCCACCAGCAATGGAGGAGGGTTCCCCTTTCTCCACAACCTCTCCAGCATGTGTTGTCACTTGAGTTTTTGATCTTAGCTATTCTGATGGGTGTAAGGTAAAATCTCAGGGTTGTTTTGATTTGCATTTCCGTGGTGAGTAAGGATGTTGAGCATTTCTTTAAGTATTTTCCTACCATTCCATATTCCTCTATCAAGAATTCTCTGTTTAGCTCTGGTCCCCACTTTTTAATTGGATTACTTGATTTGTTGCTTTTTAACTAGTTTAGTTCTTTATATATACTGGATATCAGCCCACTGTCAGATATAGGGTTGGTGAAAATCCTTTCACAATCTGTAGGTAGTCGTTTTGTTCTGATGACACTGTCCTTTGCTTTACAGAAGCTTTTCAATTTCATGAGGTCCCATTTATTGATTGTTGATCTTAGAGCCTGTGCAATTGGTGTTCTGTTTTGGGAACAACCCAGATGCCCCTCAACTGAGGAATGGATACAGAAATTGTGGTACATCTACACAATGGAATACTACTTAGCAATAAAAAACAAGGAAGTCATGAAATTTGCAGGTAAATGGTGGGAACTGGAAAAGACCATCCTGTGTGACCTAGCCCAGAAGAAGAAAAGATACACATGGTATATACTCACTTATATAGACATATAACATAGGATAAACCTACTAAAATCTAATCTAAAGAAACTAATCAAAGAGGGAGGACTCTGGCTAAAATGCTCAATCCCCGGCCAGAAAGGCAAAGAGGATGGACATCAGAAGCAGCGGAAAACAGGGAACAAGTCAGGAGCCTGCCACAGAGAGCCTCTGAAAGGCTCTGCCCTGCAGACTATCAAAGCAGAGGCTAAGACTTAAGGCCAACCTTTGGGCAGGATGCAGAGAATCTTATGAAAGAAGTGGGAAATAGTAAGATCTAGAGAGGACAGGAGCTCCACAAGGAGAGTAACAGAACCAAAAAATCTGAGCACAGGGGTCTTTCCTGAGACTGATACTCCAACTAAGTAGCATGCTTGGAGATAACCTAGAACCCTGCACAGGTGTGGCCCATGGCAGTTCAGTGTCCAAGTGGGGTCGATAGTAATGGGAACAAGGACTGTCTCTAACATGAACTGATTGGCCTGCTCTTTGATGACCTCCCCCTGAGGTGGGAGGAGCCTTACCAGGCCATGGAGGAAGACAATGCAGCCACTCCTGATGAGACCTAATAGACTAGGATCAGAAGGAAGGAAAAGAAGACCTCCCCTATCAGTGGACTTGGGGAGAGGCATGCATGAAGGAGGGAAAAGAAGGGTGGGGTGGGGAGGGGAGGAGGGAGCTACAAGGGGGCTACAAAGTGGATAATGTGCAATTACTAAAAATATTTAAATAAAACAAATAAAACTGCTACAAACATGGTTGAGCAGTGAAAGCTGAATAAATAACACAATTGATGAAGCCACAAGGCAGCTGAGAGTGAGGGTGACACAGGCCAATGGAAAATGATTGACAACTAAAGGCAATGGTGACTTGGCATTTGAAACAACCACAAGGCTTCAGAGGTAGACCTTGTAGCTCATGTCCATTTTGAGTAGAGAATGCTGCCTAAGATTTGGAAAGCAGAAACCAGATCTAAACTGAGGTGCTCTTGTCTAAGGCTGGGAATTTCATATATACCTAGAGAAAGATAAAGAGTACATAAGAAACAGTGAAACCCACAGAACAGTAAATAGAGCAATAACCACAAACAGTGCAAAAGAGTTTCTTGTGTGTCAGTATTTAAAATGAAGGTCATGGCAGCCATTCCTGAAGAGAACTGATAAGCTAGAGTTAGATGGAAGGGGAGGAGGTCCTCCCCTATCAGTGGACCTGGAAAGGGGCAGGGAGGAGATGAGGGAGGGAAAGGTGAGATAGGGAGGGATGGGGGAGGGGGCTACAGATGGGATACAAAGTATATAACCTGTGATTAATATAAAATGAAAATGTTAAAATTAAAAAAAAAGATTCTTCAATATGTGTGTCAATGTCTCAGGTCTATTTTCTACAGTTGTGATAAAATACTCTTACAGAAGCAATTTAAGGAAGAATAGGGTTATTTGGCTTACAATTCTAGGTTACAATATATTGTTGGTAAGACAAGTTGACATCAATTTGAGGCATATGGTGAGACTGCAATCCACAGTGGATAACAGAGAGTGAACATTTAATGCATTTATTCTTGTGGTGGGTTCACCACTCATAAAATCCATGATGCTGTCCAGGGAATGATACCACTCATAGTGGCAGTATATGTATCTTTCTACTAATCAAGATAATATTTCACAGACAACCCCATAGGCCTGCCTAAACCTAAACAATTCCCCATTGAAACTATCTAGGTGATTAATTTACAATAAAAGCAATTAAAAACATACCCCTTATGCTCGATTTTTAGCTGCCTATTAAATTCACTTTTTTTTTGTAAATATCTCCCTATATGAGACTCAGTAAAAAAATGTTACCTTTTAAATTGTTTATTGTTCTTATTCATATTTCATTAGTAAATTTGATACTAAGCACAAATATAAGATGGTACATATTAAAATGTTTTAATAATAAAAATATTTATTGACTTTATGAAGCATCTACTTAAGGTAGATAATTTGTTTCTACTTTTATTGGAGTAAATTTCAAATTTAAGGATCTTTACATATTTAGTTATTTTCAAGATTCAGTTATAAAAACACATGCAAGCCTTTACATATACACATACTCAAAAGTACATGCATTAGGATTCAACTAAAATGCTTTTGTTGAATATATTTGTTTCTTGAATTTATTAAATATAATATGTCATTCATGTTCAAACTTTTAAGCTTTTGAATGATTAAAGTAAATGTAAAGAGATGTGTCATCCTACTTCTGTCAAAAAGAATGCTACGTGGACACATTTTTGATGTAAGCTCAACTGTTGGCTGGTATGTTTATAAAACATCATATGAATCTCAAAACATTTGCATAACAACACAATAATAGTAGAAATCAAAGGATATTTTCTACCTGATTTATACGTTATAATGTTTCAGAGTGGACATTTTGTACCAAGAGAGACTTTATACTAAATATCACATTTTGAATAGAAGTACATTATAAACTTTCTTTTTTTTTCTGTTGTAATTATGTTACCAAGTTTAATCTTATTTTTCTTTAGTATGACCAAATAGTAAAATGAAAACCCAGAGCTTTAAAACTTCAGTAAAACTTTTTTTTTACATTTTTTTTAATTTTTTTGTTATCAATCACAGGTTAGGTACTTTGCATCCCAAGCGTAGCCCCCTCCCTCATTCCCTCCCACCCTCCCCAACCCTCCCTCATCTCCTCCCCGCCTCCTCCAAGTCCACCAACAGGGGAGGACCGCCTCCCCTTCCATCCAACCCCAGCTCATCCTGTCTCCTCAGGGTC
>CM053766.1:11855320-11871252 GCA_028658305.1 Pachyuromys duprasi | reverse complement strand
ATTGATATAAAAATAAATAAATTAAAAAAAAGAAGATAGGAAATAAATTCATGGAATTATTTTGAGAAAGGATGATTCCTAAAAGAAGATCAAGAACAAGGTAATGTGGAGGACTATTCTTGGCATGTTTAAGGAACACATAAGGGGCATATGTGACTGGACCAACTGGTTAATAATAACCATAATAAATTATCACCAAGAGTAAAAAAAAAATAATAAACATAAAATTGTTGAGAAATGTTGGCAACATGTATATAATTCACAATTACCATAGAGTTGCAAAATATTTCTTTATGGGATCCTAGAATATTCATTAGTTTATGATTTGAAATATATAAAAATGATTTCTGTTGGCATAGATATCATCTAATATTTATTTTTAAAATCATTATTATAAAATCAAGCAAATTCTAGTTAGCTATCTATCTCTCACTCCTGTAAGAGTGTCACAGTCTTGTGGCATTTGCTGGCTTTCCTACACATGTCACTGTGACCTTACAGATTAAATGCTTACATTTTACTTTTATACTTAAGTGTCTGTACAATACCCACCATGTTTTTACAACAATAATTTCTATGGCTATGAGAAATCCTAATCAGAATGAAATGTTCATCCTTGCTAACCACATGCTACAGAAGGTACTCTTCATCAGGGTTCTTTAAAATATCACTTTCTTTTACTCCAGTGATTTCCCAATTTGTTTAATGAGGCCCTGTGAGGCATTTTGGAAAATATGGCCAGAATGTGAGATGTAAAATGTTAGGTAAAAAGTAATTTACAATTTCATTTACATATGTTTACTGGTCACATTCCCAATACTACATAAAGAAGCCCTACAAAGTCTACATCATTTATTATGAGGCACACACACACATATATGTATATATTCTGGATCCAAGGAGTCAAATCATAATCAGGTAAAAGGTACCTGACAAAAGGTAGTTTTGCAAGAATATTAAGTCCCGGCTTATGAAGATGTGTCTACATTTCAGTTATTCTATACTAGCCTCACAGAGCCCTTATACACCATTATTAAAGATCTCCTTGCTTTTTTCAATAGTACCTCTGCATCATGCTAGCTGTATTCTCCTAGTTCATATTTAATTCAGTATCCTAAGAAATAGCTATGGTGTTTCCATACTGCATTGGGCTACACCAAGTCCATAGAGTAGCCTAAAGGTAACATGTTTTATGAAGTGAAGATTATCATGTTAGGTAGAAGAGAGCCTTTATGTTATGTTGTAAGGTAAAAGAAAATTAGACAGCCTGTGGTCCTCAGAATTGTGCACTCAACTATTCTCAGCCAAGTTCTTCAGTACAATATTTTTCAATCATAACAAGCAGCTATAAAGATTATACCCTAACTTGCAGACTGTATCTTAGCAATTGTATTTAGACCAAAACCATGAGTTTTCTAAAATACTCCCTTAAAATATGTTTTAAGCTCAAAATAATGTTTTGAAATCATAATGATTAGTTTCAATATTTTCACTCTTACCTGGTGTCAAGAATAAGTCTTCAGTAATACTCATGTTTATTCTCTGTATTTTATGGATTTGTTTAATTTACTTTAATTTTTATGTTGCAGTTTTTCTTCTTCTATATTTCCTAATAGTCTGTGTTTGGTAATAGGAAATAAGACAAATAGTTTTCAGCTTTTTTTTTTAAATTTAGTCAAGAGTCAAAGTGGATTTGAGATTCATTGTTGCCATGGTTACCTCCAGCACTCTATGGATATTAATTTCTTCACTGGAATATTATGTTTGGAATGGCAGTTAGCCAGAGGTTTGTCTCTTAGTGTCTGTTCTGTCCTTTGCATTTAGAACACTCTTTGTGGTAGGTGTCATTGAAATACCTGTCTCTTGCAACTTCTTTATCTCTATTCTATGTCCATCCCTGCCCCCCCCCCCACACACAGTATGTTGGTCTATTCCTGTGTGTAGTATTTTCTGATATCTAGATTGAGCAAAAGGCACTATGAATCCAGTGTTTCCCAAGAAACCTCACTCTTTTCCTGCTATGGTATCTTTCCTAGCATGTATTTCTTCCCCTCTTCCATCACTCCTGAAAATTCTTTTTACTTTTTTTACTCTTCTTCCAGCTGCAATGTTTTTTCATTAAAGTCATACAAAAATATTTTTGGATCTTAGACCTTAATATTATGCATAACCTTATTTGTTATGAGATAAAAATGAGGTAGACAAATTTAGAACCCTGTGATGGCTCTCCCTAGAAGAGCATCAGGACAAATGTTCACTTAGTTTCTCAACACAAATCCTTGACTACATTTCAATTGTTAGGAACTGGCCCTGAGAAACTTGTGACTTTTCCCCACCCTGCTTCACCTGACTGATCAACATCCTGCTTGGCAGATGCAAAGATGTGAGAACTGTACCATGACTTTTTAGGATTAACCATTGGAGAACTGTATCATGACTTTTAAGGAGTAACTGCTTGGCAGATGCAAAGATGTGAGAACTGTACCATGACTTTTTAGGAGTAACCATTGTCATGACCACAGAATGTTCCAGGCCCTGTGCCGAGAAGATTTTGTAATTTTCCACCCTCACTCACCTGCCTACCCCCACCCCTACCTAAAACCAGCTTTAAAAAACCTGCTTCTGCTCAATAAAATTTGGCTCTTGACAAATGTACATTTGCTTGAGTTTCGCCCATCTCTTTCATCAGGTCTCGCCCATCTCTTTCAGGTCTTGGTACTCCTTGCCCCCACAAATAGAATAACTAGGTCCCGCGGGTCGGGACATTCAATAACGTTTTTCGTTGATAATCCTGATCACCCAACCCTTTCCCCTTACTTACTACCCAACTTTGTATCTTTCTTTTTCCCATCACAATCAATTTGTGCTATCCAAATATTCCTGGATTTATAGCCTTGGATTATGGCCAGTCTATTGGGACCTACAGTTAGAGAAAACTAACCTTTCCATTTACAGCAGATATAAATTTCCAATAATTCTTCATCTTATGAATTTTATGCCCCAATTTCCTCTCCATGATGGAATTTGGTGTGGCTTGGATTTGCACAGTCTTTTGCATACTCTAAAACCTGCTGTGAGTGCATTGAAAAGCTGTCCTGATGTGTCTAGAAGACACTGTTTTCTTGTTTATATTCATATCTGTGGACTCTTACATACTTTCTGCTCTTTCATTCAAAATTGTCCCTGGGACTTTGGAGAAAATAACATGGTATATTTTTCTTTACAGCTGGAAATTTTCTAATCTTTCATTCAATACATCTTGACCACTTGTGGCTCTCTATGTTGATAATCTATTGAAAACAGAAGCTTTTTTTGACAAGAGTTACAAAACACACTAATCTAAGGGTTTATTGTTATGTCATTAGGAATTGATTTAATATTGATTAATATTTTCCAGAATAATACGTTAGTCTTTTGTACAGACATATCTATCTATAAGTTCTTTATCCTACAACGGTCTCAAATATAGATTTTTATTTGTGTAGAAGACCTTGAATCCAGTCAGGATCTTGCTGATTATACCAACATTTCTAAGAATAATTTAAATGTAGGACCTTATTTGTAGTTTAAGTTTCCCTTCTTAATTTAATTCACTTTCTTCCTTTTGGTGCACAATGTAAAATTGTCCATAATCTTTTCCTGGCTTGTGAAACAACTTTCATTTACTATAAGAATTTATATAAACCGCAATTATATTTTAGTCATTTCCTTATGAAACTGAGGCAAAATACAGTAATTATATTTCTTCCTTCAGATGACTATTATATAACCCGAGAAACTATTGATCTGTCCTTGTCCATTTGGTATAACTGGACGCATCATGTGTAATATTAATCTCTTCATTATGAGCTCTAAGGAATCTTTTAGTTGTTACTTTTTAGGTTTTCTATTATTATTATTATTATTATTATTATTATTATTAACAATATATTTACCTTGTATCCCAGCTAGATCCCCCCCTCTCATCTCCTCCTGGTCCCATCTTCCTTCCCTCCCTCTTCCCCATCTATGCCCCTCCACTAATTCACTGATAGGGAAGGTCCCCCTCTTACTATCTGACCTTAGCCTATCAGGTCGCATCAGGAATGTCTGTATCATCTTTCTCTGTGGCCTATTAAGGCTACTTTGCCTGGGGAAGGTGATCAAAGAGCATGCAACTGAATTCATGTCAGAGACTACCGCTGCTCCCCTTTCTAGGAAACCCACATGGAGACTGAGCTACCCATGGGCTACATCTGAGCAGGGGGTCTAGGTCCTCTCCATGCATGCTCCTTGGTTGATTTATCAGTCTCTTCAGGCCCACCTGGACACAGATATTTTGGCTCTGTTGTTCTCCTTGTGGAGCTCCTATCCCCTCAAGGTCTTTCTACCTTCCCCTTCTTTTGTAAGATTACCTGGACTCTGCCCAAAATTTGGTTGAGTCTCTGCATCTGCTTTGAAACCCTGATGTGTAGAGTCTTTCAGAGGCCCTCTGTGGTAGGCTCCTGTCTTGTTCCTTATCTTTGGTTTCCAATGTCTATCCTGATTGTCCTTCTGAAAGAGGATTAAGCATCAATCCTAGGGTCCTCCTTGTTGTTTAGCTTCTATAGGACTATAGATTTTAGTATGTTTATTCTATATTTTATGGCTAATATCCACTTGTATGTAAGTATATATTATCTGTGTCGTTCTGCTTCTGGTTACCTCACTCAGGATGATAATTGTAGATGTTAGTATAGTTTAATTATCATTAAAAAACTGCATATTACTAACAAAAGTCTAAATTAAATGTCCAAAACTGTCTTGCAATATATTACAGGAAGAGGAACAACAGCCCACCAACAAAAACTTTGACCCCAAATTTGCCCTGTCTCCAAGATGTGCAGGGATAAAGGTAAAGCAGATAGAGCGGTGATTGAGGGAATGTCCAACCAATGCCTGGCCCAACCAAAGACCCACCCTATGGAAGAGTGCCAACTCCTGACACTAGCAAAGATACTCAGCTAAGCTTGCAGACAGGAGCCTGTCAGAATTGTCTGCTGAGAGATTCTACCAAACCATACCTCAAAACAGACGCTGAGACTCACAGCCAAATGTTGGGCAATGTGGGCAATGTGTAAGGAGTCTTGTGGAAAAGTGGAAAGAAAGAGAAAAGGACCTGGAGGTGACTGAAGCTCCATAAGAAGACCAACAGAGCCAACAAACCAGGCCCAGAGGGGCTTGCTGAAATTGAAGCATCGATCAAGGACCATGCATGAACTGGACCCAAGCTCCCTACAAAAAGGTAGCAGATGGCAGCATAGGCTTTGTGTAGGTCCTCTAATAAGGGAAGTTGAGATTGTATCAGATAAGGACTCAGTTACCTGTTTGTTGTTGTTGTTTGTTTGTTTGTTTTATCACTTCCCTCCTGCTGGGACTGCCTTGCTAGGCCCCAGGGGAAGAAGACATGCTCAATCCTGATGCAATTTCGATGAGAAAATGAGCTCCCCTTTTCTGAGGAATAGGTGATAGGGGAGGACTGAGAGAGGGAAAGAGGGATTGGGAGGGGAAGAGGGATGGGGTTCCAACCAGGATATAAAGTGAATAAAAAAATAAATAAATTTATAAAAAAAGAATATTTTTAGACTTAGGCCATAAAATGATGTATTTTCTACCCAAAACTACCAACATTTAAAAGAATTTAGTCTTAGAAGTAAATTATCAGCAAACCATGATTTTCAAAAGTAAACTTCTAAATTGCTTCCTAAAATTTGCAAAACATGCTTTAATTGTTCTTATTTTCTGTTCCTACATAATGTTTGTAACAATCTGAACAAATAGCACCAAAAATATTATCTATAATCAAAGTTTCTATCTTTTCAAAAAAGTCTAATCAGCTCTTATATAATATCAGTACATATCATAAGGGATTGGTTTTACTCTCATTTGAAAAGATGTATTTTGTTGTCAGTGGCATATTCTTTTCTTCTACACTTTGTTCATCTGGCACACATTAAAGTTTCACAGACACAAACATTGTAACAAGCACAAAAATCTATGAGAGCTATATTATTATCTAATTTAGATATTTATTTAATACATATCTTTTATCATTTAAAAGGTATTTTCTTGTTAAACTGAACACAAAAGTGGATAAATCAAGATCTCTACTCAAAAATCTGAGGATATAATAGCACTGAACAGTTTCTGGGAGAAGAGAAAATACAGAAAAGAAAAATAAAATTTATTTATTTTTTATTTACTTTTATTTTTTAAATTTATTAACTTCACATTCTGATCTTAGCCCCCTCCCTCCTCTCATCCATGTCCCACCCTCCCTCTGTCCTCTTGCCATCATTCTCCCTTTTTCCTCAGAAAGGGGGAAAGCTCCTCCCTTACCAACTGACCCCCAGTCCATCAAATCTCATCAGGATTGGCTGCGTCCCCCTCTCCCCCCAACTTTCATAAGAGTCCCTGTGCTCTGCCCAGTGTTTGTCAGTAAGTCCTAGCTTGATCCTCTGCTGGGTAGAGTCAGAGTCATTTAGTTTCTGAATGAGAATTCAGAATCCTTCATAGGGTCCCCCTTGTTTCTTAGGCTAATATCTGCTTATAAGTGAGTACATACCGTGTATGTCTTTCTGGATCTGGCTTACCTTACGTAGGATATTCTTTTTCTGTCTCCATCCATTTGCCTGAAAATTACATGGTGTCCTTGTTTTTAATAACTGAGTTGCATTCGTGTAAAAGTACCATTCTATTCATTCTATATTTGAGGGATATCTTGTTCGTTTCCAGTTTCTGCTTATTATGAATAAAGCTGCTATGAACATTGTTGAGCAAGTGGAACAGCTTAATGAAATGAAGTAAAGCAAAATGAAGTAAAGCAAAAAAAAAAAAATACACAATAGCATCAAGCATTTCAAGCTCTCAATGTAATTCTGATACCAAATTATTTTAAAGATTTTAAATTTTTCTTGCAATATATTTGGATCATACTCTTTCTGCCCCCCACCCTCAAACTTCTCTCAGATACCTTCATCCTTAGCCATCCAACTTCATGTTATTGTTTTCTCAAAAACAAGCAAACTAAAGAAACAATAACATAAAACAATCACACACACAATGACAACAACAAAAACAAAATATGACATGTATTTGTGTTGGCTGACTACTCCAGAACATGAGGCCTACTCTAGATTATACTTGGTATGCCCAATGTCACTCCATTTAAGAAAACTGAATTTTGTATTCCTAGCAGGTATCAACTGCAAACAACTTTTTGGTTAGGAATGGAATTTTGTGTTCATTTCCGTTTCTCTGTCCTGGGATTTCCTTTGGCTTGAATTTATGTGGATGTTGTTAATGCATCCAAGAACCTGAGAGGAGCTAGGTCATGGCTTAGAGGAAACTTACTACTTTTTTTTTTTGTTGTTGTTGTTAAATGAACATAGAAATGAAATGACCACTACAGACAAGTTGCTCTGCACACAGATCAGGCATCACTCAGCCCTCCTTAGAGAAGTATCGTCATGCAAGAGAGTGTAATAAATGCAGAGACACACATGTGGACAATATTCAGAAACTGAGAGATATTGGAGCTCTCAGTCATAGATAAGATGTCTTTATCACACTCCTCCTTTCAAGGATTGGGAATTTATTAAGAAGAGGGTGTATAAGAATTTTAAGAACCAGAAGTATAAGGCACTCAAAAACAAACAAACAAACAAAAAACAGGACTGATGTCTAAATGAACTCACAGAGACTGTAAAAACATGCAGAAAATGCAATTCCCAATTTTAATTAAATGTTAAGTTTATGAAAATATGTAATAATGGTCTACCATAAATTATGATTTGGAACTCAGTATGAACACCTATTGTCAGCATGTTAGGAAGAAAGCATTCTGGTTAAATGACTGAAAGAATCCTAGTTCTAGACGACAAGGGGATGGCTATGTCAGTAAAATGTTTTCCATGCAGGCTTAGGGAAAACTAATGGAGAGGAATTTTAATTCAAAAGATGGCTGAAACGGAAAGAGATCACATCCAAAGACTTTCTAGTCTGTATGATGTGGCTGGAATACAGACACCCCTTTAATCCCAGAAGACAGAGGAAAGGAGATCTGAGTTCAAGGCCAACCTGGTATAGAACAAGTTTCAGGTAAAGAAATTATGTTACTTTTACACAATGGAATACTACTCAGCAATTAAAAATGAGGATATCATGAAATTTGCAGGCAAATGGTGGGACCTGGAAACGATCATCCTGAGTGAAGTATTCCAAAAGCAGAAAGAAACACATGATATATACTCACTTATATAGACCTATAAGATAGGATAAACATACTGAAATCTATACACCTAAAGAAGATAAATAAGAAAGAAGACCTGGAGTAAGAGGATTAATTCTCACTTAGATAGACAAATGGGATGGACATTGAATGTTTGAGAAAACAAGCAACAGGACAGGAGCCTACCAAAGAGGGCCTCTGAAAGACTCTTATCTAGCAATGCATCAAAGCAGATATTAAGACTCACAACCAAACCTTCGGCAGAGTTCAGGGGATCATAGGAAATAAGGGAGAGTTAGTAAGACTTGGAGAGGATAAGAGCTCCACAAAGACCAAATAGATCAGGGCACAGGGGTCTTTTATGAGACTGTTTCTCCAACCAAGGACCATGTGTGGATATAACCTAGAACCCCTGCTCAGATGTGGCCCATGGTAGCTCAGTATCCAATTGGGTACCCTAGTAAGGGGAACAGGGACTATTTCTGACATGAACTCAATGGCTGGCTCTTTGACCTCCCACCCCCATCCCGAGAGAGTAGCAGCCTTGCTAGAGCACAGAAGAGGACATTGCAGCCAGCCCTGAAGAGACCTGATAAGCTAGGGTCCTATGGAAGGGGGGGAGGTCCTCCCCTATCAGTGGACTTGGAAAGGGGCAGGGAGGAGATGAGGGAGGGAATGAGGGAGGGGGCTGAGGCTGGGATACAAAGTACATAACCTGTGATTAATATAAAAATAAATAAATTAAAAAAAAAAAAGAAATGCTTAGGTCCAGGTGTGGTGGTACACGCCTTTAATCCCAGCACTCAGGAGATAGAGGTATGCAGATGTCTGTGTTTTAGTCAGGTGTTTAGGCAGTCTGGTTGAGTCAATGAGGTGAGAGGCAGTAATGAAAAGTTGAGTTCTTGGCAGTTTAATTTGTCGAATTCAGAGGTAGGTTTTTCTGGGAGAGTTTTACAGAGACAGGTTTTGAAGAGAGAACAAACTAGACACAGGGAAAACAGAACAAGCCTGAGAATGAGAAGGATCCAGAAGATTTGAACATGTTGCCAAAGCTAGTATGTGGCCAAGTGGAAAATTTGTGTCAGAAGCTAAAATATGCCAGTTTGAATCAGTCATTTCAGAGAGGAGTTTGAGCCAGAACAGCTGAGATGAACCAGCCAGCAAGAGTTCAGAAAGAGCTTATTCAGCAGTAAGTCTCAGAGGCTGAAAACATTCTCATACATTCTCATACAAGGGTCATGAAGATTCCCTAACTAGTCCTAGGTTATCAGACTGAGGCAATAAACCTTTGAATCAAAATTTACAACACGCAAAAAGTTACTTTTACATAGTAGAAACCCTGAATTCATGTAAAACTAGATGCTGTGTACACTATGCTTGTAATGGCAGAGAACCTATGCAAAAAGTGCCTATGGATATAAGAGAGTCCAGGAAATTCCCTGGATATCTATCTTGGAGTATGCAGCAACAAAAATCAACAGCAATGAAAATAGATCTCAAACACGGTGCAAAGTGAGGACCAATTCTTAGTTACAGTTTCTTAGTTTTTAGTTCCCTGCTGTACCGGCTTCCTCATTCCCTCCCAATTCCACCCTCCCTCCATCATCTCCCTGCCCCTTTCCAAGACCACTGAAGAGGAGGACCTACTCCCCTTTCATCTGACCCTGGTTTATCAGGTATCTTCAGGACTGGCTGCAAAGTCCTTCTCTGTGGCCTGGCAGGGCTGAACCTCCCTCGTGGGGGGAAGGGGGAAATCAAAGCACCCGCCATTGAGTTCATGTCAGAAATAGTCCCTGTCCCCCTTAGCAGGGTACCCACATGGATACTGAGCTACTATGGGCTACATCTGTGCAGATTCTAGGTTATATCCACACATGGTCCTTGGTTGGAGAAAAAATCTCATGAAAGACCCCTGTGCCCAGATATATTTGGTCCTTGTGGAGCTCAGGTTCTCTCCAGATCATATTAACTCCCCCTTCTTTATTATGATTCCCTGCACTCTGCTGAAGTTTTGGTTATGAATCTTAGTATCTGCTTTGATACACTGCTAGGTAGAGTCTTTCAGAAGTGCTCTGTGGTAAGCTCTTGTCCTGTTACTTGTTTTCTCCTGCATCCAATGTCCATCCCATTTATCTTTCTAAGTGAGGATTGATCATCTTACCCCGCAATTCTTAATCTTGTTTTCTGGCACTAACCCATGCTATGGAACATGTCTGACAAGACTCATATACATGCACTCTACCTACCTACACACACACACACACATACACACACACACACACACACAAACCCACAAAAAACAAAAAACCAAACACACACATTCTGATACATAGAAACAAACAGAAAAAGAATCCCAGCGCTGGAGTCCTGTGGCCATTGTGGCCTCAGAAGCAGGTAGGCCATTTTCACTCTCTTGTTTTACATTGCTATTCCTTGATCCCAAATCAATCCTCCCACTCTGCCTCCATTTGCATAGGAGGTCACTGGTGTAAATGTATCTTTTATTCTCTAGATATGTTGTAGTCTCTGATGCTTACTGCCTCTATAATGCCAGGATCATGGGACCTTCAGAGACCACAAGAAGATGACTTGATGCAAGAGCAAGAGAGTTTTATTCAGAGAGCGCTCGATCTTGACCTCAGGACCGGAGTCTCACTGACGAAGCAGTAGAGAAGTGGGACTTCCAGCCTTGAGTGAGCAGTGTTTTTAAAGGGAAAGACTGTGAGCAGGGGGTTTCCATGACAGCAAGCAGGTGGGCACATGTTCCATGACAGCAAGCAAGGGGGTACATGCCTTAGTGTTACAGGATTGGGTAAAAGAGGGGTGAGGTGACCTTCTCTGAGGCACATAATCACAATTGCCTAAGGCATACGGTTAGAATTGCTATTCTTCTAAACTATATCTGAAACATTGGGGAGAATTTTCCCAGCCAATTCCCAACTAATTCTCATTGATTATGGCCAGGGAGATTGTCTCTATTTTCTATAAAGTATGTATTTTGTGATATTTCCTGGAGGCTGTTGCTAGGAGAGTTAACTTTGTTTTCTGCCAAGTGTACATTCTGGGATTTTTCCTAGTGCCTGAATTCATCTCCCAGTCAAGATGGCTCTTTATTTCAAAATGGAGTTATACCCAGGCTAACTTAATCTCTTCACCTCCATCTGCTAACCTAGGCATAGTTCTGGAAGCTTCTAGCCTCTAGACAGTCTAATCTAGGCTTAGAATGTTTTCAGCCTCTGAGACTTACTGCTGAATAAACTCACCATTTCTACCTCTTTCTGGCTGGTTAAACTCAACTGTTCTGCCTCAAACTCCTCTCCAAGCTGACTGATTCATACAGGCATCTCTCAGCTTCTGATTGTATTGTTCTGCTTGACCTCAAACTAACTCTAGCAATCTGTTCTAATCTTTTGCCTCCTTCACATTCTTGGGCTCTGTCTTCTGGGTCTAGCTTGTTCTTCCTTCAGCCTCTGCAAAACTCTCCCAGTAATACTGCCTCCTCTCTTTCTCTGTGCTGTTCTCTTAAATCACCTCTCTCTCTCTGATCTCCTGAGAGTTCAGCACATCCTATTCTGTCAAATCTTTCTCTGATTTGTCACTTTGTCTGCCTCTCAATTGGACATCTCTTTCAAACATGGGTACATCCTTCTACAAAAAGAAAAGAAGAAAAAAAGAAAGGAAAGAAAAGAAACAAGGAGAGAGAAAGAAAGAAACAAACAAACAAAGAAACTAAAAACCTTTATCTACATTGTTTGGGATTAAAGGTGTGTACTAAGGCTGTGTCTATATTCTAGCCAGAGGGATTAAAGGTGTGTCATTCCATCTGGATCAAACAGGCCTAGAAGGTGTTTGGATCTCATCCTTTGCCAGAGCAGTCAGGCTGTTGGATAAAAATTTCTGGGCACACTGAACCATACACATTTTCACATTCCTGTGGATACTATCGTTCAATTTTCTTCTAGCCTGTCGCCTTTCTTTTGTGCCATCCCCCAATACCTAAAAGTACTTTCTACCTCCATACCTGTCAGAGACTCAAGTAACTGAATCACACTATTCTTCTTGTCCTAAATTGCAATCTCTCCATTGTCATACTAACCCATCTTGGTAATAATTGCCTTACTGTTGCCAGCCTTCCCACCAAATATTGGTTCAGACCCTAAGTGCCAGTCTCCATTTTATCTTTGTCTTTTAAGAAAACTATTTGCCTTAATATAACCTACTAGTAAGATGCCCGCTTCCACTACAGCTCCATGTACCTGTCAACTCCACCTCTAGGTATGAATATTGTCCTCTTAGTTCTTTTCTGAAGCAGATCTTGGCATTTCTTCCTAGTCAAACTCTATTTCTTTCTGTTACCTACTGGTCTACAAAAATACTTCCTCCCAGGCAATCCCCAGTCTCCACAGTTTCCTAAAATTCAGAAAGAACAACAGAAAAGAAGGTATGGACTACCCACCCAACACAGACAAGACTAGAATATCACAGTAATCCCAATCCCAGATGCCTAGACAGGAGTACAAAACAGAATAATTAACAAGCAGAAATTCAATATATCTGAAACAGAAGACAAGAACTACAAAATCACTATTATAAATATGATCAAGGAGCTTTAAAAAGGACTTGAAAGTGGAACCTCATGTGTTGAAAACATGAAAGAAAAAGAGAATACCCTAGTCCAAGAAAACATTAAATCTAGTGAAAAAGGTACAACATGTATGGAAATTCTAAGATACTATGAAAAGACCAAATCTGTGAATGATAGGAATAGAGGAAAGAAAAGAAACCCAGGTAAAATGCACAGAAAATATTTTCAGCACAGTCATAGTGGAAAACTTACTTAGCCTGAAAGAGTGGTCACCTATAAAGAAACAGAAGCATACACAATACACCATAGACTGGACATGAAAAGACTCTCCACCCAACATATAATAATCAAAACACTGAATAAATGCTGCAAGGAAAAAGAGCAAGTAAAACATGAAGGCAAACACACTAGAACACCACTGGACTTTCAATGGAGGCTTTAAAATCCAGAAGGGCCTACATAATATTCTACTGAGAGCTCACAGATGCCAGCCCAGACAACTACATCCAGCAAAACTTTCAATCACATAGATGAAGAAAAACAAGAAATACACAATAAAACGAAATTTAATCACTATCTATCTGCATATTTTGCTTTACACAAGGCTCTAGAGGAAAAACATCTAAAGATGTTCTATGTAAATATAAAAGAGAAAACAAACAAACAAGCAAACCAAAAGAGGGGGGAACATAATGTACAATAACAAAATAGTATGAACCAACAAACTCTGCACATTGATACATATTAATATTGATACATTAATAGCCTCAGTTCTTTCCCCCAACACAAAGACTAACAAAATGGACTCAAAAATAAGATCCATCCTTTTGCTGTATCCAACAACAACAATAAAAATGGGATAGGCACCACATTTGTGAAAATGGATAGAAAAATAGATTCTGAGAAAATAGATTAAAAAAGCAAGCTTGTGTATGCATTTTAGTATCTGACAGAATATACTCCAAATAAAAATTAATCAGAAGAGATAGAGAAGGGTATTTAATACATACTCATCAAGAGCAAAAACTACCAGTATACATTCTAAGTTTAAATATCCATGCATCAAAAGATGAGGGTATCCAAGTTCATAAACACCTAAAATCACCATTGCCCCTCACACAGGGAGAGTAGGTAACATTAATAACCCATTCTTGCTAATAGACCACTCAATGAAAAAATACAGAATTTTTGGAGCTAATCAATACCATAATGCAAACAACCCAAACAGATTTCAACACACACACACACACACACACACACACACACACACACACACTTCTTCTCAGTAGCTAATGGAACTTTCTCCAAAAATGATGACCTTTTTAACATAAAGCAAGCCTCAAACACATAGAAGAAAACCACACTAACACCCTGACACTTACCTGGCAACCAAAGATTAAAGCTGTGTATTGAAAACAAAGAAATAACAAACACTTACAAACAGAGATATTAACCAAAGAAACTCCTGAATGAAAAATGGGTCAAGACAGAAATTCAGAAATTAAAAAAATAATAATAATAACATGTTCAAACCTATGAGACAAAATAAAGAGGCAAGTTCATACCACTAAATGTCTACATAAAAAAAAAAAAACCAACGGATAGATCTCATATTAACAATACACCTGAAAGAAACAGAACAAAAGGAAAAGTAGTAGACTGTACTAAATAAACTCAGAGCTGAAATAAGTAAAACAGGAACAAACAAACAAAATCAAAGAATCTAGCCAGGCCTAGTGGTGCATACCTGTTATTCCAGCACTTGGGGATTGGAAGGAGGGTGGGTAGAAGCTGACAAATCTGTGAGTTTGAGTCCAGGTTGGTATACAAAGCAAGTCCAGGACAGCCAAGGCTAGACAAAGAAACCATGTCTCGAAAAAGAAACAAAAAACTTAAAGATTCTAAAATGAAGAGGTGGGCTTGATTAACCCTTAACGATATTAACTGAGAAACAGAAAGGGAAGATAAAAATTAATGAGATTAGAGACAAAACTGGGACATAACAGCATGCAATTTCCTCATTAGGAAATCTAGAGAATCATAAAGAAATACTTTAAGAATATTTGCTCTGTCAAGTTGGAAAAACTTAATTATATGTATAATACATCCTACCAATGTTAAATGAAGACCAAATAAACAATTTAAACAGATCCATAACCTCTAGTGAAAAGGAAGCAGTAATTAAAATTCTTCCAACCAACCAACAAACAAAACACAAAACAGAACCAGATAAATTCAGTGTAAAAATGCCACCAGAGAGGAAGGCAAGATGGCATGGTGGCACCAGTAGGAGACTGCGTCTGAGGAACAGGACAGCAACGTCAGTTCAGCGACCAAGAGACTGAACTCTGGGCCCGAAAACATCAGTGATCGTGTTTCCCAGGTGAGAGGAAACTCCATGGTGCAGGAATCAGTTGGTTCTACTCTCAGGTCACCCAGCCAGAATCCGGAAGAGATCCCGGGTCGCACAGGCACTTGGTCACCAGACCAGAGCCATAGCCTGTATGTCCTGATCACCTTCCCAGGCTGAATGGTGGGCACAAAAACACCAGAGACTGGGAGTCCCAGTTGTGAGAAAAACCCACAGGGAAGGTAGGAACCGGGACTGGCCTCAGGTCACCCAGCCTTTCCCTGGAAAAGGTCCCACAGACTGGTGGGTGCAGGCTGCCAGCCCTGAGTGGGGCTGCAGCCGTGAGCACAGAGACTAGCTGCACACCTGACTCTCCCTCACAGACAGAACTGTGGGCCCCAGAGCATCAGACTGGGTTTCCCTGTTGGGAGAAAACCCCACAGGGAAGGAAGCAAACAGGGACTGACTTAGGTTACCCAATCTATTCCTGGAAAAGGTCCCTCAGACCAGCCAGCCCAGAGACCTGCTGCGCACCTGACTCTGTCACAGACAGAACTGTGTACCCCAGGGCATCAGAGACTGGGAGTCCTCGTCGAGAGAAAACCCCACAGGGACAGAGACAGCTTAGAACACTCAGCTGAACCCCCCCCCCCCCCCCCCCCCCCCCCCCCCCCCCCCCCCCCCCCCCCCCCCCCCCCCCCCCCCCCCCCCCCCCCCCCCCCCCCCCCCCCCCCCCCCCCCCCCCCCCC
>CM053766.1:11831873-11855220 GCA_028658305.1 Pachyuromys duprasi | reverse complement strand
CTAGCTCCGGAAAAGTTTCTGGCTATTCATGAGCTCCTGACTCTAGCCTCCAGCTGCACACATGAGAGCAGAGCTCACCTGCCACTGACTACCGCTTGGGTATTGGGGCACACAGCCCCAACCTCAGACCTACAGAAGCATGAGATCCCCAAGATCAACCCCCAGATACTGCTCCAAGGGGCACCTAGTTATCCCTAATTAAAACTGATCAAACCACGGGGTACCCAGATTATAGCAGCAGCCCACTCAATTTACAGCAAGAAACTCAGAAGCAGGGCAGCTGTATCCAGGCCTTCTCCAGATGAAAGAAGAACCCTATTGACTAACAAGGACCACAGCTACCACTCAGATCTGTATGTCTGAGGTATACTGTGGCAATTCCTGAAAAACACGGGCCGTTCAGTGACCATACCCCAAAAGCTGAGGAGGCTTCCTTCAGGAAAAACCATCTTCCTTTCCAACGTAGGATTCTAGGAATCACCAGAAACTGACACCCAACACCTAAAATAGCACAATGGGTAGAGGCCAGTGTAAAAGCTCAACCAACAAAAGACAGAGCAATATGGCACCTCCAGAATCCAGTTATCCAGGGTCAAGCAGCCTTGGACACCATAGCATAATTGAAATTCAAGAAGATGAATGACCTAACATCTATGCTTATGAAGAAGACAATAGAGAAAACAAATAAAATGCATAAAAAACTAGAGGAAAATAAAGACAAACAGATTATGGCCATCTATAAAGAAATAGAGGAAGATAAAGACAAACAGTTTGTGGACTTTAGAGAGGAAATACTTAAATCACTGAAGGAAATAAAAGAAACAGGAATGTTCAAATAAACAGCTAAACTAATTGAAGGAAAAACAGGAAAATACAGTCAGACAGGTGAATGCAATCAACAAAATATCTCAAGCTCTGAATACAGAATTGGAAAAATTAAAGAAAACACAAATGGAGGAAATTGTGTAAAGAACTTAGGGAAGAAAACAGGAACTGCAGAGATAAGTATAACAAATAGACTACAAGAGATGGAAGAATCTCAGGTGTGGAAGATACAATGGAAGAAATCGATGTATCCGTAAAAGAAAATGTTAAATCTAAAACATTCCTGACACAGACTGTCGAAGAAATCCAAGACAACATGAAAAGACAAAACCTAAGAATAATAGGAATAGAGGAAAAAGAAGATTCCCTCCTCCAAGGCCCAGAAAATATTTTCAACAAAATCATTGAAGAAAATTTCCCCAACTTAAAGGAGAGGCCAATAAGAATACAAGAAGCCTACAGAACACCTAATAAATTAGACCAGAAAAGAAAATCTTCCCGCCACATAATAATAAAAGCAGTAAGTATATAGAACAAAGAAAAAAATACTAAGGGCTGCAAGGGGAAAAGGCCAAGTAACATATAATGGTAAACTCATCAGAATCACACCTGACTTCTCAACAGAGACTATGAAAGCCAGAAGGGTCTGGACTGATATCATACAGACACTAAGAGAATACAGATGGCAGCCCAGGATGCTATGCCCAGCAAAACTCTCAGTCCTCATAGGTGGATAACACAAGATAGTCAATGACAAAAACAAATTTCAGCAATACCTACACACAAATCCAGCATTGCAGAAAACACTAGAAGGAAAAATACAACCCAAGAAAACACAGGAAATAATTAGTCTCACTACAGCAAAACAAAAAGTAACCAAGCACACAAACTTACTACGACAGCCAACATCAAAATCAAAGGATCAAATAGCCACTGGTCATTAATCTCTCCCAACATCAATGGATTCAATTCTCCAATAAAAAGACACAGACTAACAAAATGGATGCGGAAAAAGACCCAAAAATCTGTTGCATACAAGAAACACACCCAAGTTACAAAGATAGATATTACTTGAGGGTAAAGGGCTGGAAGACAGTTTTCCAAGCAAATGGATCCAAGAAGCAAGCAGGAGTAGCCATTCTAATATCTAAGAAAATAGATTTTCAACCAAAATTAATCAAAAGAGATGGGGAAGGACACTTCATACTCAAGGGAAAATTCCACCGAGAAGATATCACAATCCTGAACATCTATGCCCCAAATGCAAGGACACCCACATTTGTAAAGGAAACATTAACAAAACTGAAACCACACATAGATCCCCACACAATAAGCATGGGAGACTTCAACACCTGAGTCTCAACAAAGGACAGGTCAAAAACACACAAATTAAACAAAGAAACAATGTCTCTAACAGAGGTCATCAACCAAATGGACCTAAGAGGCATCTATAGAACCTTACAACCAAACAGAAAAGAATTTACCTTCTTCTCAGCACCTCATGGAACCTTCTCCAAAATAAACCATATGGTAGGGCACAAAGCAAACCTCAACAGGTACAAGAAGATTGAAATAATCCCTTGTATCCTATTTGATCACCAACAACAGAAAAAGCAAAAAGCTTATATACACACGGAAACTGAGCAACTTGCTACTAAATGACAGCTGGGTCAGGGAAGAAGCAAAGAAAGAAATTAAAGCCTTCCTAGAATTCAACAAAAATGAAGACACAACATATGGGACACAACAAAAACAGTGCTAAGAGGAAAGTTCATAGCACTAAGTGCCTTCAAGAAGAAATTCAAGACTTCTCATTCAAGCAACTTAATGGCTCACCTAAAAGCCCTGGAAAAAAAAGAAGCAGATACACCAAAAAGGAGTAGATGGCTGGAAATAATCAAACTCAGGGCAGAAATCAATCAATTAGACACAAATAAAATTATTCAAAGAATCAATGAAACCAAGAGCTGGTTCTTTGAGAAAATCAACAAGATAGACAAACCCTTAGCAAAACTAAATAAAAGGCAGAGAGACGCCATCCAAATGAATGAAATCAGAAATGAAAAGGGGACATAAAAAAAAAAAAACTCTGAGGAAATCCAAACAATCATTAGGACTTACTTAAAAAGTCTACATCACAGAAAATTTGAAAATCTAAATGAAATGGACTATTTTCTTGATCAATTCCACTTACCAAAGCTGAATCATGACCAGGTAAATCAATTATATTGTCCTATATCCCCTATGGAAATAGAAGTGGCCATCAAAAGTCTCCCATCCAAAAAACCCCAGGACCAGATGGTTTCAGTGCAGAATTCTACCAGACCTTCAAAGAACAAACTCCAGTTCTTTTCAAACTATTCCACAAAATAGAATCAGAAAGAACACTACCAAACTCATTCTATGAAGCCACAGTCACCTTGGTACCTAAACCTCACAAAGACCCAACAAGGAAAGAGAATTTCAGGCCAATCTCTCTTATGAACATTGATGCAAAAATACTCAACAAAATACTTGCAAATGGAATAGAAGAACACATCAAAGATATCATCCACTAGGACCAAATAGGCTTCATCCCAGGCATGCAGGGGTGGTTCAATATGCGGAAATCAATCAATGTGATCCACCGTGTAAACAAACTGAAGGAGAAAAACCATATGATCATCTCCTTTTGACAAAAAAAAATGTTTTTTTGTCAAAAAGCATTTGACAAAATCCAACATCCATTCATGTTTAAAGTCTTGGAGAGATCAGGGATTCAGGCACATATCTAAACATAGTAAAGGCAATATACAGCAAGCCTATAGCCAATATCATACTCAATGGAGAGAAATTTAAATCAATCCCACTGAAATCAGGGACAAGGCAGGGCTGCCCATTGTCTCTATATCTATTCAACATAGTACTTGAAGTCCTAGCTAGAGCTGTACGACAACTAAAGGAGATCAAGAGGATACAAATTGGAAAGGCAGAAGTCAAACTATTTGCAGATGATATGATAGCATAACTAAGTGACCCCTAAAATTCTATCAAAGAACTCCTACAACTGATAAACACCTTCAGCAAAGTGGCTGGATACTAAATCAACGTAAAAAAAAATCAGTAGCCCCCCTGTATACAAAAGACAAAAGGGTAGAGAAAGAAAGTAAGGAAACAACACCCTTCACAATAGCCACAAAACACATAAAGTACCTTGGTGTGACCTCAACCGAGGAGGTCAAAGACTTGTATGAAAAAAAAATTCAAGTGTCTGAAGAATGAATTAGAAGAAGATATCAGAAGATGGAAAGATCACCCTTGCTCATGGTTTAGCAGGATTAACATAGTAAAGTGGCTATTTTACCAAAAGCAATCTACACATTCAATGCAATTCCCATCAAATTACCAACACAATTCTTACAGAACTTGAAAGAAAATTTTTCAACTTCATATGGAATAACAAGAAACCCAGAATTGCTAAAACAACCCTCTATAATAAAAGATCTTCTGGAGGTATCTCAATCCATGATCTCAAGCTATACTATAGAGCAATAGCATTAAAAACTGTGTGGAACTGGCATAGAAACAGAATGGTGGATCAATGGAACTAAATAGAAGACCCAGAAATATACCCATGCACTTATGGACACCTGACTTTTACAAAGATGCCAAAACCATACAATGGATAAAAGATAGTGTCTTCAACAAATGGTGCTGGTCTAACTGGATGTCTACAAGTAGAAAAATGTAAATATATCCATACTTACAACTCTGCACAAAACTAAAGTACAAGTGGATCAAAGATCTCAACATAAAAACAGACACATTAAATCGGTTAGAAGAAAAAGTGGGGAAGAGCTTTGAAATCATTGGCACAGGAGACAACTTCCTGAACAGAACAACAAAAGCCCAGGCTCTAAGAGCAACAGTCAATAAATGGGACCTCATGAAACTGAAAAGCTTCTATAAAGCAAAGGACACTGTTGTCAGAACAAAATGACAGCCTACAGATTGGGAAAGAATCTTCACCAACCCTTTATCTGACAGAGGGCTAATATCCAGTATATATAAAGAAGTAAAGAAGATGAAAAGCAACAAATCAAGTAATCCAATTAAAAAATGGGGAACAGAGCTAAACAGAGAATTCTAGATAGAGGAATATAGAATGGCAGAGAAACACTTAAAGAAATGCTCAATGTCATTAGCCATCAGGGAAATGCAAATCAAAACAACCCTGAGATTTCACCTTATACCCACCAGAATGGCTAAGATCAAAAACTCAAGTGACAATGCATGCTGGAGAGGTTGTGGAGAAAGAGGAACCCTCCTCCATTGCTGGTGGGAATGTAAACTTGTACAACCACTCTGGAAATCAATCTGGCACTTTCTCCGACAACTAAGAATAGTGCTTCCTCAAGATCCAGCTATACCACTCCTAGGTATATATCCAAAAGAGGCTCAAGTACACAATAAGGACATTTGCTCAATTATGTTTGTAGCAGCTTTCTTTGTAATAGCCAGAAGCTGGAAACAACCCAGATGCCCTTCAACTGAGGAATGGATATAGAAATTGTGGTTCATCTACACAATGGAATATTACTCAGCAATGAAAAACAAGGAAGTCATGAAATTTGCAGGCAAATGGTGGGAACTGGAAAGGATCATCCTGAGTGAGCTATCCCAGAAGCAGAAAAGACACACATGGTATACACTCACTTATAAAGACATATAATATAGGATAAACCTACTAAAATCTGTACACCTAAAGAAAGTAATCAAGAGGGAGGACTCCGGCTAAAATGTTCAATCCCCTGTCAGAAAGGCAAAGAGGATGGACACCAGAAGAAAGAGAAAACAGGGAACAAGTTAGGATCCTGCCATGGAGGGCCTCTGAAAGGCTCTGCCCTGCAGAATATCAAAGCAGAGGCTAAGATTTAAGGCCAACCTTTGGGCAGGACGCAGAGAATCTTACAGAAGAAGTGAGAAATAGTAAGATCTGGAGAGGACAGGAGCTCCACAAGGAGAGTAACAGAACCAAAAAATCTGAGCACAGAGGTCTTTCCTGAGACTGATACTCCAACCAAGTACCATGCATGGGGATAAACTAGAACCCCCACACAGATATACCCCATGGTAGTTCAGTGTCCTAGTGGGTTCCATAGTAATGGGAACATGAACTGTCTCTGACATGAACTGATTGGCCTCCTCTTTTATCACCTCTCCCTAAAGGGGGAGCAGCCTTACCAGGCCACAGAGGAAGACAATGCAGCCACTCCTGATGAGACATAATAGACTAGGATCAGAAGGAAGAAAGACCTCCCCTATCAGTGGACTTGGTGGGAGGCATGCGTGGAGAAGGGGGAGGAATGTAGGGTTTGGGAGTGGAGGGAGGAGGGACCTACCTAGAGGGGGGATACAAAGTGAATAAAGTGTAATTAATAAAAAAGTAAATATAAATTAAAAAGAGGATAATATATTCAGGAAATTGCCTTTTTACAACAACAACAACAAAAAGATACCACCAGAGGTTCAAAGAAATAACACCTCTAACTCCTAAAATTATTTCCCTAAATAGAAAAAGAAGATCATTCTTTAATTCATTTACTGAGGCCACAATTACCTTGATAACTAAACTACAAAAAGATAGAACACAAAAAGAAAATTACATAACAATTTCCCTTATGAATAGAGATGCAAAGAAGCTCAATAAAATACATGTAAAACAAATATACGAACATATTACAAAGAGCATCCACCAGCATCTACTGGGCTTCATCCTAGGGATAGAAGGATGGTTCTACACATATAAATCAATATATGCAATCCACCATGTAAAAAGAATGAAATATATAAACTATATGATTATTTCATTAACACAGAAGATGTTTTTGAAAAAAAATCTAGCATACTTTTCAGCATAAAAGTCCATGAGAGACTGGAAACATAGTACACATACCTCAACATAATAAAAGCAATTTACAGCCAACACCAACTTAAACGGTGAAAAACTGAAAGAATTTCCAGTAAAATTAAAAACAAGACATGAATGGCCATTCTCTATATACTTATTAAAGACAGCATTTTTTAAAGTAGTATATTTAAAATTCAACATACTACTTTTAGCTGTAGCTAGGTCATCAAGACAACTATAGGAGATCAAGGGGATACAAATAATAAAGAAATAAGTCGAAGTATATTTATATGGTAATGATATGATTGTATACATATATTATACTAATAACTCCATAAGAAAATTTCTACTACTGATAAACACTTTTAGCAAAGTAGCAAGGTATAAAATAAAATACAAAAATTAGAAGTCTTCTTACATAAAAACAACAAACTGAATGAGAAATAAACCAGGAAAACAACACCTTTTGCAATAGCCTCTAAAGTATAAAATATCCTTGGCTAACCATAACCAAGCGAGTGAAAGACTTACATGGAAACACGCACACAAACACATGCAAATTACACACTGGAAAAAAGGTAGCATATTCAACAAATGGTGCATGTCGAACTGGAGGAAGTATGGATCTGTATGTAGAAGTATCCATACAGATCCATTCTTATTACCATGCACTAAACACAACTTCAAATGTATCAGGAACCTCAACATTAGAACAGATACCCTGAATCTGATAGAAAAGAAAATAAGGGATATTAGTGAACTCATAGACATAGGAACAGACTTTCTGAAAACAACATCAGTTACACAGCACTAAGACCAGCAATTGATGCATGGGACCTCATGAAACTAAAAATCTGATTCCATAAAGTGCACTATCATTTAAAAATGGCAGGTCACAGTCCTGGAAGATATCTTTACCATCCACACATCCAATAGGGGATGAATATCTAAAATATGTAATCAACAACAAGAACAAAAAACTGAGAATCTAACCATTTGAGAGAAATAGAAAGGGAGAGAGACCTTAATGGCAATTTCTCCAAAAATAAAGCACAAATGACTGAGAAACCCCTACAGAAATGCTTGACATTTTTAGTCATTATAAAAATAAAATCATAACCACTTTGAGATTTCATTTTACACCAAGCAAAATATCCAAGTTCAATTAAACAAATGATAATAGATACTGGTGAAAATGTGGAATAAGGGAAACACTCTTGGTTTTCAGTGAGACTAGAAATATGTACAACCAATGTGGAAAACAGTATGGAGTTTTCTTATGAAATGGAGAATTGTCTACATCAAGATCCATCTATTTAAATATTGGGCATATATACCCAAGGACTCTGCATCCTTTTACAGAGACACTTGTTAAACCATGTTCATTGCTCTTCTATTCATAATAACCAGAAATTGAAACAGCCTAAATGCCCATCAACAGATGAATGAATAATGAAATTATATTATATTTACACAATGGAATATTACTCACCTGTTAAAAATGAAATAATGAAATTCACAGGTAACTGGACGGAACTGGAAAATAATCATCCTGGGTGAGGTACACACAGTCAAAAAGACAAATATGGTAGCTATTCACTTATATGAAGATGCTACCTTTCAAGCCTTTGATAGGCATGGCATAACCCATATAATCTTAGAGCTTAGGTATAGAGGAAGGGACTTGGGAGTCAGATTCCTGGGGAAAGAACAGAATAGAGTATATACCAAGTGTTTCTTTCTGCTATTGGGATACCTCACTCAGGATGATCATTTCCAGGTCCCACCATTTGCCTGTGAATTTCATGATTTTCTCATTTTTAATTGCAGAGTAGTATTCCATTGTGTAAAAGTACCATAATTTCTGTATCCATTCCTCAACTGAGGGACATCTGGGTTGTTTCCAGGTTCTGGCTATTACGAATAAAGCTGCAATGAACATGGTTGATCAAATGTCCTTGTTGTGTACACAAGAAGGAGGACCCTGGGTGGGATGATCAATCCTTGCTTAGATGGACAGACAGATGGACACTGAAAGTAGGAAAAAAGAAGCAACAGGACAGGAGCCTACAAAAGAGGGCCTCTGAAAGACTCTAACCAAGAATGTATCAAAGCATATATTAAGACTTACAACCAAGCCTTCAGCAGAGTGCAGGGAATCATATAAAAAAGGGGGTGTTAGTAAGACAAGGTGAGACAAGAGCTCCACAAAGACCAAATAGATCAGGGCACAGGGGTCTTCTATGAGACTGTTTCTCCAACCAAGGACCATGTATGGATATAACTTAGAACCCCTGTTCGGATGTGGCCCATGGCAGCTCAGTATACAATTGGGTACCCTAGTAAGGGGAACAGGGACTATTTCTGTCATGAATTCAATATCTGGCTCTTTGAATCTCTCCCACCCTCCAGGGAGGAGCAGCCTAGCTAGATTCCCAGAAGAGGACATTGCAGCCAGTCCTGAAGAGACATAAGCTAGGGTCAGAGGGAAAGGTGGAGAGACCCTCCTCTATCAGTGGAATTGGAGGGGGGCAGGGAGAAAATGAGAGAGGGATGGGGAAAGTGGTAGGGAATGAGGCAGGGGGCTATGGCTGGAATACAAAGTACATAACCTGTGATTAATATAAAAATAAATTACTTAAAAAAAGAATAGAGTAGTTATAGCTAGCAAGAGAAGGCAAGTGACAGAGAATGCTATAGAAGGATTATACAAACAAAGGGAGGGAAGAAGAGATAAGGGAGAAAGTACAGAGAGGTACAGCAAAAACTGAGGGTATCTGATGGGTCTTATGAAAGCCCACTATACAAAAGCTTCTCAATATATACATATAAACAAAGAAACTTGAATGTAATCACTAATTAACATGAAAGCAGCTATAACTAGGCATCTCTTGCTACACCAAATGAAACCTCCAGTGCCAGAAATGTGTTATGTCTAGTTAGGTTATTGGCTAAAAGGGTCCCATGGAAACTCTCAGACAACTCAGGCTTTTTCCAAGGCTATTCGATACTGTTCTCACACTGATGGTAAGGCCTTATTGCTGAAGATAATGCCTATACTTCTCATTAAACATGGAGAAGTAGAGCAGGTGATTAACTAGAGCCTTGACCCCTACTGATTAGTATTCATTATATGTAAGGTGTTCTGCATGCTACCAGATGAAAAAGTTAAACACCAACTCAGCTGCAAACCCTGTGACCTGCTATACTTACCTGTCTACAAGATACATTGGTCAAATGATGGAACAAAAGATGTGGAAGTAACCAATCACTGTCTGGTTGGACTTAAGGTCCACTCCATGAGACAGAACCTGTGACTGACATGCTTGCCTGTCCCAGAACCTGTGACTAGAGAGGCTATGGACTAGAGAAAAACTCAGTACTATTACATCCATTGACCACTGTATTCCTTCGCTTCCATCAAGCATTTTTCCTCAGGGCTCAGAGAATTTTTTGGAAGAGGAGAACATTATAAGAGTCAGTGGGGATTGAGCATTTTAGCCAGAGTCCTCCCTCTTGATTAGTTTCTTTAGGTGTACAGATTTTAGTAGGTTTATCCTATATTATATGTCTATATGAGTGAGTATGTACCATGGTGTGTCTTTCTGCTTCTGGGATAGCTCACTCAGGATGATCCTTTCCAGTTCCCACCATTTACCTGCAAATTTCATGATTTCCTTGTTTTGTTTTGTTTTTAAATTGCTGAGTAATATTCCATTGTGTAGAAGTACCACAATTTCTGTATCCATTCTTCAGTTGAGGGGCATCTGGGTTGTTTCCAGCTTCTGGCTATTACAAATAATGCTCAGTCCCTATCCAAAAAGACAAAGAGGATGGATATCAGAAGGAGGAGAAAACAGGGAAGAAGTCAGGGCCTGTCACAGAGGGCCTCTGAAAAGCTCTGCCCTGCAGAATATCAAAGCAAATGCTAAGACTTTTGGTTAACTTTTGGGCAGAGTGTAGGGAACCTTATGGAAGAAGTGGGAAATAGTAATATCTGGAGAGGACAGGAGCTCCACAAGGAGAACAACAGAACCAAAAAATCTGAGCACAGGGGTCTTTCCTGAGACTGATACTCCAACCAAGTACCATGCATGGAGAAAACCTGGAACCCCTGCACAGGTGTAGCCCGTGGCAGTTTAGTGTCCAAGTGGGTGCCATAGTAATAGGAACAGGGACTGCCTCTGACATGAACTGATTGGCCTGCTCTTTGGTCACCTCCCCCTGAGGGGGGAGCAGCCTTACCAGGCCACAGAAGAAGAGAAGGCAGCCACTCCTGATAAGACCTAATAGACTACAATCAGAAGGAATGAAAAGAAGACCTCCCCTATCAGTGGACTTTGGGAGGGGCATGCGTGGAGAAGAAGGAGGAAGGGAGGGATTGGGAGGGGATGAGGGAGGGAGCTACAGGGGGGATACAAAGTGAATAAAGTGAAATTAATAGAAAAAACTTGAAAAGAGTCAGTGGGGATGGAAGACATCAAGAAATCAGTGCCTTTCAAACACAACTGGATTGGTGCACATATGGACTCCCAGAGACAGTGACATACTGACAGCATCTGCATAGATCCAAGGCAGATGAGATCCCAGCACTTAATGGGGAAACTGGAGATCATATCCCACTGCTAAAAGAAGCTGTCTTCAGTTTGCAACTGATTGCAAAGGAAAAATTAGTTTTGTCCAATAGAGTTTCAGAGGGTGTACATGTTCATTCAAGGGCAAGCTACATGTCCAGCAGTACACAGCTAGCTCAAAGTGAACTCAGTGGTGTTTGGGGCTCTCAGGACATTTTTTCATTTTACCCTAGTGGTTTTTTTGCTTATATATTACAACTCCATATCTTGTATATTGGTAGATTTTCCTATGTGTACATGTGTCTTTGTTTGCATGTGCTTCTCATTCTTTTTCTTTTGTTTGTTCTGTTTTTTTCTTCTTTCTGTTTTGTTTTATTCTGGTTTTTTTTTTCATTTTGTCTCTTTGTTTTCTAAAGAGAAAGATAGGGAGAGAGATAGAGAGAGGAGAGAGAGAGAGCACAGTATAGATTTTAATAGTGGAGAGGTTCTTAGGAGAAAATGGAGGCAGGGAAACGATAATCAGAATATATTGCATAATACAAAATCTATTTTAAATAAAAAAGAATATTAGTCTTGTTGAAATGACCCTGGACAATGCTTTTATGAAATTTGGCTTATCATCTAGTGATCTGCTTTGCTCTAATGAGAAGATCAGCAATCTGATTATAGCCTTTGGGAAAAAAAGTCAGTGATCATTTTATCATGACAAAGTAGCTTTATCTACTGTCATAAAATTAAATTAATATTGCTTATTACTTAATCAAATAATATAAATTATATAAAAAGTTCCTGAGGCTTTGGGGACAGATTGCACAATTTAAGCTGGGTGGCCAGGAATATAAAAGGTGCAATTTTGATGTGATTTTGATGTGATTGGCAATAGACAACATTTCCTAGTTGTTTTAAATATGTATTAAATTTGCTGAATTAGTTGTTTAGAATTGGTATGATGAAACATCATGACCAAAAGCAACTTGGGGATTAAAAGACTTATTTGAAATACAAGTCCCAAATTCTATGCTGCTGAAGGAAGCCAAAGAAGGAACCCAACCTGGGAAGAACCCTGGAGGCAGAAACTGCTGCAAATGGCATGAGAGAATGAGTGCAGCTTCCTAGAGTGCTCCCCATGGCTTGCTCAGGCTACTTTCTTATACCAACCAGGATGAGCAACCAGGAGTGTCCCCACCCAGAATGAGCTGAGCTTTCCCCATCACTAATTAACAAAATACCCTACAGACTTCCCTTTCCTTCCTTACCCTTAAAAAACAAATTTCTCTATTGGGGCACCCTCCTGTACTAGGTGGTTTTACGTTAACTTGACATAGGCTAGATTCAACAGAAAGGAAGAAGCCTCAATTGACAAAATGCTTCCATAAGATCTAGCTGTAAGGTATTTTTTTAATTAGTAATCAATAAAGGAGGGCCCAGCCCATTGTAGGCGGTATCAATCCCTGGGTTGGTTTTACTGTAGCCCATGGCATTTCAGTGTCCAAGTGGGTTCCATAGTAATGGGAACATGAACTGTCTCTAGCATGAACTGATTGGCCTACTCTTTGATCACCTCCCCCTCAGGGGGGGAACAGCCTTACCAGGCCACAAAGGAAGACAATGCAACCACTCCTGATGAGACCTGATAGACTAGGATCAGAAGAAAGGGGAGGAGGACCTCCCCTATCAGTGGACTGGGGAAGGGGTTCAGGTGGAGAAAGGGGAGGAAGAGTGGTATGGGGAGGGGAGGAGAAAGGGAGCTACAGGGGGGATACAAAGTGAATAAATTGTAATTAATAAAAATTAAGGTAAAAAAGAAAGACAGACAGAAAGAGAGAGAGAGAGAGAGAGAGAGAGAGAGAGAGAGAGAGAGAGAGAGAGAGAGAGAGAGAGAGAAAGCAGAATGTGAAACAGGCCAGTAAGCTTCATAGCCTCTGCATCAGCTCCTGCCCCAGGGTTCCTGCCATGCTTGAATTCTTGTCCTGAATTCCTTTGGTAATGAACAGTAATGTGGAAATAAACTAGTTAAAACCTTTCCTCCACAACTTTGTAGCACAAACTACCAGTAGGTTGTACAGCAATCAGAAAACATGAATCCTCCTTAAAATGGATGTGAAGAACCTTTCACCTAAAATTTGAGAAATCGCATCTATATCTTAGTAAATTATATTTAATGCTCTTGGATCTCAGTGATATCACAGTACAACTTTCAGTACCAGGCTTGCATGTAATGAGAGCAGCTTTCAGAAATCAAGCTCAGGAGGCACTGCAAGAGAAGTGCTTACGGCATGGTCTTTATAGACTACCATGTTGTAAGTTACATTACCTGCACAGGCTGGGGAAATTATGAATATTTCTTTGTGTGACCTCATAATTTTAAGTTTAGTATTTACAAACATGTACAGCTATGTAGGATGACATGAACCACATCAGTCAGTCATACCCTGATAAATAAATAATGGGCTATCTGAAATAACTTACATTCTATTATCTCGTTCTGTTTCCTTATAATGATCTGAGGAAAAACTACATGTTAGTGTTGGTTTGTAGAATATATAAATAAAATACTTCATCTGAAGTATTTGGAGTAATGCTTCTTCAGTCTTTGCTTAATATCAGATTTTTCTTTATTATTTAATTTTATATAACATTTTCGAACAATTTTTAAGCAGATAAAAGTACTGTAGAACAAATATTATTTACAAATCTCATCAAGCCAAATATCCCAGTAAAAGTAACATATCCTTATCACCATTGAATGTTCCCAGGTTGGAGGATTCAAATGTGACAGTAAACTACAAATTTGGGTGTAGAATTGCGTGGTATCATTGCTACTTTCAAACAGTACAGTACATGTGACTAGACATCTCCTGACGGTGTAGACCGATGAGGGTAAGAGTTACAAAACTGGAGGCAACAGAGTTTTCTACTACTCATCTTCAGCAAGACAAAAGATGCTAATGTTTCCACGAAGTCACAAAGTCCCAGACATTCATGAGGTTTTGTGAGAAATACACTGCTGAAGAACAGTTGTCAAAGATTTGCAATAAAATGATACACAATTGGATTCTGTTTTTCAAAATTAAGATTAAGGCAATATCAGACAAATAAGTCTGTAGTAGCATGATTTTAAATAATTATATTCACATTTCTGTTAGCTAAAGAATTGCTCAGTATTTTATTTGACTGTGGAGGCAGACTCTGTTATTATATATTTATGAAATATCATATTTGAGGTCTTGATTTTTTAAATTAAAAAGTACCAAAATATTATTTTTATGTGATTCTCATAAACAATAGATTTTTTTGAAAGTCAGTATTATAGCAATATTATTATTATCATGTACTAAAATTCAGCCCTAAATACGGGCCAAAACTCAGAAGAAAAGAGAACTTTACAATGTTAAAATACATTTACTGTTTGAAAGTCCAATTAGCACATTGTTTTCCTTATTTTACTTTGGATTTCTGAGCATTTTGTGTTTAATGGAGAAGGTATGCAGCTCAATATACATCATATTACAGGTGTTTAGAGGTAATTAGTCCATGTAAATGATTAATTAGAAATTTTCAAAAGAAAATTATTTCACTTTCTAAGTGATTAAAATTTCATATCCATTCTTTAGACAAGAACAAATACTTATATTAGATTTTCTATATACAATTCAAAGTCTTCTAAATAGTCATATTATTCTCAGTCATTTTTTTAGAAAATTCAGTTTAATTAACTTAATTAAGTTTATGTTATATTTATTAAAGAAAAAGAAAACAGTACAAAGGAGATCAGGATTCTCAAGAGTTTTCTTTTATTTTCCTTTTTATTTATTTATTTTTACTTATTACAAATTATTCCCTTTGCATCCCAGCTGTAGCCCCCTCTCTCATTTCCTCCCAATCCACCCTCCTTCCCACATCTCGCCCCATGCCCTCTCCAAGTCCACTGGTAGGGGAGGTCCTCCTCCCCTTCCATCTGACCCTAGTCTATTAGATCTCATCAGGACTGGCTACAGTGTCCTCCTCTGTGGCCTACCAAGGCTGTACCCACCCCTCAAAGGGAGGTGTTCATTAAAATCTGTACACCTAAAGAAGCTAAGCAAGAAGTAGGACCCTTTGTAAGATGCTCCATCCTCATTCAGAGAGAGTTTTCATTGAGAATTTTTAAATTGGTGTTTATCTTCAATTGAATTAAAAATCTAACAAGCACAAAGAGACACAATGAAATTTTACTATATTTAAAAAAAATTTGTGGATTATAGTGAATATTATTCTCTACATAGATTGTTTGAACAGGAACATTTTAAGTATTTCAAAGTCTTACAATATCATTACTGCCCATTAGCTTCACAGTGGCATAGTCATTATTTTTGAAGGCAGGGTTTTTATTTATGAGGTAGGAAGCATTCAGTGTTATCGTTGCAAAATGTATTCTTCTTTAAAGCTAACAGACATCACAACATTATTTAACAGACTATGTTCCCTTGAGTAATATCATAATGTATTTCGCATTTCCTTTGATATATTTATGTCCCTAGTTGTCAATTAGCTGAGTAGAAGCTTTCATTCTTAGCAGCATCATTATTTCTGTGTCTGGTGTGTCATCTGTCAATGTGTCAACAAGAAAAAGCAGTGGTTTGCTGCATCTTTGACAATATTTCCCATAATTACTATTTCATTTGCTTGTGTGGATTTAGCCCTTATTCCTACACAGGTGAAAAAAATTCAAAATACAGGTTTATTTGTTTTATCTGTACACCATTAACAATGAAACATGATGTTTGAAAGAACAAAAGATGAAGGTATAATTTTACTAAATGGAAAAAACTAAAAAATTTTAAGGCCTACAAAAGGATGATGAGGTGTGATGTGCACGCTCTGAAATTGAGAAACACCTCTCTGTCATGTCCATAGATATAAAGGAAACAAAACTTAACACATTACCATCAAGTAAACATTATTAATTTTATGAAATTTGAGCAGATCACATAAGCAGGAATTTAATATAATCTCCCCTAAAGTACTACATTATTAATAAAAGAAAATTAGAGTCAATTAAGGAGCAGCAGCAAGTTGTGTCACAGACATCAAGAAATGTTGTTCCACTCCATGCATGGTCCTTGGTTGGAGTGTCATTCTCTGCAGGCCTCACTGGGCCCAGGGTTTTTGGCTCTGTTAGTCTCCTTGTGGAGCTCCTGTCCCCTCTAGGATATTCTGTCTCCTCCTTCTTCTATAAGATTCCCTGCACTCTGCCCAAAGTCTCAGCATGAGTCTCAGCATCTCCTTCGATACCCTGAATGGGTAGAGTCTTTCAGAGGTCCTCTGTGGCAGTCTCCTGTCCTGTCCCTGTCTTCTGTTTGCACTTCTGAATGAAGCCCATAGGCTCTTCAGTCTCCAAGTGGGTTTCTAGCAAGGGGAGCAGGGGGTGTCTCTGACATGAACTCAATGGCTGGCTCTTTGATCACCTCCCCCTTGGCGGTGCAGCCTTGCCAGACCACAAAGGAAGATAATGGATCCAGCCCTGATGAAACCTGATAGGCTAGGTCAGATAGAAGGGGAAGAAGTTTTCCCCTATCAGTGGACTTGGGAAGGGGCATAGGGGAAGAAGAGGCAGGTTGGGTGGGTCTGGGAGGAGATGAGGGAAGGAGCTACAACTGAGACACAAAGTGAATAAATTGAAAGAAAGAGACAGAGAGAAAGAAAAGAAGGAAGGAAAAAGGGAAGGATGGAAGGAAATAAGGAAGGTACGAAGGAATAAATAAATATTGGGGTATACCAGCATAACTTTGCAATATATTCCAGCATGTATATTGATGTTAAATATTATTACAATAGCTTTAATCAATGCAAATGAAGTTTAGCATGAATAACTTCATGAAATTCATGAGTAGTAACTGGGTAAGGTATACCAAACACAACAATTTTGCAAGTAAGCAGTGTTACTGAGATTTTCTTTGTTATACATTTTAGAATATTCAAAAGGAATTACAGTTGTTGGCTATGCTAGTGTAATAAGGGCCTGAGTATTAATTTATAATTCTGAATCATCTGAACACCTTAACTAAATGTTTCCCTGGGATTTAAAGAAAAACACAATTTTCTAGAATTGCTAATCATCTTTTTGTATGATAAGAAAATGAGTAAATGACACATAGGTCATGAAGAAGAATAGACAGCTTTTAAATTACTCATATTTTAATTTCATTTATTTGAATATTCCAAAATTCAATATAATTTTATAAGTGAGGTTTTAATTCAACTTTGAATTAAAAAAATCTGTTTTATTAACTTCTACTGGAAACTACCTGATTGGCTTAACAAATGGTCACTCAAAGCAACTGTGACCCAATGCACCCAAGTACCCACTAACTTACAATCTGCTTTTCATTCATTGTTTGTATTTAATCTATGCAGCTAATCAAACTATAATGAAGATACCAAACTGAACTTGATATACTGTTGATTTCCTGAAATATTCTTAAATCCACCTACTTTGTCAAGTCATCTAGCTACCATATTTTTCAGGGTTTTGTTTTTCTTGTTGGACTCCATCTCTCTACTACTGTTCTACTTTAATTTTATCTAACCAGAAAACAGAGTGTTTCAAGGTGAAAATCTTGATCTGAACCAGCTTATAATGTACCTCTGTCAGATAGCCCCTACAGAAGAATAATCAGAAACCTTGAAAGGTAAATTAAAAAATATATTATTATTATTATTTGTTTAAAATAGATTCTTCTCTTATACAACACATTCCAACCACAGTTTTCCTTCCCTCTCCTCCTGCCAGCTGCCCCCGCCATCCCATCTAACCCATATCCACTCTTCCTCTATTTCCTCATAGAAAAGAGCAGACCTCCAAAAGACAACAGGCAAACAGGCAAAACCAAGATATAATAAGTGAGGTTGAAAGCCCTCGTTTCTAGGTTATAGGACAAAGAAATTATTCCATTTAAGTATTTCAAGATGAAGCAGTGATATAGATTGGGTTTACTTATAAAGAAGAATGGGTGAGGAGTTACTATAAGAACATTGACAATGTACTGGTCAGTTTTACTACAGTAGAAAAAGCTCCCCTGTTTCCAGAAACTGTTAACTGTTTATATATACTTGGAAAACTGAGGAGGGGTGAGTAGGACCTTAGGTATTGCCTCAAAAGATAGTCCCTGAGTAGTCTGTTATGATGCCTCCTGGGTTGCTCTTGACCTACTTGTGCACTGACTGAGGGGCCTTGCCTCTCCTCCACATGGAAATGCTAATGAGGTACAATATTGTGAGAGTCTCTTGTGCATAATCATAGCTTCTCTAATCAAGATCGCATCTCCCACATCATGTGAGAAGAACAAAGTTTCATAACACCAAGGAAATGTCATCTATTTCTAATTGGCATTGCTTAGAATTGGGGAGGTCAGACATGAGCAATTAATTTCATTCCTGCTTTCTCCAATGAGTCGTCCTTACTGTTAAAATAAATCAAACACTGCTATCTCATTTGCCTCTTTTAGTCTTGGAAGGTAGTTACATGTGTGAATGTTTGTTTAGGTTGTATTATCTGTGAGATCCATCACTTGTTTTACCTACCTTATGACATGGTGTAATTATTTCTAGTTAGTCAGTAAAATGTTCCAAATATATTTTACTTGATTTTTCCCTTCTAAATCAATTGTCTTAGTTTGAGATTTAAATGAAGGGCATAATAAAAATACTGAAAACTTATTTCTTTTTGTTATAATTTCACAGTTTATAACTCTCTGTTTATATTGATAAGTTAACTGTCTCCATTAATTTGTTTCATAATTCAAAATATAGCAAATGTTACATTCAATAACATGATTTTAATATTCAAAATAGGTAAAATCAATTAAGTGATAGGTGTTTAAATTTTTAAAGATGATTTCTTTTTTTAATTTTTATTTTTTATATTAATTATAGTTTATTCACTTTGCATCCCAGCTTTAGCCCCCTTGCCTCATTCCCTCCCAATTCCACCCTCACTTTCTCATCTCCTCACATGCACCTCTCGAAGTACACTGATAGGGGAGGTCCTTCTTCCCTTCCACCTGACTATAGCCTATCAGTTCTCATCAGGACTGGCTGCATTGTCCTCCTCTGTAGCCTGGCAAGGCTGCTCCCCCTTCAGGGGGAGGTGGTCAAAGAGCCAGCCACTGAGTTCATGTCAGAAACAGTCCCATTGATTTCTAATTTAAGATGGAAATATGTGGATTAATGACCAAAATGTTTGTCTTAAGCTATATCTAATAAAATAACAAAGTTTAACATTTCAGTAAGTCTGTGACGAGAGTCACGAAAGGAAAAATGTACGTTTGCCAAATTTGCTAAACCTAAGAAGTGGCCATATGTATGAATGCAGAGAAGAGAAAGTAGCAGTACAGATTTGAATAAATTTTGAGTAATAAAATTCAAGTTATGAGTAAGTCTTATCAGGTGGAAAGAAGAGGAGCGGATTGCAGGCTCAGGGATTAACGTAATTACAAGTCTATTGAGACAAATAGCTGGCTATGTATTTGCTCCAAGTAGCTGCCCTTTCATCCAGAAGAAGAAGAAGAGGATGAAGAAGAAGAAGAAGAGGATGAAGAAGAAGAAGAAGAAGAAGAAGAAGAAGAAGAAGAAGAAGAAGAAGAAGAAGAAGAAGAAAAGACAGTTTTTATAAAATAAAATGAAATGAAATTTCTCACGGGAGCCTAAACTCCTTGTGTGCATTCAGACTTCTGAAAAGAAAATGAATAGAGGAAGTCATCAAAAGTTTTACAGTCCAGGTGATGTTACTTTGAACAGAGATACATAAGATCTCTTTCCAGGTCTACTACGGGAGAAAGTAACTGAATAATGGTATATTATCTTGAGCAGTAAAGTTGAAGTACTAATTAAAGAAAAAATGTATTTCAAGATACGAATATAAACCCAAAGTGTAACATCACTAGGTGTATATAATTTCAGCATGATTATTTCAAATGGAATTGGAAAATACCGGAATGGTTGCTAACAGTCATGAGCTAACTTGCAAGCTAAGTGTGGGTCTCATGAAAGTCATCTTTATGGTAGATGTAGGTGATATTAATTTAACCTGCCCTACTTCTGTCTCCCATCCTCCACCATTAGGACTAACATGCTACACAAATCATTCAGTATTAACCTTGCTCTTGAAAATACAAATTGCATTTTATTACTATGTAATTTAATTTTCCTCTTATCTCATGTAAATAAACAGCTCAAAGGAAATTTTAGAAATTTCTGCTAGAAATGAACCTTCAACTCAGATGAACCTATTTTACCTGTACAGCTGTACTTCTAAATATGTGCCTTCAATTTAGAAGCTATTTACTTCGTGGAGTGCAATACTAAAATATTCACATAAGCATTATTATTGGATTACAAATGTTTGTAACCCTATGTGCCCCAATGTTCAGTGGACAATATAAAATAAAAAGAGGGCTGGATGGCATTTGTGTTGAGTCTGAAAACTGTTGCATATTTATTTCACAAAGTTTTTTTCCTTCATTTTATTACCCATGTTATACCAATTAAGCTTTACACCTTTTTATACTAGAAAGCCTAACACTCTCTCACATACACATATTTTTACACTGTGATATTTAACTGATACATAAACACACACTCACTCTTTTACACTACAAAGTCTAATTGATACCCACATACCCACTCCTGTACACTGGGAAGTCTAACTAACAAACATACACACTATTTTATACTCTGAGGCATAACTGATGCATGCACACACACACAAACACACACACACACACGTTTACTCTATAAAGTCTGACACCCACAGCCACATTTCTTCTTCTCACATTAGTTTCCTTGAAAATTCTCTTGGGTTCAGGTTCAGTTCACAAAATCACACAGCTTTTTATCATTTGTAAGTCTGGAAGTTAAATTAGTAACACGTTTAATAATTTACTTTATTGTTTCCGTTCTCAAATGTAACCCACCTATCAATAAATTAACTCACTAATTCCAACAAATATTAATTGTAGCCATCTGTGATATTTTGTTGGTTGGTTAACTGAATTAATTAATAATACTCTTTCAGACAGAATCCTACTATTGTCCTAGTTAGGGTTTCTATTGCTGTGAAGAGACATGATAACCACTGCATATCCTATTTTTTTTTAAAAAATCACTTAATTGGGACCGGTTTAGTTTCAGAGGCTTAGTCCATTATTGTCATGGCAGGAAGCACTGCCGTAGGCAGCTGTGGTACTGCAGAAGGAGCTGAGAGTTGTACTTCTTGATCTGCAGACAGCATCAGGAAGGAGACTGTGTGCCACTGAGGCTGGGTTGAGGCATCTGAGACTCTAATGGTATGTATCGATTCAACCCCGCCCCTCAGAGCTCATGGTGCACTGTGGAGGAGGCAGAAAGACTGCAAGGGAGCAACCTTTATGTGAATCCTCAGAGTCTGAATAAAACAGCGTGTGCAGGGCCTACACCTGTTGCCACCAGGCCCTTGGTGCCTGTAGTACTGCTTCCAATGTAGTGTTCTGACGGGATTCTTGAGTGTGTGGACAAGTGTGTCTCTGATTCTGAGTCTTTTCTTGGGTTTCTTTCCAACTTTGATATAATAGCTTTTGTTTTATCTTACATTTTAATCTTGTTATGTTAAAAATGAATGAATGAACAAATGAAATTCTAGCCACTTGGGTAAAGGGTAAAGACTGAATTGTCGTTTATACCTGCTGGGATAGGAAAAATCAGCTTTCTCCAATGGCGTGATGTTGGAAAGGATATATCAACAACTCCAGGGTAGGGCTTGAGCCCAGGAGTAGACAACCAACATATAATGGACTCCAAAATGTTTTTGTGTTTTAATTTGCCTAGTTTGGTGTTTTATTTGTGTTTTTTTAGGTGATGTTTTATTTTGTTTTCTTAACTTTAGAGGAGGTTGTTGTAATGAGTTTTTGTATTTTAGCCTGATATTTTAAAGGTTGAAAAAACTAAAATTCTAGTTATAGGAAATATCAGAAACCATAATGTAAGAAAATGTAGCATATTTCATATAAAATACCACTTTATTAATACATATAGAGATGTTTGTGTATACTATCATGAGAAAAGCTGCAGCATCTTCCATACTATATCCTGACATTGTTAATGAGGGTTTTAGAATATTTTTCTAAGGATAAGTTTAACAAAATGCTATTGTCTATATTTTCTTCGAAAGATAATAAATTGTTTCATTTTACATAATATTGTTAGGAGTATCAAGTGCAATATTCTTTTAAAATATAAGCAACCCAATACATTAAAATAATAAAATAAATAGGTGGAACTTAATAGCATATTTTACTACTTTCATACAGTTTAAGTTTTAAGTGTTATATTTTTGGAACTGTTGTTCTTTTCATTTTAATGTTCTCTCTGAGACAAAGTTAAAGGTTCCAGTAACTAAGCAGTTCATTAAAATATCTAAGTTGACAATTTCCTGATGTTATATAGGAGATTCAACATACATTATCACATTATTTTTGAGTAGATTAAACCCAGAAACAGAAAGACACACACAGTATACACTCACATATAAGCAGATATTATCTGTATAAGATAGCCATACTAAAATCTACAATCCTACAAAAGCTAAATACAAAGGAGGACCCTAGGGAGGATGTTTAAATCTCATTCAAAATAGCAAACAGGATAGCCAGCAGAAGCAATGGAAGAGAGGGAACAGGATGGCATCATACTATAGAGGATCCTCTGAAATGCTCCATCCAACAGGGGATCAAAGTAGATGCTGAGACTCAGCCAAATGGGCACAAAACAGGGAATCTTATAGAAGGGACAGGGGACAGAAAGACATGGAGGGGACAGGAGACACACAAAGCTAAAAAAAAACAAAAACAAAAACAAAATCCCTGGGCCCAGGGGGGGCTGTAGAGACTGATATACCAACCAACCAAGGCCCATGCATGGAGAGGACATAGACCCCCTGCTCAGATGTAGCCCATAGGCAGCTCAGCCTCCTTATGGGTGCCAGAGTAAGGGGGCCCAGGCTTTCTCTGTCATGAGTTCATTGCCTGCTCTTTGATCACTTCCC
>CM053766.1:11817290-11831373 GCA_028658305.1 Pachyuromys duprasi | reverse complement strand
GTCAGTTCTCTTTTTAGCTCCATACCCCATTTTTTAATTGGATTATTTGGTTTCTTGCTTTTTAACTTCTTGAGTTCTTTATATATACTGGATATTAGCCCTCTGTCAGAAGTGGGATTGGTAATGATCCTTTCCCAATCTGTTGGCTGTCGTTTCGTTCGGATGACAGTGTCCTTTGCTTTACAGAAGCTTTTCAGCTCCATGAGGTCCCACTTATTGATTGTTGATCACTTTTTTTAATCTTGAAAAAACAAAAAGAAATCAAGTAGGTCTATTTAACCAAAAAAGAGGAAGTTTAAAATTAAAACTTAAATCAGAAAACGCAGAAATTATGTTATTGTTAATTTGGGGCAACATGACATTTATATGTCTACAGAATAGAAAAACATAAAAATAAATTTTACATAAGTGAAAATTCAGTGAATTCTAATAGTATTTTTGGATTTTATAAATAAATATAATAGGTGTTTTGTTTTCTCTTTATCCATTCACATTTGGAAAAACTCAATCTTTTATGATAAGGGAAAGTGAAACAAAACTAATTAATAACTTCATGCATTCAAGTTGATACATTTTATTTTAAATCTCCCAATGTTTCCAGAAATATGAATAATGTCTTATAGTTTTAAGAAAAAATGTATAACTTTACTTAAAATTTAGTCATATTTAATCCCTTTTTAAAAAGCACATATTTCTGTCCACTATAAATTACCATAGCAACATTCTTAAATGGTTATTTGTCAAGATGTTAATTGAGAAATTATAAGACACTGGTATTACCAAAGGTGTCTGAGAATTTATTTAAAAAAAAAAAAAGAGTTTTTAAATCCCCTGAGGTGGGGAGCAGCCTTGCCAGACCACAGAGGAAGACAATGCAGCCAGTCCTGATGGGACCTGATAGGCTAGGGTCAGTGGGAAGGGGAGGAGGACCTCCCCTATCAGTGGACTTGGGGAGGAGCATGGGAAGAGAGGAGGGAGGGTGGGATTGGGAGGGGGTGAGGGAGGGAGCTACAGCTGGGATACAAAGTGAGTAAACTGTAATTTATAAAAATATAAATCAATTTTTAAAAAGTGAAAAAAAAAACTTCAATACCTCTTTCAAATGAGAAAACGTCTCCAAAAGAATCAGACTCACTGGTGGTAGGTAAAATGCTGCTTTACTTCTTGTAAAAGCTGTAGTGTGTATGTATCATAGATTGAACCCTTTTAACACAGTATCTTCTGGGAACTCAGTTAATACTTACCTTCTAAGAGTTGAAAAGCCTTACCAGGGAAATCTCAAAGAACCTACCATGCTTCATAACTCAATGACTGCTTCTTCACCCAGGCCTGCTTCATTGTTCTTCACAAAACTTTTCATAACTTAATAGCACATATGTTACATTTGCTTTGGAAGCATGTCACCAGAGAGGTATTGATGTTCCAAATATGTTACAAGAGGATTCTTCACAGAAACCAGACATACTATAAATGATGAGACATTTTGTAATGAGTAATTGTAACAATGCTGAACTTTAATAGCAAAAAATAACAAGTTTGCTTCACTTCACAAATGAGGTCAGTTATTATATTATCAAAAGAAAATTACTATAGGCTCAATACACTAAAAACATCTCACCATTAGGTGAGAAAATAGAATTTTGTTTTCAATATTCATTTAGTCAAAATACTTCTATTACCTGAAAATGCAAATTGGCATGGAGGAGGCAGTGAACTAGTTGAACTCGAGGTCTCATATCTTTTAAATTTGGAGGAGAACGAATCTGAAAGGCTCAAAATGAAATTACTTCATCAGAATTCACATTTGATTTCCATCCTTTCAACTGCTCAGCTGCACCAGGGCTCAACTGACTCTACTCCCAGCTGCATTATTCAAGGATGCTATTCAAGAAGGAATGCTTGCAATGTGTGCCACAGTGAATCCTGAGCTAATTAAAAGAAACATGCAGCTGGGTTTTAGGAAGGCTTTGCGTGATTGTGAGGTGCTAAAAAAGCTTTTTGGTTGGATTTTGTTCTAGTCTTCCCTTGTCAGAAAATTAGTAAGAAGTTTCCATGAATGAATGAAGTCCTTGCTTTCTTTTTCCTGTTACAACTTCATAAAAAATGTATATTACATAAATCCTTATGTTTTTAAAGAAGACTTTAAACTCCCAAAATAATGGTGGGATGGAGTTCTTCATCATACTGGAAGCTTCTATGGTTTATACTCATAAAAACCTTATATTAAAAAAGAAAAATGCATTTTCATAAGTGGAGGGCTGAAAAATATCTTTGATTTTACTATGGGTTAATTTTGTCCTCACCAAATTCTCTTCCTTCATTGCTAAAATGACTTCAATACTTACACCACCTTAGAATTAATGAAAGGAGATAAAGATGAAATCTACAAAGAATAGAGACATCTTTATTTCACCCTATTAGATAAAAGTAAGGGGAAACAGCTCTCTTTTTATCTGACTGCATAAGTTGAGTGAACAGCCCATGAAATTCAGGTGTTTTAGAATAGTACCTTTGCTTTCTTCAGAAACACTACTTTTTCCTCAGCTTTGAGAATAAAATTGGGTCACTGCCTTTTCCTACAAGCAAGCAAGCCAACACAAAAATGAAGGAATTAAGTAAAATGCGCTGTGTACAAAAAGTGAAAGCACACTGAGCAGTAGACTCAACTTTCTTCCTATCAGCAGCGTCTGTGACCTCGGATCCTTGGCTTGTAAGCAGCATCACTGTTTTGAGGGGCCAATGTCTGGTCCTGTAAACCTGCTATTTTATTCATAAAGAAAAACACTAACAATCATTTTCTGCCTTAAGCAGGAGAGGAGACACACAATTGAAAGCAGGGAACTAGAACTCTGCTATATATCACTCTCTCTAGAACCACGTAGCCTTCTCTCTTGGCTCTTCCTGGGTCTGATTCACTTTGTTTACTTATTTTCTTTCTCTGAGAATTATTTTTTCTTCTGGTGCCACAATTACATAAGTAGAATTGGGGTGTCCCACATATAAATTCCATTCCTACAAATTTATAACCCCAAATCAGACCAAATATCTGCAGTATCTGCAGTTTTTTAATTAATAGACATTAATTTAAAAATTAATTAATGGATGATAGAGCTCATGGTTTGCTCAGCGGAGAGCCAGGCAACTGTCCAAAGGCAAAAAAGGAATAGAGTCAAAAGCCATGTCTACCTTCCTGAAGAAGACGCTGCTAGGAAATTCTGGAGACCAAAAATCATGTTATGAAAATAAAAATATTTCTTCATGGGGCTGGAGAGTTGGTTCAACAATGAAAAGAACTTTCTGCTCTTACAGAGAACCTGGGTTCAGTACTCAGCATCCCACATGGCAGATCACAACTATCTACAGCACTAGTTCTAGGGGCTCTGATGCCCTCTTATGACCTTCACAGGCACCAGGCATGCACATGTTATACAGACACTCATATACATAAAGTAAAAATGTTAAAGTATGTGTTTGTTTAAAAGCTGTACTAAGAAAAATGTGAACTTAAAATATTTTTTTAGGGGCTGGAGAGATGGCTCAGAAGGTAAGAGCACTGCTTGCCCTTACAGAGGTTCAGTTCCCAGCAACCACATGGTGGCTCACAACCATTTGTAATGCTATCTGGTGCCCTCTTCTGGTGTACACGTGTAAGTGCAGGCAGAGCATTTAAAGAATTAAATAAATCTTTGAAAAATTATTATGATAGGAAATATTTTAGATAAATACCTGGTACAGTTATTTTTATTTAACTGTGTTGGTTTCTCATAGTTTCACTCTTAACCTGGCTATCATATAAATAATTGAAACTCTGTATATTTGTTTATAATAAGCTCATAAGCTTCATAACCCAGGAACTGAGCAGTTATTAACTTATTCTTAACCCTCTAGGCTAATCTGGTTTCCTCTCAACACACATCCCAGCATATTTGCACTTTGTAGCTTTCCTGCTGAACTCTCTCTCCTGTTGTCTTCTGGACCTCTGCCCATGCTGGATCCCTTACTTTCTATCCTCTAACTCCTCCTTCCCTGGAGGCAGAAAATCCAGCTCTATTCTCTGCCTTGTGGAGCAGGAGACAATTGGGGAGCAGAAATTATACAACATTAAGACTGGTGAGTCTCAGAACACAGTTTGCAACCAGATATAGGGAATACAGAAATCAGCATTTGAACTACATAATAACCTTATGCCAACAATAACTAATAATTTAAACCACCTCTCATATAGGGATAATTAGAAATATCCAATGTGCAATCGTTAAACTATTTATTTAATTATTATTATGCATTAAGTAGTTTTACTTTGACCCTACACATACAAAAATATTCTCTTTTGGTTCTTATTTAAAAACAGCCATCCTTATAAAATGTCTCTGGATTGTTGTGCAAAGTTTGCAAGATCCCAAAAGACCACTGACCAGACCAGGAGTCAGAAATCTTATGCAAAAGCAAAGAGCCTTTATTTCTGGTTTTAAGCTCAGGCTCTTGGCATGAACTGACACAGCAGTCAGAGGCTAGGAACCCCCAGCTTGGAAAAAAGGTAGGTTTTACAGGGTTTTTAGCTAGGGGAAGGGACTTCCAGGCGTGGCAGTTATAGGATTGGGTTACATTTAATAAGAGCAAGCGTTCTACATACTGATTGGTTAGAAGCAAGCTGTAAACATCTGGAGTAACTATTTTGGTAACCATAATGATAACTTGTAAATTGTTTTAGTAACCACTAGGACAATAGTCATTTTGACCTGTTCTCTGATCAACTACTTTAAGGGTTGGCACACTGTGTGGTCATTCTCAGAAATTTTTGTAGTTTTCTGTGAGTATAAACATGCTTTTCTGAAGCGGGAGTAAATTTTCGGTCACATATAAGATGGAGACCAGTAAAAAAATGGAGTCTGTTGTGTTAGGCTCTTCAGGATAATGTTAGAAAATTGGAGACTTTATAAGTATGATAATTGATTAAATAAAATTGAGCTTCTCTTTTCTAAAAATAACACATATTCTGATGACATGGTTTACACCATAGTGTGGCCTATGGTTGGCCACTATGATCTTTAAACCTCACCTATGAGATATGACAATAAATTTAATATTTTTCTGTCTTTACGGATCTTTATAAAATTCATTCAAAACTTGATTTTATAAGATTATTCAGAACAATATCAAGATAAATACATTTAAAGAATAATATTAAGTGTTGTTAGATAGACATGATATATATATATATGTATATATATATACATTCTATGTTAATAGACCAATTAGATTCATTTTCCTGGATAATTTAGAGAACATAATAAATGCTAATCCTAATGTTTTAGGGTGTTTTATTTCTTACAAAACTAGTTGAGCTGTTCTTGTCTGGTCTTAACTAAAATCCAGAAAGAAAAAAGAATTCCTATTCATCTTATATCAGAAGAGTGTTTGGGCTGAGCATTGACTGTAGGTGTACTATTATAATTTCACCTACCAAGAGGTTGTTGTAGAGCACTGTCCTCAGGTCATCAGGGACAACATGTAAAAACTCCTTCTCAGTGGGCTTCTCAGCTATTCCTTCTTCTGCCTCCTTTTTAGTAGTATGCAAATTTACCCTCATGGTATCTAATCTTATCTGGGGAGACATTAAAGAACATAGAGGATGGAGGGTTAATTAAAACAGTGGACTCCATCTAGCCAACAAGAGAAGTTATCATTTATTCTGTGACAATTTGTGGTTTCTTATATTACTGTAAATAAGCCCTAACCCCCCAAAAATATTGGTTCACCAAGTCAGAGTTGGATATAATCATTACTTTTGTCTTTCACTTGCACTTTGTCTGAAATGAGTAGGCATTTATTTGATTCTCCTAAGAAAAGGGTTCACAAAACATGGTCTGATGATACAGGAGGATCTATCTATCTATCTATCTATCTATCTATCTATCTATCTATCTATCTATCTATCTATCTATCTATCTATCTATCTATCTACCTATAAGTATCCTAAACCTTCTCTAAAGGCTCAAGGAACTTTAAGGAAGAGGCAGCAGAAAGACTCTAAGAGTTAGAAGTGGTGGATGACTTTAAGGAAACTGTTTTATAGACAAGCAGAGCAGATGGATATAAGAACTTACAGTAGTTGTTGCAATTTGCATTAAAACCTCTTCATGCTCAAATCAGACAAAATTGGGGCCTGAGAAAGGGAATGGACACACAGTCTCACCCTAGTAGAGTAAAAATTAGCGTTTAACAGCTGTTTCTTTAATTGTGTGATTTCTGTGTGAAATCACCCACATTGCATGTCTGATTTCACTCCAAAGAGTATTTGAGCAACACTGTGCTTGATGGGGTTGAAAATGAATAAACGAAAGAGAGAGAAACAGAGAGAAAAATCCAAAGCTGTATATTTAGGAAGATGGAGGTTAATCCAGAACGAACAGTTAGACTAGGTGGAATAAGATCAGAATAACTTCTGTGAAACTCTAATGAAGTTAATAAAATATTAATTTTTGGGTTTTTGTCTCAAATTATGTAATTTATTTGCATTTTTCAAATTTATTCATTTATTTATTTATTTATTTATTTATTTATTTATTTATTTATTTATGTCAACACAAGATAGATATTGGAAGTAGGAAAAGACAAGTAACAGGACAAGACCCTTCCACAGAGGACCTCTGAAAGACTCTACCCAACTAAGGTAATGAAGGAGATACTGAGACTCATAGCCAAACACTTTGGGTACAGTGCTAGAATCCTTATGGAAGAAGAGCTAGATTAGAATGATCTGGAGGGGATAGGAAAGCCACAAGGAGAAAAACAGAGTCAAAAAACCTGGTCCCAGGGAGGCCTGCAAAGATTGATACTCCAACCAAGGATTATACTTGGAGAGGACCTAGACCCTTGTTCAGAGGAAGCCCATAGGCAGCTCAGTCTCCAAGTGGGTTCCCTAGTAAGGAGAACAGGGGCTGTCTCTGAAATGAACTCAGAGACCAGCTTTTTGATCACCTCCCTGAGTGTGGGGTGGGGGGAAGGGTGCAGCCTTTTTCAGCCACAGAGGAAAATGATGCACCCAGCCTTGATGAGACTTGATAGGCTAGAGTCAGATAAAAGGGGAGGAGGTCCTCCCCTATCAGTGGACTAGGGAAAGTGCATATGAGGAGAAGAAGGAGGGTGGATGGGACAGGAAGGAGATACAAGAGGGGTTGCAGAGGAGATAAAATCTTATTTAAAAATGTTTAAGTACAAGAAAAGAACCCAAAGACACTGGGAGCCTGAGTATTTAGCTCAATGGTAGAATTCGTAATTTTTCATATGTGATGTTCATAATTTTGTTCTCAGTATCCCCCCAAAAGTTCATAACATTAATTATTTCATTTACAGATTTACAGAAATAAAGACACAAAGTCCACGCTTACACCTTGACTCTGATTCATAACCATAATTCTCTATACTTTGCTTGTTATAGTCACTGATAATTTCAAATCTTCCTGCTTATATAAAATCATACAACTTAGCTAATATATTCTGTTGTAACAGGAGCAATAAAAGTTTTGGAAAGAAATTATCATGTCTTTTCAGACTATTATCCGATAAGAGTCTACAGTGTAAATGTATAACCTAAATATCAATAAATCCTTTGGTCCATTATTTATGATTCATGTACATTTTTCTTGAGTCTATTTGAATTCTATCCTGAACTTCTGCATACTTTCGAGGAGCAGGCTGATATTCTTATTGTTTATTTTTCTCAATTAACCTGGAGTTTACATTAGAATTCTAGGACTTGGTGGTTGGTTTCATGTCCAGTGTAATTCAATGTTTAGTGTTTTGCCAAACAAAACTAAATAATGATTCTATTTAAGTTAGCTGACTTTTTTGAGACAGTAAATACGCCTAAATTCCATCTCACTTCAAGGACAAAAAACAATAATCAAAACTAATTACTCTATAAATTATTCCCTGCTTATTATTTCTAACTAGAATTTTGTATCTTATATTAATGTGAAATTTGAAAATAATTGTAGAGAACATAGTTTATTTCTTTATCTGTAGAGTGGTCTTAAAGTTTAAGTATTTTCTCCAGTATTAGCTAACATGCAGCACATTGTATCAGCACACATTTTTAAGCAGAGATGTTCTACCATTGTCTCATTTCACAGGAAAGAAACCGAAGTAAGAAAGCATGCTGTTGTATGTTGTCTTCCCACATAGATGGCAACAGTAGAGCTGGTATGTGAACTCAGGCATCCAGGGTATCAAGTTTGCTTAGATACCCTGTACGTGCCTTCATGTTGCTACATGCTGAGATATGGGTCAGTTGACCAGCACTTCTATGAATAGTATTGAATTTTCCCTGTTGCTTAGCCTTAGTTCTTCTGTAAATCCTTAATAACTCTTACTTTCTTTCATTGTCACTGAGTAGCTGGTAATATTGCCTGGAAGTCTGCTAATGAGTTCCTTGCTGGCTTTATTTCTCCTTAAGTTGAGCACACTACTATGTTTTCGACAGCATGCATTTATAAGATAAATAGTAAACAACACAAACACAAAAATTAAGCACTGTTAGTTAACAACAGAATAACATAGCCATCACTTCGATAACATCAATCTGCTCACAGATTTTTGCTAACAAATACCTTTTTTGATTAGTGTTTTCTCTCACTTTTCTTTATTTCTTTCATACAATATAGTTAAACATAATCATTCTCTTTTTCTACTTCCCTAAGTAACCATCCTTACATACTCAAACCAACTTTTGTCTTTTTTTTTTTTAATATATCATCCCATCAGACCAAAATTGTGCTGCTTATATATTCTTGGATTTGTGACTTTCCAGAGGAACAGGATTGCCATACTAGGGGCTACAATTTTAAATAAAAACAACCCCTTTCCTCTTAACAGCTAACAATAGCCAATATCTACTCAGGGAGGTGTAGAACTTTGTGCACAACTCCTTTCTTTTTTCTTAATATTTATATTTTATTTTATATTAATCTCAGGTTATGTATTTTGTATCCCAGCTGTAGCCACCTCCCGCATTCTCTCCCTATCCCCCCACCCCTCCCTTATCTCCTCCCTGCCCCTTTCCAAGTCCAATGATAGGGGAGGACCTCCTCCCCTTCCATATAACTCTAGCTTATCAGGTCTCTTCAGGGCTGGCTGCAATGTCCTCTTCTGTGGCCTAGCAAGGTTGCTCCTCCCTTGGGGATGGGGGGGGGGCGTGTCGAAGAGCCAGCCATTGAATTCTTCTCCGAAATAGTCCCTGTTCCTCTTACTAGGGTACCTACTTGGATATTGAGCTACCATTCAAGCAGAGGTTCTAGGTTATATCCATACATGGACAATGGTTAGAGAAACAGTCTCATAAAAGACCCCTGTGCCCTGATATATTTGATCCTTGCAGAGCTCCTGTCCTCTTCAGATCTTAGTAACTCCCCCTTTGTTCATATGATTCCCTGCCCTCTGCCAAAGGTTTGGTTATGTGTCTTAATATTTGCTTTGATACACTGCTATGTTTAGTCTTTCCGAGGCCCTCTGTGGTACGCTCTTATCCTGCTACTTGTTTTCTCCAACATCCAATGTCCATCTCATTTGTCTTTTTAAGTGAGGATTGATTATCTTATCCCAGATACTCTTTCTTGTTTATCTTCTTTAGGTGTATAGCTTTCAGTATGTTTATTCTATCTTATAGGTCTGTATAAGTGAATATATACTATGTGTATCTTTGTTTTTGGGATAAGTCACTCAGGATGATGGTTTCCAGGTCCCACCATTTGCCTGCAAATTTTATGATTTCCTCATTTTTAATTGCTGAGTACTATTCCATTGTGTAAAAGTGCCATAATTTCTGTAACCATTCCTCGACTGAGGGACATCTGTATTGGTTCCAGGTTCTGGTATTACGAATAAAGCTGCTACAAACATAGTTGAGCAAATGTATTTGTTGTGTTTTTGAGCATCTTTTGGATATATGCCTAGGAGTGGTATAGCTGGGTCTTGAGGAATCACTATTCCTAATTGTCTCAGAAATTGCCAAATTGATTTCCAGAGTGGTTTTACCAGTTTACATTCCCACCACCAATGGAGGAGGGTTCCACTTTCTCCACATCCTCACCAGCATGTGTTGTCCCTTGCATTTTTGATCTTAGCCTTTCTGACAGGTGTAAGGTGAAATCTCAGGGTCATTTGATTTGCATCTCCTTGATGGCTAAAGATATTGAACCTTTCTTTAAGTGTTTTTCTGCCATTCTACAGTCCTCTACAGAGAGTTCTTTGTTTAGTTCCATACCCCATTTTTTAGTTAGATTACTTGATTTGTTGCTTTTTAACTTCTTGAGTTCTTTATATATACTAGATATTAGCCCTTTGCCAGATATAGGTGAAGATCTTTTCCCAGTCTATAGTCTGTCATTTTGTTTTGATGACAGTGTCTTTTGCTTTAGAGAAGCTTTTCAGTTTCATGAGGTCCCATTTATTGATTGTTGCTCTTAGAGCCTGGGCTGTTGGTGTTCTGTTCAGGATATAATCTCCTGTGCCGATGAGTTCTAGGGTCTTCCCCTCTTTTTCTTCTAACTGATTTAGTGTGTCTGCTGTTATATTGAGATCTTTTATCCACTTGGACTTTAGTTTTGTTCAGGGTGATAAATATGGATCTATTTTCATTTTTCTGCACATAGACATCCAGTTGGACCAGCACCATTTGTTGAAGATGCTGTCTTTTTTCCATTGAATGGATTTGGCTACATTATCAAATCAAGTTTCCATATGTGTGTGTGTTTATTTATGGGTCTTCTGTTCGGTTCCATTGATACAGTATTCTGTTTCTATGCCAATACCATGTAGTTTTTATAACTATTGCTCTGTATTACAGCTTGAGATCAGGGATGGAGATACCGCTAGATGATCTCTTGTTGTATAGGATCGTTTTGGAAATTATGGGGTTTTCTTTCTTCATATGAAGTTGAGAATTTTTCTTTCAAGGTTTGTAAAGAATTGTGTTGGTATTTTGATGAGAATTGCATTGAATCTGTAGATTGCTTTTGGCAGGATGGCCATTTTCACTATGTTAATCCTACCGATACATGGTCATAGGAGATCTTTCCATCTTCTGATATCTTCTTCCATTTCTTTCTTCAGAGACTTGAAGTTTTTCTCAAACAGATATTTCACTTGCTTGGTTAGAGTCACTCCAAGGTACTTTATGTTGTTAGTGGCTATTGTGAAGGGTGTTGTTTCCCTAATTTCCTTCTCAGCACTCTGGTCTTTGGTATACAGGAGGGCTTCTGATTTTTTTTAGTTGATTTTGTATCCAGCCGCTTTGCTGAAGGTGTTTATCAGTTGAAGGAGTTCTCTGGTTGAATTTTTGGGGTTGCTCATGTATACTGTCATATCATCTGCAAGTAATGATACTTTGACCTCTTCCTTTCTGAATTGTATCCCTTTGATCTCCTTTAGTTTTCTTATTGCTCTAGCTAGGACTTCAAGTACTATGTTGAAGTAATATGTAGAGAGTGGGCAGTCTTGCCTTGTCCCTGATTTCAGTGGGACTGATTTAAGTTCTTCTCCATTGACTTTGATGTTGGCTATAGGCTTGCTGTATATTGCCTTTACTATGTTTAGGTGTATGCCTTATATCCCTGATCTCTCCAAGACTTTAAACATGAATGGATGTTGGACTTTTTCAAAAGCTTTTTCGGCATCTAAGGAGATGATCATGTGGTCTTTCTCCTTCAGTTTGTTTATATGGTGGATCGCATTGATGTATTTCCGTATATTGAATCACCCCTGCATGCCTGGTATGAGGCCTACTTAGTCATGGTGGATGATTTATTTGATGTATTCTTGCATTTGGTTTGCAAGTATTTTATTGAGTATTTTTGCATCAATGTTTGTAAGAGATATAGACTTGAAGTTCTCTTTTTTTGTTGGGTCTTTTTTTTTTTGGTTTAGGTATCAAAGTGACAGTGGCTTCATAGAATGAGTTTGGTAATGTTACTACTGTTTCTATTTTGTGGAATAGTTAGGAGAGAATTGGCGTTAGCACTTCTTTGAAGGTCTCATGGAATTCTGCACTGAATCCATCTGGCCCAGGGCTTTTTTCGACAGGAGACTGTTAATGATGGCTTCTATTTCCTTGGGGGATGTAGATCTGTCCAGTTTTTCTAACCTGATGTTGACTTAGTTTAGGTAGATAGAAACTATCAAGAAAATTGTCCATTTCATTTAGATTTTGAAGTTTTCTGGGATATAGGCTTTTGTAGTAAGACCTAAGGATTGTTTGGATTTCCTCAGTGTCTGTAGTTATGTCCCCCTTTTCCTTTCTTATTTAGCTGATTTGGATAGTTTCTCTCTGCCTTTTTGTTAGTTTGGCTAAGGGCCTGTGTATGTTGTTAATTTTCTCAAAGAACCAGCTCTTAGTTTCATTCATTCTTTGAATAGTTTATTTGTTTCTAATTGATTGATTTCTGACTTTTATTGAGTTTGATTATTTCCAGCCATCTGCTCCTCTTGGGTGTATCCACTTCTTTTCTTTCTAGGGCTTTCAGTTGGGACATTAAGTTGCTTGAACGAGAAGTCTTGAATTTCTTCTTGAAGGGACTTAGGGCAATGAACTTTCCTCTTAGCACTGCCCTCATTGTGTCCCATAGGTTTGGGTATGCTGTGCTTTCATTTTCGTTGAATTCTAGGAAGTCTTTAATTTCTTTCTTTATTTCTTCCCTAACCAAGCTGTCCTTGAGTAGCAAGTTGTTCAGTTTCCATGTATGTGCAGGCTTTTTGCTGTTTCTGTTGTTGAGGTCCAGCTTTAGACCGTGATTGTCAGATAGGATACAAGGGATTATTTATATCTTCTTGTGTCTGCTGAGGCTTGCTTTGTGACCAACTATATGGTCTATTTTGGAGAAGTTCCATGAGGTGCTGAAAAGAAGGTATACTCTTGATTTTGGGTGAAAAGTTCTGTAGACATCTATTAGGTCCATTTGATTTATGGCCTCTGTGAGTGCCCTTGTTTCACTGTTTTGCTTCTGACAGGATGATCTGTCCCTTGGTGAGAGTGGAATGTTGAAGTCTCCCAATATTAAGGTGTTGGGATCAATGTGAGATTTCAGCTTTAATAATGTTTCATTTACAAATGTAGCTGGTCTTGTATTTGTGGCATAGATGTTCAAAATTGTGATGTCCTCCTGTTGGAATTTTCCCTTTGATGAGAAGGAAGTGCCCCTCCTCATCTTTTTTGATTAGTTTTGGTCACAAGTCTATTTTGTTAGATACTATGTTTGCTACCCCAGCTTGTTTTCTGGGTCCATTTGCTTGAAACACATTTTCCAGCCCTTTAATCTGAGGTAGTGTTTATCTTTGTTGCATGGGTGTGTTTCTTGGATACAGCAGCATGTTGGATCCTGTTTCGTCACCCGTTCTGTTAGTCTGTGTCTTTTTATTGGAGAGTTGAGTCCATTGATGTTGACAGGTAATAGTGATCAATGACTGTTAGTTCATTTTATTGTGGAGTTGGTGGTTTTACTGTGATTCATTGCTTTTTTTTCCCCTCTTTTAATTTTTGCTGGGAGATTATCTGTATCCTATATTTTCTTTGGTTTTGTTGTTTTCATTGCATTGGAGTTTTCCTTCTAGTATCTTCTGTAGGGCTGGGTTGCTGTGTAGATATTGCTTAAATTTGTTTTTGTCATGGAATATTTTGTTTTCTCCATCTATGTTGATTGAAAGCTTTGCTGGGTATAGTAGTCTGGATTGGATTCTCTGTTCCCTTAAAGACTGCATGACCTCTGCCCAGGCCCTTCTGGCTTTCATAGTTTCTGATGAGAAGTCTGGTGTGATTCTGATTGGTCAACCTTCCTATGTTACTTGACCCTTTTCCCTTGCTGCCTTTAATATTTTTTCTTTGTTTTGTAGGTTTAGTGTTTTGACTATGATGTTACATGAGGTATTTCTTTTCTGGTCTAGTCTATTTGGTGTTCTATAGGCTTCTTGTATGTTTATGGACATCTCTTTCTTTAAGTTAGGAAAATTTTCTTCTCTGATTTTCTTAAAAATGATGGGGCCCATGATAACTCGGTGTAGGGCTGAAGACCCTATTCAGGGAAACAGGGAC